>JAVIWC010006599.1:0-600000 GCA_031894815.1 Creontiades dilutus | reverse complement strand
ATTTTTCTAGGACATTAAGAATACTTCCTTTCTGAGACGAATGAATTATACAAACTCTTCATTTGTTGAATCAAAACTTAAATTGTGACTGGCTTCTAATGGATGATTGGCAAACACTGAATCTCCTTTGCTATCCGTACAGAGTGTTCATTTTTAATATGAAAACCGAAATTGTGACTGGATTTTACCTAATAGATTATTGACAAATCCTGACTCTCCCTTGTTATCCCTACGAACTGTTAATTTTTGTAATCAAAACTGAAATTGGAAACCATCTTCTTTTGGATCATCTAATGGATGATTGGAAAACGCTGAATTCCCTTGTTATGCCTGAAATCTTCATGATGTAATTTTGATAATTCCATACATTTTCTACCGGTCTGCCCCCAAGTTTATAAATCTCAATTTTACCTTGTGCGTTAAATTTATCTTCTAATGAACCAGTGGAAGGCGCTCGCAAGCGACCTATTGCGGAGAAAAAGCGAATTGCATTGTTTCAGTGAGTCACGCTGACTCACATAAGCGTTCCCAGGTTAAAAGACGTTATTGTGTATTTACCAAGAGTGGATTTCCAATGTCGGAATTCTCCATAACACGCGACGTACTTCCCTACGATCGGTTACAACGTGCGAAACTCTTTGACGTTCCCCCGTCCGATGACAGGATTCCTCTGCCCCTTCATCTCTGTCGAAACCTTCCCGCTCTGTTTCACATTGTTATGCTACCGAGTTCCATTTCTACGGCTTCTTTGTATTCAGCGAGGCAGCCCCTTCGCTCCCGGGCGGCGTAATGCTTTTAGAAGCGGAGGCTGCGCCGGAGCCCGGGCGGGCCCCGAGGCTCAATCACCCCCTGTTGCTTATTTCGCATCAAACGCCTTTTCCTCGACGCGTTTTTTATCAAAGGGCTCTTCGGAGCCCCCTGCTAGCAGCTATTGTTGTTCGAAGCCCTATAGGATCGACGGGAGGATATAAGGCCCCGTCCTACGTGAGCGGGAGTCGGGCGATTTCAGCGTTACCAGCGGGACCGGCGTTTACAGAGTTTACAGCGGGAAACGCCACTAGTGTCCTATGTGCGGGCGATGCCGCGAATGGAGGAGAGGGCGTTTTAGTTAGGTTACTGTGCCATTCGAATACGCTTTTTTACAACGATATTCTTCACTAATATGAGTGTTTCTTCTGAACTTTTTAATCGAAGATGATTTTTGTTGGCCTCATCCAGTCCAGCGTTGATTAATTACATTGCTAATAGACGATTGCAGAGGCATACGACCCACCTGACTTCCTCCCAGCAGCTTCGATTCTTCATTCTATTTTTGCAGGTTAGGGTTCCTTTTGTCCCATTATGAGGGTCGTTTTCTAATTTCATTTATCAGCTGCTCCAACATTTCTTTGCAAACTTATTGAAACAAGATAAATCACACTATTGAAACAGGATAAACAACTTGGGGAACACAAGATAAATAAACAACTTGACAGAGAACACGCGCGTTTGTAGCGGGTAGAGCGGGAAAAATCAAACCGATTTGATTTCAAGCCGCGTGTAGCGTGTGCGTGTTAGCGATTTCCGCTAGAGCGTGTGCACGTAGGACGCTCAACTCAGTAGTCGTGGTTTGATCGGAAAAATCGCCCGCCCCTCGGTAAACGCTCAACACGCCCGACCCGCTGGTATCGCGCGACACCCGCTCACGTAGGACACGGGCTAGAGCACGTAAATCTGTTCTCAAACAAAATACCTATTTGGATTGATCAGTTGATCATATTTGTGTGCCTCCTGAAACACGCACACTCCAAAGCTTATTATAAATTCAAATCATGAACGCAAGCCAATTGAATAATAAACCCCAGTCAAAGAATTTGCAGCGTTTTTATCTTCACTTTAAAATTGTTTCTCAAAAATTAATCTTACGATTGAGACCAAGTTTCAACAGTACGATTCTGAAAGTTTCATGGCAGGATGACAGGATAAGAAAGTCGATTATAGGAATAGTTCGACAGAATGAATATCGTGAAGGAGCTCTGGCCCCGTTGACACCGTTCTCCCCAGTCTGTCGTAACGTTGACCAACCCAATGGCACGAATTTGCCTTTACACCCCGGGCTATTTTAATATGAAAAGCGACCAGAGGAAAACTCGGGGAAAAAAAATGTTTGAAAAAAGGACTTTGCGAACCGGTCGTCAAAGGCTGTTGTAAGCCCCAGAGGTTTGAAGGGAGTAAAAAAATGTACCTGTTTGAACTTGTTGTGATGGAATTCCGTGTTTACCTTGAGGCTCGTTTTCGTAGCGGAGTTGTGGGAGGTGGGGCGATGACACGGGATTAATTAAACGCCGTCGGAGAATGCGGAGAAGGGTATGTTTCTCCCCAATTAACTGTCCGAACAAGTGGACTTGAAACGAGCGAGGAAATAGGCGTTCAGGCGCGGCTCGAGTTGTTAGGGAGGTGCATAGCGCGGATATGCCTTCGCCGGCACATTCGATATTCGAGTGGGCCCGGGGAAATGATTCATTCCTGACTAGGAATTAATGAAGTGGGAGATTAATTGCTGGAATGTAGATCGGAATTGATCATTTCTAGCTGGGAATGTAGGTGCTAGGGAAGACTAACCGTTGAATGGAATGATCATTCTGTGGTTCCTCATCCGAATTGGTTAGTATGGTATGGTAGCACCGAAATGGTGGGAATCCATGTCCAGAAAAAATACAGAGTTCGTAGAAAATAATGTAGACTATTTCCACAAAATGTAGAGTTACACAAGCTTGCCAGGGCTTGAACGTTCGTATACCCATGGGTATTCTTCTCGACCAAACCCAAAGTTCTTTAGACAGCTGTATCATCAATATGCCATGTTTCATGTGTCATCAATGTGGTGAAGGTTACTCTTCCATCATAGAAAGATGCAAAGTCAACCATATCATTCTCTCTTTGAAGAATGGTTCCACAGTACTGTAAACGTGTAAGATGAGTTGCTCACCACGATGAAAGGTGATAAAGGGCTTGGGGCTCAACACGCCCCAGTAGTAGTTAACCCCAATCTAGCCCGTGAAGAGCACGTTCTTTAAAATTGTCCGCTGGGAACGCGTTTGGAAGGTTCAATTGACATCAAATAGAAATATTAGATACCAAATGAATCAAGTATACTTTTATATAGTGAAACAACAAAAAATTTGATCATTAGTTTTAAAGAAAATGAAAATGACGAATAACCTCCATGCCCATAACTTTTACAAGTGACTTAATGTAATTGCTGGCTAGGGTTGGTATGGGATCATTGCCATTGCATCCCAGGATAATTGTTTTGTTTCGAATGGTAAAAGTACATTAGCTTTCAGATAGAGTTAACCAGTGAACGGAAAAAATAATAATCGACAAAGCAAACCATCCATGTTCTCTACGGTGTTTGTGACAACAATTTCCTACTACGAGTATCTCAGATTACTCAGTTAATTGTGCAATATTTTGTTTTCCTACTGGTTACAAAATAAAGGAAAAGTTTAACGGATGAGATCGTGTTATATTGAATTGGGATCCAATGAACCACGTTATTAAGTATTTCAAAGACGATCATATACCAATTTTTCTTCATCTCCTGATTTTAAAGACACTTTCTCACAGGTTCCCTTAGAAAAAGGTGTTAAAACAGTGAAAAATCAAAATTATGAGGAATCAGATAAAGAACTTTCATTGTTAACGGATTCGTCTCTTGAACACCTCGCTAGAAGATGCACATTCGTCCAAGGGTCTGTGTATGATTGCCTGTTGAACTTTATTGTTGTTTTCTCGTTTCTATTCGTCTATTGAAAGATGCTGACCAAAAACAGGGGTAAATAATTGAAAATCTCGACTTTTCATTAGAAATATTGGGAAAACCGTCACTGAACAATGTACAGTGTACATCGTCCCTGCCAGGAGGTGGGGAGTTTTCTATACAAAGTATATCTCCTTTCTGTTGACCTAAAATATGCTTTCAACTGCAGATATCTAACATTCATATTTCCTATACATTTGTATCGTTCCTTCGCACAATGAACTACGTCGAAAGCTGTTCAGTGCAAGAGTGCAATGCTTCAAGTTTTGGTATCCATAATATGAGATATCATTAATGGGAACAGTGCTCAGCGCATGAGTTGAGGTATATGGCAATTTCAATCGTAGTGCGGAGCACGCTCATGGCGCGTGAAGTATTCGTGTTGTTTAGATCTCTCTTAACTGCAATAGGAAAGGACTCAATTTCTTTCTCCCGCACTTGGTTTGAACCTTCTAAAGACGCGGGAAAAATCGTTGCAAGGTGGAGGTTTGTTATGGTTAGTTGTGCATTGTGCCGTGGGTGTAAGTTTCATGAATTTGTTTAGGACACCTTGTCAAATTGTGTCCCGATTTTCTCAATTTTTCGCCCAAGACTTAGTCATTGGATATAACTATTAGTTATTGAAAGTCCCTTTTTTAGGCAACATTCACGTAGATATGCTTAGCTGAAGACAGTGGGAATCTCTCACGCACCGAGCACGTGAGCCGCACTCAAAAACAAAACTGGACCATGATTTCATTCCAGGGGCGGCGCACGCGCCGAGCGAGTGGCCATGTATCGGCCTCTCCGCACAGCCGTACAACTCGACCGAAAAACCCGCAGCGAACTTGTTAATCAACGTTGTAGGGATTAAAAAGTGCATTATTGCAAATTTGGAACCCAAAACAATTTAGTATGAATGCTAAAACCGTTCTGACGGTCTAGCACTTGTTCCGACGAATTGGTCATGACAAAGATTCGTCAGCATCCACAATAATGGAACCTTAATCGGGGATATTGCATTTTCTGTTGACGATCTCCTTCAGTTTTCAAATATCGAGCGAAACCTTGCAATGGGAAGAAGAGGGTGAGTAGTGGGGGTTTGGATGAAGAAATGACAAAAAACAAAAATAAAAAAGTGACACCCATTTCATCTTATTTCGCCCCAGGAGCCGGTAATGGTAACATGATCCATCACGAGGCGCGGACAGTGGTGATGAAAGCTGGTGATTGATCTTCCTGCATTATAACACTCGATGCCCCCTTATGTATGATCTTATGGTGAAAAACTGGCGGAGGGACGCCCGGGGTCTGGTTTTGATGGAAAAGTCCCTCTCCCGCCCTATCCCCTTTCCCTTCAAAAGTGGTTATCGCCTTTCTCCAAAAAGACCACCCGAAAAGAAAAAAATAAATATAAAAGACCGAGGAAAAAGGCCATATATATATATATATATATCCGTGTAATATTGTTGAATGAAAAGGTTGTTGTTGAACGGGGGTACGCAAAAAATAACTGCAAGATCGAGACCGAGGGAGGGGGGGGGGCTTATTCGTAATGAAAAAACCTAAACGCCCCTACATACCCAGCGCCAGGCTTTTTCACAAAAGTTTGATGTGTTTTTTTCGTTTTTTCGCGGGAGAACTGGATATTCCCCAGTCAGAGTGGGAAACGTCGTTAATATAAAAAAAAAGAAGATGGGAATCCAAGAGGCGGAAATCGAATGCGTTGAATGGATTTTCGCTAGCGGGCCGAATACGGTTCGTTTCAGGTGGAAACGAGTGGAAGTTGTTGTGTCGAGGTCTGCGACGTCCATTGACGTATTTTTACGGATTCACCGAGAAAAAGCTATCAAGTTCGGCCTGTATTTGGATAGAAAATTCGAACAAATACCAACTAATTTAGCATTTTGGTTTTGAATCTACTCGTAGGCTGTTGAAAGCTACAACTGTTGAGTTGAGTTTGCTGTTCCTGTATCAGAGATATTCCTCCATCCTAGATCACTGGTCCACAGATCAAACATGTAGATACAGGGTGTCCCACGAGTTGTCTCCCCACTCCCCTTCTAAAACTGTCCAAATGGGAGTAAACGAAAAAATTGTTTTTTTAATCTTTATATTTCCTACAACTATCTCATCTCTGGTATCTCTCAGGTCTGGTTGAAAAATGTAAAAATATGAGATTAAAACCTTCTTCAGTGATTGAGTAAAAATCATCTCTATCTGAGAGGAAAACTCTGAAACCAGGCGCCTGAAATAGAAAAACGAACGCAAAATAAACGAATTCCGGTCGTTATTTCACGAACATTGAGTCGAATCAGGAAAAGAATAGCATCACGCGGATCAACGTTGAAAAAACAATGAAAATTCATGTGCCACACTTTGAAGTTCACGATCATCCACTATTCAACAGTATTGGGGTTGCGCAATTTTGCCTCTGAACCGGTAGTGCGCAATCAAATTTGTTGAGGTATCAAATTGTCATGAAGTTTTGGGTATAATCCAAATCTGCAATAAAAAATTGGGGTTCCTATTTAAAATAGGAAATTCAGTGTCACTTGCGCATGGTCGAGCAGTTTCGTGGGGTGCGCAAATATGTTATTTGAGATCGTTTCAAAAAATATGAACAACTTGTGGGACACCCTGTATACCTGTCATTGAGGGCGTAGACGCCAACCGATAGAAAATAAATTCAGTAAATACATGAAGATATATCTTACATTTTTAGATTTCCTTCTGGTTAAGCATTCAACTATAAGCGCAAGGTAAGTTATTAGATAAATGAAAGTAAAAAGGAAATGATTGAAATGCCATCAACCAGATCCGCACCATACATCTAGCCTTTAGCCTATAGCTCATGAAGAGCCCTGGCCTCCCAAATCACCTTCTTTCACTCCATTCTATCCAGTGTTTTGCGTCTAAAGCTCCCGGTCTTCATTGTCCCAATATCTCCTTCAATATTAACCCTCCATCGTTTCTTTGGACTCCCCTTCCGTCGTCCTCCTGGGTCAGAGGAAAGGACCTGACACGTGATAAATGCAGCCCATCGGAACTGCTCGTTATCTGTCAGTGATGATGTCCTCATAATCATTGATCTCATTCAAAGCAACCAAATCCAGCGATAAAAAATAAACTATGTCGCCCTCTTTAATCAAACACCGAAAGGGAAGGCCCAGGGCATTTGGATAAGGCACCACAGAACCACAGTGACGATTGTTTGATGGACCAGTATTAAAGCTGAATCAAGTTCTGTTCTACGATACTTCAGATTCCCCCGCATCAAGTGTCTCTTGTGGAAAGTCAACAGAAGGACTTATTCTGAGAGAGGGAAATTGAATGAAATTTTGCTCGCAGACCAAATATAGTTCATTTTACGGGAAGGAAAAGAAGAACGTTGCTATGTCAATAGCTCTGTGACGGACATTAGCGTATTTTTACAAATTTACCGTCAAGAATTTACGAAAATGCCATTAATTGAGGTCGAGACATGAATTCGACCAAATTCAACTAATTCAGTACGTAACATTAGATACCCAAAACCAACTTATGATAGGACATCGTCTGCCAGGTAATGCAGATCTGTCAGGAATCAGGAAAGTGACGTATTCATTGTCCAAAATAGTTTAATGAATGTCGATGACTATGGTGATGGTATGCACCATATTGAGACGTTGATCAAGCTCAAACTTGTGCAATAAAGTATTTGAAGCACACCACTCAATTATGGCGTTTACCGTTAAGCTTCAACGATTGTTGTTTACTGAAAATTTACTCTTCACTGAGGCAGACTGCTTTTCATTTTTTCAATGTCACTTCCTTCGAGTATCAAAAACGTCCAACATCAAGTACCAGCATTGAACAGAATGACACCAAACCAATCTGCTCACCTCCTACACCTAAAGTAAAAACAAGACATTTTTTGGATGTGCTCGCATTTATTCTTCCAACGCTGCAATTCTCACTTTTGTTTGGTCTCGAATCTCCGCTCCAATCTTGCTTCGCCCCTTTTTTCTCTTCCGCTTATCTCACCCAAAGGACCGCGCAGAAGGGGTTTTTAATTGCGACTATAGTAATTTAACAAAAAACAACGTTTCCCCCATCTCTCCTTTGTAATGCTCTGAAACTTTCCGCACGATCCTTTCAAGTAAAGCGTGGAACGAAGAATTTAAAGCTACCTTCCATTTAACCCTTTCTGATCTTAACGGTGTATTTCTTTTTTTCGTTTTTCCTATTTTTCTCAAAAATGTCCCTCTCAAAAACTTGCTACCATTATTTTATTTTATACTGTTAGCAGCATAGAATGTTTTCTTCGAAGACTTCGGATCGTTGTTGCTCATTTTCTGAAAATTTTCTTGAATGATTGCCCTTTTCTGCTCGCATTGGCAAACTTTGCAGTCCTACATCCTGTATCTCGCTCAGAGAAAATATTCTGGATATTCTATTCCTCGACCAATTACCTTTTTTAAAAAACGAACTGCGAACTAGACCTGCGATCTGTGCCGTTTGTTACCAGCCATCTCCATCAACATGAAGAATCACGTTGCGGTGGCAATCGTCTCATTTTGAAGGGGGTTGGGCTCATTTTGTTGGGGGTTAAAGGCAGTCAATATCAGACGGTGAGTGGTTCGTGATCACTCTCTACTACCATACAACAAGGAAGTGATGGAATGGACTAGTTGCCCTTTCCAAGGGCTGAGGCGAGAGGCCTGCAACATGAAGAGTATAACCCACAAGATACCTCTGAAGCTAAAAAGCCTCTGGTTTATGCCAAGGTTTAGCAATTTCAAGAAATGAGAATGATTTCATTCTTACTCTACCAATTGAGTAGGTATCGGTGGTTGTCGCAGTAACGTCATAATTATCCACATATGTCATGTTGTCCAACTCTTGGTTTGTCAATCTCCTTACTGGGAAACTTTTGAAACGATATTTCGGCCGAAGAAAGCCGCAAATTTCTGTCAACCTCTAAATGAACCCCGATGAAATATTTTCTGTTAAATTGCAGCGTATTGGATTACAATACTTCAGTACACCGACGGGCACTATCTCCGCTCTGAACTCTAGACCTAGCCACTGCTCAACCAACATCCATTCGACTTTGAAGTTCTGCTACCATGTTAGTTTTTTGAAATCCGATCAAATAGAAAGTGAATCCATATTCCAAGAGAGAAGCCGTAATTTATGTTTGATTTTGTGAATTAAACAAGAAACGCTCAACAAGTATAAAAGGAAGAGTAGAACGTTGTAGGTGAGTAGGCCTATTATTCAACTTTTCATTAAAATTTTCTGTTCTTCAGAGGTCGAAAAGCTGGAAAAGAAAGTGGGGGTATCAGCGGAGCAAAGGCGAGTTCAAAACGGTTTTTCCATTTCACTTATTAACGAGGAAAAAAAAACCTCAAAGACAATTCGAGTCATTCACTTTCTCTCGCTTCTGGGAGGTTTGAATTATGAAGTTGTGCACGGGGGCGGCGCACAGAGGGAAAAAGGCGCGGTTCAAAAAGCTCCGGCTGGTTCTTAAATATTCCATGAAATCCCCCGCGTTCGTTTTGGGGAGATAACCGTCCGCTTTCCGCCGGGTTTATCCGGAGAAAGCGGGATCGAATAAAGTTAATTAATCGGTCAATGCGGGGTAATTACCCGTTGGGTAATAATTGATGAAGGTATCGTTGGTTCGGGGTTTAAAACGGTCAAGTTATCCGACCGAAATGGGTGCCTGAAACGGAAAACTTGTATTGTTGACACAACGGCAAAGAATGGATTCTATTAATACTTACTATTATTACAAAATTGGGTTTACCACCGGATTACTAGGGAGTGTAGATCAAACACCAGCCCAATTTAAGAAGAAAACTGAAAACAAATTATTACAAATAACAGCAATAACTCTAACTTGCTGTAATGTTGGAATCAGAGTTGGTCTCTATTTTCCGTTACATGTTCATCATATTTTACTAATTCACTATATTTCTTATTATTTTTGATTCATTATTTTCAATAATGAACCTTTGTAAATGGCTAAATGGAAGAAAGAAATTTTAACCCTCCTCAAAATTCTGTTGTGTATTTCAACGTGTGTAGAATGTGTAAAATCGAATTGAAAAAATCCATAAAAAAATTGTCTCCGAAATTACAAAACGAAGGTGATGAAATTTTGGTCAAACATCACATTCGAATTCTAGTTGGGATTGAATTATCGGCGTCTATTGCAATCGGTCCTAACAGGTGAAATCGAAGAGCTAAAATGTCCGATGGTAAAATATAATGACAAATTAAAAAAACCTTTGTGAAATGAATCGCAACGTGTTTATTTTAATATTTTTTAATTGATTAAGTGCGATTGATCGAGGTTTATACGATTGTAATAAGGCCATTCAATTAAATGATATGTTCAATCAATTAATCTTCCTCAACTTCCCAAATCTCTAGGGCAATCAGGTTTTTGCTCTCGTATTTAATGGTGTGCCCGTCCATGAGTACACAAATCCTTGTCGCTAGCTGCCTTTGAGTTTATTTATTCATTTATTTATATGAACGGGCGAATCCAATTACAAGAAATTAGAAACATGAAATATGTTTAGAGTCACTGGTAATAACAATAATGTAAATATGGTAAGGATATGAAATCAGTCATGAGAATATAACTACCAATAAAAATCATAATGTTAGGAAGGACACAATTAAAGGCTTCAAAACCTTACGGAACTGGTGTAAAAGTCCAACTCAGGATGAAGATGAACAAGGTAGTTGGCTAAACGATGAATGTGCCACAAGGGCGATCGTGAAGATAATTTGTGGGGGCGAAACTCACGTAGAACGGAGGAGAGCTGTTAGCGGAAAGATGAGGCACAAGGAGGCCCATTTCTACAAGTAGCGCTGGTGAGACTATTCCTCCATTCAATAGTTTGTGCAAAAATAACGGGTCAGGGGAGAATAATCATTTTCATCTCGAGGGATCCCAAACTTAAAAGCAATATAGCGAAGAAATTTATGCTGGACTAGTTCCAGAGCATGCTTATGGACTGTGCAATGGTGACCCTTACGAGGGAGGGTGAGGTGATCCGATAGTGGCAGGGCCAGTGATTTATAGAGAACAGTGATGGCCTGAATGTCGTTGAACTCCCGAGTTTTGAGAGAATTTCTCAGGGACTGTGCAGGTTATGTTGGACGTGGCCCCCTGCAAGTGTCCTAGTTCAAAAATCAATACTACCGACAAATTACCAACACAGTTGAAAAGACACTCGTTCTGCCCCGAAAACGATCCACCAAAAGACTACGGCCAGTGTCCAGTATCTCAAAGAGGCCGTGCGTTCTAAAAAAAGGGTTCAATTATTGGCTAATTACAAAACGGGTTGAGTAGCCCCTTACCTTACGGCTCTTCCCCCTTTCAGGCTCATTTGTACTCTTTGTGAGCACCCGCCCTCGTTAGCCGCTAATGAGTCGGCGTTCGTATTCATCGGAACTTCGTCCAGGATTTGGTGGTCTTTCCTCTCCCCTCATCTCCGCCACATCCCGTGTTATCCCTTCTTTTTTTTCATCCTTCGGAGTGTTTCATCATTTAGCGGCGGCGCCTCTGAAAAAAATCCCTTTGAGGCCTCCCCGCCGACCCTCTTTTTCGAGTCCTCGAGCGCGCGTGCTTTCGACAGCCTCAAAATTGCCTTTTCGTAATTAGTTTCGGGCTTTACGTCGCTTCTTTACATCTTCCTGCGTAAACCTTCCCTAACATGGATTCGCTAAAGTAACACTCATGAGATCACACGATTGCAGGGCCGAGGTGGAAGATAGTTTACGCTCATTGATAAATTTATTCGAACCCAAGAGGTTTTCTATAGTTGTTTAAAACCCCACCTAAACCTAGAAGATCGTGAATACCGTCCCGACGTTCTGGTAGTCACACCGTCGGGGCCATATATTGATGTTTCGGTGGTCTCCAGTTCAGGAAGGACTTGAAGATGTCAACTCTGCCGAGATTAGGAAGTACCAAGTAGACACTCGACTCCAAGCAGCAGCACAGCTAGCAGAAACACAGCCTGGTAAAGGCGAAAAAGGTAATTGGTGCCACCATTATGGCGAGGTGTATCGTGCAACAGGTCTGTAACTAAGGAGACACGAGCAGGCTTTCCTCTCAAGATACTGGAATGGATTACCGCCAGGATCCTAACAGGAGAAACATTCATATGGTCAATGTTTAGAGAGACTGCTCCTCGCCATGTACTGTTGACTGTAACTTGGCGTCGTGGGGCCTGGAGCAGGAATCTTGCAGGACTGGGGGCTGACATACTCAGGCTTCTTCCCACTAACTCTTCGTATTTGGGAACAATCTAAAACAATGTGTACGTGTATTTTACAGGGTAGGAAGTTTACTCCCAGAAATTTGAAAGGAATATTGAAATTAATTTACGATGGTTCGTTCAATGGTGGATTGATCCAGTATGGTATTCATATAAGCGGAGCTTCTCTGAATAATTCGATCTCCAAAATCACCCTGAAAAAGAAAATTCGATTTTGTTTGCCTCGCGGATTTCCTTCAAATGATTTACACCAGAAAACTGAAGCAGATTTGTAGGTATCGCCTTGAAATTTAGTAGTTTGACTCCTTAATTGTGAAGTTTTTGTTACCGATCCTACAGGATGTGGTATGAGATCCTGCCAATGTAGAATGAGACACCTCAGACCTACGTGTTTTGAACGTATTCCAATATTTTTTGATGTGTCGAACCAATTCACTCTTCCACAGATTCGATGGAATGATGGTATTATCGTCAACCTTCGTCTACGGCCAATTTCACGTCGTACTTAATGATGACAGTTCTTTGTCCTGTCTTTGTTTCCATTCCGAAATTCTGTTTTGCTGCATTACGGCTCATTCTGTTGTGTTATTGTTTTCTGTTAGTTTTACGTTTCTAAATGTTTTCCTACCTAATTTTGATTAATTTGTGCTAAAAAAGTGACCCGTAGATGCAGATTTTACTATTTTTCGACCACGATGGATAAGAAAGAGATTGGCGGATTTCGAGCTGGATGATATTGATTTTGTGACGAGGCCCTAGAATTTTTTTATGTCGCAATACCCACTCAAACTTCAGTTCACATTTTTCTTGACCATTTTCCATGACCCCTCGATAAACGTACAGGTGATCACAATATATCACAACAACCTTATCAAGTAACCAATTATGGACATGAAAAACACCATTAACAAAAACTAAAAACAAGGAGTATAGCAAGTGGAGTCTATATTAAAATGAAGCAAGCAGTAATCAGACAAACAAGAGAATGACACAAAAATCGAAGGTTGTTGTATACGTCATTAATGTCATATCGTTATCGTCATTATGACCACATTTTGCGGGCAAATCAACGTTTAAACTTGAAGTGGACGTGTCAATAGAAACGCTCTAACCGATGATTACCGATAACAGTAAAACCAGTGATTTCATTGGTTAAACTTGTTTGTTTCAAATCAACCTTCAAATCGTTGGCTCCGCAAAACGATGATCTACTTTTATCGTTTAGGGATTGTCGGTGGAACGGTCCCTGGGACGCTAAATCTTGGAACTAGTGTGGTATTGGTAGTTGCAGTTTTCAATGTGGTTTTGTATGCTAAAAGATGAATTAGTGCTGTTTAAAGCTTGAGATATCAACAATACCTATAATGTTGATCAAATATTAATTTCCTACAAAAGCGAGATAGTCCAAAATTTGAAAAAAATACAGATTATACCACTGTTTGGTACTTTACTGTGCCCCATGTCTAGTGACAATTTAATTTGGACAAGAAGCATTCTTGGCAGGAGGCACCAATAGTCATCCATTTCCACAAGAACGAAACAAGTCCCGGCTATGATGAGAGCTAGTAGCTCATGACAGTTGGAGCTCGCCATTCTATCTCCAGCTACAATGAACAATCCTCAAAACCAAATGAATCGCTTTTCAGAGAAGTAGGGGAATTATGCAAGAAACGGCCAAATAAAAACTTATTAATTCCTCGAATTTCTGATTTTGAACTTTGCTTGTTCTTGTGAGAAACCTTTCAATTTAGTGAAGTTTGGCCCTAGACCGACAATTTTGAGGTCTTCGAGTTATTCTACGTATTAAGTTGTGTTCTAATGCCACGGTAAGTCAAGACAGGTCCTGCGGTTTCTGCCATAACCATCGGGAAACACGCGCGGAAAAACGGTTTTGTACAGAAATCCGATAAAATCGTCTTGAGGATCCCCAAGTTTCCGGCAAACATCAAGAGGGTCGGAATTTAATTTAGTTCGACGTCCTCAAATTAGAGTACGGGAGCCTGAAAGTTAAGCCGGGGTGCGTCAGGCATCGATGGGGGCTCGGGGAGAGCGGTGAGAGGTGCTCCGCTCTAGGGAAGGTTATGTTGCGGTTTAATCTTGAAGGCAGGTTATGTGAAGGGGGCTCTTGGTCGGTCCTCGTGTTTAATGAAGACTGGATTTCTCCATTAGGGAAACTCTCGAGGGTGAATGAATCGATAGGCTTAACGGTTGTTGGCGCACCCGTCAACTCTTTACTTTCTGCTCTTAGTTTCGAGGTGGAAGTCAAGTTTTCACTTTACAAACTCTCTGAACGTAAGAATAAGAAAACGCATGCGATTGAAGTTGAAATATTATTTTTAAATAATATTATGTTTATGTGATTTCACATGGATTTGAACTCAAGTTGAAATCTCCTCAACTCACGCCATTTTGGTTTATTATTCAATAATAAACCATTGTAATCGCTCTTGAAAAAAAAAAAAAAACGCTAACCCCCCTGAAAATTTCATGGTTTACGTTTCAAAGGGTGTAGAATCCGAATCTGCAATCCGTCCGTCCGCCGTACGCACGATTTCTCCCAAACGGCTGAAGCAAAAAAGCTGAAATTTTCAGGAAAAATCCATGTTGGTCCGACGACGCCTCAATTCTTGAGCCAGCTCTCTCACTTAATTTAAAGTGCCCTTTAAGGGTTGTCAAAGTTTTGTAAAATCCCTAAAAACCTCAAAACAAGTCGAAGGCGGCCTAAATTTTTACTCTTTTTGAAGAACACTCCACGAGGAATCGAATGAGCCCCTCCCCAGGTCCGTAGGTCAAACCATTCCCGATCTATGGCCCGATTTATGGTGCCAACATTCGCGTTATTTTGGTTTATTATTGTTTTTGTGTTGATATCAGTAACCTAGTGACGTAGTGATGTAGTAATGTGGATACTGGAGTGAACTCCTAAAAGGCTTTGTAGCCGATACTCGGGTTGAAGCATTCTGATAACCATAAAAAAAACGCTGCAAATTCTTTCACTGGGGTTTATTATTCAATTGGCTTGCGTTCATGATTTGAATTTCTACTAAGCTTTGGAGTGTCCGTGTTTCACAAGTGATAGAGCGATTATTGAATTTCAGGAGGCACACAAATATGATCAACTGATCAATCCAAATAGGTATTTTGGTTGAGAACAGATTTACGTGCTCTATGCATATCTCCTGAAATTCAATAATCGCTCTATCACCTGTGAAACAGGGACACTCCAAAGCTTAGTAGAAATTCAAATCATGAACGCAAGCCAATTGAATAATAAACCCCATTGAAAGAATTTGCAGCGTTTTTGGTTCATAATTGTTTATAATGTGCCTTTCTAATCGTATGACAAACAGTTTCCATAACCCAGACGTTGTTAATTAACGTTTCAAGGTGCGTAGATCCAAAATCTGCCCTATTGGTCCGACTACGGCCCATGAAAAGCCTTAGAATTTAGCCTTAGAACCAAAACTTATCAAAACATTCAAAAACCTGGTTTTTGAAGTTTTTACTGACGGACTAGTGGGATGTCATTTCTTAGTCGTTTGGAAGCAAAATCGACTGGAATAGCTTTCAGAACCGTGTAAATTAACCCCCCCCCCCCTGCTCATATAAGACCTTCGAATAGATATGAAAACTCCACTTCTAGCTAGTCTTTCGGTCAAAAACTTTTTTGTTCCCCCTGGTGAAGTGGGGTGTAATTTTTAAGTAATTATGAGAGAAGTTCAAAAATAATAAACCTTGTGAAATAATTGTCTGCGCTTTCAAATTTGAAAATTTCACATAAACGCTGCCTGTTGTTACATAAAATTTCGGATTATTTCTGTATTGGATAACCATTCTACGTTAATCGCACATCCACGTAGATCGTTTATCAGACGTAGACTGTGGCACATTACCCTGAAGCGGACGGATTTTTTTTTTTTTTTTTAAATTTGATTTTCCATACATTTTGAAACTCAATTGAGGGGGGGGTTAACTTTTTTTCTTAGAAAATCACAGAACTTTTTTTTTAAGTCAAAATACCTACATTGGTGCGTGTATATGGTGTACTAGCTGACCTGGCAAGCGTGGTTTTGCCGTATAAACTATCTATAGGAATTGAATTGGCACATCTGTAGGTACGATAGGAATACGTGGTAATAATATATTTTCACCTTAGAACTTGTCATTTAAAATGCTGGCTTCAATAATGCTTTTCATCAATTTATGAATGAATTTTAAGAATCTGAGATTGGAAACACTAAGCATATCTCGGGATTAAACTTTAATATTGATAATAAATGTTCATTTTCTTAAAAAAAAAAAAATTAGATTTGCCATAAGCTAAGGGAAATGTTAATAAAAGTAACAGTTTAAAGTACAGTTAAAAACACTATAATTGATCGGTTATTGGTTTTAGATTTGGTATAAGCTAAGGGAAATTTTAATCGAAGTACACTTGAAACCACATTAATTGATAAGTTATATAATATATATATATATATACAGATTAGTATATGTACAGATAGATATTTATGAAATTGACATATAAAGAAGACATAAGAAAGAGTACAGTTAATATTTCGGCTATTGCCTTTTTCAAAACTTTTAGGAGAAATTAGAATATACTGTATAATCATAATATATAATCAAGCGGGATGATAATGATTAAATTACTAAAATTGCTATAAAAATATAGGGTTTCGTGGTAAAAAAAAAGTAAAAATTGTAGGGTTCTATGCATTTTTTAATGCCCATTATAAATTAAAATAAAAAACAAATTTTATCCAAAAGTTCAAAAAAAAAAATGTTAAGAGTGAACAACCCTTATCACTTATGGGTATGAAAAATGGTTGTTAGCGGATTCTCATACCTACTGAATAAGCATATAAAATTCGGTAAAAATCGGTAAAGCCGTTTTGGAGGAGTACGGTGACTAACATTGTGACTTGGAAATTTCATATATTAGATTGAGAACAATGAACCAGAATAAGAAATGAATAACCGAACTTCAGCTGGACTTTTATCATTTAAACGATTAACAGGAGTACAAAGCAGTTCTTAGCCCCCCCCCCCCCCCCCCCGCTCAACACTCTTTCAACTAACCTTCGGGTGGGCTCCTTCCGCCCTTTGTTATCCCGGCATCACCACTTTTCCGTCCGCCCGAGGGGGTCATTCGTGTACCTGCCACCTTGGTAAGCACTAGCCTCTCAGGTGCTCTGGTTGAATCTACAGATTTTTCCAGGAAGTACCGTATATGAACACAGAATGCGCTCACGTGAACCCTCGTTAGCCCCTCACAGCCGTAGCTTTAATCTCTGTTTACTAGCTCCCCTCCTCTGAGCTAGAATCTCATATTTGTAGGTTGCATAGGCAATTTTTCATCTTCGGTACTTAAATGTGTAAAATTAATCATTTAAATGATCTGGCTGTACAACCATAGAGGTCTACTGTCCCGCTTTTTTTGTTTGATAATGATGACTCCAAACCACTACCTACCTATTCTATGTGGCAACTGTGAAAAACAGCCAATAAATAGATGATCACCCTCCTTATCGATTATCTCGTAATCTTCGAGACGTAACCGGTCTATCAACGTTCATCGTTGAAAAGCCCTTTCAAGCTTGATAGTTTTCGTTCCATTCCGAATTCATTTCCCCTTCCCTCTGAATAAAATACTAGTTAAGCCCATTAGCAACAGTTCTCAAAGCAGCCGTTAGTGGCCGCGTTACGACGTTTTCCATAGAAAAGCTGTTCCATTATTAACCGAAACTCTCGACTTGACACCCTGTTCACGACAGTAACAGAATATAAAACGCCGTCTAGAAATAAATTTAATTTCAACTCTATTTCCCCCTCCTTTCTAAACCTCTTATTTGACTTTTTTTTCTTTCTTTTTTTTTAATCAGATTTTCTTGGGAGGAGCGAAAAACCTTTTACACAGTTAATTTGCAAAGTAATCTGTATGGTAATACCACATTCCCCTCCTCGGTTCTTTCCAGCCACAGTAATTCTTGAGTATTTGTCTCCCAATGCTCTCTGTGCTTTACATTATTCATCGTCTCATACGCTCTAGTGTATAACGAAGGAAGGAACGTAATGGAAAAGGAGGTTATCTTTTAATGGTTGTCGGGCTCCTTTTTCTTACAGGTCATTTTGCTAAATTGATTGTACTTTGGGATGTCGGTAGGTGCGTAGGTCTATTCCTTCTTTATTGGTTCCCTTAGCCCAAGATAGAGTAAGTCTTGTGATCTCTTTAACGATAAACTGTTCTATTACCGAATATGCAAAATACCATCAGCTTTTATTATTTACCAGGTTGCCTATTGGAACATTTCCCTTTCAAAGAGATTTAAGGGTCATTCATTTTTGGTTTCTTATTTTCAAAAGAACCTTCGTAATCGACCCAGGGAAGGATTATTTTCACAAAACAGTAAAACCGACTATATGTGATCACAAGTGTCCCATGCCACCGTGATAGAAGGTAATAACAACATACGGGGAAAATAATTTTAATAATGTAATCTTTATTAATCTCAAATCTCTATAATCAGGTTTCGTCAGCTCAGTGTGTAACCGAAACCCCTCGTGGCTAATTCCGTTCCTAATCGATCTAACGTGCTGAAGTATGAATGTGGCTCTTTTTGTGGTATCTTGTGTGGAAAAGGCAAGATATGAAGTTGCGAGTGCCATGTTTGATTTACCGCAGATTACGTCTATTATGCATGTAGCTGTGATTTACGTAGGAAGGGTATTCTAATTGAACAAATTATGAACCTCCGTATTACGAGGGTCATCCAGAAAATAAGGTTCAACTGCTGGTAAAAATCGAAAAATGCATATATTTTATTCAAATTTTGAGGAAATGAAGCAAAATATGTCCTTATTTTTCTACATAATCGCCACCAACTTAAACACATTTCTTCAGCCTGGGCACCAGCTTTTTTATGCCCTCGTCATACACACATCGCTCCAACTCCAAAAACCACTTCTCGACCGTTTCCTTCACCTCTTCGTCGTTGGAAAAACGTTTTCCACCCAAGAACTCCTTCAATTTGGTGAAAAGGTGGACGTCCGAAGGAGCCAAGTACGGTGAATATGGTGGATGGGTCACAACGTCCCATCCAAACGAGCGGTGTGGGGTCTGGTTTTTTGTCCGACACAATTTCACCCATAAGGCGAGATGTCTGGGAACATTTCATGAAGGGTGTCAAGGGTCAGCCGCCGATTACTGCGAATTTGATTGTCAATTTCCTGCAGAAGCTCTTCTGAAATGAGAGTCGGCCTCCCACTCCTTTCTTCGTCGTGTGTGTCGGTGCGACCTTCCTTAAAAAGCCTAACCCACTTGAAAACATGCTGACGGGACATCAGGTCCATAAGTTTCCACAAGCTGACGATGGATTTCAGAGGCAGATTCGCGACGCAAAGTGAGGAACTTGATGACCGCCCGAATTTCGCATCGGCTGTAGGTGGAGCGAACGATCCCTGCGGAGGTTGACGGAGTAGGCTGTTGTGACGACATTTCGTAACGGACTGATGCAGGCGGGTGCTTATTGTGACTACTAAGAACCACCCTACACGCAGTAATACTAACCCCGAAAAAAAACTCTGCAACTTCCAGGGAGTTTGTAACCTTACTTCCTGGATGACCCTCGTTTAATTTGTGGCAGATTCTCGTATATTTACTGCTTACGTCTCTCTTTATTTCTACCCAAGAAATTCCTAACCGTAGGAAGTAAGTAAAAAGTAAAGTAAACAAGGAATTTCACCTTGGATTTTCGTCCGACTACCCGGAAGTGTCGCGGACGTCGCCAGCCGTCCTCCAGAGAGGATCAGAACTAGGTCTGACGATTTCGCTCGTGGCTTCCCATTGCCTCACGCCCCTGGGTTGGGAGCGTTTTGGATTCACGTGACATCGAGATCAGAGGTGAACTGTCTAATTACAGGACAGGTATACAGCACTTGATAGGATTTTGGCCCTAATCATTAGTGCAAGCCGGATTCGAACCGGGGCAATCAGTACTCCCACTGCAAGTACACAGCTAGAGGACTGACGCCCTAGCTCGCTCGGACAACCTGTCCCCCGAGGGAGGTCTGATGCGATCCACGTGTCACGTCGTCAGCAATGACATGAGTTAAAATGAATTCCTAACCGTAGGATTCGTTATAAATTATCGGCAGACTATATCTGTACTAATAAGGGGCTTTTTAAATACATAAATAATGAACTTTTATGTAAACATTTGCACCGTTTTTCGTCGCAAATCCGAAAACCTGTGATCCCCTAGTTGGGATGATCTCACATAAATAAACCCCCATTTCATATTTAGAGGGGGAAACTTGTCGGGTTTTAAATTAAGAAAGCCATCCCTCATAATCTCAGACTATACCCCCCCTCCGCCGTCATCATCGCTAAATAAATTCACTATCACCGCGCCGCGCTCCGGTCTAATTAGTACGCTGGATTATTCAAGAGATAATTAGTAACTTTACTCCTTCTCCCGCGATGTGACGTCCCCCGCCTCTATAAATTCATTATAATGGAACTTTGCTTTGCGAGGACCGCGAGAACGGTACAATGTCGCTCCGAGGAATTTCACCGAGTAACCAACCTTTGGATTCAATTGAATTTCAGGGTGAAAATTTCAATGGATGCCTCTGAATTAAACAGCGGGATCGGGGGTTGCCATGGGGAAACCCCTACGAAAACTGCTACCAACAAGCAGGGAGTGTTTCAATATGGTTCGAGAATGTTTTGCTGGTTTTCTCGGAAACCCATACAAATTTTCATTTTATAGAATTTGCTTAGGTGAAGGCGGATTAATGTGTCATTTCAATTTCCTTGCAGTCTGGTCGCTACCAAAGCATATTTCAACAAATAATATGTTAGATTAACGATTTAAGACAGCTGTTCAAGTTGTTATAATCATAATTTAATCAATCATTCATTCGATTCACTGCAATCGCTCGAAAAGTAACTATTCGCACAATCTTGATTTCACGTTATACCACAATTATAATGTAATTGTTGTATTACTTGAAATCCAGGTTGCGGAATATTACATAAGACTTGAAAAACTCAATATCAATTAGGAACTCCTAAAAGAAAATCAATTATAGCATTTCCAAATCAAATCCAACATTTTCATCATTATATCCCGCTTGGAATTTCCATATTGACGGAAGCAAAAATGAAGGAATTTACAAAAGATTGGTGAAAGTGCCTTTTGAAAATATTTGTATGAATAGATTAAATTTTTGAAAACGGCTTGTAGGAAAAGGATACATTTGACTCAGGAATGCTAAAAATTATACAGGGTTTAACAAAAATTGTTTTTAATCTTCGTATTTTTTTCCAAGGATCTCAAATATCATATTTGAGCACTCCCCGCAACTGCGAAACCATTCTAATTTTCTCATTTCGGATGGGAACCCTAATTTTTTATTGCAGATTCGGATTCTACTTAAGATTTCATGAAAATTTGATCCTCCATCGATTTTTTTTATCGCACGCAACCGGTTCAGCGAGCACGCGCAGCGTTGCGCAACCTCAAAATTGTCAAACAGTGGATGATAGTGAACTCTAAAGTGTGCCACATGAATTTTCATTGTTTTTCAACGTAATGCTATCCGTTTTTTGATTTGACTCAATTTTTGCGGAATAATGTCCGAAATTTGTTTATTTTGCATCCGTTTTTTTTTAAATTGTTTTCAGATTGTTACGTGGATAATTTTCAAGGTAGAAAAATGTACAAATAGGAGATTGAAACCTTCTTTAGTGATCAAGTGAAAAATCATCTTAATCTAAGAGTCAAAAGCCGGCATAAATGGTTTTTCACGCAAAATAAACAAATTTTGGTCATTATTCTGCAAAAATTGAGTCGAATCAAGAAACGGATAGCATCACGTGAATTTCGTTTTCATTGTTTTTCAATGCTGTTCTTGTATACGTTCTTTCTTCTCCCTAGTTCTGGAACCTTAGGGAAAGCGAACGGTCGAACATAAAGCGGTTCAGGTGTTCTCATCTCATACGTTGAAGACACGTCTATCAACACCGAACATTTAAAAGAGAGTGTTATCTCCAAAGTTTTCAATATTCAGTTTTTTCGACGTCCACGAACTCTTAGGACTAACTGAGATTGATGCCACACCCCAGGTTTTGTTCCGAACCCCCCAGACCTCTTCCCAAATTTCCTTCCAAGACCCCTTATTTCCAAATTTTCTTTTTCATTCTACAAATTTCCAATTTGATCTTTCTCATAGTTCCCTATCCACTCTCTTCCTTAAATTTCTTCCATCAACAACAAATCCTTAATTTCTTCTTTCCCAATTAAAGTCAGTTAATTGAAACTATTTTTCCAGTTTAATCCCCCATACTGCATGTTTTATAAACCTTCCCCAGTATTTTCTTAACTTCTGTTATTTTTCGCTCGTTTTAATGTATTGTTGATTGTAAATTAGGATTTCCCTTATACAAATAAATAAATTTGACTTTGTGATCAAAGCGTTCTTGCTGTTCGTCTGATGGAGACAGAAACCCCGTGAATACGGATGTTTTGATTATTTGGATTAACATTGTCAATTATAATTAAAAAATGTTCTTTATGTCAAGTGCATAATCATAATTATGGAAAAGAAAATTTTTCCGTCAAAGTTCTGGCCGTTACTTTCGTTCCTAGTTTTGATGATACCTGCCTTATCGTGATCTCTCAACTTTTCCACGATAATTTTCTGGAAGACTAGAATATAGTTGGAATTACGGGGCATATATTTTTTTCCAAACGTTGAAATAGATAGTTTGGCTTTGAATCTCAATGAAAAATAGGGGAGGATTGAATAGAATAGAATGGCCTATCGCCCTCTACCAAAGAGCTATCTCCACCTTCGAACCTGTGTCACCCTCTTTTAGGTGAACGGATAACGATAGCGGGAAAGGGAAAAACAAATGTCGCGTTCTTCGAGATAAATGAGTGCAACGCCTCGCGATTTTCCGGCAGTTGATAAAAATAAAAATGAAAATTTTAAAAATGAAAACAAAAAAATTAGAGATAAAGGGAGGATTGACGGTGGAGCGGGATTTTGCTGTAAAGGCGGATCAGCGAGGAACGGGAATGAAAATGATAACGGGCTGTGGAAAAAATATCGGCCGTCCAGCCGATAAGTGCGGGACAATCGTATTATCGGAGCGAATAAATGGACTTTTCCCTGCCCGGGTAGTTCGCTACGTTTCTTCATTCGAAATGCACGATCCTAAAAACAGTTTGTGAGGTGATGGAATGGTACAGTTGCCCCTTCCAATGAGCTGAATGCGGATATCTGCGAATGCGCGCTTGAAAAAGTCTGATTCATCTCCCAAGGCGACGGCTTCTCAAATCGGGAAGGCCACTACATTTTCATGGGAACTCATGCGGTACATTCATTCGTCTTAATAACATCAAGATAGGTTCCCCTTCAAACCATGCTGCAAGCTGCAATCATAGGGGATACAATGTGTGTCGTACGAAAATTTATCGAAACTGGAGGACTCACCACCCTGGCCATGTAGTGAACGCTCCCAAATCTCAGCCAGACCCTTTGACCATTCTGTCGCCAGCTGTCAGGAACGTTGAAGCTCCTGTCATACAAAACCGACCCAACGTGTTCCCTCAACGACTTGTCCTGAGTCACGTCATTGTAGCTGCTTGGGACAGGCATCGGGATGGTTGGCCCAGTCTAGAACATCATTGAAAATATCATGAAATCAAGATCAAAACATGATGAAACAAGTCAAAACCTGTAACAATGGTATGGTAGGATAGATAAGTTTAAGTAATAATTCAAGTTGAAACATCTGCAGTATAATCAAGAAACAGTTTGGCTACTTTAGGTTTATTATTCAATAATAAACCATAGTAATCGCTCTCGAAAAAAAAATTCTAACCCCCCCTGAAAATTTCATGGTGTACGTTTCAAAGGGTGTAGAATCCAAATCTGCAATAAAAACGCTGCAAATTCTTTCACTGGGGCTTATATTATTCAATTGTATTTTTGGTTTGCATTCATGGTTTGTATTTCTACTAAGCTTTGCAGTGTGCGTGTTTCACAGGTGATAGAGCGATTATTGAATTTCAGGAGATATGCATAGAGCACGTAAATCGGTTCTCAACCAAAATACATATTTGGATTGATCAGCAGATCATATTTGTGTGCCCCTGAAATTCAATAATCGCTCTATTCGCACTATAATCGCACTCCAAAGCTTAGTAGAAATTCAAATCATGAAGGCAGGCTAAATGAATAAAATTGAATAAAAAACCCCAGTGAAAGAATTTACAGCGTTTTTTGGAACGTGAAGGATGATTCCAAGGGATATCTAATTCAGAAATAACTTGCAGCGACCTCTGTGAAATAGTTGCAGCGATTTTTCTCGTGGTCTCTCAATACCGTGAATAAATTTTAATAGGCCTCTCTTTTGGCTAAGCCTTGCTTCAGACAACGTCTTAAATAGTGGCAAAATTCTAAAATTTCGACCTGGTTTTCATACAGGTATGATTTTTAAATTTCATGGCTTACGTCGACCTGCAGATTAAATTCATGAACGAAATAGAATAGCCCGTCCATCGTTTTAATTTCCCATACTGTATTTCTAACCAATCAACCCTTTCCAGACACACTTTTTTTATTTTTCAAATCTCAAAATTGGTTCGAATGATCCTCTCTAAACGGAGCGTAAAAGGCAATTCATGTTGCGTGTAGCTTTCAAAACTGTGCGGAAAAGGGAGAGAGTAATATTTCAAGGGCCCGCAATGTGTCCATTTTTATTGCGAAGCATTTCGCGGAGAGTTTTTCGTCGGCAAGAGATTATATAGGCGAAAAAAAGAACGGGGGTACGGTTCGGCCGAAAAAAAAGCGAACAAGGGAAAAAATTCGAGGGCGATTCCATCAGTTCCATTTGTGTCATATGGTACGTTCGTTTTTGCTCGATAAAAGAGGACCGAGGAGAAAAAAAAACCTCACCGTGATAAAGCTTGAGTTTCCGGAGAGACAAGGCGACATCAATTTTTCTGTCGCTAAATAGACAAAGCCTTATTCATCAACCGTGGAAAACCGCTTGTTCCGAAATGAGCTCTATTCGTTTTTTTCGGGGGACGCACATTAAAACGACACGGAAACAAACGAATGGAACGGGCAAAACAGTCGATTATCGGTGGAGAAATAGTGGAAGCACTAATAGGGAACTATTGATTGGTGATGTGAACAATGCGAACGAATGAGACTATGAAACGTCGTCGGACACGCGTTTGTATCGTTAGTTTGGATCGGGTTTTGTGGTGAAATACGTCAAAGGGGAATTTACGGGAGGAGGGATAATGTGATTTAGGGGTATTTTTGGGGAGGAAGGGGAGGGGGAAATTATCTATTGTTTAGTTTGAGGGTGAAGCGCAGGGGCGACGTCGTTAGTTTAATTGTCATTGGAGATAGAGGTTAGGAGAGGTGAGCTCCGGGCTGGGGGTGAAGCCGTAGATTCGAACCGTTCCGGTTCGCCTTGTTAGGCTTCTGCGTGAAATGGAGGACGTGAGAGCGGATGGATGCACATCGCGCATCGAGAAAAACGTAGAAGACGGAATCCTCGGGAGTTCAATGACATCCAGGCCATCACTGTTCTGTATAAGGCGTTGGTCCTTCCACTATTGGAGTATGCCTCTCCCATATGTTCGCCATCATACGCAGTACACAAGCATACTCTGGAACGGGTCCAACATAAATTTCTTCGGTATATTCCCTTCAAGCTTGGAATCCCTCAGGATGAAGTCGATTATGCTGCCCTGATGGGCGTGTGTCACCTTCTGCCCTTGGAGAGCCGACGACGCACAGTGTGGCAGACCTTGTATGGCACAAGCTGTTGAATGGTGCAATCGTCTCGCCAGCACTACTCGGAGAGATAGGCCTCCTTGTGCCTCGTCTCTCCGCCCGCAGCTCTCCACCGTTCTACGTTAGTTTTGCCCCCACAATTACCTTCAGGATCGCCCGTTGTGCCGCATACCTCGTTTAGCTAACTGCCTCGTTCATTTACACCCTGAGTTGGACTTTTTCAACAGTTCTGTTAGATTATTGAAATCGTTAATTTTGTCTTCTCCAACATATTGATTTTTGCATTTATATTCCTACATCCAGTTTCAAATCTTCACCATAGTTGTATTTCTTTTATATTTCCAGTGACTCTAAACTTTCTTTTCATAATACTATTTTCCTGTAATTGGGTTCGCCCGTTCTTATAAATAAATAAATAAGACGTTTACAAATTCTGTATTAGATAACCCTTTCAAGTAAAACACAGATCTCTATTCAATTGACGTAGTCTGTGGTACATTACCTAAACTCGTCACATTGGGCCTGTTTGTCTTGTAATTGCATTTGAAATGAAAACCATATGGCCAGCCTCCCGGTTTAGCTCAAATCTCCTGTAGAACGGGTGTTGCAACCCGGCCGCCCACGTAACTGATTCTTCAAATTGTACGCGAACGGACAATCGTACATTAACCCGAGTGGTTTCCTTCTATTCAGAAAACTAATTTCTATCTGAATCAAACAAAAACGTACACTCTTATTTATTCATTTATTTATAATACGAGCAAGCCCAATACAATATAATTAGATACATTAACATCATATTTTTTGTTTAATTCAATAATACCACTGAACATTGTTATCAGAAAGAAAAAAATTAAGTAACTAAAATGAGATTGTGCCCAAGTTCTTGACTGCTTTATTTAATATGTAGAAAGTTTCTAGGGGATCTCGAAAGAGTAACTTCGAGCAACTGCAACCAATATAATAACTAACTTTGTGCATAAATCACAACATAGTCACGCAAATGACTATCATCAAAAATTAGTTAGGAAAACCCAAACATTTCTAAAAAAATACCCTAATGTACTAGTCCTCAAATTAGATAGAACCGACAGTACAGTTCTAATAGAAAGAACTGATTACCAACGGAAAATGGAAGAGCTTTTAAGTGACTCTACCACCTACCAACTTTTAACTGATAGAAGGAGAAATCCAACTACCAGTCTTCAAACAAAAATAATTACTGCATTCAAAAACCGTACAAAGCCGGCCAAATAGGTATGATAACTAAAGCTAAACTAGTGAAATACAATATTGTTCCTCCTAGAATCTATGGCATGTTTAAGACCCATAAAGATAATAATTATTTAGTCATTTCTGAATAGCCCAACTTATGAAAGTGCAAAAGATGTAGCCAACATCCTCAAAAATCTATCAAATGACCAGTATGATAGAAAGGATTCATTTCAGGTTTACAACTCCATTAAAGATAATATCATACCCTCAGGATATATTCTGGCATCTCTTGATGTTCAATCTCTTTTTACTAACATTCCATTGGATTTAGTCAACACTTTATTTAGGGAAAACTGTGATATACTGGCCAACCACACCAATATTAAGAAAAACTACTTTCTCAAACTCCAAAAAAACTTTTAAAAAAAAACTGACTGACTCTCAAGATCCCCTAGAAACTTTCTACATAAAATGAGGTACTTTACTTTATTGATAAAGACATAAAGACTAATTCCGATTGGCAGAAAGGATCGGCTTCACGGCTCTCGTTCATTAGTTGATTGAATAAGCGGGGGATCCTGGATAGTGGACGCTGGAGATAGTTGGTGGTTGAAAAGGGAATCCGAAAGAGGCTCACAGATCGGGAAACATATCGATGGACAAGGAAATTAAGCTCGCCAAGGACTGCCATTGAATCTATATCTCCCCGGATCATTCGGAGAAGAAACTTAAGGTTTTTTTCAAATCTCTCCCAACATTGGGCACATAAGACCCCACCTCCTGCTCAAGACATCACAATCCAATTCCTCCTGAGTTATATGCAGCTAGTATGACATATATCGAAGAAACCTTCGGTGGACTCTCTCAATTTGTTTTTGACACAAATCCATAAAAAACTTCGGTGAATGTTTTGATTTAATGTTTTGATGGATTGATCCACAAATATAATTCCTTAGGGTGGATTGATGAAGATGCCAATGTTATTGACACATCCGGATTGACGTTGGATTTCTGAGCCAAATTTCGTAACCTTTGGTCCAGGAGTTTCGTAGAAAAGCTGCGTACTGCGGACGGATTGATTTTAAAAAGCTCGATTTCTGAAATCTAGGTCCCTTAAACCGTAAACTAACCATTTTTGGGTAGTTTGCAATTTTTATTTTCTTTTTCGAACTAGTACCCTAAAAGGTAACTTCCGGTTAATCACATTTGAAGATTTTGGAGCTTTTATTGAAATATTACGGGAGCAGACAAACTTGTATCTGTGAACCTTTGCTGTATACACAATTCCAACGATTTTCCCTATACTTAACACTCCAATGTTACTTCGACACCTCTCTATTTCGGTTCAAGGGGGGGGGGGGGGGGGGGTGTAAATTTGGTCAAATTCTGTAATATACCAATATTGCTCCAATAATTCACGCTCAAATTGGCGGTTGACACATCATTAAATCTTCTTGAACTGGGTTGAACATCTTTAATTGGTCCGGCAGTAACCGGAAGAAAAAGGATCAAGTTTGACGAAATTCTATATATACCGGGTTCTTCCGCAGAAACAAAATGATTACTACTAAAATTATTGGAATGATGGTGGAACATTAAGAGATGTTCAAAAACTTACACAACAATCTTGATTTTATTCATGCATTAATAAAAACAATAAATTTAATAATATGCCTGAATCGAGTACAGCTGTGGTGAGCCCCACCTCGGGATTCAAAACAAATAACCCTCACCTCCAATTTAATCGAGATCAGTCCACTCGTTGTCGGTAATATCAAAGATTTGTATGAGTGACTGACATCAAAAATTGCAAATTTCATATCAACCGTTCTTCTGAACTCGGAATGTCGCCTGTCACAAAAAGTCTTTAGATAGTTAACTCGACACACATTTCAACTGAAAGAACTCCAACGTGAGAAAAACCAAAACTATCAAGCTCTAAGTGCAAAAAACAGTGAAAAGTTAAATTTTCTGAACAGGACCATTTTTTCACACTTTTTGGAAATTCAAAGCTCATGCGTCTATACACTGCTACGGAAATAATTATGTGCTCGTATTAAATTGATCAACGAACCACTGGTTTACCCAGAAAAACGACGTAGTTAGTATATTTACAAATTATAAACTTCTGTCCTATGATTTGATGTGTTTTTATCATTAATTGTTCGTAAAATTTATTAATTAGTTTATTTGATTTGTTGCAGGTAAATTTGAGTTTCATTCGAATTGAAGTATTCAGCTATCACGGTCAAGGTAAGAGCATTGTTGAGATTTCGCAGATTAAGGTATGAAGCTTCATTATTAATAGCTTTTATACTCTTGATTCTTGCCTACGAATTTATTAAGATAGAAATATTTGCTCGATTTTAAAACAAATTTTCGATTATTTACGCAGAGCTTTGTGGTAGCAATAATATATCGTTATAAATTACTGGTTTCACTTTAATGTAATAAAATATTTAATGTTGGGTGGTCGATAGTTAATATCTTTATCGTATTATTCCAGCAATTAAAATTGTCACAATACTCTCGAGATTCATTGGGGACCATCCCCGACCCGCTCGCTGTCAGAAATTTCTACAAAGTCAGTCAAAAACTATTTGGACTGGTAGATATCCTAAAAAATTGACGCAAAACTAATGTTCTCAGTAACACGCAAAACACGAAACTTACGAGTATTTTTCATTTTGTCCGAAAAAAATAATTTGTTCATCTCCCGAAAGTGATAATAATGATTCTTCAACCTATAAATAGGCTCGAAAGCTTTAAAAAAGTACATATCTAATTACGAGTACGTACTTCACAAAGGTTGTACATACTAATGATAATGTTTTAGTACCATAATATTGTTATGTGTTTCTCTTTGCGTTTCGAAAGAAGTTTCGCTTCTATTGTCGAATCAAGTCGAGGTATAAAAACATCTGCGTTTGAAATATCACCAAAGCCTCCTTTTTTTCCCTCGCGAACTTTTCCGTGACCTGTTTTACGGTGGCATGCTACCGCTCTATATAACGCGAGTTTTCTTCTTCGCATCAATTTTCTCCGTTTCTTCAATTCTTTTTTTTTTTTTTAGTTCGTGCTGAATATCATGTTTGTTGGCCTATCCGTTTCCCCGTGATGTCATGAACATTATTTCTCTGGATGATGACGTTCAATAACCTTGCTACAATGTTTTTGATTGAGCAACTCAAAAATATGAAACGTACCATCTAGGAATCCGCCAGAATCCACATTAATCGTGTCTTCCACTCGTTAGTCATGGTCAGCTATTTGTATGTATGCGAGGTGTTGTGTCCATAGAATCGATTTCGTGCATTTTTTGATCTCGTGATGGTGAACTATAAGGGATTACACACTGAACCCATTGATTTCCCTAATTCGATCAATCCCATTGCCTGTTACGGTTGATCATTAGTCAAAAGGTTTATTTTGTTCACGGAAAATCGTCAAAATCTCCCAACTTTCGGGAACAGCACACAGAGACTAAAGATGAGCTATTCATTGTTAGTTTGTTCGTAGAAATGAAAGGGGACAAAATGCCAAACCTGGTCGAAGGGACATTACCCGAAGATGGGCTTGATTTTTCATAACAGTTACGTCCTCATTTTTCATAACAGTTACGTACAGTTACGTACTCAGTGGAACCTTCGAAAACCGAATCAACCCAGCGTCTGCACATTGGGAACTGATATCGATCGATTCCTGGTTGTTTGGTACTCATCAAATTTTGATTATTTTATGAAGGATATAGTGGCTTGAGTCATCTATAAGTCATCTTGACTTATGAAGTTCACTCCATCTGTGTGGCCTCAGGCATTCCGTACGGCTGTAGATTCTTTTTGACCTAGCTAGAGGGGTAAAAGTGTGTACTATTTCACGTAGTGCACAGTATCTGAGGACTCACAGTGGTAGTAACCTATGTCATGATGAAATAGCAGTAGAAATCAGACGCCATTGCAGCTGCATTGAAGAGAAGGACAGACTTCAAGATGTGAAGAATACGAACAGTTGGATATCGTTGTCAATAAGCACGATGGGTCTGCTATGGTCCTGGATGTTCAGGTGGTGACTGGCAGCATTCTTCGTCGTGATGATGCTGCAAGTGGAAAGTAGATGCTTTGTCATCCAGCGACTGCATTCTAGAAAAAGACGGATTTTAACATGTGCAGAGTGCAACAAGTTGAATATCGTTGCCACCGATCGGCATTCACGCCAACACCAACCAATACCAATGGACGATGGGTCTGCTTTAGTCCAGCACGTACCAGTTGTCTTTGGAATACCAGACGGGCTAGGATATTAAGTATGACAAGAATGACCTGCGGCAAGTGATATCCGTGTAAAACTTTATATTCGTGGCCTTTCATTGAGTAAACGAGCAGTTTCTCCCTGTTTCTAGAGTGAACGATTTGTACATTCAGGCGATAGGTAGCAATAGTCGTGACATTGGTGTGTAGTACGCTTCCATGCTACTTTGCAAGATAGGGCTTTGAGGCTTCTTCCTAACCCCCAGTACTTTAAAAAAATCGAGCTACCCTAAGCAAGTCGATGCGAGCCAGGTTCCATACTGTAATGTGGTGAAAGTTCTTTTACCAAAGATAACATGTCCTAAATGCTTTACATCATATCACTCCATTCATCTGTTTGTAGGTCAAACCATCATGAGCGAAAATTAGATCTGTTATTAGCCCACAACAGCAATCATAACTCGCTTAATACGTGCCCATGTTACTGTGTGCAAGAAGCAGCCTTGAGGCCCCTTGCAACATGCTAAAGTCTCAAATTGAGAGCTGAGTACGTTGACTAAGAAGAGGAGAATCCATTATATGCTCAGAAATATTCCCTGCATCACCTACCAAACGTATCAGGTGTTGCAATAACCATGAGCGGCATAGTATCGATTCACACTGTTCAACTATCGGTCGGCAAACCCGAATGAGTGAAGATTGGGTTAGCTTCAACTGTAACCGACAGTAGCGCCAAGGACGTGTTAGTCTTCCCCATGCTGACCAGTTCCAGACCGCTGTTGATACCTTTTACAAAACTCAACTGATTCCATACAAATCAACAGTTACTACCCCTAAAACGAACTATCGGCCGATAGAGCCTGCTTTAGTGAAGATTGGATTTGCTTTCCACTATAAACAACAGTAGTGCCAAGGACGTGTAAGACTTCCCCATTTTAACCTGTTCCAAAAGCAGTGTTGATGGCTTCTACGAAACGCAACTGATTCCATTCCTTACAAATCAAGAGTTACGGCAGACAAAACGAACAGGTTGCACAGCTGACAATTCATGTAATTACCATAACAAGCACTTCAATGCCTAACATCCATTTTTAAACATTTTAACGATCTGCAAAGCAAACCTGCATGAGTGTAGGTGAAAAATGCGACAGTAGAGAGGTAGATCCTTCCGTTTGAAGTAATTACAGTTGGAGTTCGGGTAATACCTGTTCGAGGGCGATAACGGAAGGCAGATGGGGGCCGGTCGGGGTCTCCTATTGTGCTGTAGACAATGGAGCTCCTGCCACATATTGTGCCCTTCTCTTCCCTGGCACCTCCATCCCGCAACGATTTAGGGAGGCGGGAGTCACGTAGGAATCGTAGGGATGAAAACCTCTCGTATCTAGATGGGAGAGCGTTCCCTCCCTTCAGGATTAGAGGCATCCGCTGATAAAGCCGGCACATCATCCGAGGCCCCGCAGGGAGGGGCGTCCAAAACTATGCATCACAATTTCCATTGAATGCACCCAGTCACGTTTTCATTCTGAGGGGATCCGTCATTATAATCCGTCTCAATTGGTTTATGATAATCCGAGTGTGATGAATGGGGGGTGCCCTACCTCGAACCATTTTTTTTTTTTTTTTTTTTTTTGGAAATATGATTCTTTTGTTATCACGGTTACCACCCTATAGACAACCTCTCCCCAATTATGCGCTCCCCAAAAGAGAAAACATGATGAGCACCATCATATTTTAAGTAGACCTGATTGTTACGATCATGCTATGCCTACTATATAAAAAGTAACGATAGACGATGGAATATAATAATAAAACGCTTACAGTTTTTACAAAGGGCTTAGCTGATCAGTGGACTTCAGACGTTTGTGTAGTATAGTTCTCACCATGCTCAGGGGACTGTCCCCAGCCATTCGTTCTAGTATCCGCTCTCATTCCTCTCGTTAAAGACAACCCTACGATCGAATGATCGTGTAGCAACCGGAGTGGTCGATTCGATTCAGGGACCTATTTCATTTCTACATCAAAGAAAAAATTACCCTTTTACATCAAAAGTTGTTGAAATTTCGATTTTAAGAATATTTTTTGGAACATGTTTTTTCCAGTGATCCCCCTGAAATGTTGCAACATATTATGTAGTACATAATATGTAGTACATAATTATCTCTAACAAGTGAATGTCAACCACTAACATTCAACGCAGAATCAGTAATTTTACCTTTAGACTTTTTTTTTACCTTTACTTACACTCGATTAATGAAAATTACACACATTTCAAGTCTTGGTGGTCTTGATTTTAGAGAAAAATATATCTCCCAGAACTGAATACGAAGCTTCCGCTACCTGTAGGTAGACTTAGACCCCATATGAATAGCGCACAATATCAATAATATATTTAACTTAACTTAGTTAAGAAATCATTAGGCTTTTGATGTCCCAGGCGCGCTAATTTATCCATTCTCTTCCAAAAATTAGGAATCCGCATTACTCTTCAATAAGCTCTTTGGTATTTATTATTCATGTTTCAATGAATTTGGAATTGCTTGGTTTGTACTCTATTGAGCAGAGACAAATAGTTTTCATAGAGGCGGATTTGATAAAGTGATGGTATCGTTGAATTTGGACTTGAAACGTCTTTAGCAAATACAGTCAGGATCGTGTGGTATATTATATGGCAGAAAACAATTAAAATGCGGTCTTGTATCACATTTAATAGTGAAATTACGCAATTGATTTCGAACCGATGTAGAACATCACTGTTTTGCGAAGTGATAGTCAAGACAATTGACAGTACATGGCGGCTTGTGTAAGTGTTTCGTACAACCCGATGAACAATCCAACTTTACTTTCCCAAATCACGAAAGGGAAACAGTAAAAACGATGAACGTGATAAAATGTAAAGCAATCAGATCGCTAGAGCACGAGATTTGCGTGTAATTATAGTGGCCGACGATTAAGTTGTGTTTGGTTGAAAATATTGCAGTGTCGTGACGTTGAGACGAAACATTTCATTAAAATTATATCCTTAGTGGTTTATATCAATCTAGATTAACTCGTGTTACCAGTATTTATTTATTTACTGTAAGTACGGGTGAACCCAATTTGGAATCTACATAATGAAAAAATAATCAATTTACATACACACTATGCAGCAATTATTAAAAAATTATATTAACTGTAACGACAAGGAAAAAGAATTGAAATTGATAACGGTTAGATCCAAGACTATCAACTAAATGGACACGAAAATAATAATCAACAGATTCCTTCGACACAAAAAGATAACGCTGGGCACTTGAAAACACCTTCAAATGCTTCAAATGTCTAAATGAGGTATAGCCTTAGCAATGCATTTATGGGTTATATGTGTGGTAAAAATTCGAGTTTTTCTAGTCGAAACTCTTTCAGAAACATGATGTAATAGTTTGTATCCAGTTTAAACAGGTTTTGGTCGTTTACGGAAAATTGAGAGGGGTTTGAAAATAATTGAAATTTGAATATTTGGCTCTCGAACATAAAAGTCAAATAGTAGGACAGGGAATCGCCGCTATGTTTGCTGGAGGCGAACCTTGTGATTTTTTAATCCAGAAGGATTATTTACTTTCTTGTGGGAACAATTATCTTCATAGAACTAGTTCCCTATCTTCGTATTTTTAATTAGTCGAGACTACAAAACGGTAACTTTGAACGTTCGTTATGGTAATCTACGGACTATTTTTGGAGTATCCTACAGAATTTCGAAATCCGTAGATAGAGTTGCCACAGGTGCCACTTAAAACACCCCATTGAGTTGTCGCGACATGTCATTGCAATCTGGTTAGAATTTACTGGTAGAAGGTAGTAGGAATTAGCATGTGAAACACTTGGAATGACTTTGTCAGCATCGTGATTGCAATATTTTCTTTGGAATCCGGCAGTCAGCTGATATACCTATTTCTGATAATTATTATATTAATTAATTCTAGGCATTAATGATTTCCAAACAGTTCAGTATTGTATCTCTCAATCTCATCATATACAATGTGTGACAGCTTCGGATTGGGAAAGAAGTAACCGTGAAATTAAAGAGCTACTTTTTGATTATTGCATGAAGGTTTCCAAGAGTCCACGTCAAATGTTTTTAAGCTGCAAACAAGACTAAAACATAAGTTAATAAGCTTCAGGAGTATTTGTTGCAAAGTAGTGCATGATTATGACTAAAATAAAATTTTATTGTTCATTTGTTAAAGATAAATAGCCGAACCATTCAAGTGTCTTGGTGCAGTTTTTCAAAACACCATCCTGGAAAGCATTTGATTCCTAATTCTGTCGGTGTCTTTACAGAACGTGCAAAGACAGCTAGAATTTCCGTTTAGTAACTACTCAACACAGTGAATAATTCGTTTTGCTGAGTTGATATTTCAAGACACAAGGAATCTGGGAAAATATAATGCTGATCCAGTCATTATCTCTGATAGGTAGACCGTACTTGTGAGAGAATCAGCCTGTTAAACTGGTTTATCAAGGCAGCTAGAACCTGAGAAAACTGTTTAATGACCCTGCAGAACATGCAAAGATATGATGAATTGCCATTTTGATAAACTACTGAATAATTGTTCGCTGAACTAATTTTTCAGAACAGCAGAAATATAGGAAAGCTGGTTCCTGATTCATTCGATATCTGCAGCTGATGCAATGAATGCACAAATTACCACTTCGATGATTGCAGCCAACTAAGTGAACTGATTGTTCAAAAACAGTAGAAATTCAGGATACATTATTTTTGATCCAGCAGTAGTTTAGTAGAATATTAAAATATCAAGACTTCTATCGTTGTGCGATGTATTGTCTTGATAAAATTGCAATAACTGAAGAATCCGAGGAAAAAAATTGCATTGGGAACAATAAGTTTTAAATTAAAAAACGTTTTTGTCAACACAGATCCTATAGTGAATTGCGCTCTTTGTTGACGTTTTAATGACTTCAAACATCCCAGAGCTGAGGTGTGGCGTGCTTATTAACTAGTAACAGTTTGAAAACCAGGAGATGTCATTTCCAATTACAATAACCGCGTTAACTGAAAACTAAAGTGGCACTGCGCTTTTATGATATTGCTAAATGCTAGCGAATAGTTATTGAAGAGCTTCACTCAAGTTCTTCTGTGCACTGCTGCTTGGTACAGTTTGCGGCACGGAAAAAGACTTATTTCTATAAGTGCTCAGAAAAACTCTCTAATGAGCCCTTTTCCGTTCCTTCCCCTTTGCAAACGAAGTTGAATGAGACTGTCTGATATAATAGAATGAGCCTGACGTATGAAATAGTCATGTCGGGTCCCTCTTTTGCCCTCCGTCTTACACACGACGATTCCACGGCGATAAAAACTTCATCCTGTATTCCCTGAATAAGCAAACAACTGAATGGAACTCGTCGCGCTGGGACTCTGTTAGAAAAGAGGTGGAAAAGGTAGTTCTTTTTATCCCCCTCCTGATAACTCGGAGACTCAAAAGGAACTTGGATGGAAAAAATAGCCGTGTTTATACAGAAGGCTCCTTTTCGTTTCCGAGATCGATCTTCCGAAGGTAGCTTCTCGCGATATATGTATGGGTTCGATAGGAAAATGACTGTCTATTCATCCTCTATTCCTTTTGACGCGAGATTCTCCACGTTCAGTAGAATAGGTAACCGGATGAATAACTGCGTAACATTCGACGTGTATGTGCTCCTTTCACATATTTCATTATCATTCAGAGACCGTATTCAAACCATCTCGTGCGTTGCGTGTCTTAGGGCTCATAAACAAAACAGTTTTTCTTACTATCCTTTGGCAATGAGTAATCTCTACAAGACACGTGGTTCATCCATTGTTCTAGAGTACGGCTTTGAAGTGTTGGATGCTTCATTTTATTGTTATTACTTAACTGCAAGATGAATCCATTTCTTGTTGTCTAAGATAGTAATACGTTTCCACGTTTACTCTTCTCAGGAGTTTCTGAGTGCAGCGAATGCTGCATTTATCGGTTCGAGCAGTTTGTGAGTAGATGAGCATCAACTGTCCAACATCTCAGTCATTCTTTACCAATAACTAATCTTTGCAAAACACTTGTTTCACCCACTGTTCTTCATTATGTCTTTGAAGAGCCCACACTTGAAGTTTTGAAGACTTCATTTGATTGTTACGACTGCAAGATAAATTCGTTTCTTGTTGACTGAGAGAAGAATAATGTGTCCATGTTTACCCTTCTCAGGACTGCAGCGGATAAATTCGTTCTGCATTTATCGGTTTTGAGCAGTTTGAGAGGAGATAAGCATCAATTGCGCAGCATCTCAGATATCCACAACCAATGACTGATCTCTGCAAGACACTTGTTTATTCCATTGTTTTTGAGTAAGTCTATGAAGTTTGGAACACACTGGTGAAGTTTTGGATAATTCATTTCATTGTTAACTGCAAGATAAATCCATTTCATATTTACTGGGAGAAAAATATGTTTCCACGTTCACTCTTCTCAGGAGTTTCTGAGTGCAGCGAATACTGCATTTATCGGTTCGAGCTGTTACTGAGTAGATGAGCATCAACTGTCCAGAATCTCAGTCATTCTTTACCAATGACTGATCTATGCAAAACACTTGTTCCACCCATTGTTCTTCAGTGTGTCTTTGAAGTGTTGAGCCCACACTTGAGGTTTTGAATACTTCATTTCATTGTTACGACTGCAAGATAAATTCTTTTCTTGTTGACTGAGAGGAAAATATGTGTGTGTCCATGTTTACCCTTATCGGTTTTCAGCAGTTTCAGAGGAGATAGGAATCAATTGCGCAGCATCTCAGATATCCACAACCAATGACTGATCTCTGCAAGACACTTGTTTATTCCATTGTTTTTGAGTAAGTCTATGAAGTTTGGAACCCACTGTTGATGTTTTGGATAATTCATGTCATTGTTAACTGCAAGATAAATCCATTTCATATTTACTGGGACAAAAATATGTTCCCATGTTTGCCCTTCCCAGGAGTGTCTGGGGGCAGCGGATACTGTCGTTCTGCATTTACCGGCTTGAGCAGTTTGACAGATTTTTTTAACCTACGCCACTATTAGGCTTTTATGCCATTAACTTTTTGCCGCCCAATATCATTTCGATGCTTTCGGCCTATCGGTCTCGTCGAGTTGAGGGCAGTCAAGTAGATGGGTATTGTCCTGGGAGCCCAATATCTAAACAAATCTAGAACTCAATCATTGAATCATAGATAGTGTAATACCATGCCCTCAGAAGCTCCTTGTACTTCTGGACATGATTATTCTTTTAACATCTTAAATGTTACGAATTTACAAAGTCACGTTCTTGGGTCCCTCGGCACTTTTTCCTTATTTTATCATCCACAGTATCTCACACACCGAATTCAAAGAGTAAATCGCTGTTTTTCACACTACTCTGGATAAAATTCGGGTTCTCCCGAAGACAAGCATCTAAACTACGACCTAAATCACTCGCAATGAATTTGTGGAAACTTATTTTAAAATAGGAAATTGAGTTGATAAAGAACGCGAAAATAAACAGATGCAATGATCAATCGATTTGTAATCACCGTCAGCAATAGTGAATGAACTTTTAAGGAAGACGCTGCTATACACAGGTGAAAGTTCTTCAATCCCTCTGGTCAAGAGAAATTAAAGGCTGGTGGATGCAACCAATCAAGTGCAAATGTAGCGAAAGAGGGAATGTATCCCATATTATAAATTTCATCAAAGTATGTATGGATGGATCAGTTCAATCAAGTATCTATGTATTTCAACCCATGAAAGTAAAGGACGCTAATGCCATTTACGATCTTTCACCATCGAAATCATCGTAGAAACTTTACTAACTGTGGCTTTAACAGGCTCACAAATCCGTAGTGCATAAAGTCATGCTGGCTGGCACTTAGTCATCTCACAATATTGAGCTTCTGATTGTTGAATAGAAGTAAATAAATCAAAATTTTCGAGTTGTGTGCATTCACATTGGAGAGCGGACTCGCTATAACGTATTATGTGAAAAAGAATCGGGAACACGCTTAAATTCCCTTAAAATCCCTGTAGGCCCTTTTGTGTTAACGATATCTGCAATTCAAACGAAAATTCTTTCGGCCTCCTCCAATTAATTGACAAAGGCGAGTAATTGACAAACGAAAACCGGCATCGACCGAATGAACTTAGTTCTCAAACTCCCCGCTGAGCAGAAATATTTGAACGGAGCAGCGATTGCTCGAAATCATCAAAGGTGTTAGAGAATGGAAAACATTCCAGACAACAGCTTCTGACTGACCAATTATATTAACTTCTACGCTACACAGGCTTTATACGTGCTTTCAGATTGTCTGCAGAATTTATCGGTTTGTGTGTTTTTGGGATATTCAATCGGGTTTTTCGTTCAAAGTGGTGCCTTCAGAGGTACATGTACGATAAAAAGGTTTGTCATCTGATCCCCGCACCAAACTTCCCGAATCAATTCCAACATGATTCCTATATGATTTATGTTTGTGTTTCCTGTATGACTTTGATCTTTATAAAAAGTGACAGTTATTTAATGTCGTGAGGATCATCAACTTTATCCTTTTGCCAAGTTGAAGGGATCCCGAACCACTTGAATTCGAGATAAAATTACGGATTTCCGTAATTTCCTCTGAAATTTTTAATGATTTTAGTTATTGATAACTTCATTTGGCTGATGAATTTCGTCAATTGACTCCAATCAGTCGACTGGGGCCAATTTAATTTGAGCTCTACAATTTGAGTGTATCTGAGTATTGAAATGAATGCTCCCGTTTGTTAATTCGAGTTTTCCGTGTTTCCTGATGAACGAGAACTCTGCGCAATGGACATGGGAACTATATGACAGAATAACATTTCACCCAACGCTATCTCGCATTTAAACGAAAATACAAAAAAAGAAAAATGATTTAATGATGAAGTCTTGGGTCTGTGAAAATTTCAAATCTCAGGTGCTTGTGCTGAGGGGGTGATGCAGAAAATGCATCTGGTTCTGACATTTGGGACGTTACAGATTCTGTTGAATCTCGAATTCTTGAAACTACTGTTGAGCTGAAGGGTATTCCGGAAACGAAAAAGAAAGTTGTGGAGGCTATGTTTTGGCAGGCAAAAATTGACATTCCATAGGATGATCGTGTGTTCATAGGCTGAAATATACGAAAGTACATGAATCAAGTTTACCCCCGAAAACTAGGACTGAAAGCTGGAAAGCTCATTGTAAAATTTAATTTTATCGCCCACAAAAGAAGAAGGGATTTAGAAAATCAAGCAATACTAAGGCCTGATGTGCTGCCAACCTTTCCAAAAAGGAACTCTACATTAATCAGAGATTAACTCCCCAAAACAGCACATATTCTGGCCAGCAAAAAAATGTGGAATATAACTTTTTATGGACGGTAAAATGAGAACAGCTACATCAAGACAGATGCCACTTCATCAAGTCGAACGCATCGAATTGTGTCATTGATGAAACTTGGTAGACTTGGAAGTTAGAAGTCAACACGACTGTGAATTGCAAAGTGACCTTCACCTTGAGCAGTAAGTGGAAGTTTTGCTGATTTGGCTCGATCTTATAGATTCGCTGCCTGGTATACATCGGTCATCAGGAGTCCTGAACGTTCAGAAACTAGTGTAATGAAGACCGGGAGCCGCAAACCTGCCTTGGAATGACGTAGTAAGCTGTTGGTGGGATAACATGCTCTCTGAACGTGCTCAAATGATGTTAAATTGACCAAAGTTCCTAATGACTCTCCGAAATCCCACGATACAAAGCAACGTAATCTTCTCCTGAAAATTCAACCCAAGTCTAATGGTATAATTATAAATGAATCATGATTCAAGGATTTGCTGACTGCATAAAATCAAAGTTGTTCAGAATTGTCTAAAACGTGAAAATCTAACAGGAGTTTTGGTTTTGCAAAATGAATGTTTTGTTCTTCTGAAGATTAAACTGCTTGGTTGACTTGGAAGCTGGAAGTCAGCATATGATCGCAGAGTGACCTTGGCATTCAACATTAAGTTGAACTTCTCCTAATTCGGCACGATCTCATAAATCCACGTTGAACCGCGAGTAACCGCTGTCTGATATAGATGGGACAACAGGCGCTCTGAACGTTCTAAAACTGATGTTGGAGAGGCCGGAGCCCCTCAAGGCGGTTACTTGTTCTCCAATTGACTTCCAACGTCGGGCTCTCAGCGGGGAAGTTTGTAGGAGTAAACAAGGACCCCGTTGTGGTTTTAGGGAAACAAGAGAAGCGGCGTTGGGGAGGCGGAGAGAGATTTCTGGGACTAGTTCAGAAACTGCGGTGATTTTGAGAGCAGGGGAGCGTGTTTGGGACGTAGCCGCGATTAGACGGGTGATACGTGCTGCGGGGGTTCGCTTCGGGTTTGCTTTTGTGGCGTGTGGTCTGTAGAAAGCGTTTTAGCTCTTCCGTCGAAGTCGAGAACTATTTTCTCCCTAAAGCCGAATCGCGTTTTTAGGCGGGAGCCAATGAAGGGATTGAGCCTTTGATTGAACCTCCTCATCACCCTGCATTTTCCAGACTTATAATTAATACCTGGAATATTCATGACCTTTACTTTTAGCAATAAAGTTACCGTTTGGGAACATCTCATTCTTTCCTAACCTACTCAGACAAAACGGAAGCTTTGTTTTCAAATTGTATCGCCAAAATAAAAATTCCTAATCCCATTTTGCGTTTTAGGCTATCAAACAACTTTCGGCTCCCGTTTTTCTGTGTGTACCTTTGTCTACTCTCTATTTCCTTGTGACAGCCTTTTTTGGGTTTGTTATTTTCAACAGTGAACCTTATGAATTGATCAAGACAAGATCAACAACAAAATCTAAACCCTCTTCAAAATTTGTTGTCCTACGTTTCAAACTTCGTAGAATCCGATTGTCGAATTAAAAAAAAAAAAAAAAATCTCCACCTGTGAGGTGATGGAATGATATAGTTGCCCCTTCCATTGAGGTGGATGCGGTAATAATGCTCCGCCACGCTCAGATTATGACCCAGACGCTTGAAAACGTCTGATTCATCTCCTAAGACGACGGATACTAAAGTCGGGAAGGGCCAACTTACCAAATCCATCACACGCTCGATGTCCACGAATTTTCTCCGAAACTACTCGAGCAAAGTTAGAGAAACTTGGGTCAAACATCACAAATGAGGTCTAGTTGATATTGAATTTTAGTCATGAGTCTCAGTCCATGCCAAAGAGCTGGAATATCCATAAATCAGAAGATCGGAAACTTTCAAAATAACACTAATTGTTTTCGTTTGTTATTGATAAACATCCCTTCAGTAAATCGATGATCCCACTTCGACCACTTTACATTCTTCCGTTTGTTCTACTAAAGGCTTCCATTTTGTCAAAAAATAACAACAACATGAATGTGAATTTGATCAGTCTTGGACGGCTAAAATCTCTTACTGTCATGTGGGTGTAGATTCAGCTGCTATAATTGTAATGGAGTCATGGCCAAATCAGACTGGAGTGGATAATGCACGGCGCACAAAGCAACCCCTCCTTCAAGACCGCGGGGTCCTGCGGGTCATTGCATACCCTAGCCCCTGGCCAAGACAACGCCTCCCCCGTAGCTTTCCCAATTTTCAAACATAAGGTCTTTTTTAGTTATACAGGTTGTCCCAGGGGTTATGCACAATCCGACTCCCACGTGTTCTACAACTCATTTCCGAACAGAAATGCCTCTTAGCAATTTTTTGCCAAAACCCTTGTTTCCGAGTTACTCGCGATTTAAGATTTTTTTCGTGTTTTGGATCTTATAACATTAAAACTGTCATAACTCCCTCAATTTTGGAGATAGCTCAAATATTGCAAACCCTAATGCAATAGGGAAACCACGCATGGAGAGAGGTCACCATTCGATTAAGCGAGAAAAGTTACGTATATCCCGCCCTAACCTTTTTTCGTCGAGACTTTTGAAAAACCTCAATTTTAACAGAAAACACACGCTTTTCTGCAGTTAAACGCCATTTCCTTAACTAAAAATATTTCTGAGAACCAAAACGACTACACCGTTCGAAAGCTGGCATTTTGGTTCACGTTTTACCAGGCCTGCACAGTTCTACGTCAAGCATTCATGGGGTTTCTAGGCGAGATGAAAAACAGGCGATTTCGAGATTTTGACAAAACTGCCATTTCTCGCAATCGCACATCTTCAATGCAATTAAAAAAATGTTTTCTGACAGTAAATAGATAGAAATTTAACGCTCTTTCCAAAGGTGTCATCAAATTTGAGCTATCTTCAAAATTGAGGTAGTTATGACAGTTTCAATGACATAAGATCGAAAACACGAAAAAAATCTTAAATCGCGAATAACTCGGAAACAAGATCTCTGGAAAAAAATTGCTAGGAGACATTTCTGTTCGGTAATGAGTTGTAGATCACGTAGGAGTCGGATTGTGCATAACTCCAGGGACACCCTGTATATCGTGGCTTGTCATTCCACATGATGACCAAACCGGGCAGTTAATACAAGAAACGCTAGCGATTCCGACATAGCCTGTATAGCCTCTTACGGCAAACAGTTAAGTAAGCTGTGAAGTATCGTATCAGTTCAAATCGATTTTAATTACTTTCGTCAAACCTTCATTATTCTGAAAAGTTTTCTATCTTTAGATAAACACATAACAATTTGAAGGTGATGGCAGTTTTTATTCGAATGTTGATGAATACCACAAAACGTCACCACCTACATTTTCTAAGGTGTAGATATTAGAAAAATCAACTGGGAAGTGTTTGGTTAGGTTTACCTTTTATCAACATCAGGAGTGCAATTTGAGGATTGGCAGAATCGTCGATTAATCTATTTCGCAAATTTTGATGTAAAACCAGCAGACCTGCGAGGACGATCAGTGGATCTACCCCTATGGGTGCAGTGTTGGGTTCTGAAATTAAGGGGTGCACTTTTGGCGCTCAATGATGGGATTTATATTAGGTCGGAAAACTCCCGCAAGGGTTTTTCTCTTGGTAACCTGGTTGATTATGAGAACATACTGTATTTTCTGGCTATATGCCACGCTGGCCGAATTTTGAAGACGCTACCTGTGAACAGGGGAACTGAACTTAGCTGCAGCAGAGGTTTTGTTGGACTACAACGGTAGGTTATTCTACTGAATGTCAAGGCATTACATGAAATTTATGTATTATAACCTTCAATATAACATAGGAATTGTACATATTGGAAGATTGACTGCTCTAGATAGTCTATATTGTTCGACAGGGTGAGTCACGGGAATATGGCCAAAAACGGAAAGGCATCAATGTTTAGATATTTCGGGATTTCAATAGTTTATTTACATATTTCGTTTTATTCACATATTTCGTTGAGAAATATCTGAAATTTCAAGTTGTGATAGTACATTGTGCATATTGTGTAAGTCGAGCATGAAGTAAGTCGGTTCAAGATTTGATCGTGAACGCGTTGCAGCAGTGGTTCATCAATTTGATGCCGTGATTATGCTGCAGAGAACCGTCAAGGTTACCACGAACGACCATTGCATAGCCCCAAGGTGCCCGTTCGGTGTGCAGTATCAAAATCGTTTATCATTAGTCCTTTCTTCTTTGAAGAACAAGGAAACACCGTTACAGTCACTAGTGTCCGTTACATCGACATGATTCACAAGTTTTGAAACCCAACCGACGATTAACAACTTCGAAGAAGAATCACTGACAATAATTTGGATCTTCAGTGTCCATCTTGTTCACAGCATGAAGCAAGTCGATCCAAGAAGCTATTGTGAACGTGCTGCAACATCAATTGATGCGATGTTACCTCTTATTGCATTCTCAAGATCGTGTATTTGATTCATAAACTCGTGACTTGAACAGTGGCAGTATAAGGGTGGTGTCCAATCTTGTTGAAACCAATGATCCAATGTTTGACAGTTGACTGCGCTGAAGAAAGTCGCGCAGCTCGGGTCCCAAGAAGTTGTTAATCCTGTCGATGTAACGGGCACTAGTGACTGTCACGGTGTTTCCTTGTTCTTCAAAGAAGAAAGGAGCTAATGATGAATGATTTTGAAACTGCACACCAAACGGTCACCTTGGGACTGTGCAATGATCGTTCGTGCAGACCTTGTGGATTCTCTGCAGCACAATAACGGCATCAATTGATGAACCATTGCTGTAGCGCGACTTTCTTCAGTCTACGAACAAGATGGACACTCTCTCAACCAAAAAATGTAAATACAATTATTGTACTCCCAAAATATCCATATTTATGCCTTTTCGTTGGCATTGTTCCCGTGACGTTCCCTGTACATTTCATCTTTCGAGCTTTATGGACCACACAATGTTTCGAAATCGAATATGCTAATTTGATGTTCGATGCCAGACGACATTATCCGTTCTTCGAGGTAAATCGCACTCAAACACCGTCACCTAATGAATAAACTACGATTCGTTCAATATTCTTCCTCATGAGGGGGGCTCATCCGTGGAAAGAAAGGGTCAAGTGCGGGAACCACGTGGGGTCACGCCTTCACCTTTAGGTTCTTCACCCAAGTTGGTTTTCGCGCACGAATTATTTACACCTCTCCGCTTCTTGTTTATCTTCCGCGAGACCTTTTTTTTCTGTTCTCCTCTCCCCTCTTTTCTGGGCTTTTGTTTTCGTCCCATCATTCACACTTGTCCGAGTGATTGATCGCTTTCGGCGAAGAAAGAAAAATACGTTTTGGCAAACACGTATTAGACTAATGACTGTCACCGTGGCCCTTCTCCGCTTCACTGAAGGTTGTTCGACGGTTATGATTAAGAATGGAATTCTGTTTTTCGCGATAATGGATGAATCGAAAACGATCCGTTCGGTACGTAGTAGGTGTGGGAGAAAATGAAGATCAAGAACAAATGACGCAAACAGTTCATATATTCCGTATTATCCTCAATATATGAAATTCTCGTGTCATAGATAATTAACTTAATACTTGAAAATGGCTTGACCGATTGGTGAAATTGTACATGTTTATTCCGTAAGCATGAGAATAGGCTGTTATCTATTTTTCATACCCCTAAGTGATAGGAGTGTACCACCCCAAAATGTTTCCTTTTTCCTGTGTGTATTAAACAACACATTCAACCCTGAATTTTACCATTCTACCATCAACCCTTATTTTTGAATAAATATAGATATTTTCGGGTCCTTTCACCCAGTTATTAGAACCGAACCAATAGATGGAGTTAATATTTTACTAATTGGAGTTTTCAGATTAAAAATAGAAATTGTAAATGTTTACCCTAGGAGCATGAGAATAGGCTGTTTTCTATTTTTCGTACCTCCAAGTGATAAGGCCAGCCCAAAACTTTTACTTTTTTTTGTAATGTGATATTAAAAAACACATTCAACCCTCAATCTACCATCAACCCCTATTTTTCAATATCTATAAGGATTTTCAGACCCTTCCACCTAGCATAATGACCTAACCAATAGATGCCGTTAATACCTTAATAATTGAAGTTTTCAGTCTGGAAACCCCTTATTTATTGAGCGAAGATAGTCACCATTCGATTCTGGATTTTGGGTGAAAAACGCTGATTTCACGGTATAAACCTACCTTTTTCCGCACTCAAACTTGATTTTCATTTTTCGAAAATTCCATGGCAATTTTTTTTTTTTTGAAAGCTGAGACTTTGAAAGTTTTGCATGGGAAATTTAATGCAATACGTGTATTATAAAAAAAATAAATAATGGAAAAAAGTAGGTTTTTTTTTTTTTTTCAAAAATTTGTCAAAAGTTTATCTTTGGATTGATTTTTCACCTTCCAAGTCATGTTGAATTTTCCAATTTCACTTTAGATGAGATAGGAAGTGTAACGCTCTTTCCAACGGTGTACCCAAGATTGATTTTAGAAATCAGTTTAAATCAGGTAAAGCCATTTTGATGATGTACCTACTTAACCTCGGAACCACGAAAAAAAAAACAAATCTTAAAAGTAAGGTAACAGTAAAACGAAGCCTTTAAAAAGAAAAGTCCATGAGAACGTTGGAAATGACCTACAGAATCGATCCCTGGATTTTCGACTACTTGGTTTGTTACACCCAGTACTTACAGAAACGCACGATTAAAACACGAAATAAATGGAAAAGAACATTGCTAGATTGTCAATCTCTCCGGGACAATTGGTGACCATTGAGAAATTGATTTTTGGAACCCAAGTTTGAAGTGAGTTGAACATGTTTTCGTCATTATGGAAACAAAAGAAGCTAACAGGGTGTAAACAGGATACCGTTAATGATGATAGTTTAAAAGTGATTGTCTTAAAAGTGAATAATGACATTACAATTTTAATATTAAACGCTGACAGATGCAAGAGTAAATGCATAAAGGTGGAAGTTCTCCACTGTTGAGGCAGCGAGTCCGAAAAGTAAAACAGAAGCCAGTGTTACAGAGTGGGGAGAGAGCTGGCACGAGGCGAGAAGCTCCAGGCAACCGTCCAAACGTCTTTCATTAATTCAGAACTTTTTTTTCTTCTTTTTTCGCACAAGTTGGCAACGGTAGTCGTTCCCACCTTCACGAAGGTGTGCTCGAGAGGTGTGGTGATTGAGAGCCGGCTCTGTAGCTTATGAGTTTCTCTAACTGGAAACAGTTTCTGAAACGGTAGTTTTTTCTCTTTCAAAACTTCGAGGTTTTTTCCCCGTTTGTAGGGACGGAAAAATTATTAAAACCGGCGCGGGTCGTTAGTTTTTGTGTCGGATGTTGTTAGAGAACGTTTCGGATTGCTGTTCAAAGGTGCAAGATTGGCAACTGTTTCGCAGAGATTATTCTTGAACATAATGGCTTGAAGCAAAACGTCATATTTGCTTGGACAACTGCAAATCCACCGATTTGCAACAGTGCACACAACAACGTAAGCTATAATGTTCTAAAAACAGTGAAATGTGGTTACATATGCAATTGTTGTTCAACGGTGCGAGGTTTGACTGATTCCAGTTCTCTCCATTTCTGGTGCAAGATTGGCAACTGTTCCACAAAGATTATTCTGGATCCTGAAATAGCAACATGTTATATTAGCTTGAAATACTTACTGCAAATTCACTGATGTGCAACAGTGCACAACGTGAACTATATAACGTTTTCAAAACAGTGGAATGTGGTTAAATATGGAATCGTTGTGCAACGGTGCGACCATTGAGTGATAACAGTTCTTTCCAATTCTGTTACAGGATTGGTAACTATTCCGCAGAAGTCATCGTGGATCAAAATTTCACAAATTCCGTGAAATATGCAGATGCTCGACATAACCACATTAGCTTGAATTACTGTAAATCCACGTGTAAATTATCTGTATCGGTGCACAACAACTTCAGCTAGACAGTGCCTTCAAAATGGTGAAATACGGTTGTAGTTATGAACGCAGCAAAATTTCCACACATGGATAGTTCTCCGTTCTTGATTCTTGAAACTACTACCCTGAACATAGAAGTGTCGGGGTGTTGGCAGCATAATCGTCCCAACCCTTGGAAGAGGCAACTCCAGTATACCATAAACTCCTCCGCAAGTTATGGGAGCGTAGTGGGCTTCAGAGGACAAAAAGGCACATCTTGTTGCCGTTATTAGCCAACGCGGTGAGAGGTTCTAAGTGCCGCCGTGTAAATTGCCTCACCTGTGTCGGTAGAAATGAGAACCTATTTTGTTGTGCAGAAGTGTGCACGGACCTTATTCTTCGTTATGATGCGGTTGCCAAGCAAAAAGCAGATGGTTTTTATGGTGCCTGGGATGTGGAGCGACAGAGATTGACTGTATCATATGCTGAGTGGAGTGACCAGGATAAGAAGCCAGATGTAGTTGCCGCAAAGCGCATTGGGCCTGTCGTTACCCTGGATTTCCAGGTTGTCAGTCTCAACGTGCGCATGCAGCAAGGCAGGAAGTATTGGAAAACTTTATATGAAAGGAATGCCACTCAGTAGACGGTATCTACCTCAGCTAACTTATCTCAACCAGTTCATTCCAAAAGCAAAATCCTATATATACTTAGGTGTGATTCGTACAGCCGCCTGACAGACACACCAGCTGACTTCCATACTTAATAATACACATGTCTTTAATCAGAATGAGACTATAATGAGACTGTAATATAATAAGATCCATTTGGACACCAACCATCTCAACGTTGGGCTTTTATTTGCGTTCCCAGTTCAAACGTCTTGAGCCAAACCCTAGCCGAATGGTGCAAACAGTATACTTCAGGCTCCTGAATTTGCGAGAAACTGCGCCATTAATCAAGACTTCCATCTGGGCTCACAAACCGATTGCCTGATTCTTCTCACGAATTGTACGTATAAAGGAATTCGAAACTCCAAAATGCCTTTGTTAATGAGGGATTCGTGTCACTCACGAACCGTCGATTATAGCGACCTCAACATGTCAAAGACCTTCCACAATCATAAACATATAAAACGCTTCACACAGACATGATCTACGTCAATCATATTTTTTCTAATCTCGGATACTACGAACATCTTCATCAATTAACCGCTGCTGCAACAATGATTTTATTGAAATGGTTGAAAGATAAATAACTGTTTAAATCGAATATCTATAGTTTTAATACATTCTAATAAACAAATTCTCAAAAAAAAAAAGAGGAAATCTGATAAAAAATCAGTGGCGCCTTACAACAAGTCGTATTGAGCATTTCGTCAGTAGTGCTTTGTGGTATCACCACCCTCGCCTTTAGGCGTGCCCTTTCGTGCAACAATTGAGCATACCAAGGGAAAATGTGAGTTCGTTAGACATACATGACTTGTTAACCACAATAAATAATGAAAACAATTAAAATCACTAAAAGATGAAATCAAAAAACAACAATCCTTAAAATTTAAGTATTTTTGAGCAGAATGTTCCTTTGCAAAAATTAATTTAATAAGAAGTAGATTTAAAATTTATGGTTAACATTGTACTGAAAAACTACCTACTTCAATTTCGTCAAAATATGCTAAAAATCGATTTTTAAGTTAGAACGAGAAATAATTGTAATTCCGTTTTTGCAACGGAAAAGTTCTTTTGCTTTTAAATTTATTAGTGATGAAGTGTTTTTCGTCAGTATACGTACATGTTTCAAAGTTATAATATTGTACTTACAAAAATTTAAAAAAATTCATTTTACCAATCGCGACTTATAAAGTTGATTCTATTCTTCTCGAAACGGGAAGAAACTTTTTATTTTTTGTTGATTAAATTAATTCATTACAGGATATTATAAACCAAAACTTTTGAAAGTTATAAAACTCCTTTTAATTGGGTTGTGAAATGGGCGAAGACAAGATGGAGTTCGAACTGTATTATTATACGGGGCCTTCAAAAAGTGAGATTGGAGGAGGAAGACTAGAGTCGAGAGGTGGGGACGTTCATAAATATTTATTGAATTCGCTATGTCCGCGGAGGCGGAATTTAAATAACTCTTTAATAGATTAGTAGGTTAGGTGCCACGCGAGACGGAAATGCCCCGGAAAAGTGGTGAAAAAAAAGGAGTGGTGGAAGGATGCCGGCAATGGTTAACCCCAATGTAAACCACTCGCTAGAAAATATGCCCTTTTGGCGAAATAAAATTTGGCATAGTAAAATTGAAGTATTTCTGCTCCAATACTTTTAAAATGCGTGCTGAGTTTGGTATGGGCAAAGCTTCTCCCTAGCTATGGTTAACATGATTATAGACCATTGAATGAGTGACCATTGAATTGAGTGACCATTGAATTGTTCTAAACAATCTTCAAACATTATAATATAAGTTGTTACTACAATTCACAGAACAGAAATGCCGCAGAACTTTCCAAACATCAACGCTTTTAAAAGTTGAGTCAAAATGTATTGCTGGTCCGTCGCGTTAATTCTAAAGGGGGTAGAATAATTGTTGAAATGATAAAAAATTATTTAACTGGCTTTCTCCAACCACCCTCTAATTCCGAGCAAGATCAGAAGTTTAGAAAGTTATGAATTGGAAGCGGATTCTTAGGTAATAATTTTTTTTTCCTGAAGGAATATATGAAAGCTTCCAAGGTATCACAGCACAATGATTCCAAAAATGCATAGTTCTTATGACGTATAAACGCATATTTTAGGGTTAGTGACGTATTTCAAGTAAAAATACTCGTTTATACTGGATGAAAACTAGTATTTCGTTCATCTGAAACAGATTCCACTGGGAAAACACTGGTGTTACCGGTCTGCCGATGGACTTATCTGGACGACCTGCTTGTCAACTAGGTAAAACCAGATAAGAACTTGTATTCAACAATTCTATGATCATCTGCAGCATATAGTAGTAAAACATGGAACCTTCATTGTGAAATATTCATAAATGACATGGATATTTGTCACATAGTGATTATAAACATACCAAATGGTTCACTTGAATATTTGTAGATGGTATTCAAGAGCTACGATGGATATCAAAGTTTGGTTTCTGAACATGGAGCGTGGAAAATAAATAATAAGTTGACTTCAAGAATTCGGGAGTTCATTTTGCAAGCTCATTGTAGCAATCCTCTTGGTTTACTGTTGAAATTTTTTTTCAAGCGCCTAACATTCAAATTGTGATTATTCACAAGCTGTTTTCTGTTGAAGATTTGAAAAAACTAATATTTCATATGGAAAAACTAGTGTTTCGTGCTCCTGAATTCAATTTTACTGGAAAAACTTCGATATTCCTGCAATTCTATAAGCGATTTTCTATTGATTAGAGAGTTTGAAACCATAGGAAAGAAGTGGTGTCTTTCATTGTTCGGGTATAACTGTGTTCAAATAAAAACATCGCACCAGCTAACTTATTCACCTGCTATCATCTTATGAAATCAATCGAATACCGTCGTCCCCCACCCTGGGATAGTGACTTTTCACGTGAAGTAATCCAATATTAGGGTAAGGAGGCTTGTTCAATATAATCTTGTAGCACGCAGACTGGCTCGCGCCTCATTTCGCTCCTGCTTGACCTGACAGTTCTGGGTTAACATGACAGAATGTCACTTTGTAAATTGAACATTCGATTATCGATTGCCGACGACGATTGGAGCTCGCGAACAATGAAAACTATCACAGTGGATGGAGACTGCATGGTGTTCCGTGACGGGATTCCGCTATATCAGATGAAACCCTCATTAGCACCTGATGGTGAGTCGGATGTACCTACATCAACATCAGTATAAACATACATGACGCCTGTACAACTTGAACGTTCGAATAATCAATAAGCGCCCACAATATTATTGAATCTACAAAGAAAACGCTGTATACAAAACTTGATTAATCGAATGTTTGAAGATGGTGAAGGTAGTGTGCAACTATCCCTAACATTTCAATGACTAATTCCCCCTTAGATAGTTTAAAACAACACATGGAGTTTGGATGTGTATCATTCAATAAGATACTCTCACTGAGAATCAGGATATAAATCCGTAGCTTTGTAGAAAAATATAGCATTTAAAGAAAAAAGATGATTTCGTTGGATAGTACCTTCAAGATGCTGCTTAAAACTCTAACAATTGGCACCAAAAAAAACTGAGAATGGCAAAAAGGGGATTAAAAACTACACCAGTAAAATCGACCAAAAATATAATATTCAAAAATGCTTGCTCACAAGTAACAACGAAACTGCATTAAAATGTGCCAAAAAATCTATAAAAATTGTTTACGAATCAGAAATAAACTAGTTTACAGAATAGAACAAATAATGTAATAGACCAAACTAAAAACATCTTCCGTAGAATAGAACACTCGACAATTTTTGCTCACAAATAACTATGCAAGTGTACTGAAGATCATTTGAGATGAGCTTAAAAAAACCTATAAAAATTGTTAATGATTCCGAAATAAACTGGTTTATACAGTTGAACTTTATTTGACGAAAATTTGGTGGTTATAAATATTGTAGATGACAATTTATTTACATTCAGACAGCTCAAATTTCAAAACCATGGTACATGATATAATTTGAAACATTCGAAATCAAATTAGACGAAGAAAAAACTGCTCTCTACCTTTTCTAGACTTATCTTAGACGTTTGACAAATGAGTAGACATATATGCATAGATGACTATGGTATAATATCATACATAAATATGTATAAATACAGCGTAACAAAGCTACGGATAAATGTCATTTTAAGACACATGATAATTAATTAATACCGTGAAGTGGAGTGAGAATTCAGGAATCTTTAATGTTTTTTGGTGATCCAATCTGGTATTGGTATAACAGAGCTGGTTTTTACCTTGTGACATGTCAGCTACCACTAGATGTTAAGAATTTAAAAGGAGGGTATATTCTGACCACTTGACGGTATTAATTTACTGCTGCTTGTATTAAAATAATTTTAATCGCATTTTCTATTGTTATTATACTATGGTCTTTGCCGCATACTTTCAACGACAGAAACCAAGACAAAACAAGCGTTGACATATTCATATCCTTTCCCCATTAAACTCTATGTAATCAGCTTAGAATAGATTTCCTAAATCACCATTGCAGCCTCCAGGAAAAATTTGATTCCACTTATGCCTCGGTATAATTCCGGTATGGTCGCCCTCCATCTTTCTTTTGATGTGTATGTACCAGATGAACAAATTGAAATAACAGAATATACCATAAAAAATACACTGAAATAAGGCCTACTGAAATAATGGGAAAGAAGAAAAAAACGATTAAAATCTATAGGAAATCAATCCCCGTGATCAATCAATTGTGTCGATCAATTCCCGTCCCTCGAATTCCACTTTTTGTCAAGAAGAACTCATAATTTTTGAATGAAAAACAATCTGAGTACTTGCAAGTGTTTTACGCTTCTCAATAAGTACACGGAACGAAATTGTTGGTTAAACAGCCTCTAAGGCGATGAAAGGTATTCGTAGCACAGGATTTTCCTCTTCAAAATGACAAAAATGTCAAATCTGATGACAGCTTGAAAGTTGTTCAAGGAGCAAGTAATTACTCTAATCAGATCCATATTCGCTTAAAGAAATTCTCTATATAATGTACTGCTGTCTAAGTCTGACAAACAGATCAGATTTATGTAGAAAGGTTACACCGTGTTCTTTGTTAGCGGGAGCCAAGCGATACCGGGTCAGGCGGGTTCGGCGTTTTTTGCGGGGCGGGCGATTTTCCGATCTAACTACGACAACGGAGTTGTGCGTCCTACGTGCACACGCTCTACCGCAAATCACCAACACGCTACACGCGGCTTGAAATCAAATCGGTTGGTTTTTTTCTCGCTACTATTAACTCGCGATTGTTTACATTGGTTTCGTGTTTACAAACCCTTTCTCGAATGCTTGCAAGGTTAGTCAGATCGATTTTGTAGTTATTTTTCAACGAAATAAGAAAACAACCGTCTTTATGTAAATGAAAAGAATCCTCGCTTCAAGAATAGGCTGAAGAGCAATGAACTCCCTGAATTAGGTCTTTGATTAATAAATTTCATGAGATGGGATGAGGTTCCCTGTCCGAACGTTTTTTGGAAATGTAATGTAAGCTGGACTACTTAGGGACAACAAAAATCGTCTCTGTGTAATAAATTCAGAAAAAAAAACATTAATCATATTGATTGACACGGTAGCCACGGAACTAACCTAACTGAAACGCGCTCTCCTCCATTCGCGGCAGCATTCGCGTATAGGACACTAGTGGCGTTTTCCGCTGTAAACGCTTGCACTCACTAAATTGCCAGTAACGCTGAAATCGGACGACTCCCGCTCACATAGGTCGAGGATTTTCTTATTATTCTGATGCAGAATTTTAAAGATGAATAGGTTAGGTTTTACAGATAAAATATGTATTATTTCGACCAATCGATAGCCATTTCATTTATATCCTATATATATAGCTACTGTACTGGTTGTGTGGCTTTCACTCTTTTAGTTAACTTCGTTATAATTGGAATCTGTTTACCCCTCTCCGTCGTGGCAGACGATACGGCGTTTTATGCCTCTCCGAGAGAAAAAAAAACTCTCCTCCGACGAATGAGTTACGTCCCGATATAATTTTTGGCGGGTTATTGGGGCGGAGGTGTCCGTGACGACCCCATATTTGTCACGGAGGCCCCCTCGAACCAGCTGTTTCGGAAAGCGCTGAACGAATATGATGAATTATGTGGGATAACCCTCGGTAACTCGGCGTAACCTCCCTCCGATGATCCCTCCGTGCCGGGTCTCGTATGTCTGTCTCATTATTGGAGCGATACTTCATTTCCACTCAACGTATCTCATGTTCGCTTCGAGCCACGATTAGTTACTACATAGATAGATGTATAGATATCCCCTTTCTTTCCAAATGTAGCATTCCACAATGTTCATGTTGCAGGCAAAACCCGAACTCAGTCAAAACTAGTTTTGCCTTGACCAAACTAAATTTGACGATGACCCTCAGGAATACCTGTTTTGACTAAGCAAAACTAGCTTTGACGTGGCAACGCAACCAGATCTAGTTTTGCCTGTGGGTGACAGTAAGAACTGTTTTCCCTTCTACGAGTATTTTGGACGGCAGTAATGACAATGTTCAAGAACCTAATCGTCTCTCTCAAAGTAATGCATTACTTTTCACACGGAAAATTCATCAAAAATAATTCGCAACAAAAGCACTGCAACAGAAGAGTTTGCAAGGATTACCTACTCACTTTTTCAAGTTCCACCACCGCTTTGTGTTCCAAAACGGAATTGCTCTGCTCCAAAGTCTCGGCGATCCACTTAAATTTTATAAAATTGTCAAATATGTGTATTTCTATAGGATTTCCTACGGTGGTGAAGTCAGAATTTTCATAGGACCAACCAGAAGGCAAGTATCGCAAGGTAAAGGTAACAATAAAAATGCACACGCGAAAAACGGCAAATGATCACCGATTTGGTGTCATTTAGATGGTAGGTAGGTACAATTCTAGAATAGTGCGAAATTGTGTCATTTCGCAGACCACTATATTCGAGGATTAGCTCCTAATGAGAAAAAAAAAACACTTCCTAAGTGTGGAATTAAAGTAAGATTACTTATTTTGTCTCCACCACCTCCTCATGCACGTCAAAAAAATTATTAATCTTGAAATCTAAATCATTTCTAGTTCTGACTAAGCTTTTAGTAGTAGTGACAATATTCAAGAACCTCATCGTTTCTCTCACAGTAATGTAAAACTTTTCATAAAAAATATTCAACAATAAAAGGACTGGATAAAGAAGAGTTTGCAAAGATTACCTACTTATTTTTGCAAGTTACACCACAGTGACGCTTCGCATTGCAAAGGTTCTCATTCTTGTGGCAAACGTAACGTTGGGAGGAACAATTGTTTTTGCAGGAGCATCGGACGAATGCCTTGCCCTGTTCCAACAGATTCTTTCCTAGCTGCTGCACTAAGCGAAATTTACAGTTGAGGGTCGGGTATTCTTTTTACTAATAGGAATACTTCTAGGGAAACATCGGATTCAGATAGAGCGCACATTTTATCTAGAATCCTATGCTTCGTTCCAAGCTGATTAAAAGCAACATGGTTGGATCTCTCAATCTTTATACACGCATTGATAGCAGTTTGCGATATCTCAATGATTCACACTCAAAGATTCAGACTTCATTCCCTTCGGAAATGTCTGATAGATTACTCCTCAGTTGGGCTCAGCCAAAACTAGATCTGTCTGCGGACATTCGTGAAAACGAGTTTTGCCCTGAGTTCGGGTTTTTTGCCTGCTTCATGAACATTGTAGAATGTTAAATTTGGACTCCAACTTATATTTTGATCTAAAACGACAAAAAAATCCTTCCGTCCGTCACCCAAAGCTTTTTTTGAAAGTTGATATGAAACATTGACTAAACCGTATTTTCACAACTACCGTCCAACTTTGAGCAATATAGAACAATAAAAAATTATTAAATAATGGATGGATTTCACTTTTGCGCATGCTTAGATTGAGCTACCTACTGATTTCTGGCAAATTCTTTATAAAACCTTGTCATCAAAAGCCTTTGACTTGGGAAATTAACTCATCAACCTGAATGGGCTCGAAGAACCGAAAACAACCAAATAAAAATGACAAAGAAACCAAAATATCATTCAAAACCTGACCCAAGTGTCGAATTTTCGTTATTTTTTCGAACCACGTTAGGTATGTGTGAGGCTACTCAAATTGAAGCCAGTTGCAGGCTAACAAATTGTCATCTCTGATATTTATGGACACTTAATGTTCACTATATAGTAATCTACAATATAAAACAGTTAATTTACAAATCCTTAACAATTTTTATAGATGTTCAAAGAAGATTTTAATGAAACTTGTGTACATTTCTGTAATTATTTGTTTGCTAGCCAACCTTTCAACCCATTTTCGTTGGTAGTTACTCTATTCAAACGGTTCCAAAAATGTTTAAACACTTTTTTCGTGGGAATCCGATATTCAGAATTTCGAAACGATTCTTAGATACATACAAATGCCCTTGCATGTGTTTGCATGAATGTATGTACGTATGCAATAGAAGAGAGAGTCTGTGTCATTCTTTCCTGGGATTAGGATAAAAACTTCGTCTTATCGGCATAAAAACAAGTATTCTGAAAGAATCGATGAATTCAATTGAGTTTTCGGAACAATAAATTGGTTGAATTTCCTAAAAACACTTGAAATTGCAATAAAAGCTGCTAAAATCCGTTGAGTATGTATTCTTTTCAGTGTATATAGTATTTAGTCATGAAGCTTATGACGTCATTACCGGTATTGGAATCAACACTGCTTAACCCTCCACTACATCATTCAGCCATCTTGTGCTGTTTCATAGTAAGTCCGTTATGTTATGCCGTTTTTAATTGTGTCGTCGTCCAAGTTCGAATATTTTATTAAAGCTACATTTTGTGATCCCCGGTATTTTCTTTGCCCACCTTTCAATAACTCCTACTTTTCCCTCCACAAAGTTCAATTTTCCTTCCTTACCTAATTGTCGCTATTTATGTATAAAACATCATTCGACGTTGTTTTCTACTATGTTTAAAACATTTGAGACACACGGTGGATTTTTATTCTCGCCGTCCTCCGAGGTTGTGCCCTGAGTCGCCAAAACACCCGACGTGTCTAGTTTATACCTTTCAACGCGACGGGAAATGAAGGAAAAACCTCGCTGGAACTAAAAATATATAAACTTAGTTAGAGGTTCTCGTCACGTTATTATATTCTCTCCTTGGGGCCGACTTGAGTCGTTAATTTCGTAGAGACAAATGTTTTCTCAAGGCAAACCTTAAGGATTTTCCTCGTCCCCTTTTCCTTTTCCCCGCGAGCTTGTAGGAGGGACTGGAAAATAAAGTTAGTTTACCCCCGTCACCCGTATTAAGGTGATGGGGATGAAGACGTAAGTGCTTTAACGCTCTCGGGAGGTGTGCGAAGAGGCAAATTGTTACACAACGCCCTTGGGTGTTCCGGTAATTCAATTTGAGCCTTCGAGAGTTTTGAATGGAGATAATGACTTTGCGATAGTTAATGAGAGTTATGTAAGGTGGCGGATCATGGTTCACCCCTTATATTCAACCCTTTGTTGGTGATGAGGTGGGATGTTTAGGTGGGAGTTAGGGTTTGTAGGTGTGTTAGAAGAAGAACGTAGATTATCCAATTACATTACGTCACGAAACTTTGCGAATCAATTAGAAGTTGCTGGGACTCACTCAGCACATTTCGACCAATAATGAGGGAATCGGATAAGAAAAATTCCATTTCATCATCTCCCTGACATACTATGATGCGAGAAGCCTTGCCCGGCAACACATCACAGTTTCGTGGGTAGTCATTGGGAAAAGTGTATCATACCCCGTTTAGAATATTTGAACATTCATTCCAAGTAGGTTAGCCTGGAATGGTTATGGGTTCTCCTCTGGGTCCTTGCTTGCGGATATCTACAGGGTGTCCCACGAGTTATGCCCGACCCGACTCCTACGTGTTCTACAACTCTTTCCGACAAAAAGTGTCTCCTAGCAATTTTTTCTTTAAAGGACTCGTTTCCCAAATCAGATTGGGGTTGATAATGCACGGCGCACAAAGCAACCCCTCCTTCAAGACCGGGGGGTCGTGCGGGTCATTGCATATCCTAGCCCCTGGCCAAGACAATGCCTCCTCCGTAGCTTTCCCAATTTTCAAACATGAGGTATTTTTTAGTTATACAAGGTGTCCCAGGAGTTATGCACAATCCGACTCCTACGTGTTCTACAACTCATTTCCGAACAGAAATGCCTCCTAGCAATTTTATGCCAAGGCCTTGTTTCCGAGTTATTCACGATTTACAATTTTTTCGTGTTTTCGATGTTATGTCACTAAAACTGTCATAACTCCCTAAATTTTGGAGATAGCTCAAATTGGAAGACACCATTGGAAAAAACATTAAATTTCCTATCTATTTGACGTCATATTTGTAAAGCACCAGACAAACCCTTTAAAATGTTTGTGCTTATCGAGGTCGTTGGTCGGGAAACCGCTGAGCATACTCCCTTGCTGCTTCGGGACCATTACCATTGGCAAAACCGTACACAAAATCATGTCAACACAGTCTTGTGGTGTAGCTATAGCGCACCATAATTTATAAGTATGATGGGTTTATGTATCCGACAAAACTAATTCAAATCGTCGCTTGAGAGGCCTGGCGTTGTCACCATTCGATTCAGCAAGAAAAGTTACGTATATCCAATCTCCATCCTTTTTGAAATTCCCTCAATTTTAAGAGAAAACAAACGTTTTTCTGCAGTTAAACATCATTTCCTTAACTAGAAATATTTTTTTAAACCAAAATGACTACACATTTTGGCGCACGTTTTACCATGCCTGCACAGTTGTGCGTCAAGGAATAATTAGGTTGCCAGGCGAGATGAAAAACAAGCAATTCCAATATTTTGACAAAACTGTCATTTCGCGCGCAATCGCACATCTTCAATGCAGTAAAAAAAATGTTTTCTGACATCAAATACTTAAGAAATCTAACGCTCTTTCCAACGATGTCTTCAAATTTGAGCCATCCCCAAATTTGAAGGAGTTATGACAGTTTTAGTGATACGATACCGTTGGAAAGTGCGTTAAATTTCCCATTTTGTCCACATCAAGTTGGCAAAAAATCACTCTAGAAAGCGAATTTCAAGAAAATAAAAAAAGAAGGTTTTCAAACGTTCAGTACTCCACTCTAATCTGCATTTGATCAGGTGCCAGTAACTTGAAAAAAATGCGCCAAAAGGTCAACTTTTGAATGGTGTATAAAAATCAACTCTTACTATTTTATTTGGTCAAGAATACCTCGTTTGAATGCGGAAAACAGCGAAGCAAGTCGGGGTTTTTGACGCTTGGTAATTGGTTTCAAATAAGTAGTCATTTTTAGAAACAAAGTCAATCTGTTTTGTCTTCTAAGGTGCTGTTTTGAATTTGTGTAAGCATTTTCTAATACGTACGTAATTACAGTAAATTTTCAACATGGCCTCCGTTTTGATGAATGCAAAAATGTGTCCTTCTCGTGCGTTGCATTAACAGCACTTCGAAGCTCTCGTCGGTTTTGTTTCATTTGATCTCCGAAATCCATTATTCTTTGAACGAGATGATCTCTCGGTGAAGTACTGCGCACGTTATCTGATACATCCTGTTAAAACCCACTGTTTTTCTCGAATGTTCTTTCAATTATCGTTGTGTTGCGGATGATGACTTGACTGTGGATATCGATTTAAAGTTGTAACACTTTTGATCGGTTTGTTTCCACCAAGTTTTCTTCTACAAACTCCGTGTTTTTCAAGAGGGGTTTTCAGAATGATTTAGTGCCGTAGCATCTTATGCCGTGCGCACTATTCGCGCACTAATTTGCAGTGTTCCTCAACTCCAGTGTCAAATCCATTACCTACAACACTTCCAGATCAAAGAATTTGACAATGTCATTAGTTTACTGTTTCCCCACTCCCCCAAAACTCGCTTATTTTCATCTTGAAATGCACCACAGACATAAGAGCGCACACGCCTTGCGGTGCTTTTATAATTGAATTTGAAACTTCGAAGGGTTTTGAATGAAGTTAATGACTGCGCGATATTAATGAGTATTATGCAGCGCGGATCATCCAAGTCCTCACCCTTTATTCGCACCGCCCTCTCGAGGGCGTTGAGGGTGAATTACGATTTCACGGCGTTTTCTGTTGTAAACGTTGATCGCGTTTTAATTATTGAAAGATATCGTCCTCCGCGATAGAAGTTAATTTTCTGTTACGAACCGCTGAAATTGCTCCCCTTCTCAGTACTAATTTTCATGAAGTTGAAATTAGAATCGACGCTGTCAAACGAATGGGGTTACGGCGGAGTTTTCTTAGAACTCAATTTATTTCTCACTCTTAGAATTTTATCCTATCTCGTAATATTTCAGATGAAGTAGCTAGGCTCCACTTTGACATCAATCTCCGCGGAGTAAAGTAGGAATGACTTCCTCGAATACCCCAACCAAGTAGGTACCACTTCAGATAAATGGGAAGGGACGTTTGGCTCTAATCAGAAATAGCCATATTAAATATAGAAATAGGAATAAATTCACAACTTGGAAGTTTACGAATGTGTCCAGGAACAGGGTAATACTATGGAATAATAGGGAATAGATCACTATTTATATTCATAGTCACATCATGGAGAAAAGTTGATCGAAGCCTCGCTCTGTCATCGATTGGTCATAAATACTCCTCCAATATTCCTCCACCTTATCATATTGATTTGTTTCAATGAATATATATTTGATTAATAATATCATTCTTTCTTGTGGGAGAAAAGGTGGGACAAACCCATATCAGAACAGCAAGAAGCAGTTTGCTGCAGGTTAAGGGCAGTAAACCACGCAAAATATTGCAAAATCAATTCAGGGATCAATTGATCATAAATACGCTTCAAATATTCCTCTACTTTATCATATTAATTTGTTTATGTAATTGAACATATGTTTGATGGATAATATCATTCTTTCCTGAAAACTTGGACTTCTAATTATGTTCTTAAATTAAATTTTGTGTAGTTAACGGAATTTTAGTAGGAAATCGCCAACACGCTCCAAGTTTGGAACTTTCGACTCGAGGAATGAGATGTGTGAGGGATTAATTTCTTCTTTTTTTTCTTTAGTTGAAGGATTTGAGAGGAAAACTTCGAGCCGCTGCTTTTGTGCAAGATGGCCATAGGGTGGTGAGTTAGGGGTGAGGAAAGTGTTGGAGGGGTGTAACTGGGGTGTAGGGAAGTGGTGTTACTGCGGGGTTTAGAGGGTTGAAACATCCCTGATCGTTGTATCAGGGTTACGTTCTTTAACTTACGAGAATATCTAAAGCATTCCAATCTTTAATACGTCCATGTGACCCAACCGAAGAAGCTGTGTGTGACACCCAACTTGGAAGCCTCTATTCATTTATTTTTTGGGTTCTTTTTCATGGATGATAAAGCTTTTTCAAGTGAGACCATGCATTACATTTTTAATGAAGATAGTATGATTTTTCGGCGAAAGAACGACGTTTTTATCTCAATCTTTGAGCAGTTTTCATCTGGAATATGAAATAAGTTCTTTAATCTGAAAGGTTACTGGGTTGTTAACGGTGTTGTACTAAGATTATATTCCTTGTTTTCCTAGAAATAGACGTTTTTTGGATTTATTGTTCTTTGTTCGTTCATTATTTTCAATATTAAGCCTAAGTAATCATATAGAATTAAATTTTATAGCACCCATCTCCTCAAACTTCGTGATTTCACGTCCTAACTTTAGCCAGCCCTGATTGCTTTGCAGGCGCAGACCCTAGAGACTCAAAAACAGGTTTCTCGAGATTTTTTACTGACATAGGCAAGTGGGGCGATATTTTAAAGTACTATTGGGCGCCGAATCGATTGAGTTGGGTCCCTGATCAGTCCGAGCTCCTATTAGTGAGAAAATCTCATTTTTAATGGTAAAAATGTTGGCAAAGGCAGAAATTTCTAATTGTTACATTTCATTTATTTCATTTTCTGGTTTTGACTTGTTGGCAGTGGAGAAAATTAGTGGAATGGGAGAGAGGTGTCTAAAAATGATGAAGCAATAATAAAATGAATAGTTTTTTCTCCATTTTTTCTTGTCTCAAAATGTTGAAGTAATAATAAAATGAATAATTTTTTCTTTAGCTGAAAACCTTGAGCCGATGCGTTTGTGTAATATGTCATAGGGAGGAGAGTTACTGGGGAGGGAAGGGTGTTACTGGTAAGAAGGGGATGGGATTCACTGAAAATATTAAAACGGATGTAATTTCAGTTTTTTTAATAAAAATTCTTTCGTTTTCTCGTTTTGACTGCTTGTTAGTTGAGAAAAGTTGTGGGGTGGGGAGGGGGATGTCGAAAATAATAAAGTAATAGTTTTTGCTTTAGTTGGGGGAATTGAGGAAAAATCCTTGAGCCGATGCATTTGTGCAATGTAGGGTGTGGAGTTACTGGGGAGGGGGCTTGAATGGACGATAGAAAAGGAGGGGTGAAGGGGGTTGAAACGTTCCCGTGATTGCAGCGAAATTGACGGCCTCGTAGCTGAAGGGAAAACGGACAAGGACGGAAATAGTGCGGCTTACTTCGAAAGAAAGAGACGGTACTAGGTTGAATCAAAAAAAGGAACAGGGGGTAGGATGAAAACTAGAGGGAGAGGGGCTAGGGGTTGAATTGGGGGAGGTTGAAGAGAGGAGCGCAAGATCAGCTTGTCTGTGGGACTGTCACTCTATCGATTTACCGCCCCTCTCTTATTCCACCCCCGTCCTGTCTTATCCACCCCCCTCTGTTTCCACCCTCAACTCGTCTGCCCCCAGTCTAAACGCTTCCTAACGAAATTTCCCCCACCCCTCCCCACTCCACAAACCAATTCCCTACGATTTCTCCTAGTTTCCCTCTCTCTCCTCCTTCCTCACTATGTATTCAATTTTCGGTAAATTTGTTTTCGTTTCATCTTTAATATCTACGATTAAAACCCAATTATCCCCGCCGAAAATCAAATCTATAAATAATTCCTCTACACCCTACCCCATCAAATACCCAATATCCCGAACCCTTACCTTCGATGTAAATTCGAATTTAAATGGATAGGATTCACTAATATCAATTCCCCCAATTTCATCCTCAAGTGCCGAAATATTTCAATGGAATCATCTTACTAGAATATCATTTTCCGTCACGGAACGAGTATACTCCCAAATACATTTATTTTCTCTTTCAAACCTTATTATAATCTTTTTTCTCCAGTTCTCACTATTTTGATTGTTTTTTGTTTTTTCGTAACAAAACTAGAATTATTTGTGCAGAGCTGCAATGGGTTGTAGGGCTTTAACAGTTCCCCGTCTTTTATAAGATCCAAAACGAAGAATGTGGGTTGATGCCCATATCCCGTTGAGCTGATTCAAGGCCCCATCTTCGAGCCCAAATCAGCAGACTGACATCCTCGAGCCTGGAACCCGCAGTGAAAATGCCCTATTCCAGGCAATCTGTAATATACCCACGGGGTCACTTGCGAAAGAGAATTTGACCATTTGTCGGACAGGACAGTTACTACTCTTTTTAGGAAGAAGTTGAATAGTTCATAAGACCATACTCACCTCTCTAATGTCCATTACTGCATACTTATGAGTCTTAAACTATGAACTTCCCACAACTGTCTGTGATATTTGGCAAATAACGCGATTGGGAGACAACGAGCAATTATCCAAACACGGATAGAAGTGAGTTGTGTGATGAACGTTTCTGCAGTCAAATAAAGCTCTAGGAGGTAAATATTTGTGTTTTGGGAACTACAAACTAAAAATTTACAATGATTATAATGAAAATTTAGTTCCGATCCTCTCTGGAGGACGGCTGGCGACGTCCGCGACACCTCCGGGTAGTCGGACGAAAATCCAAGGTGAAATTCCTTGTTTACTTTACTTTAGCTAATTTGGTTATTTGGTCACTTCGCAACGGTTCACCGTTTTGATTTTTGGTTCCTCAATAGGAATGGTGGAAAATTGTTATTCTTGGAAGAATTCGAATAGAAAACTGTCTCCAAAATCAAAATTTCTTCCCGCGTTTTGCGATTATGAAGTTGCTGATCTGTATTTTGCTTCGGTATCCATTCGTATGTGTGCCTTTCTCAATATATATGAAGGTATCTCTTTGTTATTATACAAAGAAACCGCAGTGGTGGTAGGAGTAAAACCTTGAACTTTACCTACGAAATAGATAGAAGGAGCTTTACTTGACGGACTTTGCCGGGCCTTTCACCTTTTGTATGCTTGCGAGACCTCCCCGTCGAGGGACCTCCCTTCCTTCAGACTTCAACTTTAACTAAACTTGACCTCGAGTGGGATCCACCCTTGAGAAGCCCTCCGGGGGAGGGCGGAAAGTGCGGCCCCCTCCCCGAAAAAGGAGTAGAGTCGAGTTTGAGGCTCGTAACTCACCTCGATCGCCTTTCTCGGCCTTTCCGCGAAACTCAAACTCAATTAAGCCGAGGTCAAAGGGCGGAGGTTCCACTCAAACTGATGAGAGTGGAGATGGTTTCCTGCGAATCCGATACAAAGTAAGGAGACTGTCAAAGAAAACGTATTACAAGTAAGGAGAACTTTGTAGTGTATGCCCATGATTCAAACGAGTTTGAAGTAAATTAACCTAACTTGTCCTGTTTTCCTCCAACAGTCGGAATCTGCTTGAAAACATCTCCATAGTGTCAAGTTTAGAATTCCTATACTCCACCATGGCTCATTCCATCAATTCTAGCAATCAATTCCCCACCTTGAATAGACCTACCAGTTGTACACCAAGCTCTGATCAAATCTATAGAAACACAGCTCCAGTTTGTAGCTCCAAAATCTATCTAGATTACCCAGAAAATAGCTGTCAGTAGCTCATAACATGGATCAGCATCACTCGGATATCTCCTGTAACAAAGTGATTGTAGCCTTCAGCAACTTTTCTGAAACCTCTAACTATAATTATTCAGTTGTAATAATATCCAACACTTGCTACTTTTAGCTTTCTGTGGTGACTACATTCAACGAGAAGATTAACGTCCAGGACAGGCTGATTAAGAACATGTTTACAGGAGTATTCTTGGTGAAAAAAGTGAAAAATGGGCTAGACTATCCTCATACGATTGTAGTTGGTTCCAGATGGACTTAACTGTTAGGTAAAGGCCATGGAACTTATGGATGCACTTACATTGTCATATACAGGGCAGGTACTATTCACACTAAATGAAGGTTTTGTTCGGAATAGTTTTTTGTTTAGGATAAAAAGCAGAAATTCTGCTGTTGGCTTCAGTCTGCTCTTCGATACATTCAATATCACGAATGCTTTCGTTGGCTGTTTCCGCTAGTGTACTGAACCGCATTCACAAGGTCTATTTGGAAAATAAATTGGTATCCGGACATTGGCAGTGCAGTCCAGAAACTGTAGAGGTCAACAATCTGACACCGCTTCCACGTAACAGCTAAAGAAGCTTTTTCTTGGTAAATGACTGAGGATGTTTCATGCCCCTGATTTGCAATGATGCGCTTCAAAACAAGCTGCCATGATTCATTAGCTTTGCTTTTTTCCCCAGATTTTTCTGGATGATGGAAATGAGAAAGTTTGCTGCCTGCTTTTTTAAGTTCTGCAACGGAGTAGACGGACGCGCCCAGCGAATATTTTTGGCATCCCTGCTGATCTTGTCAAAACAGACCTAATTAAGAGGTGTGTTCTTGAACTATGAGTGTATGTGTGAGGGTGAGAGAGGTGAGTGTGGGTGTGAGGTTGCTAACGTCCTTGCTGGAACGGGTTTTACAAAAATGTAGGTATATTTAGACGTGAACGATTAATGTTTCCTTCAATTGACGCGAAACTCTCTTGCGTTATGCAAGTTCATCAAGCTAATGATTAGAAGGGAACTCACACTTACACCCTGAAATATAGGCTAATAGAGCAGATAACATTGCCTAACATTCACTCTCTACTAACAGCATATCGATCCTCATACTACATCACATGTCACTTTTGGAAATGTGAGTGGGCGATGCCAACGAAACACAATTAGCCTTCAGGAACTAAACATACAGTAACCCTCACAGTTTGCCATACACATGGAAAGTTACACTGATATATCAAATTCCACATTTGCGTGTGAAGAATCCCCTGGAGAACTTGGGTGCAGTTTCTGGTAAATGTAATTCTTGAAAGACCACGAGCAAATTATAGATTGTATTTTCACTTTTGATTACTTGAATCCATACTCTGATTGAGTAATTTTGTTCCTTCAATTAAATTCATCAGTTTTGAAACGTTAAACCGTTGTTCATCAGCCTGTGTTTAATTTATAAATCCTAGAGGGAAAGCCTTACCTTGGAAGACTGTACCCGAGCTTGGCTTCCAAGTTTTGTACCAACTTTCAACACAACAGGCGCACGGCTACAAGACCTAATCAACTCTTTGCTCATCTCTTCAAAAACCAACCCTTCTTCCCTCCTCTCGGCCTGGGGAAAATGTTGGTGAGTTCCCTCGATTTGCATACCGTGTCATCATTTATTCATCTCAACCTCCCTTAGTTTCCTTTCTTCCAACCGCCTCCTCTCTCACTCCCTCGCTCTGTCCGCCCATTTTTGGGATATGGAAGAATAGCAATAATAAAGTTTTGTTTTTGTTTAGAAGGGAAAAACCCCCGGGTGCCTCGCCATCCATCTTCGGCCTCCCGGAAAAATGATGAATTTTCGAATTATGGACGAGGAGGTTTAAATTCTTCAAAACGTTTTCCCGTAACTTCCGCCCAAGAAAATTGCTTGGGGGGAAAACTCAACGGTGGCCAATGCATTTTAATGGCCCTGGTGACTTTCACTCGAAGTCTCGCATCCTGCCTTTGCACCACTTGTACTTTAAAAATGATTCAACCGTTTGATCACGAATCCACACGCTCGAATAATACTGTAGCCTTTGTTTCTGAGAATATAATTATAAGCTTTTTAGAAAGTGGTTATTTGAGGAATGTGTAATTCCCTCAACTTTATAGCCTCATGATAGCATCCCAAACTACAATGCCTGGTTAGGATCATTTCCGTCATTACGATCGATCGAACGACGAATGTTTTCCGGTGGTGTTTATTGAAATTTATCATTGCATTATTGATTGAATTGAACCATAAAGTAGTTGATCATTACATCGCAATGATTTGATCTCGATCAAGTAGAACTTAGTAAACTAGGCGAATATTTGTTTGACGAGTTACTTTTTTATTTAAACTGTAGTATCAACGTGCTTTCGGCTAGTGTAGGCATTTTACGCAAATCTCTTTATGCTGTTTTAGCAAACAGCTTTGTGGTCTGAAGAGAGAAGACTCCCAGCATTTGGAAACAGTTCATAGTTGGTATTTTCTTGGTATGGACTCATGGCGAAGAAAATTGTTAATATTTGTGATGACACTCGATGCTCTGTGACGTTCAACTGGTCGTATCTCATCAGGGACAGTGGCAACATTTTGAACAACAACCGCGAATTCGTTATGACAGTACATGTGAAGTATAACAAACAGTTGTGTCTTCTTTGCAGTAGCTTCCACCCTCCACATACATAGCTGTCAATTCCTGGGTCATTGTCAATCAGAGGCCACCGAATTTCCAACTGGTGGGGCAACCTGGAGGGATAATTGTCAGGTTTGAAAGGCAACTTGAAGGAGACAGGTTATCCAACAGAACCTTGTTAATGATAGAATCGTCCCATCACGAATTGGCACCCAACAACCGACGTGCGTTCATTAGTGACTACCATATTCTTTTGAGTCCACAAAATCGATGGTGTCCTTCGGGAATGGCCATCAGTTCTGCCATCGATTTCACATATCAGAGATACCTTCCATCAGACTCAGCAAGTGGCTTTTCGTCAAGGCAAGTATATTAGAAACTTTCTGTTCCACCGCCATCTCCAATCGCAACCTCCCCCTTAGCTCTAGGGTATTGTACTTCTCTGCTTATTTGGAGGCCAGTGTACCAGTTAGTTTGGTGACTTCATATGGACATATAATTTATTGTAAAATAGCTTATTGTCTACTGGAAATGTTTCTCTTGGTTCGGTCCCCCTTCGTTAATGAATAAGATGTTGACGATAGAAGCTACAAATGAATGAATTCCGCACCCTCTACCTTGCACGAGACACATTCAATTTCCGAATCTGAAGCGTCCAGGAGTGATGAACATTCTTTCTCTGAACAATTGTTCTGTTTCGTCATATTGGAAGGTTCTTTCTGGCTTATTAAACTTTTGCTGTAAGATAGAGATATACATTTCCTACGAAGCTGGCATCTTTATGCTTGGGGCAATTACAACCCGCCCTCTACCGCTAAGTTAACGTATTTTCTCGAGTCTTCAAGATGCAGTTTCTGATACTGAACCCAATTCAGGTTTTAACAGAACCGTCACTCTTCTCCATCTTTTCATTGTTGTATGTTTCACAATATCTCACAGCAATGCTTCAGCCCCACGCAGCACTTGTCAGTCCTTTATGTCACGTTGAATGCTACCCCGACTCAGCTGATTTCGGTACAATTCCCTAAGAATTACGCCCATCATCCCGTGATGCTACAGTTCATTCGCGTAGATGGACCTTGAAAGCACCTCAGGCAATGCTGCAAGATTTTCTTTTTACTAACCCACTTAAAGATCAGCTAACCTTTTACTTGTTATTTGAAGGATGTTCTTGCAGGCTCAAGGGAAAGGTTTTGATACCCTAATGCTCCAGAAAGACTGAAGGGGAAAAAACGCTATCAAAATCGCATTAAAAACGAATTTCAGCCCCACTGAGTTTTCTTCGCGAAGCTGTCAAAAACTACGGCCTCTAACCTCCAGGTGCGGCGGGGAAGAGGAGTCCCATTTACTCGTTCCCTTTCTTTTGAAAGATTTATTGTCATTTCCTCCGGTGGGCGGAGGTGTCCGTTTTTCGCCGTTCCGTTTTTATTCATCTTGGAGCTCTCAAGTGTCAACTTAATGAGTGGAAGTAGTTCCTTAACTTTCCTTCCCATTACGTTCCGCTATCAATTCAACCGTAGGGTGCAAATCTGATGGCACTTCGTGGATTTACGTTTCCACTCTTAACTTTGCTATAGGGCGCGGATAAAGTACCACTTAATAATAATAATGTCGGAAGATGAAATAATGGATACAATTAAAACATCACTCGCAAAAATATTGTTCAATTTTGTGTTTAAGTATGTATATTAAATATGTTGAGTTTTAGGCCAAGTTATAAAACGAGACAGCATAATTTGTGTCAAATGTGAGAACCAGAGTTATTGAGGATAATTACTGGACCTGGGTGAGTTGATAGTGGTTTAAAGTTACTGCTTCTTTTTTCTTTTTTAAATAACAATGGAGTGATAGAAGGGACTATCCCCTTCAAAGACTGAGACGATACGCCTGCAACACCCAGAGCGTATCCCTGACGCTGAGAACCATCAGCTTTATGCTCAGAAGTAGCAGTTTCAAGAAAGGGTAAGGGGGAAATCTCCACATTTACCTCACGATACGAAAATTTCTTCATCGATCGGGCATTGGAGTCTCCAATCGTATGAAAAAGAGAGATTCAACGTCCAATCAAAATAAACATTATTACCAATACATCGTCCACATAAAAATATGAATTTTTGTTTTTAGAGCCCTCATCAGTACTTGCAATTGGATAGTATCGAAAACAATGAGGTGTTTTAACATACATTATCGACGGTTGCGTTACAGTTTTCTCTGGGTTTCTAAGTACTTTGGTCAATGCAGTGTGAGAATTAGTGATTCAGTCTGAAAACTGACTGACAGGTCTGTCTTTGATTCAATCTATACTTTAAAAATTGTTGAAGTGCTAACGGAATGGATAGTTGATATGTTTTAGTCTCTATATTCGTCTGGGAGTTCTAAACGGCTGTTAAAACTGAGGAAATTGTACTGGAATCTTCGTTTCAAAGAGACGAATTTCACAATGCACTACCCACAATCTTTGGAAGGTTTAGAAGATTACATATAACATAATATCTGATAAAATGCTTGAAATATACGTTATCTGACGTTCAATTCTATGTGGCTATGAAACAAACATTCGGAACTTGCAAGCAGTGTAAATGACACTTGAAAACTCCATACACCGCAAAGCTCGTTAAGATAGAATGCTATAGAAGGAATGTTGGAATGCCAAGGTCTGCACTTCGGCTTCAATGCTACGAGACAAACAAAGAATCGCTTGTAAATTGCAAGCAATGGTTCTTCCTTCCTGGAATTGAATATTGGCGATTCCACTGAAAGAGAGCATATAATAATGAATACAGCTGCAAAAGAAAGAGCAGATGTGATTAGTTTGGCTTAATTGTCTCGAATTTGAATTTATTGATCTCATATCTTCGATTTCTGGACGACTGCTGTACTCTTGTACGAATCGATGGAAATAAGAGAGTAATTCAAGGTTCAACCAATAAGATAAACAGGCTACAATAATGGTCCATTTCGCTGATAATATGTCACTATTATAGGGCCCCATGACAACACCCTCCGACTGTTTGAACGGCTCAACTCGAATAACCCCGCGTATTATCAACTAACTAGTTTATAGCGTTGTATTACAAGAGAACCCCTCTCGATTTACGACCACCCAGTCTCGCTGCTCGGTTGTTCTTGGATCACCGCCAGATGGACTGCATACTCTTTGCATCCATACAGTTCGGCGTTATATTTTTTTAAAGGCATTTTTTATCGTAATTACACGCCGTCTACTAAACCCTCGGCTTTATCAGGAAGGTCTTGGCATCCCCTTTGGTGCAATTAGTCAGGGAGCATTTCACCTGGACCGGCTCCAAAAAACTTGATGGTGAGCTCTTCCGCGGAAGATAGTGGGAAGAGGAGAAGCTCGAAAGTTACGCCATATCGTCAACAATGTTGATTATCAGAGTCGGATTCCGTTTAACGCGCATCGAACAACTTTTGGGAGCGACGCATCGCACTACTTTCTCCATAAGCGACTTCAGTTTAAACGAGAACTGTATTGGCTGGCATCAAACATTATTAGAACACCAGTTCAGAGGTATTTGAAGTTCGAAGTTGAGAAAAACAAGCTTGTTCATTGTTATTTCGCTACATCACTTCAAAAGCGAATGGAACCAAATTTTGACTGTAGGCTTTTTAATAAACACATAATATGAATATATTGTCACAGATAACAGTCAAGTAAAAGTCTAAGGAGTTGATATATAAAATTGCAGCTTCAGAATGTAAAACATGGAATTAGCTTCAGAAGCATCTCAGCGGTCCAGAGCATATCTAGTGTTAAGTGGAAACCATAAGACGTCTACACACTAAGTTGCGGCTTCAGAGTTTAAATAAGAGTACAATTACCTTTAGCAGCATCTCAGCTGATCCATGGGATATCTATCGTAAAAAGTACACGTACTAAATTACAGCTTGACAGTGGAAATATCGTAAAAGTTAGCTTTAGGAGCCATTCAGCTTATCTAAGGCCTATACATCGCCTATTAAAAATGTTTAATAGTCAACTTGCTAAATTGCAGCTTAGAGTGTAGATAACGTTGAAATTCGCTTGAGAAACGAAGAAAATGACGACTTCTCGTTGGCTAGCTCGGGAAAACACGAAGCACGTTAACATTTGGAAGAACAATTTTAAAAAATCTTTATTTGACCAAATGAAAAGACAATAGCAAGTTCTTCTGTATTTTTTGTTCAACTTCGAAATTTCTCTTGAAGAAATGAGATCTCTGCGATGCTTGTGGTTGGTGCATGACAGCTGTTTTCTGAAGTCAGGTTCTTTGATAAGGAAGCAACTCTTTTCTTGATTTCAAATTCGATTGCATTTGTTGCTAAATAGACCTGCCACCCAGTAGAATAAAGGGAAGGAATTCAAAAACTTGTTACAAGGCTCCAAAATGCTTCGCTCAGGTGAGCTATGTTAGCGAGCCTGATGCCCCTGCATATCTCAGCCTTAGATCAATGAATTCTAATTCATTTCTCACAAATTTGTATTGAAATTCCGTTTTTAGCAGCCGGGATAGTAACATCTGAGATCCACAATATCATAGGTCCATTAAGCATGCTAGCTCATCCCAATAGTCCAAATATCATGTTTTCTACGATGGTGAAGAATCTTTCTCCTCCGATATCTCAGCACCCAGAACCACTGCCTTAAATCAATAAATTCTGATTCATTTCTCTCAAATTTATTTTGGAATTCCTTTTTAGCTGCTGGGACAGTAACATCTGAGGTCCACAATGTCATAGGCCCACTAACCATAGTAGCACATCTCAGTAGTCCAATATCATGTTTTCTATAATGGTGAAGAATCTTTCTCCTCGATATCTCAGCACCCCCAGAGAACCACTGCCTAAGATCGATTAAGTCTGATTCATTTCTCGCGAATTTGTGTTGAAATTCCTTTTTAAGCATCTGGGATAGTAACATCTGAGGTCCATAGTGTCATAGGCCCAATAGGCCTACTAGTATATCCCTATAGCCCAGGATCATATTTTCTACGTTGCAGGAGAAATGTCCCACTGTTGGAGGCGGTCTTTGTTTGTACAAGTTGGTTCTGTGATTTAATCAATGCCTGACAAGGGGTTTCATTCGGTTTAAATCTAAAGTTCTTCCTTTTTTTCGATCACTTTTATTTACTCCCAACTCGAAGGCCCCAGGCAAACTTCGGGTGCGTGCTTCATCGGTCCGGTAATTAGTTTTGAAAGACCTTTTCTTCCGCGCTGGTCGAGTCAGGTGACGGCGCGGCGGAGCCGGGGGGGTCTTGACTTGTAAATGAATAAACTTCTCAGTTTTATCGCGAAAATAAAGTGAATCACTTTCACCGCGGTAATGAAGTTGACTTTATCAGGCGTGAAATGATTTTCCTCGCCGAAGGGGGAAAGACGTCTCTCGGGAGTTGCGGGAGGTTTTCCCGGAGGCTCCTTCACAAAACGGGCACGGCGAGAGGTAAAGTGCGGGCGGTACCGTTGAGGAAAGACTATGGCAAACTGAGGGAGTCGAGGTATTCACAAAAGGGTTGTCTTCTCTCGCCCCTTCAACATCCTCGGCGCGGTGTTTCACATGAAGAAACTTCCCTAGGTCGCCTCCGCCCGAAGAGAAGGGGTTTTTCGAACTTCGCAACTTCTCGTCCCCTTTTCCCGCAGACTTCTTCCCTGGCTCCTTTAAGTTGTGATTAGAGGGACTTTATCGAGTATTTTATGCCGGGCACATGATCGTAAATATGGTGAAGAACCCGTGGGGGAGGTTGCGAGGCGGCGGGGGTGATTGATGCGGTCGTAAGTATAATGTGTTCAGAGTAATGGCTTTTCCCTCCCAGTCCCACCTACATCCACTCTGGGAGCCCCTATCTCGTCTTACTCCTTGGTGAAGGATGTCGCCTTTTTTTTCTTTCACATCTTTTTCCCAATGTTTTTGCCTCTACCCAACATTTCCTTCCATTCTTCACCTGTGTTCTTCTCGGTCTTCCATCACGAGTTCCGCTGATCTTTTCCCTGAAGTTCTTTTTTGTAAATATTCTTTCTCGTTCCTTCCTAGTTTGTTTCATGTTGAACAATACGTCTTGTATTATGTTGCATTAAGTGATCACTACCCATTGTATCGAGTTTATTCAACATGCAAATAATCTGATAATAGCGCATTCACTTCTTTACTAAGCATTAGCAGGTATAGCCGGTGTTTCTTGTGTTAGGTCACCACAATAGGTAAGGTGTTCACATTCATCTCTACTTTCAGGGATTTTCGTGCATCAAGCTGCAATTACATTGAGTGACGTGTACATTAGTGTCCAACTACAGCTTGCTACATCTCTATAGCAATTAGATCGGCAAAGTGATCGGCCACTGAAACTAAATCTTCAGTAGTTGCAAGTAATATCCTGTTGCATCAAGGAACAGCTACTGTGGCTTCCTCAGAATTAGCTACGGTGGGCAGTCTCAAGCTACATCGTACATTTTGGATCCAAATCTCTCTTTCCTAAATGAAGTCGTGTTGGAGGACAGTTTGGCAATCAGATTCCTTGGGAGTCCAAGTATCAACCTACAGGTGGAAGCGTAGAACCTAGCTGGCATTATCGACTTGACATTTTCGTGCCCGAGTTATTGAACAAGTCACATAGTTTGCATTTGGTAGTTCTGCCCCCCCCCCCCCTCCCCCATTCCTTTACTTCAAACATCTCTCCCAGTTTTTTCGATGAAACATCATGCATTGCTGGATGAAACTGCTGCTCCTGTGGATCAAACTTCGACTGATGGGCAGGCGATTGGTGGAGTGAGCACCTGCAGCCTGAAGCTTCCTCAGCTTGCGGTGCCATATATTGGGAAATGCCCAGATACCATTCCATTGAGGCCAGAATAGTGAACAGCCCCACATGAATATTTCTTCTGCTTTGCTCTCCAACGCTAATCATATCCGTACTCCATGGAAGCCAGAAAGGAGAAGGCCAGCTACTCAAGCTTTGAGGAACGAAGAGGTTTTCATGACCTCTTAACCACCCTGTGCGCCCATTTCAGCCTAACAGTTCGAAATTTCTCGACTGTCAGGCCATGCCATTGCCTCCTAACAAGCCACACTATAGCTTAACACTCTCAACGCTGGGCCTGAAGTCGGCTGACGCGTTCTTGCTAACACTATCAATGTCAGTGCATAGGTAGGCTGTAGGGGCTTCGCTCAATTACTTCAAATGCTGAGAGCTCAGAATGAACTTCTGTAAGCATCTTTATCATGAATCTATCACGTATCAACAATGAAATGAAGTGAAAATAATGAAAAACTCACTTGAAAAGCGATATCCGTCTGTAATCAAGGAATGGACCACTTTCCACTTTGTACGCTACTTTGTGACTCACAGAAATGAGCTATCCGACAACGGCGCACTCTGGCGTTGGTGGGGAACTACTGAACAAAGACATTACCTCACCTAGCCCCTAAAACGCTTCCTGGAATGTGTGCTTGCTCCTGAAGTAAACTCAAGCTTTTAGGATGCGATGTTGTCTTAAGACAACACCAGCACAGCGCGTATCACAGCGTGTCGTCTTAAGTGTTAAACGGACATGACCCATGAAAAGTGAAAAACTTGAATTTAATTACCCCAGTGTTACGGTTTTGTTGATTGAAAGGTTGGATTTTTTTTGTTCTCATCGTTCTCATTCTTGCTGTGTAGCTTTATATATAGGACTATGTTTCGTCCCCCGCTGACTGTACCAACAGCAATTTACGTTCGTTTGTCGCGAGCCTATAAATTTCCCCGCTCTAACATGTTTGAAGTAAAGTCATCGATCCGGAGAGTTAGTTTATGACTACGCCGCCCTCTCGTGTCGCCCTCTCCACGCATTTTAAAGGAATACAATGCGAGATAGCTTCTCTCCGAGTAGATACGAGTATGAGAGCCGGGAAGGGTTTTGCCATTGTCACTGCGGTAGAAATACGATACTTCCCGCCCGAAGGGGGAAACGCGGGGCTGCGGAACGAAACCCACCGCGACTGACCAAAGATAAGGAAGCCCTCAGTTAATAGGCGTAGCGTGACTTTCAGAGTCGTTTCCACAAATTGAACCCTATTAACATATGTTACAACTCTCTCCTTCTCCCTGTCTCCCTTTGCCCTTTTCTTTTCGTCCTTAAACTATCATCCCTCCGTGTACAGTGGCAGTCAACCAGGCGAACTAACCTTTTTGGCCGATCATTTCCATAATGAAGGATCCGACGCTAGTCGATATCACACAATTACTCCTCTCGTCTCCTTTCATGAGAACATTCGTCTTCATATTCGCATAAAAGAGTATTTCCTTTAAATAAGTACAATTGTCTTATCTAATCATGGACTAGATGTATCCAAAAACGCTGCCAATTCTTTCACTGGGGTGTATTATTCAATTTGCGTTCATGATTTGAATTTCTAAATTTGGAGTGTGTGGTTTCACAGATGGGGATTATTGAATTTCAGGAGATATGCACGGAGCACGTAAATCTGTTCTCGACCGAAATACCTATTTGGATTGATCAGTTGATCATATTTGTGTTCCTCCTGAAATTAAATAATCGCCCTATCCTGAAACACGCACACTCGAAAGCTTAGTAGAAATTCAAATCATGAACGCAGCCAATTGAATAATAAACCCCAGTGAAAGAATTTGCAGCGTTTTTTATTGAACCTCAATACCCCCCCCCCCCCCTTACAATAAAAACATCTATAATCTATCAAGTCCTTTGGCACTCGTATTGCGTTAAACCTTCCCCAAATCCAAATTTAAACGATGTAGCCAAAGGTAGACAGATGTAGAGGAGGCACACAAATATCATCAACTGATCAATCCAAATAGGTGTTTTGGATGAGAACCGATTTACGTGGTCTATGCATATCTCCTGAAATTCAATAATCGCTCTATCACCTGTGAAACACGCACACTCCGAAGCTTAGTAAGATTCAAATCATGAACGCAAGCCAATTGAATAATAAACCCCAGTGAAAGAATACTTTATTTACCCCAGTAATAATATTGAATAAAATTTGAATAATATTTACCTATATATTATCAGCGTTTCATGCATATCAGAATGCTTCAACCCGTGTATCGGCTACTAACTACACTACAAGTATTCACATCGTCTATCACTCCAGTACCCACATTCACTACAACTCGAAGCTATCGGCCGGAAATCACTAGGTTACAAACAAACAATAATAAACCAAAAAGCGCAAATGTTGGCACCATAAATCGTCCCATACATCGGGAATGGTTTGACCTACGGACCTGGGGAGGGGCTCATTCGATTCCTGACGGTATGTTCTTCAAATAGGTATAAATTTAGGCCACTTCGACTTGTTTTGAGGTTTTTAGGGGTTTTACAAAACTTTGACAACCCTTAAAGGGCACTTTAAATTAAGTGAGAAAGCTGGCTAAAGAATTGGGGCGTTGCCGGACCAACATGGATTTTTCCTTAAAATTTCAGATTTTTTGCTCCAGCCGTTTGGGTGAAATCGTGCGTACGGCGTACGGACGGAAAATTTTTTATAGCAGATTCGGATTCTACACCCTTTGAAACGTAAACCATGAAATTTTCAGGGGGGGTTAGAATTTTTTTTCCAAAGCGATTACAATGGTTTATTACTGAATAATAAACCAATAAGTACCATTACCTTATCTAATAATGGACTAGATGTATCCAAAAAATAGGAAAATGTTCTGATGCCGCAAATGGTAACTGAGTAGGCACCCTCGATGTGGAGAAATCGGTTGCATTGGTGCACATTCCATTACCAATTTGACAAAATTTAATTCTACGTATTGTTTCAAATAAGCCATCTAGATATCCCTCGGAATCTTGAATTTTTCACCGGTGGAAGCTTTCAAGGTCCGAAAGTAATTTTCTCTTCCAGTAAACCCAGTAGGAGCATTAAAATACATACGGGGAAATTGTCTGGAGTATTTGTACAAAATCTGAACTGTTCTGCTGTTATACCCATTAAAATCATTCACTAAATTCAAATACAAATTTTTGTGTTGGAAAAATGATACGCATTTTCGTGTACATTTTTCCTGCTGAGATTGAATCCTTTGGAATTTTTCGTATCTCACGTCTAGTTTACATGGAAATGTGCGTTCACGATCGTACGATTGAATCTGGGAAATCGATCCATACTGGAATGCGTGAGTTGAGATTCTGAAATCTTGTGACATTTATTTGTGAACCACTCGTTCGAGAGTTGTTTAAATTGTCTTTTTCATTTTTGTTGTTTGTGGAAGTTTCATGGAGTCAAATTCGGTGAGGAATGAGTACTTCGCATATCTATGCGTGAGGCTGGTGAATCACGATAAAACTAAGGCTACTCCAAAGCGCATCGTATTTGTGTTGAAGGCCTTCATTTGTTGAATACTGGTTAGAGAAAGTCCTTGCGATACCAATCTTATTAATGATTGTTACTTTTTTATACAAAGAGTAAGCGGCTTTTCTGCTGAAATTATAGAGCTATTGTCTGTCGAGCAATAAGGCCAGGTCCTCATGGTGATCACCTCATAGTTCTCGTTCTTCCACATTGATCGACTTAGTATTCGTGGACAGCAGTGTTGGTTTAAGTTTCCTTTCGTTTATGGGGATCCTATCTACAATCCTGAAACACACTCCTCGCCAAAGCTATCCAGGGAAAGAGGACGACTTTGAGAGATGGCTTAGGTATTCTCCAAGATTCCAAGTTTGATGGGATTCTTTCGGATTGAGCACAAACCATCAGAATGACATTTCTTCGTAGAATTATTCAGATTTCGAATAAGTAGAATACAGTTGAGAGTAGTACATTTGAGTCCCCTCTTGTTCTTAAAATTAGTGTCACCCTGTGAGGTTTTTTACATTCAAAGCAAGTTTAAGTCAGAGATTTACGGAAAAATCTGCCAACAGATTTGATATCAGCTCGGAAAATTCTTTCAGAATCGGGAATTTCTTTTAATTGATGACTAAAAATAGTTTGATTTTGCAGAGTTGTGTTATGTACGTAAGTAAAGAACGTATTGTTGATTGTTTGTCATTTTTGTTGCAGCGGTCAGTTCGATGAGGCCATCCATGGACCCCTCCAGCTGCATTTTGGTCGAAGACGCCAAAGTGATAGCTCAAGATGAGCCGGCGCTAGATTCCACGCTCCCACACACCCCCACAGAAGGTAAACCCCATTTTCTGCATGAGTATATTATTTAACTGGAGAACTAACCGAAATTCGTGACACGAAAATGTGATCACTATGCAGTGAAACCAAAAAGAGTGATGAAATACTTTCGTACAGCAAATGGCCCAAATCCTGAAAAAACTATCATCAGAACTTTTTTACGAGTAATTGTTTTTTACCTATAGACGCTTCGATCGGCTCCTCCGGGTAGCAAAACTTAATTGGCAAGACTCAATGTTCACTTCAAATTCACATGAAACAGTTTAAATAACAAATGAAGAAACGTGAAATTCAAGAAAATTCACCAAAATTATCATACCATGATAACTTTATACCAAAACAATGGATGTGCAATTTCGTAGTTAAATTTTGTTTAAATCTCACAGAATTCAGTTTGCTATTTGCGGTACTTTTCATCCACATTCTAGTCTCATACCTATCGATGAGCAAGGGAAAAATAGTTTTATGACCCTAACCCAACCCCTCTGCCCTTCATAACACATTCGTGGTTTTGGCAAAAAACATTTGAGATGATTATTAAACTTTCATGGTTTCGGCCAGTCAAATTTCCTATGAAATCTACAAGGTATGGTGTGTCACAATATTCAGTAATGAAAAGCGATAAACCTGACGTTTTCTTCATCAATGGTTCACCAGCTGCCACAGTTTTTTGCGGCTTGCAGTTTGAGAGTCAGTTGGGTAAAGACAAAACACCGAGATGATCGTAACTAGCTACTGACTGATTTTTATTCTAAAAGCTGAACGAAACGAATATGATAATTAAAGAGGAAACTGATCACGAATAAAGATGATGGTTGGGGAAAAAGTTTCTAAGTAGTGGAATTACTAATACTTGAGTCGTTGAAAAACAAACTTTGTTTTCGGATTCTTCAAAAGTTTTTCAATTTAAAGTTTTAAATTTAATTTCAATTATAACTCATACACAAAGGCAAAATAATTCCTCTTTAAATTTTATTTGTACAATAAGAAAAAATCAGTAAATTTCTAATTTAAGTCAGCAACTTTGTCATTTAAATCAATGAATTGAAATCAGTAAATTAATCTTCATCCTCCTCAATATCAGGTTCGTTCATCTTAATTTAAGGTAAAAATGTGGTACATTCATTGTTATGGCAATGAAAATATAATTAATGTGTACATTCATGGTTTTGGCGTAACCAAGGAAAGGTACTAAACACATTCATGGATTGAGTTCTGTCTGTTAAGCCGTTAAATTAACACCTCACCCCTCTAGATCTACTTTCATCTACTGGAGGGGGTCTATATCTTTCGTAAACGATGCCTAACTCAAAAATCAATTTTTGGCACATTCATGGTTTTGGCATAAAGGGGACGATATGATGAAACCTGCTTTGCAATTAAATTGATTGCCCCTTTTTAGTCTATTGTTTTCAATAGCGAACCTTTGTAATCGACCAAGACAAAAAACATTTTCTTCCCCTCTGAAAAATTGTTTGTTTACATTTCAAAATACATAAATTTCAAAAATTTAATAAAATTTAAAGTGCGATCTCACGCTGTCTATCGTCTGAAGCTTTTCTCTGGAAATGCTGGGCATAAGATCCAACATTGATTTTGGATCTGACAGTAATCTCCGGCATCTTGATCAATCAACCCTGAAGGATTAGGTATAATTGAGGATTAAACTATCACGAAATACCGGTCGGGTTGCTGTTCGATCATCCATTCGCTCACCATTTGAAAAACCTCATCTCAGTATTGACCTGATGAAGTTACTCATTTCATCGTCCCTTTTTTAGAGAGAACCCCTACCAAATTTAAACTTCCTAAATTGGACAGGTGAGGCCTTATCTAATTGTTCTTGCATTAGTTCTGCTCTCGGTTTGCCATTAAATTCTAATTAGTTACTAAAAGGCAAAGAACAATTTAGTTATTTCAACACCAATTTACCATGTTCAACGTATTCTTTACTTATCTGCAATTCCGTTTCACCGCCTGGTTGCCAACTTTGTTGAATGGGTCACGTGAAACGTCATAAATTTTCAGAATGACTCTCATGACAAGGAGGTGATGAGATACATTAATTTCCCTTTTAAGAGCGGATGGGATACGCCTGCAATACCTACAGAATACAATTGATCCTTAAAAGCTTCAGGTTTATCCTCAAACTTCGCAGTTTAAAAAACCTGGGAAGGGGATTCGAGAGGGGATCCGTATCCATCACACTTCCTGCCCTTAAATATGTTCCTGTCCATACTTGAATGAGTGCGTACATACGTCCGATGTAGCGTCTTGTTTACTTCTATCAAAATACCATGAAAATCGCCTCTAAAGTAATCTTGTTAGATGACATTTTAAATTCCTCCTGTCTTAGGAAGTGTCGCGACTTCTTCGGGAATTGTTGTTGTAAGCGACAGGATCCGGGAGTTTAAGACGACGTTGAGGCTGTCACTTGTGGTCAGAAGAGAGCAGAGTTTCGTTAATGGTGTCATTACTGGCTACCGCTACAACCGACCCGCCTATTTCATTGCGGGGACAAACCCAGACCGCAAATCGTCTCGCTCCCCCTTGGGCCCCGACGCTGCTTTCCAGGACCGCGGACTGTTTACTGTAATAGCGCGGTTGCCTGTCCCATCCATACCCTCCCCTCTTGCTCTCGGCCTCCTGGAAAGTCTTGGAGCTGATGAACTTGTTGGACTGCATTCTAACTCAAGCTATTAATGCCAGATACGTTTGTCTGAAGACAACTGCAACTACATCCAACAAACAAGAATATACAAAAAATATATCATAATTAATTATGCCCAACAAGCTGCAATCACGCTCTCAACATTTTAACTAAATGCTTTTCAATAATGAAGTTTCAAGTTTGGAAATACTTTGAATTAAAACTTATTTACCAAGACAAATGCTTCATTAAGTTGGGTTCTTAAAAAACACAGTCCAAATCGAGACTCTCAATCCATTTTTCTATAGCTGTAACAATTATTTCCTTTATTCAAGTTCCGTATTTTCGTGGACAAGTGTTGAGCATGAAAAGTTGACAACTTAATGTCACCTGTTAAACACCTCTAACGTGAAATCGTCATGAGTCACCCACGCTCGTTAGTTGCCAATCAAAACCAGTATACTCAGTTCGTGATCGTATCCTCTGGCTGGGGTCAGCAGCCAATACTTAGTCAACTATAATTGAAGGCATCATGGTACTGATTTTAGAGTATCCTCTCAAATACTTGCGATACAACCTCTTCAATGAACGCTTGAGGAGACACCGAGCTCGAATCCTTTTTTATCAGTCAGTGACCGCTTTTCCCAGTTTACTCAATTTAATCTTTTTGAAAGTAAACAAAATTTTTATCGAAGTCCGTTCTTTTCGCTGTTCCGTTCGTTGCTGCTCAAAACCTCCATTTCCAGTCCCAGACCGTTTCCCTCGATGGATATCGGCAGTAATACATGTAACTCTCACAACCCTACCAGATACTATACCCAACTTGGCAGTAGTAAACTGTTATTGTGAGTACCTTGACGTTGATCTTTCAGTTATTTGATGAGTATGCAGGCAATCTGACAGTAACCTCTTGCATGCACTCGTCATGAGTCACCCAAGCACAGTAGTTACCACTCAAAACCTATAATTTCGGTCCGTGATCGTTTCCTCCACCTTGGGTCAGCAACTGGTACATATAACACCTACCAACCTTCCTTCCCGTTGCTATACACTAATTTGCAGTAGTCCAATATGACTTTATGATGACTTTGGTTCACGGTTATTCCAAAAGGTAATACCATGCGATTTCAAGGTAACCTCGTACCTCACCCAAGGTAATTAGTTTCCACTCAAAACCTGTAGTTCCATTCGGCTACCGTTTCTTCAGGAAGGCCTCAGCAGCCAATACTTATGACCCCGACAAACCTAATTACCATACTTACTTACTTTGTCGATCCTCTTCGTACCCTAGGGTGTCGAGGTTTTAGAAAGATCCCTTCAGACTTACCCGTCCGCCGCCCTGGATCGGACCTGCCTCCGAGGGACTCCTCGCTCTGCCTATGCATGTCGGACATTGTCTTCCCACTTGAAACGAGGTCTCACACGGAAACGCTTCCCTGAATAATGAGCCTCCCAGGCTCTCCGAGGATCCCTCGTTTCAGGCATTCGAGCTACGTGTCCAAACCATCTCAGCTAAGCTTCCCCAATTTTATTATACAGTGGTAGCACATCCAGGTTGCTTATGATGGTTCGGTTACGTACTCTGTTTCGTTCGGTTTTCTCCTCTACTCTTCTGAGATTACGCATCTCAGCAGCTTGCAGGCGACTTCTGTGTTTTGAGGTAAGAGCCCAAGACTCGCAACCATGAGTCAGTATTGGACTGAATACCGCCTTGAACACAACCATTATTGTTGGCTTACTCACTTCCTTCTTTTCTAGAAACCCTTTATGTACTCCAAGATACATATTCCCAGCTTTGGCTATACGGTCACTTATCTCCTGATCATTGGCTCCGTCCTGCCTTACTGTTGTACCAAGGTATTTAAAACTTTCAACTTGTTCAAGTGTCTGGCCTACAAAAGTACGGCTTTTTAACTCGAGCATGAAATCGGTTTTGCTCCATAGCAGTGAAATCTGGAAAGTAACTGAAGCTATCACCCGCCTTTTACAAACATTCACGAACCGTTGCCTGAAAAGAATCCTGGGGATTTGGTGGCCAGATAAAATCTCCCACAAAGACCTTTGGAGAGCCACGAACCAGCTCTCAATCCACCTAGAAATTAGGAAGAGAAAGTGGAAATGGATAGGGCACACTCTCAGAAAGCCAGACGGGGAAATTGAGAATTCCGCCCTCCGGTGGAACCCACAAGGAGGAAGAAAACGGGGAATACCAAAGGAAACATGGTGCAGATCAGTGGAGAGAGATGGGCCAGGTAGGCAGGACTTGGGTGGAAGCAAGGACGATTGCGCCCCAAAGGAACGACTGGAAGTCTCTCGTGGATGTCCTATGCTCCGACAGAAGTCAAAGGAGATAATAAAAATAATAAATAAATAAGTGGCTGGCGTGATAGTAGTACTTATTGTATGGTGATTCGGTGTTCTAGATATGATCACTTTTACCATTAAGACCAATAATTGTGAGTGTCTTGACCTTGATTTTACCGTGATCCCAGGTGATCTTACAGTATCTGATCTCTAACATGAACTCGCCATGACTTACCCAACCCCGTTAGTTGCCACTCAAAATTTGTACTTCCAGTCCGAGATCGTGTCCTCCCTCTGGGCTCAGCAGCCGATTCATATAACACCTACCAACCTTCTCGTTCCAATATACTACTAAGCAGTAGTCAAATTTGATTGGATCATGACTTAAATCTCAAGGTCTATTTATGATTAATCCCATGTGATCTTAAAGTTAAATCTTACATCAACTTGTTATCAGCCACGTCTGTTAGTTACAACTCAAAACCTGTAGTTCATTTTGCCCACCGTTTCCTCAGGCTGCGCTTAGCAGCCAATAGGTATAACTCCGACAAACCTGCTCGTTGACATAGACAACTATTAACTGTGAGTATCATCTTGATCTGACGGTAATTTCATGGGTAATCCAGGCGATCTTTCAGTAACCCTTTACATGAACTCGTCTTGAATCACCCAAACCCGTTAGTTGGAACTCAAACTATCTCCAGTCGGCGACCATTTCTTCAGACTGACCTCAGCAGCCATTAGCTATAGTTCTGACAAACCTATCCGTTAACATCAACAACTATGACTGTGAGCGCCTTGACCTTGATCTTTCGGTACTTTCATGAGTAATCCCAAACGATCACAGTAACATCTTACATAATCCTGTCATGAGTCACCCAAGCCCGTTAGTTGCCACCTAAAACCAGTATTTTTCAGTCCACGACCGTTTCCCCCCGGCTGGGGTCAGCAGCCAGGACGCATAACTCCGACGAACCTCCCACACATTTTTTTCTTTTTTTTCTGCCTTATGTTTTATTCACGTGACGACGTAAATGTTTTACTATCCCGGGAGCTGAATGACAATACCCCCTCTCTCACTCCCTCCACCATCATTCTTCAGCCCCACCAGCCATGTGAGTTCTTCTCTCTTTTTTTATCTTTTGTTACGGTCACATGGAAAACTGTTATAGCGCTCTGGATGTATTTTCTTTTTTTTGTCTTCTTTTTTTATTATATTACTACATTTCAACTTTTTCCCTTCCATCGCCTCCCTGCATCGTAAGGCTTTTCCCGATGACTGTCCGCCCCTCAGATTTATAAAAGTCGCGATCGTAAAAACCGTTTTCTCCCGTAGGTGCTCCATATTTCAAGACCACCGCGTTCTTCACGTTTCTGAACCTGCAAAGAATAAACAAGATTTCAATTTAGTGCTTGGGTACCTTATCCGTTCGAGTTATCAATAGTAACGATTATAAACTATTCTTATTCCGAATTACTCCTGAATTTTTATCTTTTAATATAACAAAAAATGTCAGTCTTGTTGCATCATCATATGATCATACTTGTATTTTTACTCAAGAAACAAGTATCATGTAAATTTTCTGGAATGTGTGAGGTGATGGAAAGGTATAGTTGCCCCTTCCATTGAGGTGGATGCGGTGAAAATGCTCCGCCACACTCCCAGAGCTCTGAGAAAAGCCGGGGGGGGAGGGGGGTGCAGAATGGAGGAATAACTCCCATTCATTGGATGGGGGGGGGGGGGGGGGGCTCGCAGTAACTAGGACAGGGGTTTTACGATTATTAAAGTGGTCATAATTAATCAGCATTTGGCTTGTGGGGGAATGCGAGTGATTGGAGGCTAGGACAGTTACATTAGGGGTCAGTGGTCGTAACCACGCTCTGCTACCATGTGAGGTGATGGAATGGCATAGTTGCCCCTTCCATTGAGGTGGATGCGGTGATAATGCTCTGCCACGCTCAGAGGATTACACAAACCCTTGAAAACGTCTGATTCATCTCCCAAGGCGACGGATTCTAAAATCGGGAAGGGCGAACTAACCATATCCATCACAAATGTGACCACTTTGAATGGTCAAACTTGACAAGGGCCAAATTAATAAGGAATAAAGTATTTTGTTATTCAAACCGATTTCAGGATTTCTGCCTGATTTTATCGATTTTGTAACGCATTTTATTGAAATTCATGAACATTTTAAAAATCATTACTGTCCTCAAATGTTGGAATATTCTGTTTCAAGGCTGATAATGTTTTTATAAATAATATTACGCTGAACAATGTAAATTTAAAGGTTCGCAGCCGTTTTTGGCTAACTGTAGTTTGCTAGTTTTGCTTTAGGTATTATTTTCGATAGTGAACCTTTGTAATTTACCAAGAAAATAAAATGTTAACCCTCCTCAAAATTTGGTGTTTTTCGTTTTCAGATGTGTAGAATAGAAAATCGAAAATCCAATTTTATTAAAACATCTCTCCGTCTGCCGTACGCTGTCTGACGTCTGCGCTCATCTCCGAAACTACTGAACCGAAATTGACGAAACTTTTGTGTGAAAAAGCAAGTTCAGCGTTCAGCTTGAGACTGATTTATAGGCATCGATGTTAACCCCTCAAGGGTGGATTCAACGGGCTGAAACGTCGAAAATCTGATTTTCAAAAACGTTCGTTTTAAAACAGTATTGTTTTCATGTTCGTTATTGATAGAGGTGCCTTCAGAGATTGGAATGAACCCACCCAAACCGTTTTACATCCATGAGTTTGCTCTCTTTTAGGGCTAGAAAAAATAATGTAAACATGAATGTGAACGATCTTGGACATTGTAACAATCGCCTAATAAATAATAATAATATAATATTATGATATTAATTATGAATAATAATATAATATTATGATATTAATAATGATATTGATAATAATATTATGATATTATCATGTGTAGTCGCTTCTCTTTCGTATAACTGTAACTGAGTTTGTGTAATTGCTGACGATAATACACATGGACACATGGACTTCGTATAAACTGAAGTTCACGACTTTATATTGAAAACGAAGTCATCCAACTATCTTTGGACTCCTAGAAGTCAGTGAATGGAGATCAGTGATCAGCTGAAGGCCCTTGTGGTTAACTTCTTTCCTAATCGATCTGAGTACGTGCTGAGTAATGTACCACTGATACATAGACCAGTGTTTCTAGCAGAACGGTTATTCTAGTACAGAAATAATAAACTCCTAAGCAATAATTTGCAGCTTTTTTTTTTTTTTTTTAGCATTTTATTGTTCTCAAAATGTGTGGTTCTACGAGGTCATTCATCCTTACGTACAGTACGATTTTTTGGGTGCAGGAAGAAATTTCTATCTCAAGAATAAATTCTAAGAAGAGAACTTTACCTATCTTGACATTATGTGTATTTTTTCTAAAGACTAAATTCAAGAGCTCTTTCACTAAGAGAATTTGTCTAAAGAAAATATTGGACAGTGTCATTTTTCAAAATTTCGAATCCATTGCAATACTTTCATTTCACTAGAAAATTCGCCAACACACGACATCAATGGAAAATATTCTGTCCATTTCTCAACTGAACCCCGTTCATATGAAAAAAAAGTCATCGTTTTACTTTGAAAAGTGGAATTAGCATAGTAAATCCATAAAAATGTACTATATTAAAATTCATTTCACGGTGGAAACAAAATTATTCAAAAAGCGGTTAAACGTAACAAAGACCAAGTATTAGACAGTTTCAAAATGAAATGCTTTTCTAGAAATGTTACCGATCTTATTTTAAATTAACAGGCCAAACACGAATATAAAATAAACTATGCTGTTTTATTTGGTTTGCGACCCCTAAAAGTGAAGAAGAAAGCGCCGTAATTACCCCAGGACGAAGTTTACGATCCCAATTTAATTCGGGAGGCCGTAGCCAAAGGGGGGGGCAACTCCCCTCTTTTACCGAACTCTCTTGGGGACTAATAGAACTAAGATTACGTTCGAAGGGATAAAGGGAACGAGGATAGACAATTAGGGGTTTCGCTTACCTCGCAGCCTCTAAGTACGTGTTTGCCTTTTAAGGGGGATAGTGGGAACCAGTATGCGAATATGATCCTGGATCTAGAACAAGGAAAACTAAAGTCAGCCCGTTTCGGGATAGGGGGATTCACGACTTTCCCGAGATGGCAATTTAGATAGACGCCGGCCTAGTTGTTCTTGGGTGTTTTCGGTGGAGGCGTTAAATTGTTTTTCGCTCCCCGAGCAAATATTGATACAAGGGCTCAACTTACACAACTTTTCGTCGGTTCTTCCTTTCCTCCTCTTCTTTCTACGTCTTCCGGGCTGGGATTTTCCGTTCTCTCCGTTTGCAGTTCTGCCTCCTTCAAGTGTTCCCCGGCTGGAAAGTTTGGCCAAATAACGTCATCCCTTTGTTCAGAGCGGTGAAATATCGCAGTTTACCCCAAGGAAATAACTGTAACAGTTTAGTAATTTTAAATCTTCCCCTAATCATTTCGCTAAATAATTTTCTTTTTTTTGCACATTAGGAATTTCCAGTAAAAAACGCTGCAAATTCTTTCACTGGGGTTTATTGTTCAATTTTATTCATTTGGCTTGCATTCATGATTTGAATTTCTACTAAGCTTTGGAGTGTGCGTGTTTCACAGGTGAGAGCGATTATTGAATTTCAGGAGGCACACAAATATGATCAACTGATCAATCCAAATGGGTATTTTGGTTGAGAACCGATCTAAGTGCTCTATGTATATCTCCTGAAATTCAATAATCGCTCTCACCTGTGAAATACGCACACTCCAAAGCTTAGTAGAAATTCAAATCATGAATGCAAGCCAAGTGAATAAAATTGAATAATAAACCCCAGTGGAAGAATTTGCAGCGTTTCACGCATATCAGAATGCTTCAACCCGGCTATCGGCTATAAACCCTTTTAGGAGTTCACTCCAGATCCACATTCATTACATCACTAGGTTACTGCGATCAAAACAAAAAAAAAAAAAAAAAAAACGCTGTTGTTTCTGTTTTGATCACAGTAACCTAGTGATGTAGTGAATGTGGATGCAAATTTTGGCAGCATAAATCGGGCCATACATCGGGAATGGTTAGAGCTACGGACCTGGGGAGGGGCACATTCGATTCCTCGTAGAAAATTCTTCAAAAAAAGCCCAAATTTAGGTCGCCTTGACTTTTTTTGAGGTTTTTAGGGATTTTACAAAACTTTGACAACCCTTAAAGGGCACTTTAAATTAAGTGAGAGCGCTAGCTCAAGAATTGGGGCGTCGTCGAACCAACATGGATTTTTTCTGAAAATTTCAGCTTTTTTGCTTCAGCCGTTTGGGAGAAATCGTGCTTACGGCGTACGGCGGGCGGACGGAAAATTTGCATTGCAGATTCGGATTCTACACCCTTTGAAACGTAAACCATGAAATTTTCAGGGGGGGGGTTAGAATTTTTTTCAAGAGCGATTACAATGGTTTATTATTGAATAATAAACCAAAATTGCTATGAGGTTACAGTTCTTGCAAATTAGTTATCATCATCTTTTGGACTTCCATAGTCCTTGTCAACTCCCAAACGCCCGATCCTGGCTCTCTGTAACAATTAGCGTGTTGTATTGTCGTTATTATATTTCTTTTTATGGAGAATTTCATTAGAACCACATTAAAATCATCTTGTTCTACGATCTTGATTGTGATGAGTGTTCCGATCGGCCGATATGCGAAAAAATGCACAGTCCCAATCCGCTTGAAACAATAGTAAAGTAATCTGGGCTCGTTTTAATAGTGGTTGAAAAGGTAGATACTATGTTTTTCCTGAGCATACTTGATATATTTATGTTTTACTTCGTCACCAAAGTTACTATTTTGCTGAAACTTTTCTGGTAACTTATCAGCTTTAACACATCTCTTTCGACTCTCTACTGTGTTCCAGTTTCAAATCAAAAAAGAATCAAATAAAATTGAAAGAAATAAATGCGTCAAATAAAATATGTAATTCTTTTGAGCGAAGAGAGTATTTAATCAAGGCTATGCACATGGGATAATGAACAAAACTGCGTGTACCCTTTGTCATCCTCTTTGACTCCTTTCTATGTCACCCAAAACTTCAAAGCATTCCGGTCCTTTTGACTCCGTTCATTCAAAAAGTAACTGTAGGGTCTGAGAACAGTGGCTTTTTAATGTGTCACCTTCAAACGAGATGGATCCTCGATTTCAATAGCTGCATTCTTGGATCCCTTCTTTTATTCCAATCCCTTTTCATACGCTGAATGGAATTCGTCATTGTCTTGGGATAAGTACAAGCGAATTTGTGCTGGTTACTCCCTACTAGAAGACATCATGATTTTCATGGTAAGGAGTATAATAACTTAGTATTTAGAATCACCGACCTATTCACGAAGTTAGAAAAAGTTCTGTTTATCGATATGATAGTATATGGACACTTACGTTTGCAAAATCCGATCGATTGTCAAAACTATACAATGAATCCTCCTAGTGGCTTGAAACTTGCAGGAGGTACGGCTCATGTCATCTTGTAGTCAGAGGTTGAACTAGGAGTGCGCAGAGCATCATTGGAAGTTGTGGTAAACTTCTTAATATGACCGTCCCTAGTTTCCTCGTTTGTTGGGCTGATCCTCGCAGAAACTTCTACTGGATAGAATCAATTTTGTTCATTTAACTGGTATTGAATTTAATGATATTAAACACGTAAGGAGGGCAAAATGTCAAGTGGCCAGCATTACATATGTAAGAAAAAAATTAATAAAAAATAGAAAAAATTGTTCTTTTGATATAATAAACAATAATATAATGATATCAGATTGTCAAATTGAAAAAAATAGTTGAACTGTGGCCACTTTCGGTACCGTTACCTTACGTTTGCAAAATCCGATCGATTGTCAAAACTATACAATGAATCCTGGGTGCCTAACGACACTACATTTCAAGTTGATAGCTTCATATAATAATATAGATTATCAGATGATTGCACAAATTCTGCAATCGAAATAGTTTTGGTCCGAGTCAAATGAAAACTGTTCGAATGTTCTTCTACAAAAAGCGGACAGCCCGAAATGAATCGTATCGACACAGCCATGATCCATCATGAAGAGCTCTAACTCCAGAAGTATTTGCTGAAGTTAAAACGTTCTGCAGCTCGACCTATACACTCGCAGAAAAGCTAGAGTCCATGAAAAGTCAGAATTAGAACGTCTCTTGTTGCAGTTTTTGCATTGCTATGCACGCACCACTTAAGTGAGCAGCTCTGGTAGTGTTTTATACTATTGCATTTTGGACGATCTGTTGTACGTTTTACATTAAGCCATGCTTAGTAGGTACAAACTTTGTAAAAACTATAAACAATGTAATATCATATCAAAATAATTTAAAGATAAAACTAACAAATTTTGCCATTATTAATATAATAAACAATAATATAATGCATCAACTTTCACTAATTAGGAATAGGTAAATTACATAGGTAAATCAAATCTGCAGTCCGGTCTCATTTAAAAATATACAAATTTCATCCCATACTTGACAGTTTTCTCTCTTAAGCAACGTCTCATAGTTGAATGGGTTTTCTTTTATATTTTTATGGATTTTGTTCAACATTCTTTCTCTTGAATTATTATGTAGGGTACAAGACATTATTGAATGTTCAAGATCGCCAGTTGGGTGCCCACAGTCACAAGATTCGTCCTCCCTTAGTCCTATGCGATAGAGATACATTGGACAGATTCCGTAGTTGGCTCTTAGTCTGCATATCACTCTAATTTCCTTTTTATTTTTGTTCTTGTTCTTGAACCAAGGGACAAAATTAATTTTTGGGTTTATATTCTTATAAAATTTTCCTTTGGACCCTTGATCAAAGCACTGCTGCCAGTTTGCACGAATGTGACCGTTGGATATTGCATAATATTCTTCCCTTGGCAGATTCGGGGTCATTGTTTCTCCTGCACACGCGGCGGATTTTGCTGCCCGATCTACTCGTTCGTTGTGCAGTAGGCCAACATGAGACTTGACCCACACGAATTGAATATTCATCCCAGCGATCCTGCAACTGTTGACTAGACCCACCGCCTCAACAACGAGATGATTTCTGAATTTTGCCAGGAAAGGGGAGGAGAGAGTTTGTAAGGCACTGAGGGAGTCTGTACATATTATGGCGGCTTGGAATGAAGGTTGAGTCGAAGAAAGTAGGAGTTTTAACGCTTGAATGATTGCAATCACCTCGGAGGAATAACTGCTTGTTTCCTCTGGTAGCTTGAAGCTCGTGACTACCCCAGCGTCAACATCCAAAACCGCTGAGCCCACCATATCCCCTGATTTTGAGCCGTCTGTGAACATTAATTTATATTGCTGCCACCTATGCTCGACGAATTCAACAAATTGAGCATTTATTGATATCCTATCATCGGTGGGTCGGAACTGATGGAATTGTATCGGAGTAAACAATATCGGAAATTCTACGGAAAATATTGGGAGGGGGTTATTTATTACGGTATGGCTACATTTTGCCGACATTTGCAGAAAACTTGTAACTACAGGTGGTATTACTTTATTTATCCAGTTACTATTGAAAGCCACTGTGTGAGCAAGTTCCATTATGGCATTTAATGGTGCACCATTGTTAGATATGTTGTACGTTGCAGAATCCATTGATTTAACGATATAGTAATGCGAGAAGCCAGATAAAACATATTTTTGAGTTCAAAGAATTGAGACAGTTCCTAGATAAGTTTTCTTTCAGACCTGATTGAAGTCCGTGTTGAACTGATACTATTTCATACGATTGTTCCCTGCGGCGATCTATGTTGTAACCTTCAGAACCATTGATCTAACTTTAAATCATTCTGTTGAGTTGAACAATTTCAGGTAGCCGTTGCTACGATTTCTCAGCCAATTTCTGGGAACATTCATCATCAAAACTCCAAATCTAGATGCGTTGTTGATTTTAAAAAAATATCTAAAAAATGCAAAACCTCAGGTTAGCTGACTTTGTTTTATTCTTGTGTTGATTACATATTTGTTCAATGTGTTGATTGAAGATGACATGTTGAACTTTGAGCAGGGTTATTTCAATCAATTCATCACCCAAAAAAATGAATACTTATATTATTATGTAGCTGGAAACTATGTATTTATCTCACACATAAAGGAGATGGTCACGGATTTTACCCAGTCAGACTAGAGGATCTGGCTGGAAAAGCGGTTGATAAATCGAACCTAGTCAATTTCAACTAACGATTAAGAAGTTGTTTCGCGATTAGTTTCCCAGGACAAGGTGGAGAATTCACCAGAAAGGCAATCCAGAAGTTACCGCCCGGAAATTTTGAGGAGGCCTCCGCGGCAACTTCGGAGCAGGATGAATTTTGAATTGAAAGGCCCAATTCGCGCCTCGGAGCGGCCCATGTTTTATGGATGACGGTAACTAGACAACTTGTTGGAAGATATAGAACAAGCGGCGGCAAGGGGGTTAGTTCTCCTCGGGGTTTGAAGCTAACTACGGGTTAGACACCATGTAAATAGGACAGGCTCCTCTCGGTTCGCCTCGCAAACTAATCTGCATATTATTCCTCCATGCGAACCGAACTAATATTCGCTGCACCAGAGGATTTTCGATGTTTCGCCAACTCGTACAAATAGACTGAGGGATGTTCGGGCGATTTAAAACGTGCTGCTCTCAGATTGTGAACATAATGGAAGCTGTTTGATATTAACTTACATTGTTATTGCTGGCGATGATTGAATTCACCGAATCGGTCCCAGCGGATGTCCGAGAACTGCCGGCTGCGATAGTTCAGCCTCACCATACCCCCATGACTCAAGTTTTGTTTTGATAGTTCTCCATTCGATTTGAAGCGTTATCATTTAGTTTGAACAAGTTCGCATTCTAACTTGGAAAGCGCTCAAATTGGTTTATGAAGTAGCCAAGTTGGTTGACAATGTTCACATGTGATGTGAACGTGTCCTCTATGTGATGTGTAAAGTTCACATTTATGTCTGGAGAGTTGTCAGTCTGATTTGAAAAGTTGTCAGTATGGTTTGGAAAAAGTTCTCAAATTGGTTTGGAAATTCTAATTGGAATTAGTAAGGTGAGTTCTCAAATTGGTATGGAAAGTTGTCAAATTTATTAGTAAGTGTTCAATTTGGTTTATAAATTATAATTTTGTTTTGGAAAGTTATCGAATCGGTATGGTAAGTTCTCAATTTGGAGAGTCAAATTAGTTCGCGATGTTCTAGTTTACGGTTAGCCTTTTCTTCAAAACTACCAAACCATGTTCATGAGGGTTGTGTAAAAAAATGATATATGAAATGATATTGTGTAACGGAATCTTCAATCTGGACAATCTCCAGAAAATTTCAAAGATCAACTGAGAGTACTCACATTTCGATACATAGTATGATGAGCGAATTTATGAATATAGTCTCACGCATCGCACACAAACTTTGTAGTTTTTCGTTTTAAGGGTCGTGGATTCAAAATATACAAGCCATGGAAGGCCTTAGAATTTACGTTAAAAGTCTGCAATTTCGCGTATGGTCTCCACTTGGGGTTTAGTTGGTCCTAAATTCTATCCAGCCCCTCAATCGCGTGTCAAAAATTGGCCAAAAACGTGCCAAAAAAGAGTTTTTTACAGATTTTTACTGACTTGGGCAAGTTGGAAGTCATGTCCTGGTAAATTTGGACTCAAAACCGACTGAGATAGTTTCAGATCCGTAGAAATTTGCCCATTTCAAATCACACGAATGGACGAATGAAAACATGGCTTTCTCGATAAATGAATAAATTTCTATCAAGAGCAGGTTAGTATATGCATAATCACGGTCATAACTGGCCATCTAATGAGTTTGCCTTTCTAATACCAATATTAGAAACACGTAAACGGCGTGAAATGAGATTACAATTAACAAACTACATTGTGAGAGAAATAGAATGTAAAAACGAAACCATTAACATACAACACTAGGGGCAAAACTATTCGATTGAAAACTGTAGAAAAGAAGTCACCAATGGAATCCGTGCTCTCCCATGCCACAATACAATTCTCAATCGGCAACTTTAGAATCAAAACCGACTGGGATGTGTTTCATATCTGAAGAAATTCGCCCATTGCAAATCACACGAGCAATTTAGCATTATTCACAAAAACGTCACTCCTGTGTTGGATATGGCATTCCTGTTTATATGGTGTTAAATATTAAGATTCACGTAATCTGAATATACCAGGTGTTAATGGGAGGGAAAAGCTTTTTAAAAGGCTGGGCGCTTAAGTAAAGATCAATTGCTTAATGCACCTGCACCTTACTGGCGTCACCTAAGATTCACTCAATGTACCCTGACAATGACGACATCGTTATGGACAGTTTCCCAAAAAAATGGTTCAAGACGTCGATTACAACGGAAGGCAAAGTCGCACTTACCCAAATAGAGGCCGACTCCCTCGCCCCTGCCCCGTGGAAATGAAGTAGTTTACCGTATAATGAAGCGCCTTCGAGGGAAAAAGGGTATTCGGAGTAGAGGAGCATCGCGTCTATCAAACTGTCAATCAAAAAAAGGGTAGTCATTAGTATTTTATTGTCAGGAAAGAAAGGCGAGTCGGAGTGCGGCCGGGCACATCAGGGTGGGGCAGAGTTGAAGGCCTTCGATCAATATCGTCTTAACCCTCTAGGCTTTTTAATACCCTTCCAGAGCCCATCCGAAACGGCCCCCTCCCCCTTCCCTCCCCACTAAAAAGCCAAAAAACGGGAGTTTTTTCAGTCCAAAAAAAAAGTAGGAAGATTTTTTCCCACTTCGAGGCAACCAACGCCCTGGGGAATCTTTTCAAATTTGACATTCAATTTTCCTGCCGTCTTCGCCGTATATATATTTTACTCCTCCCGCGAGGGATAAAAGGAATGGAATAAGTCCTTTTCCCTTACGACCCTTAGAAAAAATAGGGGTGTGAACAGAAGGGTAGGGGGTTGGGTGTAGGAAATATGTTTCGGTTTCCAACAATAAATGAATGTGGCGAATGTGTTGAAGGATGAAATGGTTTTGGCACCCTTTTCGCCCACCCCGGGGGTGCTCAGTCAATTACTTTCTGATCCTGGAGGCCAATCACAGGCAGGCAATAGGATTCCGTCGTGTAGGAGTGGTTTTCTCCTTTCGGGTTTGAACGCCTCGCGACTGCTGACTCATCTGATAAACGAGGGAACGTGTTCGAGCGAACAGTTCTGGAAATATCGGAAAACTTATTTCTTTGTACTACTGATAGTTAAACGGTAAGCTTTGATATTGGGGATGGGAGGGTTTTGAAATTTCCCCAAAAAAGTCCCCCCCCCCCCTGGTAATAAATGAAACCTCCGTTATACTATGCCGCTGTTTATAAGGAGGTCAGTGTTCTGTTTAGTATGGTGATCTGGAAAAAACTAGTATCTAGATACATGTGACTTTTAGCCCTCCTCATACATGTGACATGAACAGATAATCTCGAATGCTGTAGAATATGAGATCAAAGCGCGTTGGATTGTTTCTGTCGCCATTCGGTCCCAATACAATCTGGCAGCACATAACAGAAGCGGCAGCAGTGGAATTTCCTCACGGTTTCATTATGGTACAGTAGGTCTTCCTGTACCCTTTGGATGTAGCCACAATCCCACAATCACGTGGACCACGTGGAGATGCCAGGTTTTGATGGGATGCAGTAGGTACTTATTGGGGACAGGAGATAATGAATGAGAAGGTACTAGTACTAGTGATTCTTCCCATCATTTGGATAACAATTGCTTTCGGTTGATTCGTATAACATCCGGAAAAGGTGTTTTCAAAACTGGATTTCCACAATCTTCCCCAATGAATGACATTAGAACTGCTCAACTCACAGAAACGGTTCTGGTATCGTTGGATTCGATACAAAAAGTTATTTTCGGCGGTTAGCAACACGTCCCCATTCGATTTGATATGTTGTATATTTACAATACCTCCCCCTATTAACGCATGTGTTTATTCAACCAACACCACCAAGAACAGCCGATTAACACGATGAAGGAAGAAATTGTGAGGCATTTAATACAGGAACCTTTTCTGTATCTTGCTTATCACAACGGACCAATTCGTATCAGAAACGTTTCAGCAGCTTGTCCATCTATAGTGGACAAACAAGCAAACTTACAGATTTACAATACAAATCTCCAAATATCCTCCTTTTGAAAGTTTCATGGAGATCTTGGAGATCTTGAGAGTCAGTCAGTGGTTGATAGAAAACTGCAATTTCATTGAAGGTGGCTTGAAGGCAGTGCAACATGGCTTGTAGCAAATCTGTCATTCTGTCATCGTTATCCTGACGAATGTATGTATTTTTTAGCTTCTAAGCACCACCAAGCAGCAGGCATGTTGTATTACCATTTAACTTTGGGTTTTCACTCTTCTTTCTTTTAACGATTATATTAATAGTAAATCTTCAAGTTTTCCTTCTCTTTCAAGTCACACAAATGCAAACTATTCTCTGTTATTCTTTCAGTATCAGTTATTTTCTGTATTGATCTTCTAGCCCTGAAGAAGTCCTACAAATAGAACGAAACTTGGGCAATGAAATTGTAGTTTTCTATCAACCACTGACTGAATCTCAAGATCTCCATGAGATTTTCAAAAGATAAATAACTTATGTATATCTATGTATGGATGGATGTTCCATATACATGGTGTCCCACAAAGGTGTTCCCCCCCTCATCCTAAAATCGTCCAAATGGGAGTAAACAAAACAATTTTTTTGTAATCTTCGTATTTTTTTGCAAAGGATCTCAAATATCATATTTGCGCACCCCGCTCAAGTGACACTAACTTTCTTATTTCAAATGGCAACCCAATGTTTTATTGCTGATTCGAATTCTGCCCAAGATTTCATGAAAATTAGATCCCTCAACCAATTTTTTTTTATTGCACACAACCGGTTCAGCGAGCACGCAAAGTTGCGCTACCCCAAAATTGTCAAATAGTGGATGATGATGAACTCTAAAGTGTGGCACATGAATTGTCATTGTTTATTAACGCTGATTCACGTGATGCCCTTTTTTGATTCGACTCTAGTTTTACCGAAATAATGACGGAAATTTGTTTATTCCGTTTTAAAACCATCATTTTTGTTTCGTTCTCATTTTTCAACCAGACCTCAAAAATTAATACCCTTAAAAATCTGAGAACAGGCGCCTAAAATAAAGAAACAAACGGCAAAACTGCCTCATGACATTGGCTACATCAGAACCAGCAAAACATCCTTCTTCTCCATAAACGGCGCTTTCCTTCGCAACCGATTTGTTTGGTTCCCGAATCGAACAAATCTTCTTGTGGTTTATCGTGGTTATAATCGTGTCAACTGAAGAAGCCTTGACTGGTTTTTCAATAATTGTATATTTGATATTTCATGCAACGTTCAGATTCCCAGGGAGTATTATATAAGAATGAAAAATCAGTCTATTTCGTCGTAAGGTGAACCATTTGTGATGGATATGGTTAGTTAGCCCTTCCCGATTTTAGAATCTGTCGCCTTGGGAGATGAGTCGGACGCCTGCAAGCGTCTGAATCATCCTCACATCATCACCCATCATCATCACCCTCACATGGTAGCAGAGCGTGGTTACGTCCATCGACCCTTTTATTGTTAATTGTCATTTACCCTACTGCCCCAATTTACTCGCAAGCCCCCCCCCCCCCCCCCCAATGAGAATCAATACTACATTCATGCCCTTTCTTCCCCCCCTCGGCTTTTCTCAGAGCCCATGGAGTGTGATGGATATGGTTAGTTGGCCTCTTCCCGATTTTAGAATGAGTCGGAATCCTGCAAGCGTCTGAATCATCCTCTGAGCGTGGCGGAGCATTAATAATGTATCCACCTCCTCAGAAGGGGCAACTATACCAATCCATCACCCTCACACATTTTTGATTATTACTTATTTTATTTGTATTTTTTAAGGTACCTACGTAACCAACCCCGGGGTAGCTTTTGAGTTTCACTGTTGGAAATAAAGTCATAGACTCCCACTTTTGCTACATCACTCTGCTATAATACATCTAGTTATCGAGAAATGCTATTCTGTGCTTCTCTAGGTGATTTACATTGTTTGCATTGAAATAATTTAGAAATATTGAGACATTTCATCTCTGTCCCACTTCATTCGATCGCTGTCCCGCTTTAAGTACCCTTCTAGTTAGCTAGGTTTCACTGATCGTAAAATTTTCAACTAAGTATCTTATCTAGTTATTTTTTATCAAATTACTTCCTGCGTTTTACGCATAAGGGACTATGTTGGACTAACTTCAGCCAAAGTTTGAAGGTAATCAGGAATATTCCTGGGCAGATCAAGTTGTAAACTTTGAAAGTGTCCCACTATACTACTCTTCCCTACTTATTTTATTTTTATTTATTTATTTCATTTTATGGAATGTAACCAACCCCCGGGTAGCCAATGAGTTTCACCGTTGGAAATGAAGTCATAGGGGTTTGGTACTTACAGAGCAGAGAAAAGGAAAATGGGGGAGTAAAAAAAAACAACTTCGCTCTTCTTGATTGCGTTAAGTAAAGCGAGGCGTTTTCTACTCGTAGTCTTTGGTGATTCCGCCTGAATAGGATGCGAAAACCCGTGAAATAACAGAATAAGAAGACGAGGCCCGGCCCGAGAAAAAGGTAGCCCCTAGCAAGATCCCTTATCTCCCAACGGTTTGACCCCTGGGGTGCTTCTCTCTTTAAAAGGGAATTTGGGCGTTTCTAAAAGTGAGTTCAACGTAATTAAATGGTAATTAAACGGCCCGGAGAAGAGGGCTAAAGTGCTGAGAAAGGGCCGACGTTTAGGTTTTTCACGCGGGATCTTATCGTCGGGTCGGTAAATAGAATCTTCTTACGTGCTGGGACCAGGAGAAGGGGGTTGTAACCGATTTGGGGGGAATGGGGGGAAAAGGGATGAGAATTAGAAAGCGCTTTTATCGGACCTAGTCGGATCGGATATTTTGGATGTGAGAGAATAAACAACTCGTTCAAAATTTTACTCAGATGGGGATCCTGCATCCAGGGAATTATTGGTTTCAACCCAACAATCCCAAAAAGCTCTCATTTTAAGTAAAGGGTATTCCATAAACATGGACAAATTCTATGTTTGATAATTTTCTATTAAAAACATGTTTTTAACAAAGTTTTATGAAGCTGATATTTCCCCATTCACGTGTCAAAGACTACATCAAGCATATGGGCACCACGACATCGGCGACAGGCGTTAACGCGCCCACAAGGGACCGCATCAAGTTTTGTGAGCTGCCCCCGAATTTCCTCGTTCAATTCTACAATTGTTCGAGGCTTATTCCCGTACATTTGTGATAGCCGACACCATCTATCGGCTATCAGCGGAACAATCGCGAGAGGAGAGGCGAGGAGTGACTGGGGGGAAGGAGAGATAACGAAAACTTGCGACAAGCCCCTCTCCTTACCACTTTCTACCCAGCTCTCATCCGACCAGGTAATCCGTTCTTTCAATTTCTGTATTTAAATCAAATTGATATTAATATCCCAGATCCATCCTATTAACCGAACTCCTTACCTAATACCACCTGCGGTGCTATTTTATAAAAATAAAAAAATATTAAAGGAATTATTTATTTATTTATTTATTTGAAATACGGGCAATGCCCAATTACATATATAGAAAAACAAACACATGCTGCCATGACACTGGGTGGATATCGTGGATGAGAGAATTAAAATTGAAGAAAAGAAATACAAATTAGATAGGAAAAGAAAAAGAAAAGAAATTGAAACAGAGTTACAGTTAAAATGAATCAAAATTATAACACTTGGTGGAACAGCTGGTATTTAAATGCTTGCTTGAGGGGATTACCAAAACCTTTTCCTCCTCGTGGTTAATAGGAGCCCCATAATAATTCTTGGAGCAATAAATACATTTATTGAATAAATAACTATATCTATTTCCAAAACCTTGCGTATAATTATTTCTTGAACCTTATATATCTATATATAAAATAACCTTAGTAATTAATAGGGTGAAAAAGGGGAATAATATCAAGAATACGTAATCAAGTAAAGGTAGAATTGATATAACAATTCCTTTCCAGTATTACACATTCGAGCTTTGAGTTGGCCCCAAAGAATGAAATCAAGTGGTGTATGGTCACATGAACTGGGAGGCCAATTTTGGTCACCGTTCCGATAGAGTACATTTGATAGAACGTTAACTTCAATACAATATTCTAGTTTGGAGCCTTCCAATTAACTATTCGAGATCGCGTTCATGAACGGTTGTACAGGGATGTTTGCGTAAAACAGGTTTGTTATAAACAGACGATGAAACGACTAAAACAATAATGGAGAAGTGACGAAAATCAAAGGAAAAACTATCCAACCGGAAAAACGCTGCAAATTCTTTCACTGGGGTTTATTATTCAATTGGCTTGCGTTCATGATTTGAATTTCTACTAAGCTTTGGATTCATCGTGGTACCAAGAACAATGCACTCGTGTGCGTGTTTCACAGGTGATAGAGCGATTATTGAACTTCAGGAGGCACACAAATATGATCGACTGAACAATCCAAATAGGTATTTTGGTTGAGAACAGATTTACGTGCTCTATGCATATCTCCTGAAATTCAATAATCGCTCTATCACCTGTGAAACACGCACACTCCCAAGCTTTGTGGAAATTCAAATCATGAACGCAAGCCAATTGAATAATAAACCCAAGTGAAAGAATTTGCAGCGTTTCATGCGTATCAGAATGCTTCAACCCGTGTATCGGCTGCAAAGCCTTTTAGGAGTTCACTCCAGTATCCACAATACTACATCACTACGTTACTGCGATGAAAACATAAACAATAATAGACCAAAAAACCGCAAATGTTGGCACCATAAATCGGGCCGTACATCGGGAATGGTTTGAGCTACGAACCTGGGGAGGGACTCATTCGATTTCTCATGGAATGTTCTTCAAAAAGAGTCCAAATTTAGGCCGCTTCGACTTTTTTTTTGAGGTTTTTATGAATTTTACAAAACTTTGAGAACTCTTAAAGGGCAATTTAAATTAAGTGAGAGTGCTGGCTAAGGAATTGGGGCGTTGTCGTACCCATATTGATTTTTCCTGAAAATTTCTGATATTTTGCTCCAGCCGATTGCGAGAAATCGTGCGTACGGCGGACGGACGGAAAACATTCTATTTACAAATTCGGATTCTACACCTTTTGAAACGTAAACCATGAAATTTTCAGGGGGGTTAGCATTTTTTTTTCAAGAGCGATTACAATGGTTTATTATTCAATTATAAACCAAAATGGCGGAGAGGCATCGTGGTACCAAGAACAATGCACTCGAATGAGTTAGTACGCGCCTATGCCTTCAAAGTACACAATTATTATTTTATAATTTCAAACTTGTTAATTTCAATCGATCGATGTTCTATTACGTCGTTAATGAATGAGAACCATCGTGGAGTGGAGATAGAAGCACGGAACTGCGAGGTACACACTGACTGTCATAGAAACAGTCGTAGGTGTCGGGAGTTGCTTCAGTCATCTGTTTGTTTTCCTGCTGTCGAAACTATAACTATTATTTCACATTGGGCTTGCTCGTACGTAATTAAATAAATAAATCTGGTGGAAAGTACTTTAGAGTATTTTCTCTTAATTTGAATAGGTTGTATAGTTTGTGAAGAAATAAACGTAAAAACTTGAAAAATTAAATTCGTAACTAGGGATCGGACTGTTTGTCCCTGAAAGATTGATAGAGTGGATGTAGTGAAGATATAGAGTCGGACACCCATAGGGTATTGCTAGTAATGTTTTATTATAATTCTTTTGACCATTCAAAAAGAGTTAAAAAAAAGAACAATCTTTCCATCCCAGTAAATTGGTCTAAAAATAATGAAAATAGATCTTCTGGTAACTTGAATAGATAAAATAGAAGGATCTGACCGGGATCTGCGGTATATGTAGGCGTGAGGAGTCGTCGTTTCCGGAGTAGATGTCTTCCACCATCAACCTTGCAAGGCATAAAGCCAGCGCCTTAGCAAAATGAAGCTAGATTTGTGGTATGATCCAGGATGTCCCAGTACCACGTGCCTCGTGCTCCTAGAGATGGGGCTGCTTCGGGATGCCCTGAGTCTGAAAGATAAGAGGACGATGTTTTCTGTTATTTGAAGCTTTTCTATCAGATCCAGAACGCAGGAGTGATGAAACTTACATCATTTGATGGTCGTGATAGCAAATCGAAACTCCAAATAGTAGAAAAGTCTCCGTGGCGTAGGCGTAGACGATCACGGAGCTTTACGAACAGTAAATACAAACAGTAATACAAACAGATCGTAAATTAAACTAAACAAAATTAAATATAAACTGTTGGCCGCAACAAATCAATCTAGTGAAACTAAATTTAACGAACCTAATGAACTAATAACGTCATAGTACAAGAGTTAGGTACTAGAATTCTCAAGTACAATATACTACGACTATCTCATAAATTATACAACAAAGCAACGGCGGTACCTGTAAGCCTTCCACAAACTCGATAACTCCAGAGACCCAAAGTTTTAAACTAAAACCCCAAGGAAAAGCCTCTCTTTCCAACAATATCGCTCCCCCCTCCGGAACTCTCGCATCCCAGAAAGATAATCAGAGTTTAAACGCCCCGTTAATTTAATATTTCATCAATACAAACCATCCCCCGGCTCTCACATCAAACGGTTTAATTAATCCAGTTACGGAGAGTCGGCTTTTCAAAGGACAAGGGCTTTTTAGTGCTTCAAGTGTGTTTTGCATCCCTAACCCTCCCCCTACGACCCGGTCTCTCTTAAAAGGGAGGTATCTCTCTCGAGTACCTTAATTAACACTAAAAAGACGCTGTAGGGGTTTTCAGAAAGTTTCCAGGGCCCCTTTGCCTCTCCTGGAAAAAGGGCCTTCGAACAGTTCCCGCGGGACGGAGAGGGCGGGTGCGATTAGTGCCTCGGAAATTGGGTTTTCACTTTCTTTTTCTTGTCTTTTGGGCTTAGGGCTTAGTGTTGGTTTGAGTTTCCTTGCGACGCCGGGTTCACCCGAGCGGGAACGTCGTTGAACGTCATTTTTCTTTGAAGAACAGACCTCATCAAGAGGGTTTTCGAATAAATCAAGTTATTTCTGTTGAATCAACAACAACAAACTTTTGAAAAGAAAATAAAAATTCCAGTCCTGCAGCATGATTGAAAAAGGGAATTTTCTACAATTGTAGTACATTTATAACTCGGAATTTGATGACATACAGGGTTTTCCTACGAGTTGCCCCCCCCCCCCCCCCCCTGTTCCAAGGATCTCAAATATCATATTTTTGCATTCAGCGCAACCATTCGCAATTGACACTAACTTTCTTATTTCAAATGAGAATCCCCATTTTGTATTGCAGATTCGGATTCTGCCCAAGATTTCATGGAAATTTGACCCCTCAACCAATTTTTATATTGCGCGTAACCGGTTCAGCGAGCACGCAAAGTTCCGCAACCCCAAAATTGTCAAATAGTGGATGATGGTGAACTGTTAAGTGTGACATATGAATTTTCATTGTTTTTTAACGCTGATTCACGCGATGCTATCCGTTTTTAAATTTGACTTGATTTTTGCGGAATAGTGGCCGAAATTTGTTTATTTCGCGTCCGTTCTTCATTTTAAGCGCCTGTCAGATTGTTACAAGGATTAATTTTCAAGGTCTGGTTAAAAAATGTAAAAATAGGAGATTGAAACTTTCTTCAGTGATTTTAATCTGAGACTCGAAATTTGGCATAAAATGACGATTTTTCACGCGAAATGAACAAATTTTGGTCATGATTCCGCAAAAATTGAGTCGAATTAAGAAACGGATAGCATCACGTGAATCAAGTTTTTATTGTTTTTAACACTGAAATCTAGGATTTTCGTCAACTTTCCTTCCTTTTTTAATAATGTTTAATGTTGATGGACTGGAAAATTATGAGCTCTACGGTAAACACATCAGATTTTTATCGGTTTATGCAATTTTTGACAGAAAAATTGGAGTTTCAACGAGTAAAAACTTGAATTTATCAAAAGAAATCACTGTTTTGGAAGATTATCCCTGTCGTGTTGATGAAAATGTAGGGATTAGGGGGATAGATGCTTAATTTTTCTTGCTGGATCGAATGAACGAATTTCTAAAACTCTCCGAATGATTAAAATCATTGAAAGAAGGGGGGAGGGTGATGGGTGATTCAGAAATGACAAAAGGAAGTGATCTGAAATACAACCTTTTTATACTTTTCTAAAACACAAAAACCAAAATAATAAAATAGGGAATAAGGGAGGGCTTCATTGATCGAATCAATATATCTTGCGCCCGAATGAGCCGAAATCAAAAATAATTGATACACGGAGGGTATTTTGAACAGCTGTTGTGAATTTTACAACAAAAAAACGTGTTAAGAAATAAGAAATATTTTTTTATTATTTTGGTTTTTGATTTTTAGAAAAGAATAAAAATGTTCTATTTCAGATCGCATCCTTTTTCATTTCTGTATTCCCCCCTTCTTTCTATTATTTCAATCATTCGGAGGGTTTTAGAAATGCGTTCTTTCTATTCAGCTAGAATCATTTTGTAGTTAGTTATTGTATAAGTGCTCCTCCCCCCTTCAATTTCATCCAACCGGAGACATTATCTCGCGTCAAAACGCTGATTTCTTTTAACAAATTCACGTTTTTCCACGTAACACCATTTATCTGTCAAAAATTGCTCTATAATAAAAATTAAATAGACCGATAGAAATCTGATGAAATGTAAATGTGTTTACTGTAGGGCTCATCCATATTCCAGTACATCCTATGTGGTAGATCAACATTGCAAATTTTTTTAAAAAGACAGAAGATTGAAGAAAATTAAGTTTAGGCTAGAAAAAACTGTTTACGACGTGACGCAGGAGAGGAATGTATGGAATAATTATAATTATTGAAGAAAATTCTACTCTCTTTTCCATGATATAATTACAATGTAATTCATTCTGAAAATTAGGGAAGTTATTGCCATTTCAGTAAAGCAAGGTCGAAAATTCGAAAAGAAAACTTTGATGTAGAATACGCAAAAAAGGAGCGAACCGACGAAAATTGCTATGAGGTCAAATTTATTGCAAATTAGTTGCTAAATCCGTCCCCGAAGTTTCGTCGGTTTCATACCAACACAGGGTAGTATTTTTTGGGGGAAAGAACTCATTATGACTATATATTTTCTTATTCAAAAGAATATTTTGACTTTTGTTAAATTTGCTTTATTAATTTAGACATCAGAGTTTTCGGAACAAATCAATTCATTTCTGCTAAACCAGCAGCTAATTCGAAAAGAAAACCATAAAAAGCTCCTTCCATGCAGCACAATCTTAAAACAAAATTTTTTGGATTAAAGTTTTAAATGAGTGTTGAATTAATTTGAAATTTTACGAATTTGTGTGAAAAGAAATTGTTGACTGCACAGTTAATTGCGAAAACCCGTATTGTAAACAATATTATTTTTAAGCGGATTGACACTTTTCAAATAATTTATAATTTAATGTTAACTGTCTAGGGAAACCGAGTGCTATACCATCCGTGGCAAACGTTTTTTTCATTTTTCATTCTGAATAAATGTGATCATGTTCCCTTTACGCTGTAATGTATCACTTGGCATTAAACTGTAACGAATAAATGAATAAACATTTCCCTGTCATCAGCACAAAGGGAAATATTACAGTTCCCATCCTCTCGAAAAGGCGAAAAATCCTAATCTCGACGAGTAAGAATCACGTAGTAGCGGGCAACAGACAATTAGAATAGTTCCTCGGAACAAAGGAAGTTCCCAGTACTTCGAATTATGCTTACAAGTCACGCTTCGCCTTTTATAGCTTTGTAAGGGCCGTGTGGCAGATTATTTCTCCTCCTCGCATATTTCCCGTTCCCATTACGCTTAGAAAATCGCAACTGGCTCGGTAAAAGGATTGTTCATTAGTTGGCGTTTAGAAAGAACTCCGCGTCTTGGTTAACATTTTGATTCCTTCATTCGAGGAGATGATTTCCCCTTTATTCCTCTAACTAGCTCCTGGCGGAAAAAGTCGATTTTCAAAGCCATTTAACGAAGAAATTAGTATGTAAAGTAATTACTAATCAGCGTAATTACTTGGTTGTTAGATGACTGCAAATTTTATTGGCTTTTCAGTTAGTGCAATCAACAGAAAACGTTACACTCCAGCACTAAACAAAAGCGAATTTTCAACCAACATTTTTACATCAAAACCACTAGTTCAAAATAATAGATATTTTGATATCAAAACAATAATTGATGTACTCGAATTTCAGGAGATATGCATACAGCACGTAAATCTGTTCTCAACCAAAATACCTATTTGGATTGATCAGTTGATCATATTTGTGTGCCTCCTGACATTCAATAATCGCTCTATCACCTGGTGAAACACGCACACTCCAAAGCTTAGTAGAAATTCAAATCATGAATGCAAGCTAAATGAATGAAATTGAATAATAAACCCAGTGAAAGAATTTGCAGCGTTTTTTAATCGATGAAATACCCAATTGCGACATGTCATACATAAAATTTGGGCATTTTCTAGCCGCGGATTGTGATGTTGTTTCTGACAACGTTCGGAATTATTTTCCGACACGTTAAACAACGAAGTTGCGGGAGGACTGAATATTTAGAAGTGCGGTGTTGGAATTCGGAAACGCAATCGATCCGTCCAAAGATGTAAACTGTCATACATTTTTTGATGTTTCGTAACTGTTCGATTTTCATCGAATAATGAATTGGATAAAACTTCGTCAAAACTGTTGGATGTCGGATGATCAGCTAGCGGTTTGTAAAAGCTCACCATCCGATCGTAAAGAACGTCGTCTTTGACTGTCTCCATGAATCAAATTGACAACGTGAGATTTATGAAGGAAAACCAAATGGATAACCAAGGCAGGGGGTAACTGGAGGTATCACCGCTGGTTATTAATGAGGTGGACCCCTTCCTTTCGACTCCAGATCGAATTATAGGGCTCTGAAACTGTTCGGGAAACTCTCCAGTGACTTTCCAAGCCCTTTGTCCGCTTCTGAATAATTGACCCTTTGAAGGGCGGGCCTCCCTCGAAGGCTTGGCGTTGTCAAGGGTTGCGGCCCAGCTCCATTCTTCCACTTTCTAATCAAACTTGGCTTCTTTTTTTTTTCGGGTGCCCTAATCAATGATTTGTCTCGGAAGGGTTGAAGGTTTTACTGAATGGGTAGCGAGCACGGAATTCGTCGGAGGGTTGTCGCTATCGGCGTTTCGTGTGGGAAGCAATAACACACCTATCACCGGAATCAGAAAACGAAACGGGCCGAAAGTGGATTTATCAGCTTCCGAGGGGGGGAAAAAAAGGCGTCTGCTTAGCGCAGGGGTCGGCAACCTGTGGGCTCATCGCGAATGTAACCGAGGAAACTTCCAAACTGGAAAGGTGAATTCAGTTTGGATCTGTTCCGTCGTCTTGTCATGTAAAAGCACAAATCCATCGAAAAGTTCCAACCCTAGTTAAAAGATACAGCATAAAACCATGGCAGTGCTTAGTCATGAATTGGTTCGGGATCTATGCACCTTTATCCACACAGATGGTATGCATGAGCACATGATTCAGTATGTGCCTTCCCTTCCGATGCTTCACGCTTGAACCTAATGTGCCACCCAATGTGTGTTGCTTCTTACTGAGTATGAACTTGTATTCGGTAGATTAATGAAATACAGTGGTCTTCGTAAATAAAGATGCCAATCCGTTTTAATCCCCGTACCTTGATAGAAGAACAGAAAGTCCTCTAGGAGCAAAGCCCTGTTTTGGGAACTTGTTCACTGTTGTTTTTATCCTCAGAGCTGCTGTGTAGAAGTGGTTCGTCCTCATGAGGACTGATTGTTCTTGTACTGAAAAGACACTCTTTATGTGCTTTCTCTTCCAACACTTGACTCTTCAGCCTCATGTGCCGCCCAAAGTTTGTTGCTTCTTAACACAGGAAAGGAACAAGTTAACGTGCTAGAAACGGAGTTAATGAAATGCTATGGTCTCCGTACATAAAAGCGCCAATCCGTTTTAAACCTCTAATCATGATAGAAGAACAGTGCAAAGACCTCTGGTAGTAGAGCCCAAAAGTACCACATTGGAATTCACCAATTGCGCTACTTTTAAATGCGCCTATACAGTTGAAAAACTACGTATTTTCCTGAATGTTTTGGCGGTTCAGGACAAAATATGTCTGAATATTATGCCATCTCGAAACATCTTTCCCCATGAACACCAACCTCACCGTCTTCGATAGGACTATAATATCTCTATTCCCTGGAAAAACTCGGAAAAGCTTTTCCTAAAAGCGTGTACTAAAATGTAGAGTCTACTGTTTATTCGTATGTCTTTGAAGCGGTGATTGTGCATACCCTAAACTGGAACGTTCGAGGAAAGTATTCCCTTGCAGTTGCATATAGTTCACTAACGCTATTGATTTTGCGTTGAGCGAAATGCACAAATACAAAATTAAGGCTAAATGGCAGGGCTCATTTCTATGGAAGTTCTTTGTCGGAAAAATTATTGTCATATTTTGTCACAGGTTTTTTTGTATTGGCCTCTCAGAAATGTGATGTTCCACGAAAAAAAAGAACGGTTGTGGTCCGCGAATGCCTTCAAACTGTGAAAGCTGTATTGGGCATCAAAGCCGACTTTTGTCGACACAGTGACACAACTGAAAAATCTGAAACTGAAGTTCTAATATCATTATGCGCACCAATTTCTAAAATCTCGAAAAAATGGAAAGTCACCAACGATGTGAAATTTCTTTTGTCCACTTGGTCTTCAAGGCGCATTTGTTACATACTTTGTTCATGTTCCAAGCTTAACTACCCGTTCCAGTTCCGTCTTGGAGCTGTTTTTCTCTTTCCGTTCGTCGTTACAATCTCTTATCACTTTGTCCTGCCTGTCGCGTTCGTCGTTTCATTTATTTACGTTTTTTGCCTATTCCGCTAGTCCGCTTGACATTTTACTTTTATTTTCAGATACAGTTATTTTAATTATGTATTTATTTTTACCAAGATGTCAGTTCCAAGAAATGTGGAAGACAGTTCAGAGTAACATTTTAGGTCTGCCGTTCCACGTGGAACTGAATCGTGAACGAGATCTAATGGTTTCAGGCCGATCCAGCCTTGAACTAGGCTCAAGCTGGAACGTCAGACCGCTATGATCTATCTATGAGTAGTAAATCTATCAACAATCCTTTCATTGTGCCTTATCTTCTGTTGCAGAATCCCTCCCCACGAGCACGGCCGTGCACTACGGCGGTCCATCCCCCAGCCTCGCCGTGTCGACGGACCAACAGCTCGCTCCTGTCCAACCAGCCGAGTCCGCCCAACCGCCGGCCGCCTCGACGGTCGAAATCCCCGAGCTGGGAGAGCCGCACTCTTTCACCGTGCCGCCGTCCCAGTTCTGGAACTCGGAGTTTCGGAATAAGCAGCCCGCCTTCATCAGGTTCAACATCAGTCTCCCTTGGGGAGCGAATTTCGCCGTTTACGGACGTCGAAACGTCGCCCCAAGCATTACGCAATACGATTTCGCTGAATTTGTCAAAGGAGGTCAGTCTTTCTGCTATTCTTCATCTCCTAACTCTAATAGAAGACTAACAGAAAATAAATGTATTATCTCCCTTAGAATCTGTTGATATCTTATTGTGAAATGTCCACAAGAATCTTCAAATCGTATAGAAAACATGCTTTTTCCCACACAACTTTTTTTTTTCAAGTAATTCATTTCCAATAAACAAAATGGTCACAATAGTTATGCATCGATAGGGTTCATAAACAGAATCATGACCCTACTTAAAGTTGAACCTAACGGTTGAATACACGGTGGGAAATTAATCCCCCATGTAGGCTATTGCCCGCTGTCGGAGATGAGTCAATCCTGTTGGCAGAAATCCATATGACTGTAACAAAAATGAAGAAGATTGCAGTATATTAAAAAGAAGAAAGAAAAAAAATGAAAAAACTCTAAGTGAGCTAAATAAACTACATTTTCGTTCTGTATTAAGTTCATGATAACAGTCCTTTAATAATTTGAATTTAAAACTATTATTATTAGAAGATTGTAACAGTTTAGCTCGTAAATCAGAGGATAAAGTATTAATTATATTTATCGATCGATATCCAATGTGATGCGGTACCTTGGAATTGATAAAGTGCTGGTTTGAGAAGTACGAGTGAAAACATCATGTTCCGGAACTATGGGCTGATAACTTTTTTTTTCAAGTTTAACTGATCTTATATTGAACGGAAGACCAAACGGTAGAATACATCATTTCTGGAAGATAGGCCCCGTGTGGGGCAAGATAGCGAGATTTAGAAGTTAATCGAATTAGGGTTTTTTTTGCAGAATTTCTACTCTATCAAATGCATTCTTGTACGCATTACCGTAGAGATTTGACAATTGATTTGGTTATTTCAAAAATTGCCATTGTAGTCTGAATTAGGGTACACTCACGCATATTCAAATCAGGAACTAAGAAACTTGGCATATTGATATGCTAATGAAAACTGTAAAGTTCAAAATTTGTTTTGGAATTTCTGGAAGTATGAAGTAATGAAAATTGATGGCATTTTCTAAAATTTGGAAATCATTGCATTAGTGTACAGTATTTTGCTTTAAACGTGTAAAACTAGAAGTTTTGTTTTCAGTAAAATTGTTCTGTTTTCAGGCCGAGTCGATCACAGATTGAGGCGTTCTGCGATTTTATCGCCGTCTGTCGTATCCAGTCACCCGAGCAGAGGCACCAAAACCTACGATTTCGATCCTCAGAAACACGAGTTGTCCAAACGGTCGGCACCGATGCTTGTGAACGTGACGCTGCTGCAGTATTTGGACGCGGGGCGGTGGTTCCTGTCCGTCTACAACGACGACCTGAGACCGCACGAAGTCGTTCTTATCGTCGAGGAAGCCGAAGGCATTTCAACCGCTTGTCCCAACGATTGCTCCGGCCACGGGTCTTGTTATCTCGGCAAATGCGATTGCATTGATGGCTACGAAGGAATCGACTGCGCCAAAAGTAAGTCCTATTCTATATAGTGTATAAATTCGTTCCATAAACTCTGTTCAATTTATCTAACAGAATGCCTCCGTCTATGAACTATTCCAATTGATGGTTCAGTTGACGGTTTTTGGACAATTGTTGAAGATGATCAGTTCTGCTGTACAATTCAATTGAGTGGTAATTATAACTTTGATTCTCAGGTGTGTGTCCAGTCCTTTGTTCCAACCACGGGAAATACGGTGGTGGGGTTTGCCATTGCGAAGAGGGCTGGAAGGGTCCGGAATGTGACGTCCCGGAATCAGATTGCCACGGCGATTGCTCCGGGCACGGGACATGCGTCGACGGATCTTGCGCCTGCCGTCCTGGATGGACTGGTCCAGCCTGCGATCAAGGTAAGTCAACTTCGTGTTTCAGAATCTTGATTATCCCTTCCGTAACAGGGAAACACATGTACTTTCCAAAGCCTGTTTATACGTTCAAGTACCCTTCAATTTCATAATTATTAATATTTCTTTTGATGTGGAAATCCAAGTTGTAACTCTCAATCTCTAATAAGAATCAAATTTTAGATCATTTTCGGTCAGTATCTTGTATGAGCCCTTCAACATCTTCCCATATCTTGACGAATATAAGCACCTTCATTTCACTACTTCTTCTCCGTTTCTCGTTAAGTTCCTGAACTGAGACCAAGATATTCGCTTGGACACAGTTGGATTTTAACAATCTTATCAACGCATTCTCAGGTATTTAGGATGTCCATACTCTTGAAGAGCATTTTCTTGTGAATTGAGGATTCGTGTGATTCATTTAGTCAACTGAACTGTTTTCTTCCCATATCAGCCACAACAGTTATCATACGTTTTGGTTCCAACACTCTGGTAGCTCTAACAGCTGAGTTGGAACCAAACAGTATCATTGCTCTAGTAGTAATTTTAACCATGGTCATTCTGTCCTGTCATCTCATTTGTGGCAACTATGGACTACTAGGGTGTTCATGAATCTAATTGCAACATCATTACTTGTTTAGCAGTTTTACGTGGTTAGCTGTTCGTTGTTCACTGTTTTCCGCTTTTGTTTATGAAAGAAATTTTTAGAATCAAACTAAATTACTGGGTCTATAACGCATGTTGCCCTTTCTGAACCATATCATTGAAACGTTATAAATCGATTTCTTCTTGCTCAAAACAATGGCACCTAAACATGAAGTAGGCGTTACCGACATGATTTTCAATATCCTAGGAATTGCTCGTTGATGATTTGATCAATATAAAACGGACACTACCGCATGGCTCAGCTTGGAAAAATACTAGAATATGCATCATACTCGGGGACTTTGTATAGCTGTTTTTTTAATTTTTGTTATGTATTTATTTTAATTGTTTTTATTGGCTCAAGATTACACTATATTGGGAGTGTCTTCCTCTCCAATGTGTTCGCAGCCGCTGGTTACAATTCCAATTCGCGATGAATATGGTTAGTTGGTCCGATTCTTGAATCCGTCATCTTGGGAGATGAATCAGACGCGTTAATCGCTCGCTCAGATCAGGCGCTCGTAATGCCCGCCACGCATTACCGCATTCAGTTCAATGGAAGGGGCAACTATACCATTCCATCACTCATAAATCCCAAATCGTTGAAAATAGGAATTGCGACAGATGTGTCCACTTCGTAATCTGGAAATAGTTGTCATGAAGTTTTTGTCTTCAGATGGATAAAAGACAAACCAAGGTTTGGTTGGACGTGTTTGAAAGAGAATGGTCTAGTACCTAGGTGCCAGGCGGGTAGGAGTTGAACAGATTTTGCTTCGTTTTACGCATGTCCTGGTTGAGCATACGAAAATCACTTGCTGTCCACGGTCTTTTAGACGAGCCACTACTTCTAGGAGTTCACCAATTAGATGTATTTTTTTTAAGTTTGGTTCAAAACGTTTGTTTTATCAGTGTTTTTTTCAGTGAGTTTTATCACTGTGTTACGTGAGCATTCTCCGCACGATCAAAAGAATCGGTTAAGATCTCGAATTTTCAAAAAATTCAGCGTAGAATCAGAATTTGCCATAAAAGAGGTGGTTCCTATTTGAAATAACGAAAATATTGCGCATGCGCGACGCAAAAAAGTGTGATAATTCAATTTCTCCCCGAAAATTGAACTGGGTCACCGACTGAAGTTTGTTTTTCCCCTGCCTCTCTATCATTTATTTATTTATTTATTAGTACTGCCCCTCCATATAACGGAGATAGAAATGGTGTTTCATCAAGCAATCACTCACGTAGTAAGATGAACAATTGTCGATTATTCAACACTGCACAAGGGTACACCTTTGTATAATGTACTATTGACATTGAATTCCTGTATTGAAGAATGCTATGTTTTTATTTTATTAACGTTAGTGTGAAAAGCCAACATTGAATAATTCTTATTAGATTCGTTTTTTTCAATTTTCACTTCCTCTTTCCATAATTGAACGTGTTCTCACTGCTGAAGTAGAAGTTGTTGTAAAGTGGGGTCGAAGGAAAAACTTGTCCATGAAGCCGTGTATCGGCATTTGAGAACATTTTTTACGATGAATCTCGACGATGTATAAAGGGAAAAAGTTTTCCCCGGCTAAAGAATGTGAAAAGACTTGAGGGGTGGAAAGGACTTTTTCGGCAAACCTGGCGCTAGAGAGGGAGGTCGGGTTGTTTTGTTTGGAAATGATGTATCACCTGCTTCGCCACCCCTTATCCCAGCAGCCCATTTGCAAAGGTAAAGTGGAAAGTTGTGTGTAAACCTTAAGAGGTAACGCGGAAAGGTGAGGTGCTTCAATCCCGCAAGACACCTAATCCCTTTTAGCATCTCCGCCAAGCCCTCTCCACCCGCCGTTCGGCGCCAACGCGGTGTTTTCGGGTGCTTGCTCTCCGTGAAGACTGGGAAAGACCGCATTTTCAACGCTCTCTCCATCAGGTGCACCGAGCAAACACTCCTGTTGCTTGGGATCGCCATTCACACCGCATTTCACTTCCATAGAGCACGTTCCTAAGCTGTTATTTTCCATGTTGGCATTCACTTTGTCAGGGTAGAACAACCAAATTTACTTGCACGTACAAACTCACCTAAAGTCACCTCAAGAAATGCCATCTAGAGCAAACGCCAACACATGAGTCAATGTTAAGCGTTGACCAAAGACAAATTACTTAGCGCAGCCCCAAGAAGTTTGGCCCAGTTCCAAAAACTAGCCTGATTTTATTATTTACAGTACATTCATAAAACTGTTTTAAGAACTGTAGAAACTAAACGTAACGGAGGAAAGTACCCAACATCGCACTCTTTAAACGTGTTCGAAACAATACATTAATACTTGGGCAATACATAGCTGGTAAACACAACAATCGATTCTGCAAGAACCATTTTCAACTATTATATATGAACTGAGAACATGAGTTGAATTATTTTCCAGTCCTTTGACGATAACAACACTTTTTTTTTTAAATCATAAATCCAAAAATCATAAATATTTTCTTTCCCAATAGCAACCGAACACGAACTGACTTGTGAAGATTCATTTGCCAAGACTTCAAGCTTGGATCATGATGCTTTATGAAATTTCCATGATAACAATTTTATTTTATCTGGTATTGTATAAAGAAGGACAGGTACTATAGATCAGTAGTTGAAATTTGTACGGCAAGCAACATGATTCTATAACGTTAATTCTATCGTCACGTCTTACTGACATTTTCGTGGTCATAAACTTTGTAGGGTTTTACTTAGTAACAAATGGTTCTGTCTTCAAGAAATATAAACTATTCCCTAAGGTAACGGTGGCCACTGCTCCAGTAGTGGCCATTTTAAAGTTTATATTTGAGAAATAAGGATTCCCGTCTCCTAGTGGCTTCCAACTTGCAGGAGGTACAGCTCATGTCATCTTGTAGTCAGAGGTTGAACTAGGAGTGCGCAGAGCATCATTGGAAATTGTGGTAAACTTCTCAATATGACCGTCCCTAGTTTCCTCGTTTGTTGGGCTGTATCCTAGAGCTTCTACTGGATAGAATCAATTTTGTTCATCTGGTATTGAATTTAATGATATTAAACACGTAAGGAGGGCAAAATGTCAAGTGGCTACTACTGAGACATGCACGTGGCCACTACTGGAAATTTCGTAATTTGATGTGGCTACTACTAGATCAAAATAAAGGTGTGAGAAAAAATTAATAAAAAATAGAAAAAATTGTTCTTTTTATAGTTTTAGGCAATGGATATGTTAGGGAAGAGTCGGGCTATATTCTAAATGAGTCCTGAAGAAAGTCAGTACTACTGTTGGCCCACAATTGTCAAAACTAAAGAAAAAAATTCTTAACTGTGGCCACTACCGGTACCGTTACCTTAATATAAGGGAGATACAAAACATTAAAAATTGAGATTTTAAGCTCAACCTTTCCTATTCCCCTTTAAATTTTTACACTTAAAAATTACCTACCGAACATAATGAAGCTCCAGTCAAGGTCGCCCAAAGCTTAAATACCTTTTGACGTTTGTATCGTGGTATTAAAGCTGATGAAGTTCCTGCTCAGACCTTCCTAATTAGAGTTTTGTGAATTTTACAAAATAAATTTCTATGACAGATTTCGATCTTTGAGGAAAAGGGTCTAAACTACAATTTTCTCTGTGCAAACCTTGTTAAGTATTTAACCTCTAGTCGAATGAGCTTAGGCAGACCGTGCTCGGAGCTATGCAGGAGGATAGGAAAGAATCATGATTCCGAATGTTCATGACCCTCAATTAGGAAGATAAATTGTATGGTTTTTAATGCTCCACCCATACAAATTTCTGTGCGACCCAAGATTTCGAAATCATTGGAGAAAAAGTTGACAATTTGCGATTTCAACTATTGTTATGAGGCTGTTCTTTCGTGTTCCTGCTATTTTAGATGGTGGACCACAATTTATTACCTCAGAGTAAGTCGATGCTAAGTCAATTTTATTTTGCTGTATGATTAATAAAATCATTAGGCCCAATATATTTGGGCCTGGGTTTTTAGACTGTTATTTTGCTAAAACGGATTTTTAGAAAATCTTCCTGGATACTAATTCTTACATATTTGCTCATATAAGCTATTTTGTGCTCTATCAATCAGAATGAGGGTTTTTGTAATATGTGAGTTGAATTTTGCATTTCAACCATGATGAAAATATGATTTCCTAGCTACCGTAGACATTTTATTTTTCTGCTCTTTAGCGAATCGAATTTCGGACAATGTTGTCAATTCAAACCAGTTGGTCTTGTTGAATTTCAAATACAAAGAAATCCTGATCCAACTGCCGACCGTAAATATAACGAGTTCTTGTCACCCCTGTTACATAAGAACGATACAGCGAGCACTTACGTAACTTCTCTTTAAAAGGGACCCTCGCTTTTCTTTAAAGATGTCGGTATATACGTAACACTAAAACCTTTTGAACAAATTCATTTCAGGAAGTGGTAATGTATCAATTAAATATTTTCCACTATTAATCATTTTGCTTTTCTTTTCTCTGCCTTTTGAAAGTTGCTGCTTTTATCTGATCGTTTATTGGGGAAATCAGATTTTCCCCAACAAAAAAATATTCAAATATTTAAAACACACTGATAGTGCGTTGAGTGGAAATAACACATTCTTGTAGGTACAATATCCATTGAATTAGAAATTCCATCAAAATCATAATCTATCTTCATATTTCAATGAGATTTCATTCACAGCAATGTTGAAGTATTTTTTCTCCTAAGTTGTAGCCCTCTTTATAGGCGGAGCGTGGAGTGACAGCAATGTTATTCGATTCTTTGAAATACAATCCACCGACAAATAAATATGCATCATTCTTATTTCAAACATTTAAAATTCCCATATTTTTTTATACGTCATACCTTCACTTCAATTATAATCAAAACGATTAATCGAAAGGCCATGCATTCCATAAGTCCAATGTATAATTTTCCAATGTATGACACAAATTTTTGGGGAAAAACAGCCAATGGGGTGGCTACGCTCGGACTTTTAATTATATATTTTTTATATTATTATTATTTGCTTTTTCATGAATCGTTTGGATTTTGAGCATCATGAAACTTGAACCAACAGAATCGGGAATAATTGTTCATTACTCATTTTGAAGATTACAGTGCCAAAAAGTCCATTTTTGGGAATAACAAACCGGAATTGGGCCTTTTTATCAGTAGAATCTTTTCATCAGTTCAACTGGTCATGTTTTTGTAGTCTTGCTACGTATTGAGGCGAAGTATGGAATCAGAATTACCCACGTAAATCTTAAATAGAACAAATGAAGGAAAGATTTACTGGCAGAAAATATATGAAAATAGAATGGTACTCGTTGCAAAAAAGACAAAATGAATTATCTTCAAGTAATTATTTATACAGAAATAGCTAGTAAGAAATGGCATTGAAACGAATTTAAATACTTCTTCCCCACCGAAAAATAAGTTCTATGAACTTGTGGTTATCGTTGGAGCTGCCACAATTATTCACCATGTCAAAAATCAACCAGAGGAGGTAGTAATATAACATAAAATATAAAATAATGAAATTAAAAGAACTAAAAAGCGAAAAAATACTATGAAAATGACTTAGTAGGAGCAGATAGTGTTGTATACAGCATTCCCGAATCAAATTCCACATTTTCCTAGTACAATCCAACCTCCTCACCAACATTAGGGAAATGATCACGCTAATGTCATATTTTTTATCAATTTATTACAAGTACCTACTCGAATATCACAAAAGTACCTGCCTTTTTTTTCGAAGAAGAAAATCGAAGATAGACTTTCTACAAATAAGATTTTCAATTTTAAGACTTTTAAAACATAATATATGTAAAGAAGCGTTTTTTAAGAGTTTTTGAAAGAATTTTTTGTTCAAAGAAATTTTGATTTTTTTCTCTTTAATTACATTTTTTGTTGATTTATTTTTTAATAAAACATGATTTTGTTTTATGTATAGTTAGGCACCAGGGATGTCAAGAAAATATCGATATTCTTCCGTCAATTTATCTATATTTTTGTGTGATATTTCCTATTCCGATATATCGACACTAAATGCACACAATCGGATCCGATATTTTGCAGCCGTAAATCATATTAACAGTATCCTACATCTTATTGCTCAAAACTAATTTCATAATTTCCATTGAAGAAAAGGGGAATTATATCAGATGAGGTAGGTAAATCATAGGTAAAAAAGTAGGCACATTTCGTAGACTTGGGTTACTGGAGAGCACATCAATCAGAATCTATCCCCAACCAATATTGGTTTGATTGCATTTTTTTTTTTTTTTTTTTTGTTTTCCTTCTTACTTCACTCACAGTGATTTTAAAACCCTGCAAAACATTAATAATTTACCTCCCTGGATCATGTACATAATTATTATCATGAATAATGTTTCATTAAATTTTTGAGTGGTTGAATTCTTTACCTGTAGTAGAATTAAATTCAATAATGCATCATTATTCACTGAACTCACACGTAATTTGGATTAAAGTTTGAAAGCAATGTTCCTTGGGATTCATCGAATTACTTGGTTTGACGTGGAAAAGCTTTAATTTGACTTGGGAATGCTGTAAATGATGTTAAAATCAACAGGTGATTTTGTTGTTGTAAATCAAATTTAACGCTACGTTATACGCGGTACGCTTCTATGATTCCGTACTACAGACTGGAAGCTTAACATTAGATTGAACAGAAGTTATTGTATCCGAGAAAATGGAGGACTTAACGTCACGAATTCCCGTTCTAAATATGAATACACGACTCCATATGGGCTTGTTCTTAAAATCGAAGGTCATAAAGAGCCACTGTAGAAAATCTGGGATGCTCTTTCAAGATGATCTTTATTTTATTATCCCTATTTTGGTCAGCCTGGACCTTATTCAGTCGAAAGCGAGCTGCACCCTCTAAACCAACATACCATAATTAATAATAGAGAGGGCATAATAGGTTTGTTAATGATCTGATTTGTCCGCGGTCGAAGGGTTTCGACCAATAAGTCACTCACGTTGCGAAACCGCGCGGGAATTCGAGTGGGAAATGTACATAACGCCGTGGGAGGGAGCTCGCGTTTTACGTGCTTCACCTGCCAATTAATCAGAAATGACTTTTCCCGAAAAAACGCCCCCCCTCTCGCTACAGCGCCCTATCGCCGTTTTCTCGTCATTCTACATTCTCCGGATATCCGCTTTCCGCTTCCCTTCATAACCCGCGTGCGAGCGTTTTTCGAAACAGGGGGGGTACGAGAAGCCTACACGTGTAGGCCCACGTGCCTGGCGGGTTCGGCAGGAGAGGAGGTAGAACTCTTTTTACGGGAAGGTCCTCGAAATTAAAAACCGATCTCCCTCGAAACGTGAAACCCCCTGGATGGAGGAGGAAGGTCCCACCGGTGTGTTGGGGCGCTCCTACCCCTTTTGCCGGCGTTTTTTCGCGTTACTCCCTGGAAATGCCTCCGGGCATTTAACCAGGATTCTTCATTATGTTTCCCCTTCGTTCTCGAACACTTTCGTTGAGAGCCGCCGACGTCTTTCCCCCTGTAGCGTTTCATCTGCTCAAAATGGGCTTCGCGTCTACGCTTTCCCGTTCACCTCTCCGATAAAATGCCACAACTCACAAAGGAGAGTTCGCAGGCTTTCGTTGACATCATATGATGATAGTCTGTTTTAACCCTGTCCAACGCTATGGATATATTTCTGTTGGATCATGCTGACTCATACAACAACAGCATACCAGAATATCGATGGCCAGCTCGACCATTTCCCGAGTTGAGGTTTCCCTATTAATCTCTTTCTCATATGACGAAATACTGCGCACCTACCCAGAAATGTTCCACATTTTGGAGTTTCTATCCCATGGAAGGTAATTTAGATGTAGAAACTCTCTACGTAATCTCATCATTAGTTTCATGGCGTCAAAACTTAGATTGGAGTGGATATATTCGGGATTCTTATCCAGGGCCTTACATAGTGGATGGAACTGATGGTGCGTGGCTGGTTTTCGTTAACATCATATGATGATAATCAGTTTTATCTCTGTCCACCAATGTGGCTGGTCATGGTCGTCCATGTGGATACACTTCCCTTGTCGAACAGAACGCTATGTCGTGTGGCCAAGTTTCGCCAATCTGCTGCCCAACCAACATCTTCATTCCTGTCAAGACAGGCGATATGTATCGACAACTCGCAAAAGACAGTTCGCAGGTTCTGACAAAAATCAGAACTGTTTTTGTGTATTCTTTTAGCTTATTTATTAAGAAAAGAGGGTAATGGACCTTACTAAATTATAAAGCGGATGGGTTGGGAGCCGGGGGAAAACGGTCGGATAATGTCATCAATTTCTATGCAGCAGTATCATTAGTAGCGTAAGTGAAATCCCTGTAACAAGGGTGTTTTCATTCGATTTTGATTAAGGTTTTTGGATTCGTGAGGATTACAATGTAGATGATATCACACAAGTTGCATCGCCCACAGATCAATACAGCACTCGGCTCTTGCGCAAACGTTTAATCGTGCAATCGTTATTTTCTCAGGTTCTAGTTGTTCGATTGCGCTAAAACTTTCGAGGTAGTCAGAGAAGGACGTCATCAATTTCAACAAGATCCTGTCATCATTCTATCTGCATACGAATTGTCGACAGACCAGCAATACATGTCGATTACCCATTTGAAGGCATTGATATATGTAGGAATTTGTCCTGCGGACTTCTATCCAGTGAATTGCTGTAACAATCACTTAGTCTATATCTTTTTAGGTTATCCAAAACATTTCAAAAATCTTCGTCGTTCAGGTTACCTGGATGAGAAAGCGTATTTGCATGGAATCTTGTGGACTCTATTGCCTCTTTTTTTGTCCATCCTCAACACTTTACTACAGAAAATTTCACCAGATATCCGTAGCCACTTTACCCACCATTATCCTTTACGAACTATCTTCGCAACAACCTACTCATCCAAGAAGAGCAGAATTGTCTGTTTGATTACACGTCATTGGAAATCATACCATTTCAATTCTTCAAATACATTTTTCTTAACTAACCTAAGAATTCATTAAACTGCTTTCCCACCCACTATTCTTTCACAATATACAGTCGTTCTTCGAAAAATATGAAGTCATTTTAGCTTGATTCCTGGTGCCTCGTTTCAATGCCGTTTGACGATGCTTTGGTGCTCCATTGAAAAAATTGATGGCGCCATTTTCATGTAGGATGACGATCGTTTCTGAGTTAAGCACTTTCTGGTTACTCGTGGAAAACTTCGACCTCAAAGCATTGATCTATCGCCGAGCCATGAAGTTGGGCAGGTTCTTTAACTAGAAAAGTTCGAGTTTGGTTCACTGGAGCGTTCGGAAGTTGGCAAACAGACCCCCACGGCCTCAACATAAACGATTAAAATTATTACCTACACTGAAATTGCATCATAAATTATTCTGCACCACCCTTGGAGACCATATACTTACGAATTAAAACACGCACCAGGAATCAATTGAAAATTACAACAATATCTACTACTTACATTTTTATATATGCTTGTGTGTTGTGTGTGTGGACTTCTGTCTTATTTTTTGTGTGAAATTGTTTGTTCAAGTTGTGAATTCCAAACGGATGATCCTCAATCATGGCAAAGATTGCCCTAAGTCAGAACGCGTGCCGGTAGGGTTGCGTGACCCCTCCCGCCGCCCGAGAAAAGAGTTGAAATTATAATACCTAATTCGCGGGTATCTAATCCGTAATAATAACATTCACTTAAGAGTAGCTCAAATAACGGTCGATATTTCTGGCTAACAGTTGAAAGTTTTCCCCCTTCCAGCTTGATGCAATATGCACGGGGTTATCGACCGATCCGACAAATTAGGATGATCGATGAGCGGTGAGCTTGTTTTGCTTAATTAAACTATTGATTGCTCAGAAGAATGCTTTACTGCCAAACAACGCTCCATTTAATTTCAAACTTCAAATTTATCTTCTGACATTCCATATTTAGTTAGTTTTTTTACATAGAAGGAGTGATAACTGTGCAAAACACATCTTGTGTTCTATGTATAAGGCGATTATACACCCATCCAGGTCAGCTTACTTAGCGCCTTGGAGTCCGCCTGGTTTGTTAACTTATGTTATATGCTTATTGTTACGTTGGGATTTCAATTTATGTACGCATCACGATGGGATTTCCATAGTTCTCTGAGTCTCCACACTTCTCTCTGCTACCTACAACCCTCCAACATTCGAATTCGTTGGAATGGGAATCAGGAATGACCATCCTTTCTAATGGAACTGGTACCCAGGACTACTATCCGTGCATCTAACAGTGTAGAAAGATAACTTGTTTGCATTAAGTTTAGCTTTGCTCTACTACTCGGGGTTGCCAGTGGAATGAATTTTCGTCACCTCTGTCGTAAGGAATACGAACAAAGAAAGCAAATAACTAATCGAACACGATGAGAACACGGTGTTAAACTGTTGTTGTGAAATGTTTCCCTTGCAATTCAAACCTTGAATATTCATTAAAAATTGATTAGGAACCAGGCTGTTTTCAAATAACTTTTTACTTCGCCGAAATCGAACACGAGATGAAGTCAACTGGCGGTTTTCTATTAAGTAGATAATTTTTACAGATGAAGTTTCCTCCAACAAGGCTTGGTCCTCTATCCGAACCGTTAAAACACTGTGAATCCGTAACATATAGATATTTTGGTGTACTAAAATACACTGAACAACGAAGATTAGAGAACGTTGTCTGGGTTATAAGCGAAATTTTTTTACATTTATTCATTTATTTATGTTTAAATTGAAGCCTAGAGGTGAATTAAGACCATTGACATCATCATTTCGAGGGAAACGTCGTTTTATCCGTCAGGAGCTTAACGAAATTCGGAAATCTGAAATGCCCCCTGTGACTTACGATGACTTAAGCCGCAGTGGCATCCCTGTCCGGCTACCTTACGAATAGTCCCTGGATTACCTTAACGAACGTTCAAAGTTACTTTTTCGTTCTCTCGACTGTTGCAAAAGCTGTTAACAGTGAAGACAATTAAAAACGCGTCAATAGGATAGGCGTTTTCTTCAGATAATGGTTTGAAAAATCGGAAAAACTAGTATTTCGTGCTTCTGAAAAAGATTGTTCTAACACCAAATATTAGAACATTTGAGCTTTCTACAGGAATAGCTCACGTAGTATTACGTGCTTCTGAAAAAGATTTCGCTAGAACATTTGAGCTTTCTTCGAAGCTCACGTTACCCATTTGTAAGCAGGTTCATTTCCAGAACTACCAGCACCGCTGCGAGTCCATTCCCAATCCGTGCACTATCTACATATAGTTCCATTACAACCGCAGCTGTGACTTCTATTTTCTTTTTCTTTCCGCATTCCCTCTTGGCAGCATCTGAAAAGTCTTTCTCTCCTACAACATGTAACTATCTACAATTTCTGATCCATCTGAGCTGGGGATCGTAAGTGATTCGATCCGATGAAGTAATCTGTGAAACAGTAAGAATCCCTACAATCTAGTGGTATTTAGGTGTCCAAAAATAGACCTAAACAAAATTACACCTATTTGACAATATTAACTTCTGGATTATTTTCCAGAACCATAAACGTCTTCGTAAAACTGTTTCAATATCTATTCATTGCATCTGGTACATCTGTAACTGCAGTGTGACATTGCCATTGTCTATTGTCTTAGCAGCATTTGGAAAGACCATCTCCCTCACAGCAGTAACTATCTATTGGGCTGGCCTAACTGAAGCAATCCAGTGAAATTATTTTGTTTGAAATCTTCGTGTTCATGCTTAAATATGCCTCAATCACCAGGATCGGAGGACACTGAACTCACTTCCCAGAACCACCACTGCGAGTCCGTCGTAAAATCGTTGCTCTTCCCGTAGTTCTACTGCACCTGCAACTCTGGTAACTGTGATGTACTTTATTTCCTTTGCTGAATCCCGCCCTTGCGCCATTTCTCCACCACAACATGTAACTATCTACGACACCTCCAACTATTTGTTCCAGCCCGTCGGAACCCTCTAGACGTATCGTCAGGAAAACCTCCCTCCGACACAGAAAACCGTCGCTTCTCGTTAGCCAACTCGCGAAACTCCTAATTTCCTCGCAGACAAGGAGGCGTTTTCTTTCCCCGCAAAACCCCGGGCTGCGTCTCACCGATACAGAAACTAGTTGTATTGTGAAAGGCAGCCAAGCGGGAATTTCCACTGGTTGCCCACCCAACTTCCCTTCTGTGGCTGTTTGCCGTAGCGTATTGAGGCTCGACCCGCCCTCTACTAATCTACGCTGATGATGCCAACTTTTGTCCCCTTTTCGGTATCAACCGCTCAGCAACTCAATTGCTTTTTACCCCCCCCCTCCATACACCTTTCTCTCAACCGTTGAACTTGGAGTATTAGGGTTGTTCTCTAAATGAGTATACAGTTATTTGGAGTTGCAACGTCGTTTTTTAATTTCGTGCTACTTGTTCTGGAATAATGAACGGGGCATATAGGATGCAGTTGCAGAGTGAACTCTTATTTGCCTGAGTGATTCGTTCCCACATCTAACGTTTGGTAGATGGACGTTAACGATTTGCTTGGTAAAACTTTTACATAGTACAACGCACGGCTGGTAGAAGAGCCTTCTACTACCCTTGGTACAACGTAAATGGTGGAATACATCAAAGTTACTTGTTTATTGACACTAGATAAAAATAAAATATTTATCCCTTTTCAAGCATTAAAATGTTGTAAATTATTACACAACATTTATTATTCCTGTATTTAAATGGAACATGCTTCTTTAGCCTAGCGTTAACAACTCAAAACCGTTACGCGGTAGTGCTACGCGGGAGTATCACATTTTTACTCACCTAGTAGAGTCCATCTTAGCTAAAAGTAATGTCCATTTTCGCTTTACAGATTGGAAAGTGAAAACCTATTAGGGGAGAGGTTGTCCGAGCGAGCTAAGGCATCAGTCCTTTGGCTGTTTACTTTCAGTGGGAGTACTGATTAGCCCGGTTCGATTCCGGCAGGCACCAATGATTAGGGCCAAAATCCTTTCAAGTGTTGTATCCTACCTGTCATCTCGATATCACGTGAATCCAAATCGCTCCCAACCCAGGGGCGTGAGGCAATGGGAAGCCACGAGCGAAATCGTCATACCTAGTTCCGATCCTCTCTAGGGGACGGCTGGCGACGTCCGCGACACCTCCGGGTAGTCGGACGAAAATCCAGGGTGAAATTCCTTGTTTACTTTTTTACTTTTTTTTTACTTTCCCAACAGAGTCCATTTTTATTGAAAAGTAATGCACATTTTTGTTTTCCCTGATCATGTTCACGACTACCCGTACTTTACAGAGTGGAAAATAGCTTTCACCAAAGAGTATAAACTAATGTCAATTTTAACACCCCCAACAGTGTGGAAATTAATATTCAGTTTTATTTTAACAACAGAGTCCATTTTTAGTGGGAATTTATGTCAAAATAAGTTCTCAGAAAGCGGCTTGGTATTTGCTTTGTCTAGGAGGTCAGAGACCAGCATAGACGTCGTCTACATTCCGCACCTTGTAATTAACATCTGATTGCCCCAAAGATGATAGGATGACTTCCTCATAAATACAACTCCATCAACAGCAACCCTTCACTAGTCTCTCAGTATAATAACAAACACTAAATACCTACAATGGTGCCGTATATTGTATATCGGCACAGACGTTGAAACCCACAAGAGAACTGTTGAAATAAAACGCTTTAAATTTTGCTCTCAAACATGTGCCAAAAATCCTATTGAAAAAGACACTCTAGAAAACACAATTACATTGCAATTATACCACCTCATTTGGTCGCCACAATCACTGGGCGATTTCTGACGTTCAAACACGTTCACATTAACATTCACATTTTTTTCTTAACGTTCTTTGAATCACAACTGCATTCACCGTTTGTGGAATACATAAAATATCAAAAAAATAATAACAATTCCTATCCCTGGACAGTTCTTCAAAATTGTTGTATCACTCTCGGAATTTCATGTGTTTTGCAAACGCGGTTGTTACTTAAGCCAACTAAATGCATCAATCAAGAACGTGAACCGTTGCAGCAATCTTAAACATGCATCGTTCAAGTTGTCAATACTTATCAATATTTTATTGAATTGTATAGTTGCATAGACATGAGAAAAAAGACGGCAACATTGTTTAATATATTGTAGCCAACCGAAAGAGAAGGATAAATGTACAGAATCAATGGATAACAAATGGACTTGAATTGCTCTTTGAATTTGACTTTTTTTGCCCGAGCGGTTGGGCTTCGGAGAAAAAGTGGTAAATCCAAAATCCTCTACAACTAAGTCTAAGACAAGAAGACAATTGAAATCTTTTTTTTTCCGATTTATTGATGACCATTGCAAAAGTAATGTGCCTGAAAAGTAATTACACACACTGTCTATTTAACTATACACACTAATTTAAATTCTCTACATTCCCGCACATGGGTGATTCTGTATATAGTGGCAGGATGTATATAACAGATCATGTGCAGGTCCGAAAAGTCCATGAACTAAGTCGTGGAGTAACGAAGAATACTTCGCCTGTTTACGGGTGAATTGATTGAAGTCAACAAAAACATAAATTCTTTCATTTTGACATTCTGATTTCAATGTTAATTTGTTCATAAAGTGCTATTCTTTTATTTTGCTTCACTAATTTGGTTTTCAATAAACGTGTTGGATTGCCTTAAACAAATTGTCACTGCGAAAGTCTTCTCAACTTGATTTGGAAAATTCTCAAATTGATTCGGAAAAATCTCAATTTGGTTTGGAATTCTCAATTCGTGGAAAATTCTCAAATTGGTTTGGAAAAATCTCAATTTGGTTTGGAAAATTCTCAATGGGAAAATTGACTTGGAAAACCTATATAATATATATATGTTATAATATAGTTATTATATTATAACAGATCATGTGCAGGTCCGAAATCGTCATAAATTGAAAATCCATGTTGTAAATTCATTCAATGAATTTCTCGTGGATTCCTGAATCGTGTCGGGGAAGCCCGAAGTCGTGATAAATTGAGAATCCATGTGAAATTTTCAATGAATTAGGGCACTAGGCACTCTCCCGCCGTTAGGCATCACATTTTCAGGTGGTATTAAACTCTTTCCTATTCCTCTGGACCCACTTCAACATGCAGAAGAAAAAATTGGGTGCTCTAATTTTGCTAACTCAATCCTTTCCAGTCTCATTTCAAGACACCCAAGCTTAACCTGTAGGCATTCAACAGTTCTTCTTTAGAACGTCCACAATCAACATACGAAGCATGTATGGAGTTTTTTATAACTGACATTTCACTTCACCTGTCCATCCTGTTCCCAGTTTTCCAAAGTGTCTTACAGTGTTCAAGAAAACAACTGGAAATTTCAAAATTGGAATTATTTTGTTGAAGTTAGGAGGATTAGGTATCGTCAACAATTCTTTAAATTTCATCAACCAGCTTGACTTTCAAGAATTGTTTTATCGGGTTGTTGCTGCAGTTCGGTTCGTATGGATCTCGTCTACAAGGCAAGCGACGAGTTGGAAGTTGATGGTGATCGGAATTCGGTAAGGGAAAGAAACTTTTGTGTACTTCGTCAATGCATGAATATATGGAAGGTGGAGGCGGGAGCGCCCGCGTACGGGTAAGCGCTCCCAGACTTTTATTATTCCAACAAAGTTTGTTATTTCCCTACCCCTTGTGCGAGAAAAAAAAATAAAAATAAAATAAAAGGGAAAAAAACCTGGATCGAAAGAGTTTGCGGTGGAGGGGGGGTAGGGGATTATTGGAGGGAAGAAACTCGATCCAATTACATTCCTGCAACCCTCGGTCCCCCCAGGTTCATCCCCTTTCAGATGCAGAAGCAATACACTGAGTGAGGGAGCCGGTGCAAAAAGTAGCGATGTAAAGGTAGCGCGTCGCATATTCCTCCTCTACACAGATCCCTTTCAGTGTCAAATGTGCCTTTATTCCTTCAATAGAATCGAAGGCTCGGTACAGGGCTATTTCGCTGATTCGCTGCCGTAATTTACAAATGCGTGTTTCGTCCAGGGTAAATGGTTGGGTTTTAAATCACGAGAACCAATCTCCCCTCTGGCCGATGTCACCAACTCACCGCCGAGATTCGTATTGAATTCATCTGAATCTCGTTATTTTAGAAATACCGTTATAACCCTGCGATCATTTCTGCAGCATTCGGTCCTCAATTCCTTGTATCATTGAGTGTTGTGCAGTTCGCTGGCACGCATGCTCTTGTTATCCAGGATGTTGTTCTTGACACATTTTTCTTGCAGATAAGACAGAATTTTCGTAGGATAAAGTCATTCTTCTGGTAATACATTCTTGATAAGAAATCCATCACTCAGTCAGTTCCATCGTTGATAGATCAGCAGTTTACATGTATCTATTCTAGCATTTCCTTCTTAAAAATTTTTTACTAATAAGGCAAACTTATCCGTGGACAAGCGTCATCTATCTTGTAATACAATCTTAATATGCTATCCATCTCCAGATAAGTCTTTGATTGTTCTGCATTTCGCGTGTATAGATGCTCTTGTCGTTTAGTATAGTAATATGAAAAAATTTTATCATGCAGCTGACAGAACGATCTCAATAGGCTATCCATCCCTCATTTAGTTTGCTATCTATCCCTCAATTAGTTAAATCGTTGATAGATCAGCAGTTTGCTGGTACACAAGCTTGTACCTATTCTTGCATTTTGTTCTTAAGACATTTCCTACTAATAAGGCAAACTAATCCGTGGACAAGCGTCATCTATCTTGTAATACAATCTTGCTATGTGCTATCCATCCCCTGATAAGTCTTTGGTTGATCTGCAGCTTGCGTGTATGCATGCTCTTGTTGTTTCGCCTTTTTGTTCGTTAGACATTTCCCGTATAAGACAAAATTAACAGTGGAATTGCGTCATCCAGCTTCTATAAATATCTTAATGTGCTATCCATCCCTCATTTAGTTCCATCGTTGATAGATCAGCAGTTTGCTGGTACGCATAGGCTTGTACCTATTCTAGCATTTCGTTCTTGAACATTTCTCACTAATAAGGCAAACTTATCCACCAGCGTAAGACAAGCGTCATCTATCTTGTAATACAATCTCAATATGCCATCCATCTCCAGATAAGTCTCTGATTGATCTGCAATTTGCGTGTATGGATGCTCTTGTTGTTTAGTATACTAATATGAAAAAATTAACCGTGGAATTGTATCATGCAGCTGACAGAACGATCTCAATAGGCTATCCATCCCTCATTTAGTTTGCTATCCATCCCTTAATTAGTTACATCGTTGATAGATCAGCAGTTTGCTGGTTCGCACAAGCTTGTACCTATTCTAGCATTTTGTTCTTAAGACATTTACTGCTAATGCGGGAGATTTAACCGTGGAAAAGCGTCATCCGTCTTTAATTGATGTGCAGCTTGCTTGTACGGATGCTCTTGTTGTTTAGGCATTTCCCATTTGTGAAAAAATTACCCGTGTAATTGCGTCATCCAGAAGTAAGTACAATCTTAATGAGGTAACCATCCTTCAGTTGGGTCCCATCCGGAGTTTAAGATAATTTTGCCCTCTACAGACCATCATGACGGTCAGTGTCCAGTAGTGTAGTAACTGTGGAGTAATATCTGGACTTACATTCAGAATAAAATACTTACTAAAATACTAAAACAAGTAGAATGAAAATCATTTTCAAAGCGATTATATTGAGTAACTACTGGATAAGTGCCTGACACTACTCCACTCTTCACGTTTTTTAATCTTTCTTCATATCTGAGCTCACCACTGTTACGGCAGTTAGACTTTTGAGACTTTTAACATCCTACATGATTTCTGCCTAATAACTTATTGTGGTTTGGTTACTCCCTCTGTTTTGTACGGGCTCTACCAATGGCCTTCCATAGATTCAACATTTCACCAATTCCACTGATTCCAACCACAATTTTGTCTAAAGTTCAAAACGTCAAACGTCTGCCAAGTGTTCAACTTTTCACACACTGCATCCATTCAATTGTTCTATTTAATTGTAAAATATAGCTGTATTCGTACAATGTAATAGACCGTTTCTGGTGCATTTATGGATTTGGAGATTTAACCTGTTATGAGATTTATGACGGATTGTGCAACTTACCAACTAAATTTTGTGGTTTGTCCATCTGGTATCAGATAATGTTGATTCAACCCTTAATAATTGGCAAAAAATGTTAGGGTTTACCATAAAATCCTGCCATTTCCCAATATTGCTGGTGAAATATTTACTGCTTGACAGATGTTATCTTAGGATTGACTGACTGATACAAATATCTAAATCGCTAGTCATTGAATAACCATCGCCTAATATCGAATTTTCAGGGAGAGTCAACTCGTGTTGGAAATACAGTAGGAAATATTTTGTGGGTGCTTGTATCATTCGTTCACACATTGTATTGGACGCAACAAAACCCGCCTTATTTGATTTATGCGGAAGTTAACAACTCAGAAAGACGTATGGAAGTGAGATCGCTATCACTTTTTGACGTAGGGGTCTTGTCCACAATAGAGTAAAACCGGTCACGACCGTCCTATTGTGCCCGATCCGAAAGCGTCGGAAGGGTAGCGCGATAAAGGGAAAACCATTCGACTCAGAATCGACTTGATATATGGCAGTTTGCCACCTGATCCGAAAAGATCCGTTCGGACAACAGAGCGAGGGTTCCCTCCTCGGCTAAACCATCAGCGGGTTCGTTTCCCGCGGTGCCTTCGTGGCCGTCTCTCAAGGGGGAATGGAAGGCGTTTCCCTTCCCTGACAAGTTTTCCACCTCTTCATTTATCACGGTGGCGTTTGAAAATGCTTTCTCGGCTACGAGACTTCTCCGCGCGGTGTTCCAAACTCCCCTCTTATACGAGTCTATTGATGGTGGTTATGTCCCGATGTGTATGCTAACTCCAGTACAATGATCCCTGTCAATAAATCTCATCCACTACATCTCATTGACGGCGTATGTTCTTAACTAAATGCAAACAAGGTCTTTATAGCCCATCAAAACCCATTTCAATCTTGAAAAAAAGCGCAATTTTCAATGCTGAAATCATACGACTGTGAAACATCTCCAAATTTCTTCAAAAATAACGTATAGCTCGCGGGGATCATAAAGAGCAAAACAAAGAACAACATGATGCTCAAATCACAATTTCAAACCCAACATTCCAAATTTAATCAATTCGATCATCGATTCAATGATTCGATGGTGTTAATGAGAAGGATTGATGGGTGGAAATAAGAATATGGAGTTTGTGATCCGGCCTTTTCTTAAGAAATCGCAAGTTTCTCAAACATCATGGTTTATTTTCAATAGCCATTTTAAGGTTAGCCAAACACATAAATTGAAGGCATGCATACATTTCAATATTGAAAATTGATAGAGTTGTGGTAAAGAGACCTACAAAGGTACGCAACTGAATGATAGACTCTCATCATGCTTGCTGGCAAGTAACTCGAGAGATGTTAGTTGGGAAGCCTTCCCCACTCTTTGGCAGTGGTGTCATCCACTTCCAAATCCGTCAGTCTTGCGAAATTTCCTTTTAGGGGTACAAAAACCATTGGTAACGATTTTTGTAGTAACAAACTTTCAAATGAGTTTTTAGGCATCACATTCACGTTAGAAGACCGTGAATTTCACTGTCTTTTTTCATTACTGTAAAAGTTGAACTACGTTTTTCAATTTTTAAAAGATTTTTCAACAAAAAATACACGCTTTACATTCTAAGAGAGGATTTAATGAATGGGAATGAGATCGTTGCAGGTGATGGTAATAATGAATTGGGCTTTGAACGTCGAATAATAATGGTTTATGAACAGAAACACACCTGATTGGCCATGATTATTGTGCGAGTTGGTATTTGAAATATTTTGAAAGAAGAAAAGCAACACAAGATCTCACATATCTGAAGGAATCCTAAAATAACAAACCAATCACGCTTTCTTTTAAATCACCCTTATCTGTGGATATGTTGCCGTTAAAATGAATAAGTAAGTTGATTTGCTTAACAACTTTTGTTTGTTACTTGATCATTACATCTATCTTAGCGAGGTGCTATTCGTTAAATGAATAAAATTGCTCATATTAGTTTATTTAGATGATTAGCTAATAAACTAAATAGACTTCCTAGACGCTACCTCCTGCTACCACAGAGCATACTTTCTTCTGAAAGAAATGAACTATTTTCTAGATGAAAAAACAGCCCCATCACTACAAACACTCATGAAGAATGAAACACACATTCCATTGTATTTTATACTACTTTATTTGTGTTGCTAAGTCTATTGCGTTGATGCTGATGTTTATATCTTTGAAATTACGAATGTTAATAAACCGGGCACGGCAGAGGAGAAAAAAGCGCCAAATTCTTTCACTGGGTTTATTCAATGATTCATGATTTGAATTTCTACTAAGCTTTGGAGTGTGCGCGTTTCACAGGTGATAGAGCGATTATTGAATTTCAGGAGGCACACAAATATGATCAACTGATCAATCCAAATAGGTATTTTGGTTGAAAACCGATTTAAGTGATGCATATCTCCTGAAATTCAATAATCGCTCTATCACCATGAAATCGGGCCATAAAGCTTAGTAGAAATTCAAATTTGAATCATTGGATACGGAACCTGGGGAGCGTTTTTCAAGAGCGATTACAATGGAAAAATATTATATTTAAAAATTTTAAATTTCGTAAGACGGAGAATGTATCAGAATATTTCAACCAGTGTATCGGCTATTCAGGAGTTTTACAAAACTTTGACGATCAAAACAAAACAAAAAAAAACGCTGTTATGTTTGTTTTGATCGCAGTAACCTAGTGATGTAGTGAATGTGGATGCAAATGTTGGCACCATAAATCGGGCCATACATCGGGAATGGTTTGAGCTACGGACCTGGGGAGGGGCCATTCGATTCCTATTGGAAAGTTCTTCAAAAAAAATTTCAGATTTTTTGCTCCAGTCGTTTGGGAGAAATCGTGCGTACGGCGTACGGCGGACGGACGGAAAATTTTTTTTCATTGCAGACTTGGATTCTACACCCTTTGAAACGTAAACCATGAAATTTTCAGGGGGGGTATTTTTTTTTTATTTTTTTTTTTTTCAAGAGCGATTACAATGGTTTATTATTGAATAATACACCCAAATTAGTCGATTTATTGTTGGTTGGTAAACGGTACGGTTCGGCACCAAGTGAGAATTAAATGAGTGGGAATGCAGATCCAATTAAACCATGCATCATTTTATTGAACTGCGTTCAATTGAATATTGCGGTTTATGAAGCAATCACTCACCTAACGTAGTATCGACTTTCAAGACAATGAAGGGGTTCAAGTAGCGACGCATGAAACATTTCAGAGAACGATCAGATCGTTTGGATTTAAATTTGGGGTTCGAAGGGCTCATCGTGGTATGCAAATTCATTGCCGAGTGACTGGAATCCTATAAATTACGTTCCGAGCGAGATAGTTTTCCACGAATTACACTGAAAATAGGTTCTCTCGTGATAATTGATGAGCGATAACTGGAGATCCCGATCCAGTATTTCAATTGTTGACCACGTTCACGTTATAATATACCTACCCTCATTTATAATCGAGTATTATGATGGAATGCATTGATTTATAACTCTCGATCCGGTCTACCTTATATTTAATTTTCAGAAATTGGCCCATTTGATAGGTCACTCACGGGTTGTGTGGTATTTCAGAATATCGTGCATTGTAAAGGGCATTATAGACCTTAAAAAATCAAGAGTCGATTCTAGATGTAGGTTCCCACAAAAAATTACTCCTGGACTTCTTCTGATTTAAGGCTTCGTTTTCGAGTTATTTCAATTTTAGGATTTTTTCATGTTTCTGACCTTACGTCAATAAAATGCCTTCTACTCCCTTACACTACTCTCTAAAATCATTTTTGAAGTTCACCGTTGCAAATTGCTTAAATTTTCTATCTTCTTAGCGTAAAACCAAAATTGACCAATTTTAACCAAATGCTTCAATTTTGAGAATTCATTTTAAAAAACCACTTTTTCCATCTTTTCGCTCAACCAATGAGGGTTTTTCAGATTGAAGAAAAACCACCTGTTAGTCAGAGTTATTAGGCAGTCGGGGAGATGTGAGTGTCCCCATTCGATCCTGGACCCTGAAAAAAATACGTATTATGGCACTCAAACCTCATTTTCACTGTGAAATCCTGTAACTACAATAAATTGTATTAGTCCATTTGAAAGCTGACGTTTTGGCGCAGTTTTTAGGTGGTTCACATAGTCCAGCTACAAAAACTAATAGAATTAGAAACCGTTTAAAAAATAAGTAATTTTAATATTTTGACAAAATTTACTTAATGGACTCTTCTTTTGTTTCTTAATTGTGCTTTGAAAGAAATTTGTAGACATTAAAAAGACAGAAAGTTTATCGTTCTTGCTAATGGTATCTTCAAATTTGAATTTTTCGAGCAAATTAAAGTAGTTATGGTAATTTTAGTGAAGTAAAGACGAAAACATGAACAAAAAATGTTAAAAGTGTAGTGACTCGGAAACGAAGCCTCTAAAGAAAAAATTCTAAGAGGCACTTTTGGTCGGAAATAGGTTTGTAGAACACGTAGAAGAGCGGTCGGACACGACTCGCGTCACACTCTGTAGATGGTCATATTAAATTTTCGTTCATATTAGTTTGTAATGTCTCGTAAATTAGTGGAAGTTGACGAATAAAGGGTTTGTTAAACATATTGAGAGATTTTCAGGGTATGTAAACTTCATATTCGTCATTAAATACAGTACGATGGATATAGATGGTTCGCAACGCGGCGAGCGTTACGTGGAGACCGTGAGACGGCGCACGGTTATACAGTACCCGCATGACCGAGCAGTTATGCGTTTGTTGCCTATCGCCAACACCATTGAGACCACCAACTCCACACTTATTTGTCACGTATGGTTGGACATTTCCCAAGTTTAAAGCTACATGTTTCAAGTCAAACTTGGCCTTTCCCAAGACAAATTTACTTACTTAATTTATTACTTAAAATTACTTACTTACTTACTTACAAAATTACTTAATTTATGAAAAGATTTCACGATTCTAGTAGAATCTTTGCAAATTAGTCTTTATTATTCACAATAAACGTCGAACGGAAATATCAAGATGTTACGGGAATGGTAAGAGTACAAACGTATGTTACTAATAAGATAAGAACAGATAACCGTTGTTCTAATAACTGGTATATCATAACAACAATGTAATACAGTTCATATTTCATAATTGTAGTGAGTGAGAACGGTATAAATGGTTTTTATACTGTTGTGCATCCTTCAAAATCATTACCTATATCGTCCTACCGGTCGTTTCGGACGACATTGATGTAATTAAAATTGAAACTTTTATCTCTTCTTATAAAGTTCCTCAAAAATGTGATGTATATTAAGAACTTAATGAGTGATATAAATTCATTTCAAATATTTCGTCGCATTTCGACTATAACTAATTCGGTATATACTATTAATCTTGTTACGATCAGCGAAGTTGCTGTATCGCCCACCCAGCTTGGCAAACCTTCTTCAACGGAAACCCTGATTAGTCAGAAAGGATTAGACTAAAAGTTGATTTGAAATACAGGGTGTACAGCGTATGATCCGAAAATCTTCTCACACGTATTTTACAACTGGTTTCCAACAAAAAGTACCTCTTAAAGATTTTTTTTTAGAGGCTTCGTTTTTGAGTTATTTCATTTCTAAGATTTTTTGTGTGTTTTCGATCTTACGTCACTAAAACGGCCGTAACGCCGGCGTTTACAAAGTATTTGCAAATCTGAGTATGCCGTTGGAAAGAGCGTAAAATTATCTATCGTCTCAGTCTTTAATACTAATTTTTTAAAAGGAACTAAAGGGTAAAAATGAGCCTAAAAAGTAAATTTTGTCAAATTTCGAAAAAAATTATTTTTTTAATGGCTCATTAGTCTCCCTTAATTTTAATGATACGTTTGAGCCTGTAAGCTTAAAAAATGCGCAAAAGTCTCAGCTTTCCAATGGTATATTTAATTTTTAGGTTTTAGAAGAAACTTTTTTGAGGAAATTGAGATTTTATGCGAAAAAACGTGTATTTTCAAGCACATTTGATGTGATTGAACGGGTGTGTGGATCTACCTTTGACCGTTAATCACATTATCATAGTCAGCATTCTGCTCGTGATTGATGGTTCTATCAACGATAAGAAGAGAAAATCATAACAAACAACGGGATCAAAACTCACGATATCAGCAAGAACGGGAGACATTCAACAGTTGATTTACATCAATTCTTTCCGCGGATGCCCTCACTCGAACTTAAATTTCTTACGTAATTCCGTTGACAAAATACATTCTACACCCAGAAAAAGAAAAAAAAATTTAGTTATGTAGGTTTTATTCTCTAAAAAAACCTCAAATGTGCTGAAAGTACACGTTTTTTTGCATAAAATCTCAATTTCTTCAAAAAAGTTTCCTCTAAAACCTAAAAATTAAATATACCATTGCAAAACTGAGACCTTTGCGCATTTTTTAAGCTTACAGGCTCAAACGTATCATTAAAATTAAGGGGGACTAATGAGCCATTAAAAAAAGAATTTTTTTCGAAATTTGACAAAATTTACTTTTTAGGCTCATTTTTACCCTTTAGTTCCTTTTAAAAAATTATTATTAAAGACTGAGACGATAGATAATTTTATGCTCTTTCCAACGGCATCCTTAGATTCGCAAATACTTTGAAAACGCCGGAGTTAAGGCCGTTTTAGTGACGTAAGTTCGAAAACAAAAAAAAAATCTTAAAAATGAAATAACTCAAAAACAATCTCTAGGAGGCACTTTTTGTTGGAAACTAGTTGTATAACACGTGTGCGAAGATTTTCGCCGCTGTACACCCTGTATATTAATGAAAATGGTTAATCCCATACTTTTATTATTCTCAACATGTAAGCTCATTCCCTCATGCAAATTATGGACGCAGCACGAATTGACAAGCCCTGAAGAAAGAGGCAGTTCATTATTGAAACTTTTTTTCATTATATTGTAATGAATTGCGTCGTTTTAATAGGTCGTATTTTTTCTCGTTTAGTGTGCATAACTACCGAGGAAGAGGCTTTCTCTTCGAAATAGATACCTTTCGTAACGTAGCATACTACTTTAAAACAGTCTGGTCTCATACGGGTCACTGGACAAACCCACGGAATTGGTGATTCCGGTAATCGATTTCCCGAACAAATAACTGTAATTTCGTTGTCATTCCCTGCAATGTGAAGAGAAAACTTGGCGATGTTCAAAAGAATAATGAAGTCGACCCACGGTGGGAGCTGATCTGTCAAATATTCATATAGGCACAGTGCCAAGAGGGGAAAAACTTTTTTTTTTTTTTTCTTCCTTGAAGTGAAATTACACGGTGGAAAGTAGGTTCGACGATAGCGTTAAAATAAGAACCATTGGTGATGAGCGTGTGGGGCAGTCTTCAAGTCAGCCCCGAGTTCCTCCTACCTCATAATCTAAGCAAATTCCGAGGTGGCCGGCCGGTTTAGGGACACGCACTTTTTTATGGAGGTTCATACGGATCGATCCAGCGTAAATTACCGTGGTGGACGAAAACCGTAAATTTTTTATTTGTTCTTCACGAATAACGGAGTTTTCTTTTACTGGAGTGGAGCGTGTGCGAGATATATTTGCTCGAATACAACTTCCAGTTACTACTCGGCGTGAAACTACTAACTGAAAATGAAGTGAAATTTCATTTATTAACTGAACTAAGTGAAAATTGTTCATTGAAGTTGGATTGCAGACAAAAAAATCACTTGCCAAGTACTCACGCACTTTATGCCGTTGTCACTCTCGACCTATCTCAGAAGTTTTTTGAAGAATAATCGTGTTTTTGTTCACTTCAAAATTGGGTGGCTTGTATTTCAAGATGTTTAGGATGAAGTGTGCACTTTATTACACTTTCCTATTTTACGTACCTTCGACGCAGATTACTTGTGCATTGATGACGGACTCGATGACGATTACATCGTATACCTATGTACCTAATGAAAGGAAATTAATGAAATAACATGAAAAAACGACGTACGGTTCTTCTTCAGTCTAGCTACAGGTGGCATAAATTACAATAAACTCGAGTAGTTCTTCGAGTGAGAATTAGATTTATATTAGCTGGCGCCGTACAGGATGAGATATGCTCTCGAATAATGGCGGGCAACCGAACATTTTATGCCAATATGAAACTCTTCAGGAGCCGTGTGATCTTCAGGATCCATATCCCTGCTGCGGCCTGTGGTACGTTACGGGTCTGAGGCTTGGGCCATGAGAGCTGAGGATGAGAGAAGACTGCGGGTATTTGAGAGAAAAATTGTAAGAAGAATCTATGGTGCAGTCAGAGAGGGTCAAATTGGAGCACTAGGCAAAATGCAGAAATTGATGTATTGTTAAAGCATGAAGACGTAGTCCAATTTATCAAGGCGGGGCGCATACAATTCCTGGAGCATGTTGACGGTATGCGAAAAATTTGGGAGGCCTGCTCGAAAATGATGCTGCAAGCTGGGATGAAAACTAGATGACGAAGAGATCGTCCTCGGAATCGATGGCTTGATGAGGTCTTGAGGGACCTCCAGGTGGTGGGGCTGCGGAGGTCTCAGGCGGAGAGGTGTTCGAGAAGCCAAGGGCCACATCGGCCTGTAGTGCTTCGTAGTTAGTTCGTTAGTTTGGTAGTGTGCCCGTAGTATTGCAACTCCTACTGTGTATTCACTCGTTTTTATTCCCTATCACGTTGATATCCAGTCTCTTGCCAAAATTCGAGTGAATAGTGTGGTTACAGCGATCCAGGTATTGTTATTCGTTTCATTAAAACGCCATACTTACATTAATAATTATTATTTAATGAGTTAAGAGTTTTTGAGACGAGGTAATGGAATGGTATAGTTGCCCCTTCCATTGAGCTGAATGCGGATTAATGATCTGCCACGCTCAGATAATGACTCAGACGCTTGAAGGCGTTGGATTCAAGAATCGAGATCACAAGTTTCAGTGATCCAGAAAAATTAGGGTGAGCTCACATTGAGCGCATGCTTGTAATAAAATGGAAATGGAATTATTATAACCCACACGAAGGCTGCATTCATCATAAATCACGACGAAGTACTTATCATAAATTTCGATCTCAAACGTAGAGTTTTGATCATGTATTTCTTTTCGTTCCAAAGAAGGTTATAAGAAAAGTATTTTTTAAGAGTCAGACCCTTTCAAGAGAAGGCGTTTAATAATGTTAAAATACTCCCGAAGTAGTGATATTTATATCCACTTGGGAACGGTAGGTACCGAATATTGCCTTCGAATTCTCACATTTCGTTTACTAGCTCGCATAAAACGATAAAGTTACCTTTTTAAACGCGTCGGAAAAAAAAAGGGATTTTTAAATATTTCATCGACTCGGACTGATAAACCCGGGGAAGGGGTTATTTTTAATCCGCGCGTTGCGTGAGAGATGATTTTTCGCTCTTTTCAACTCCCTTATTTACTCCCTTATCCCGCCGTCAAATAATAAAAAATTCCTTTCACCCCTCGCCTACCTCTGCTAGCTCAGGCCCTTCCGAGATCTCAAGAGTAACATTTAACCTTCCACGACTGTACACGATACGCGAGGAAGATAACCAATCTTCGACTCCCCTACCTTTCCCCCCCCCGATGCCGAAGGTTTATCCTTTATTTATGAAAAAAAAAAAAAGGAAAGAGAAAAGAAAGTTTTTTTCGTAGCGAAAAACTCGGATTTGGGCTGCACCCTCCCATTCTTAAGAATGAAAAAAAAGTCCACTTTCCGGAAAACCCATTGTGGAGTTTCAAGTTCGAACGAAGCCGAAAGAAAAATCAAAAAATAATAGGCCTACCGAACGGAGTTCAGGTTTCAGCTAAAAAAAAGTATATATATTCATATAAAAAAAATATTTCGAAGGGTTTATTTTTCATTAAGGGCCTCATATTTGACCCCTTGTGAAATCGAGATGAAGAGATTCAGTTCGTGGAAAGTTGTTATGAAATGAAATGCCGACGGGAAATCGATAATGTAGGAACGTGTCCGTTTAAGAAAAGTTTAATTTTGAAGTAAAGCGATTCTCAATCTCCTGCCGTTATCTTTGAGCACACATGAAAGGAAGCAAACCGTTCATGATCGCGAGCTGTGTGATTTCCAATGCCAATTAAATGTGTACGTTTATCGACCCTGGAAAGAATATTGTTCCTTCGCAGTTTCCAAAAGTTAGACCAGTGCTTACCGGGTTCGCCTGGAATGGGTGCCAGGGCATAAACGAATATCTGGTAACGAGAAGGCTGACGAGCTTGCAAAAAGGGGCTCCCGAACCCCATTTGTAGGCCCTGAGCCGGCAGTCGGTATACCAAAAACCGCCTTCAGGGGGACCATCAACATGTGGGTCAATAAACAAACCACTAGTAGATGGCTCAATATCGAAGGACATGTCCACAGTAAACTTATGGTGGAGAAACCCAACACCAATATTACTGACTGGCTACTAGGCAAAAACCGTAGGGAACTAAGAACAATGGTCGGCCTCATAACCGGCTTTGTACCCCTAAGGTTCCACCTACACCGCATTGGGGTAACACAAAGTACAACCCTGTGCAGGCTATGTGAGGAGGCTGACGAAACGGCATCCCACATAATATTTGAGTGTCCTGCACTCGCATCTCGTAGATTTGAACTCTTTGGGGCTCAAACCCCAATGAGGTCTATTCAGAGCGAACAATTAATCAAGGGCCTCAAACCCCTCACCAAGGGGCTGAATCTCCATGATTAAAAGTAAAACTCCCAGGAAAGTACAATAAGCCAACAGGCTTCCGTGCTGGGGGCTCCCAAACCCCCACCCTGAGAGTTTTAATCCTACATCTACATCTACATCTAGACCAGTGCTTAGTTTAAGCAGTTAGGAAAGTAGTAGTTGTGAATTTCAATCATTTTTATTTCAATTCTAAGGAAAGCTATTGTCTGGAATAACACATGTACCACCGGTAAAATCCGTGAATCGTTTTAAAAACCGTCCAAACGGATTTCGAAGGAGGAAGTTTGTGGAGCCTTTGCGATTGCCTCATAATCTAAAAAAGTCCATGAAAATGTATGACATGTACCTTGTGGCAATCCCATGTAATACTATTTGAGTTAATGTTTGTACGCCAAGTAAAGTCAATTATTTTAAAATGCGTTAAAGCAAGGATTTCATGCTTCTAAACAAGGTTCCAGATGAAAAACTTGAATTTTTTGCCCCTGAACAAGTCCTAATAAAGCTGATTAATACCAATATTGTTTTGAAAATGAAGGAAATAGGTAATTATCTAATGCAATTTTGAAATTAGATCGAATGAGATCGAATTGTCAACTTAAGCCTCAATAGACTGTTTTTGTTCTCCGAATCGTGTTACGTTTGGTGTGAAGCTTCACACTTCTTCATAGTAAAAAATTTCGTTTTATTCCGAAGAATAGCATCGTCAATCATCTAAATCTTAAGAAATACTGTTGAGTATGCCCTAAAACAGATACTACTAAAGATTCTTCAGTGAAATTGTTGCTTGACAATCATTGTCTGTTCTTGACTACACCTATTCACTTCAGGGTGCCATAATGGTCTGGGAGGTAACATAAACATGAGTGTAGCCCAGATAAATACCTTTTCCTAACTATTAGAAAACCCTTAATTGAGGAGAAGCACATACACCTGGTTGCTGGGCAAATTAGAAGTGTGGTTGGCCTTGCTTTTGTTTACCCTTAAATGACACACTCTGGTAGAGTGGCAATCCTTCATTCTCCGATCCAGTCTCACCTAAATCATGGGGTTTTGGAGTGCTCCAGAGGCGCTACGGGCGTATTGGGGGATTTTCAAATAAGGGAATTGTGTGGGCATCTAGGATATCTCCTGTGGAGGGCTGTTCCAGGGGAGATTAACCAGGACCTTATAAAACGCAATGGTTCGTACACACCACATCTCAAACGTGGAGAATTTATTAGGAAAGCAGGATTGGATGATATTAGAACGAAAGGATGGAAGATGATTGGGAAGTGATAGTGCAAACCTCGTCATTAACTTGCTTAATCCAAATTAATCTCTCATTTATACCATCGAAGCTCAACTGTAACGCTTATCTGTTCTTTGTTTCAGTTAACTGTTTGGACCCCACTTGTAGCAGTCATGGAACTTGCGTGGCTGGCCAGTGTTACTGCAAGGCGGGTTGGCAGGGAGCCAATTGCAGCGCTGTAGATCAACAAGTGTACCAATGTCTTCCTGGCTGTTCAGAACATGGGACCTACGACCTGGAAAGTGCTTCCTGCGTTTGTGAATCCTTTTGGACCGGCCCCGACTGCTCTCAACGTGAGTTCATCGTTGATTTAGTGTACTATATTCATAGTGCTTCTTGTCTGCAATCTCTTATTCAGAGAATGAATTTAAGCTCATCATGAAATTGTCATTCGTCTTGATGACAGTCATGCCTTCGACTTGGAACTAGATCAGTTCCCACCCTATTATCCACAGATTTGAGTGACAAAATTAACTTTACCGACTCGAACGATTTCCCTCTTGCATTCGTAAGTACCTCAGTAACTGGCATTTGCATTATTCGTGATACTTGAGATTGAAGTTTTACCGGTATTCTATAGGGCTTGGAAGCGGTGAAGCTCTTGTTGACGCAAAGTGCGCGACCCTTCAACTATTGACCAAAGAGTATATTGACATTCCGTTGAATCAACAAGGCACATCAATAGTCAACAGAAAGGGGTAATGGTTTCGAGGGGGGCTCCGGAAGCGGTTCGACCAAAGGCAATCAGATGAAAGTCAAAGCCGCGACTCTGAATTGAAACAATGGACGCTACGAATCGAATAAGACTTTGTTTACTTGGAATATAAATAAGCCGGAATTGAGTAGAGCTAGGCGCTATTTTTTGTCAATCATACGTTATTGATTTTTAAGATATTCCTCAACTTGAGTAACTGATGAATTCTGTGTTGCTAATTCTGCGACACCTTCCTCCGTTCAGTCTTCCCAGCTGACAGATTATATTCCAGTCATGTCACTTGCAGCAATACAGTTCTAAATGAATGATAAAGTTATCCAGATCGCATTTACCACATTTTTAAAGTTTGATGGCTTGGTAGCCAGAAAGATAGGGGGGTGCTTGTGTGACTTAACTAATTCGTCAAACTTTCAAAACTAGCCACAGGGAAAACAGCACCTTTGGAAAGAGTTCTCGGGTAAAATCCATGATTGCCATTGTTTCGAAGTGTGATAACTTATCATGTCCATAATAACTTTTATTTTTATCGCGGATAATTATTAAACGGAGCCTAAGTCACAAAGACATACAGATACCCACCAAAGAGAAATAACGAAATAAAACTTACCTACCTACGTTATCTTGAGTCCATCTGCAGTTGACATTTATTAGCTACTACTGTATGAAAAGCCTTAGTTCTAGGAATGGTTTCAAAATGCCCAAAACGGCTTTCAAGTGAAAATATTGTTAATCATTCGATCTTAAAAAAGTATGGAGTCATCACAGTATCTTGGCTTTCGTGGGAAATTCCTCCGATTTTCCACGGCGGCCAATCGTTTGAGGTTTGGGTAATCAACTGGAATTGAGGGCTGCAAAGGTTGCTGAGACAAGAACGTTCGATGGATTTTTAGAACAAGTCTGTCTGAAGTTCAATTTTTTTGTCGTTCGTGAGTTATCGTTTATCGTGATCGTGAAAAGTGTCGACAAACAAATGATCTTTCACACTTTTATCTACTAGGCATGCATTCAAATTACCTCTTGATCTCTTAGATTCTATTCTCAACGTGTTTTGCAGTGGAAGCGATTGAGTTTTAATGGAATCTGAAATTCTTTTCGAGGAAGAATGATGTCAAAAGTGATTCTAACATTTTCGTGAGTCTTGAGAAATTCAAATGGTCTTTCTTTCTGCTTATTTTGTTTAAGCGCAATGGAAAAAACCAATGTTAGAATAAAGAAAAATTAGTTTTACTTGTTTTATATTTAATAAAACACGATTGATTTAATTATTCAGAAGCCGCGGCTCGTCCTTTTGCTACCATGAAATAGTGTTGGAATTATCTATGATAATTAACACTTATTTCTACCCCAAAAACCTAATTTACTATTTCAATAATTTAAACTTGAAAATAGAAATTAATGGTTAATTGGGTATTTTTAATGAATAACAAATCGGATTGGAGTTTATATGGATTTATTGAATCTGATATAGATAGAAATCAAGAGAGAATTTGGGTTGTATTAATACATTTAAATAATTCGATAAACAGTTCTATGGATCAAATAAACAATACGGCATGGAAGTTCCGTCTGTCGGAAGATTGGGCCTTTTTCTTTTGTCGTTCTTTTTGTACAATTTAAAAAAATGAAATTAAAATAACATTATCCTGCTTTAAATGGTAAAATTAAATACAATTGAGGTTCATCACAAATCTTCAAAAATTGAATTCCTTGATGAGGAAGGAGCGATACCGCCAGACTGGCTTACAAAATTTTTCCAATCTCACCCAATCAGGACCGTTGAGGATGGCAATCGCTTCGTTCCGTGATAAAACGTGGCAGCCAAAAGCCGCAAATCTGAATTCAGACAGAATTGGGCACCTGCAAAGGAAATGATAGACGTCCTCTCGTTCGTGCAGGCTACACATCGAGCATTCCTCCAATCTGTCCGTTTCGTAAGGCTTGCCATTCAGATTCAATGACTCCGCGCGGATCCTAAAAGCCCATCGTGCTACGTGAATCTGATACAGTTCCGATATGAAATCAAGAGAGAATTTGGGTTGTATTAAGCAGACTTGCCAGTTGTAAGATTTGCAAGGGATCAACTAGTCTCACAACGCACCTCTTGGAGGAGCGGCCGCGGAGGCCGGGCCGATGAAATATCGGTCCGCGTTCGCGTAGCAGTTCCAGTAACATTGATGTAGTTAACCTTTTCCAATATACTCCTCCCCGACGTCTATATATACGTCCCAAATTATTTTAACAGAAGAAGTTCTCAAAGCATACATCGAGATTGCTCGGATATTTCGAAAGCAATTGTCTGTTTGCTCTGCGAAGAGAGAGTCGTGCGACCCAAATTGTTTTTAGCGTAACAGAAATGGTTACGATTTCAATCAAAAACAACATTTACCTAGTGGTGAATTGCTCTAAAAAAGTGTCTGCCCGGTTAAAAACGCTGCAAATTCTTTCACTGGGGTTTATTATTCAATCGGCTTGCGTTCATGATTTGAATTTCTACTAAGCGTTGGAGTGTACGTGTTTCACAGGATAGGGAGATTATTGAATTTCAGGAGATATACATGGAGCACGTGAATCTGTTCTCGACCAAAATACCTATTTGGATTGATCAGTTGATCATATTTGTGTGCCTCCTGAAATTCAATAATCGCTCCTATCCTGTGAAACACGCCACTCCAAAGCTTAGTAGAAATTCAAATCATGAACGCAAGCCGATTGAATAATAAACCCCCGTGAAAGAATTTGCAGCGTTTTTTTATTGAACCTCAATACCCCCCACAATAAAAACATCTATAATTTATCAAGTCCTGTGGCACTCGTATTGCGTTAAAACTTCCCCAAACCCAAATTTAAACGATGTAGCCAAAGGTAGACAGATGTAGAGGGGGCACACAAATATCATCAACTGATCAATCCAAATAGGTGTTTTGGATGAGAATCGATTTACGTGGTCTATGCATATCTCCTGAGATTCAATAATCGCTCTATCACCTGTAAAACACAAACACTCCGAAGCTTAGTAAGATTCAAATCATGAACGCAAGCCAATTGAATAATAAACCCCAGTGAAAGAATACTTATTTACCCCAGTAATAATATTGAATAATATTTACCTATATATTATCAGAATGCTTCAACCCGTGTATCGGCTACTAACTACACTACAAGTATTCACATCGGCTATTACTCCAGTAGCCACATTCACTACAACTCGACGCTATCGGCTGGACATCACTAGGTTACAAACAAGCAATAATAAACGAAAAAACGCAAATGTTGGCACCATAAATCGGGCCATACATCGGGAATGGTTTGACCTACGGACGTGGGGTAGGGCTCATTCGACTCCTAATGGTATGTTCTTCAAATAGGAAAATATTTAGGCCGATTCGACTAGTTTTGATTTTTTCAGGGATTTTACAAAACTATTACAGCCCTTAAAGGGCACTTTAAATTGAGTGAGGGAGCTGGCTCAAGAATTGGGGCGTCGTCGGTCCAAAATGGATTTTTCCTGAAAATTTCAGATTTTTTGCTCCAGCCGTTTCGGAGATATCGTGCGTACGGCGTACGGCGGACGGACGGAAAATTTTTTATTGCAGATTCGGATTCTACACCCTTTGAAACGTAAACCATGAAATTTTCAGGGGGGTTAGAATTTTTTTTCCAGAGCGATTACAATGGTTTATTATTGAATAATAAACCAAAAAGGAAGACGCGACTCGGATCTTTTCAATTCCAATGCAAAACAAAGGGGACTGCAAAAATAAAACCCCCGTATACAGGGTGGCTCTTATTGAACGAACCACCCTTTCTATTTCCGTTGATTGTGGAGAAATCAAAAAACTTGTCGAAGTAACCTCCCCTTATTTTTTTGCAAAGAATTTAACCAATGCATTTTTGCATCGCCCAACTTTTTTTTTTCAAATGGAAACCCCCCCCCCCATTTTTATTGCAGAATCGGATTCTACATTCAATTTTATGAACATTTTACTTCGACGACTATTTTTTTGGACGCACCCGGGAGCGTCCAGAAGCGCCCAAAGTTTGCCTACGCCTGAAACGTGGTGGTTTAAAAAAATGAAAAATCACCTTATCCTGGCTCTTGATCATTTTTGTTTTAGTTAGATGAGTTTTTAGGCAGGTGGGTTAATATCTAAATTATCTTGTCGAGACGATTCGGCGATAAATCCAAGTTGTTTACCCTAGTGGATCAATTTTATTCAAACGTATTTGGGACCAGAACATTCCTGTTTACTCCGAGTATCCTTCTGGGCGCAGGAACCGAACCGCTTGCCTAAAAACTCATCTAACTAAAACAAAAATGATCAAGCGCCAGGATAAGGTGATTTTTCATTTTTTTTAAACCACCACGTTTCAGGCGTAGGCAAACTTTGGTCGCTTCTGGACGCTCCTAGGTTTGTCCAAAAAAAAAGTCGTCGAAGTAAAATGTTCATAAAATTGGATGTAAAATCCTATTCTGCAATAAAAACAAAGAGGGTGCGCGCAGCGCGCATTTGCGCCCACGCACGATGCGCAAAAATGCAATGGTTAAATTCTTTGCAAAAAAATAATGGGAGGTTACTTCGACAAGTTTTTTGATTTCTCCACAATCAACGGAAATAGAAAGAATGGTTCGTTCATTAAGAGCCACCCTGTATATACGGCCTTGTGAATATTCACTTTGTTATGTAGGTTTTTGTTATGTTTTAAGTACCCCCTAACAACCAAAACGGTAATTTTCCCTTACTCGGTTTGAAATTCTTCTTTTTTTATATTGCATGTTCTCTGCATGGCAGCACTGCATCAAAGATCATGTAGGTGCAAATTTGCACCATGATGCTTGGCTGTAATGGCTTAAGCAGGAAACGATAATTTTGTATAGAAATCAGTAGGTGTGCAACATTACCTCTAATGTTTTGTTTTCAAAGATACCGCTTCTGATAACATATCATTCTTGGGGTTGGTGTCCGAACCATTTTTCGTGGTCGAATTTACTCTCTTCGTTAAATCGCTCATTCTCCAAATAAAATAACCGTCCGACTTTATTACGCTTTGATCAACCTGCACAAACGCTTAATTAAATTCTGATTTCTGTAACCGGAAAAAAGGATTATGAATTAACTCTCCCAACCCTCTCGGACCCTTTTCAAACGCCCTCGATGACCTCTTGAATTCTGAAATTTCGAAACGGAGAAAAACAGTCCGAAGAAGGCTCTCGGCTGCCCTCGGGCTATTTGTGAGGTTTTCGCCTAGTGAACTAAGCCGCAAACGCAATCCTCTTTCGTACCCAACGAGCTCCAAATGTGCAGAGAGAATGGTTGATTTTAGACGGGATATTTCATAATAAATTCTATCTAATTAAACATTCTCTTTCGGGCTTTCGGGCGGAGGAGCTCGGTTTCGAGCGAATACAGGATTGCAGAGTTTTCAGAAATGGAAGTGAAACGTGACTAGCGCGTAATTTCATATTAATGAAATATTCATAAGTAAAAGGCGAGATTAAACAGTGCGTTTTCCCGAGCTGTCTGAACGTTGCTACAATGTTTGAGTTGAAGCTTAACGAATCAGTTGAAATTGAACTCGCACTTCAGTAGTTCCAGCTGTGGCAGTAACAATTCATACAGTCTTAATTATTAATTGAAGAGTACAGAAAAAACTAAATAAATTCATATCATTCTTTCCAATATTCTGGATAGAATACAAAGAAGAAAAGCTCCGGCCATCCACAACAAACTGGGAACGAACAGGGTATCCTCTCTGGTAATGATCCATGATCTCACTTCTGGAAAAGTAGATATCTCCAAAAACCTCCATACAATTGAAATGCACTCCACTCTTGAGACTAGCTAAGCATTCCATTCTTTCAAAAAATTGAAATTACGAACAATAGATAACTTCTCAATTTTATTGAAATCATCAAGACATTCCGAAATTTGTATTGGCTTCAATAGTCGTTCTTGTTTTTCGTTTTCTGATCAGATTTGGAAGATTAGTTGCATTATCAGAGAATGAGTCTTCTTCATCCATATTTAAATTAATTATAGAATTCTAGAAAATTTAATCAAAATCTGGCCGATTGTTCATGTAGGTAATTAACGAGAGATGGTGGACACAAAGGCAGACTGACTTAAAACCAAAGTTGCTTGAGGTTTAAAATTTGAAATAGCATGGGAAATTTTAGACATTTCCGCTTTTCAAAAACGCTGCAAATTCTTTCACTGGGGCTTATTATTCAATTGGCTTGCGTTCATGATTTGAATTTCTCTAAGCTTTGGAGTGTGGAGTGTGCGTGTTTCACAGGTGATAAAGCGATTATTGAATTTCAGGAGATATTCATAGAGCACGTAAATCTGTTCTCAACCAAAATACCTATTTGGATTGATCAGTTGATCATATTTGTGTGCCTCCTGAAATTCAATAATCGCTCTATCACTTGTGAAACACGCACACTCCAAAGCTTTGTAGAAATTCAAATCATGAACGCAAGCCAATTGAATAATAAACCCCAGTGAAAGAATTTGCACCGTTTCATGCATATCAGAATGCTTCAACCCGTGTATCGGCTACAAAGCCTTTTAGGAGTTCACTCCAGTATCCACATTACTACATCAGTACATCACTAGGTTACTGATATCAAAACAAAAACAATAATTAACCAAAATAACGGAGATGTTGGCACCATAAATCGGGCCACACACCGGGAATGGTTTGAGCTACGGACCTGGGGAAGTGGTTATTCGATTCCTTGTGGAAATTTCTTCAAAAAGAGTCCAAATTTAGGCCGCCTTGACTTTTTTTTGAGGTTTTTAGGGATTTTACAAAACTTAAAGGATCCTTAAAGGGTGCTTTAAATTAAGTGAGAAAGCTGGCTCAAGAATTGGGGCGTCGTCGGACCAACATGGATTTTTCCTGAAAATTTCAGATTTTTGCTTCAGCCGTTTGGGAGGAATCGTGCGTACGGCGTTGGGCGGACGGACGGAAAATTTTTTATTTCAGATCGGATTCTACACCCTTTGAAACGTAAACCATAAAATTTTCAGGGTGGTTGAAAGCGATTACAATGGTTTATTATTGAATAATAAACCAAAAGTGGTCGCAATCTATCAGTGGGTTATAATCAGTAAGTTGGATGAAACCACAGCAACTCTCAGGTCGCGATTTTCTGTGTTTAACAACGACTTTTTTAATTATGACAAGAAGAAGAACTGTCAGGATTTTATCATTAATTAAGATCATCCGTTTTATTTGCAGTGTCGAACAATATGTTGTCTTCTTGGTTTGCACAAGTAACTGCTGTGGATGAAAATAATGAAAGCATTGATGATTACAGCTTGGTGTCGTTTGGACTGCGGACCGCATGGTCGCTGCGATTCTGGCCGATGCGTCTGCTCAGACGGCTGGACGGGAGACACCTGCGACACTTTGCCTTGCGATTCTCGCTGCTCTCAACACGGCCAATGTAAAAACGGAACCTGCGTTTGCTCACAAGGCTGGAACGGTCGCCACTGTACTCTTCGTAAGTTGAATCTCAGCAAAATGAATGGTAATGTACGGTCTGGTGCTGAACTGATTAACTCCATGAGTCAACCACAATAATTGTAATCGGGTTAGAGATAAATAACTGTTTGGATGTCTGAAGGAAAGCAATGACCCGCTTTAAACCTATTTGCCGCTTTTCCGGACCGTTGGCCCCTTCAGGAGCTAAATTGTTCTTCCCCCATCTCTCCTATTACTGGTTCAATGTTCCTCCACCGTGCACTCTTTTCTTTCAGGTACCTTTCTATCGCTTCCAAAGCTACATTTCTAGCAGGTATTTCTATAGTTGGAATTATTAATCCCAGTTATGTCTATTGGGCAAGACATTCTGAGGTTGGTCTGCTGTCCAGACTCTGAATCTCTGAATAGTTATGAATTGTGTTGACCACAATCGAATAATTTATTGAAATAATAAAATTAATTGACTTAGACCTGAAATTATTATTGTGATTAAGTTGGATTTCTACTCATCTTTGCCTTTTCAAATGATATTGGTATTGTATTTTATTTAATTTTGCCCAAAACAATCATATCTACTGACGTTCTCCAGTTTCTGAAGTGCAAACTACCCAAACAAGGGTTTTCCACTTAAGAGGCACAACCGTGAAGAGATGGGCGTATACTGAACTACTTGTCCACAGTAAACACATGACGTAAGGGTCACACATTATTCAATCCTGTGCAGGCTATGTGAGGAGATCTCAAATAACAATTAATGCCCTGTGCTCACCCATTGCTGATTAGAACTGTTTGACGCATAAATCCCATTAACCTATTCAAAGCAAACAATAAGAGAAAAAACATTTATTGATCATTCTATGGGGTGGAATGTTGGGTTAGTTTGGATTTGTGAAAAGTATTAATTGATATGCCAAAAGCTCGAAGTGGTATGCCAAAAGTTGAAATTGAATCGCCGAAAGTTTAAATTGAGATGCCGAAAATATTAAAATTGATTTGTGCCAGAGGTTCAAATTAATTTGCCAAAATTTTCAATTTGATAATATGCCAAAAACGTTCGTGTGTTTGTGTATGTGTGTGTGTGTGATTTTATTCTTCCGGCAGCCAAATTGCTGCTCCGTCCTCCAGTCCCAGTCCTCGAACGTGTTTCCTCGGGCCCCTTAGCCTCATTGAAACTGCTCGATGAACCGAAATTGAGTTATCACTTGTGCCCACATTCACTAGTAGGATTTCGACCACTTTTTGGCGAGGCGTAAGGAAACGTTCTTGAGGAAGGCTTCGTATTCTTTATGCAACGCGCCATCACATGAAACGACGAGTGGCGTGAAAGACCCTCTCAGGTCTTCTGCGACTCTGTAGTATTTTGCGTGTTTAGCTTGGGCTGCATGCCGGGAGATGGTAGGCCAATCCATGGAGGAGTAAGAGACTGCGTCAGCGTTTGTAACGCGGCTATCGAAAAACGCAGGTCTCTCACGGTCCCACACGCCATGGACCTTCATGTCCGCTACCAAGCCGGGGCTGCCATCAGCACTGTCACGTAAAACTGGTTCTGTGACCACGCCGTTCCATGGCTTGCTATCTTTGCACATTCATCTCAGACGAGGTCATGTCCCTGTTTGATCAGGCCTCCCTTCATACAGTTAAGGGCGTGATTCATGTCCATGGGACTCCCGCATCCGTCGCACCACACTGGCAACCCTTTCGGTTCCCAGCCGTACCGAATGGACAGTGCATCGTGGAATTGGGATTGTGACAAGTCGAAGTTGTCTGCCGCCAATGGGAGGACGCTGAGCCATTGGGACGCCTCTCTTGTCCTTCGAATGGTTCTTTGCTGTCTTGTGGGTAGTGTTGCCAGGAGCTGCTCTTTGGCTGCAAGCTCAGTGGCTTTACGTCGTGTAGCCACTTCTCGCAACTTTGACACCACAGCACCTTCATATTGAGCAACATCCAACGTGCTGCCACTTTTTATGGCTTGAATGAGTGGCGCAGTGGCTTCTCTGGATACCTCAAAAGCTTTCGAGGCCGTCATGACAGGATTTATTTACCAGCCTCACCTCCCTCGCCAGAGAGTGGGGCTGTGACTTTTTGATTATCAATTTCTCTTGAAAAAATTTTAAAAAAAAATCCATCAAATCAAAAAGCCTAACGGCTTTTTTGCTTTGGACCAACTACCCCACCCTTGACAAGTTTTTATGCTCCCACAGACGTTTTCTGGGGAGCTGGGGACCCTAACAAGGGTGTTCTGGTCAGGAGGCATAAGGAGAGCTGATAACTACGAAAGTAGCCACATGAAAGTTACCTAAAGGCACAGATGCTGTGAAGAAAGAAGGAACCTGAGAATGTTTCCCAGCCATAAATTACAACTATTTATGACTCTGTGAATAGCATTTGACGAGATCACTGTAAATAGAACAACAAATGAGAGAACGAGGATGTCTATCATTGCTTCCCTTCCACAACCTGAATAGTTAGCGACGAAAAGACGAAACATACCAAAGATAAATGAATGAAGATCAAGTATAATATGTGTACCCTATGGTGCTAGTATTCTCACCATTGATGTTTTTCATTGACAATGAACTTTTGAAATATTTCAGCTGGATGCGTGAATGGGTGTAGCAGACATGGCTCTTGCATACTGCAGGAGGGTGAATACACTTGCCAGTGTTCGGACGGTTGGGCTGGCGTTGATTGCAGCGTCAGACTGGAAATGGAATGCAGCGATGATGATGATAACGATAAAGGTAAGATGAATGGCCCACAAGATGAACATTAACAATCAATCATGCAATATGCTCTTCATTAGATAATATCATCCAGGAAAATTTCTGCTTTCAATTTATGTTTGAAACAGGCTTTAATTGAAAAAAAAAAGCTGTTGGAGTACATAGGTATTCATTAGGGCAAAAGATATACTGCAAAAATTCGTTTTATTGGCAAAAAACAGGGATCGGTAAAAACTGATGATGTTATATTGGGGGCAGCGACATTAACTTCCATGACAAAGCTCTAGTAGCTGGAATTTTGTATCAGCTTTGCTCCTTCAATAGAATAGGCTTCTATATCTACCCGTGTGTGTAGAATACGAAGTGATATCATACGCAAATAACTTTTTTGTCAAAGAGGCGATGATAGTGGCGTTACGTCCACTTTTTGACGCTTTATTTCATGTCGCATGTTTCTAAAACTAGCAGTCTTCAAGGTTTGTTGTTTGGTACAAGTAAACATTTATAAACGTGGTGGAAAAGTGTTTTCCATCTTCTTGACTTGATACGGACATAATACAAATAATTCTGGAATATTCTTGTATGCACTGGCGTTTGACATCTCCGTCCATACTTAGAAACTGGAATCTTCAAAACTGTGCTACTTGAGTACCTATCTGGATAAATTTGACGATCATGATCATGGTGATCTTGGAATTTTAATGGGTATGGTTTTTCTGAGCCAAGCTTAACTTGGACTTCACGCTGAGTTTGTAGAAGTACAATCAAATTTCCCTCCTTCTAAATCTTCCACATCACGACCCCCGTTGTTAGCCGAAATGGCTGCCTCCTTCATCCCGCCCATCTTTTTCCGAAATTAACCCTTCCCGGGAGCTAAAAACAAAAGAGGGTCTTGACAAGGGAGTCGGGCGCGGGGCGAAATGGTTTCGTCTTTGAAGTTTGTCATCAGATGAGATGAGAATGTGATTACCCTCTGCTGTCGGGTCCATAAGATCCCTCCTCTCCAGCCGGGTTTCCATTACTTAGTACCTTTATTATCCGTGTGGCCCGGACAACTTGAAACGCTTGTCAGAGCGACCCAGCAGTAAGGGATACGCTATACAGGAAATTTAAAGTGGCTGTCGACAAAGTTCATTAGCGGGCTTACGGCTGTAAGCGTTTGACGATCAGGAGGAAAATTGTCCATTTCTCCTGTTCAAACGAAGCTTTTCACGGTTACCTGCTCCAAGAAGGACCTCCAACTCGATCTTTTATTAAATACCAAATGGTTTTAATTTATTGTAGAGATAATTGCCTTATTCAAATGCGAACGGTATTGTTATGTTGTATTTCATAAAATTAACCAGTTTTGACATCATTTACTCCTGAAGATAATGTTTATAGGTCCTCTCAAAATGGACAAAAGGATGTTAGAAAAACCACTTTAAAGGTGAATGGAAGAAATTCGCCGGATCGAGATAGAATGATCATTGTAAAATATAATTATGCGCCCACTAATATGATATGATACCTACCCTTGTATAATGTGCTTCTGGGGTTTTTGATCACAGTGCAATCGTATGGTTTAATTACCTGTTATCCAAAAGCACTTGATTTCGAGGAAAAGTTCATCAGTTAAGCTATTGGGTTCAACTCACTGTCAGATTTGAAATTTTCTGTTGAGATCTCTAACGACTCATTCCTTCAGTAATTGAAGCGTGTCATACCTATTTTAAATTCTTAATTAACGAATTGAAAATCCGAAGCACCTGCAGCATTTGACTTTGTAACAAGCCCAGTACGATACCTCTCCTGTCAATTTCAACGAACATTCAAAGAAAATATAATATTATTGACATAGACATGTATTGCCTTCGCTAATCCACTACTAAAATCTTATAAAATTCGACCAAATATTATGAACTGTTGTCTAGATTGTTACGCAGAAGTTGCTAAATTATTTTCACTGAAATTTCAGTAAAAAGAATACAAACATTTTTGAACTGCTGAGGGAAGACAAAGGATGTTGTCAATAATGTCTGGGTGCAATAACTCCTCGGTTAGCGTTATCTTTATTATCCAACCTACATGTTGGAACACTTGACGCTATCCTTAAATGATACTTTTGGGTTTCACCTGTACTTATCTATGCAATAGGTACCTATAATATCGTATAATCCATTGAACTATACGTGGGGTCAGTAGAAAATTGACTTGGAAACCGAACTTCTTGCAAGCTTTTTTCTGAAATCCAATGAAGTTGTGGTGGATCCCCCTTTCTTTCTTGCAACTGTTAGTCCTGAGCATAAACAATATTTTTAGCTTCAGGGGTATCCTCTAGGTAGGGGATGGCCAACTGGTGGCACGCGGGCCGCTCGCGGCCCGCGGTTATGTTTTATGCGGCCCCCGAACAACTTTTTAAATGTATTACGGTAGATATTTTTTAACAGAAATATAAAATACAACATTTTCCACAAGAGTCACCTACATTAAATGTACTAAATGAGTACTATGCACTAATAGTACATAGTATACTAATCTACTAAATTAAATTTATTAAATTTTGTGAGAACACTTTTTCCTCGATGAAATTTATGAAATCAACTTACCGTAACAGACTTACAAACCACCATCTTCAAGATTTGCTTGAATTGGCCACCACCTCGACAAGAATTGATTTTGACAAACTTGTGAACGATTGTGCCCGCCCTCAGTGTTCTCACTAGTCTTTTTTTTTTCAGTAAAATTGTTGATTTTGTTCTGCTCTGCTTTTGATAGCATTTGTTTGAAGATTAATTTATTTAGTCTAAATTTCCCTTCAACTTCTTGTGCGGCCTCTGCTTTTAGCGAAAGTACGGAAGTGGCCCTTTGGGCAAAAGAAGTTGGCCATCCCTGCTGTAGGTGTTGCAGGCCAAACAAGCAGCCCTTGCAGTGGGCAACTAGTCCATTCCATCGTTTACTTGATACTAAGTCGTCAGTTTGCTCTCCTGTTAACGCCCTTTTCCCGTTGCAGATGGCATGATGGACTGTTCGGACTCCGAATGTTGCGCCCACCCCGCCTGTTCCGAACACATCATGTGCCTGGCGTCCAATGACCCAGTCGAGGTCCTCCTTAGGAAACAACCGCCGTCCGTCACAGCTTCTTTTTATCAAAGAGTCAAATTCCTCGTTGAGGAAAATAGCGTTCAAAGCTACGCCCATATGGACGAATACTCAGAAAGGTAAGTCACCCCTACAGTTGCATTTCTACCACGCTTTCTGTCCGTCCGACGCTTTGTACATCAAAACCGTCATGTAATGACGTTGTTTAGATACCAAATACCGTATAATAACCTAGGTACGTCCATCTGTTTTCTTTTATTCCTACCTATTTTATTTTCAAATTGAAAATTGATCTTGAGCAGTCGTCTCTTTTATGAGACAATTGCTTATTTGTAAGTAAACTTTGGATTAGAGTGAAGCTCAACTTTTCCTAATTCCTAATGCCATTTCTCTACTTCAAGAACAGATTTGGAGGTGTTGCCTACAATACATACTCTCAACTTTAATATGCCCTATAAATCCATTTTCAGCCCTTAATTTCTCAATTCACAACCACTATTAGAACAAATTAAAATTGTCCATAAGTGGCATACCTACATCAAAGACCGTAACGCACCCATTCAAATGATTTTATTACTTACACAAGCCTTTTATTTACTGTAGAAATAGGTACCTATTTCCATTTTTCAACATTATATCACAGTAACTCAAATTTAAGGTCATTACTTTTAATTATCACCATGGTTTGACTGCGCCAATAACAATGTCCATGTGTAAGAGGTAAACTACTTAAACTCTGGAATATGTTTTGCTCAGACCAAAATTGGTTCGATGCATATCTGATAATGTTATTTAATGAAAATAACATGATCTGCAAACTTGAAAGTAATCAATCAATAATTTAAGAATTGTTAACTGTTTTCAACCTGCCCTATTTACCTCACATATTAAGAAATTTACCCACACCTAACTTTTCAGATATTTCTGCGAATGCTTGGAAAATGGAAGTAGTTTGAATTATAATTTATATTATGAAATAGTAAAAATATTCAAAACAATTCAGTTTCTCACTTGAAAACCCTAATTCCCGAATCAACCATACATCAGTTTGCATAACTAATTCTAACTTGAAGTTTAATTATTCTCCCATCCTAACCTCACTAATTCCATCCAGAAATGACGAGTACATTGATTTTCAATAATCATCTTTAAGTACTGTTTCTGTTCGTTAAGATGGAATACATCATTGATGGTTTTTGATTTTCATCTTCCATTTGAGATAATGTGAGGTTATACATTTTTTATTTCCTTATCATACTTTTTGTATTTATTTTATTTTATATATAATTTTGTTTAACCAATAGTTCCTATTATTTCACACAGTTGAACAGTTTTTCTGTACCGAATATTCGAAATCAGTTTATTAAATCAACTTATAGAAAAAGTGCTGCACATATATATAGAGTAGACGGTGTGATTCTCACACATGTTACTTATGAACTAACGTCATTCAATTCAATTATCAACTCCAAAGATAATTTTGAAGTACCATAAATTACTGATGAATATTGAAATAATTCTAAGATTCATAAAAGTTTTCTTGAAACGATGGATTCAAATTGCAATCTGCACGGTGAAATACCAATCACACTATTAAAAAATTAATGATTCAATATCTAACGTACATTTTTTACTGGTAGTCATGAGGAACTAAAACTAAATGAGGAAACTAAATTTTAAAAAATCAAAGGACTCGTCATTTCGGGATGAACTCAATTCAAAAAACAACCGTTTTTTGGGCTCGGAAACCATTTTTGTTTTTTAACCCAATTTAGAACATCAATATGGCACCCTCCAAAAATGGCATGTAAATATAAACAGTGAAAAAAGAATAAATTTTACTTTTTTTATATCAATGAACATTGGGAAACTCGATTTTTTAAGCATGAAATTCGGCTTTGTCATGTACCTTAGTTGGTTTTAATATTGTGATAGAATTCTCCTTGAAAATGACTTTCATGAAAACAACGACACTTGAATGGTTCAACAAAATAAAACTTATTTCAAACGATCCAACCTGAATCCCGGGTTGTGGATAAAAAGAGCTAATATGAGGGTTATTTCGTGTAGAAATTACAATGAAAGATATTACGGAGTTGAAATTTATTGGCAAGAAGATACAGCAGCACTTTTCTTCAGTTTTGTTTTGATATGACTTTGATTTCGATGAATTATTTTGAGTTTGTGGTTTATTACATTTAATTTCAATTGAGTTATTTTGATTTCTTAATTTTTTTGGTACAATACAAACTACTCCGGTTTGAGCAGGCCAAAGTACGGTTGCTGGAAAAGTTGAGACGGTGAAAATGTTTTTCATTTTGTTTTGTTTTTATTTAACATAATTTTTTTTTAGTTTCGTCTAGCAACCGTTTTTTGGTGCTCGAACCGAAAAAAAAAATCCAAAATTACCTTATGTGTGTGTTTTGTCTCTTGTCTTTGTCTAACCCATGCCTATCCTTCATCTACCCAAGAGCGAGTGGGGAGACGTTGCGGTGTAAAATATATTTAATTTTTAATTTAATTTATACATTTTCTATCATTCATCATGATATCTGTTATTTATTATCAATGACTTGCAGTGAGGTCGAAATTTCGGATTGGTAATTTTTTAATTATTAAAGCAGAAAGAATATTGAATACTTCGTGTTCTCATATCAAAAATTGAAACCGTTAGTGAAACGATCATTCGCGTTTGTACTTATGTTATGTCAACCACGTGCAGACAAGATTTCGTCTTTGAGTTGCCCTTGTAAACATATTTAAAGGTACTTGTGCCTTTAGAATAGTTGGTAAATTTTTCGAAAAAAAATCGATTTTTCAAAAAAAAATTTAATATTTACATTATATGGAGTGCCTAGAGAAAAAAGGGACAGTAGACCTCTATGGTTCTACAACCAGATCATTAAAATGACATATACATAAAATGGACAATACATTTCGTGTCAAATTTGAAGAACTCTGAAACTAAATTAGAGACCCAATAAAAAATGCTTCAAATTGATGGTTAAATAACCTGTAAAATAGATATTGAGTGCTAGTGCTTACCAAGGTGGCAGGTACACGAATGACCCCCTCGGGAGGACGGAAAAGTGGTGATGCCAGGATAACAAAGGGCGGAAGGAGCCCACCCGAAGGTTAGTTGAAGGAGTGTTGAGCGGGGGGGGGGGGGGGGGGCGGAACTGTCGGGTCGGTCGCTAAGAACTGGATTGTACTCCTGTTAATCATTTAAATGATAAAAGAATTTGGAAAAGATATCAACGGGAAGTGAGTAAAAAAAATGTTCGAAATGTAAGATCCGCTAGTGCAGGCCCTAGTGGCTAAGCCTAGAAGATCCGGGAGTACTTCTTGTACCATCAGCAGACATTTTGTGGTTCCACATCAGGTGTTACTGCACGGGATCTCTTAAAGAGAGGGGTAGTTTTCCTTTTCTTGAAAATTCGCTTTGATTTCGTCATTTCAAACGCAGAAGAACCTTGCACAAAACAACGCACGACGAACGAAAAAATTACCTCGCAAAGAATCAAGAAATAAACAAAACTGATGAGTTTTCCTCTTCTTCTTTCTAATTTTTCGAACTTACGGATACTGTAATCTAGATACAGGCATTCAAAGTAATGTGAAAGAAATTAAGTGAGTTGAATGCCTGCGGGATCAGGATTAAACAGTAAGTGTTAAAGCTGTTTGAAGATTCTTTAGTCTAAACTTGAAGTTTTTTTTACAAACTCCCTGCAATTTTTCCTAGCCATCATGTGGAAATTCCCATGGCTCCATCTCTTCAGAACAATAGAATAAGAATTCGTTCAAAGCCGAACAAATAAGGTAATAAATTGAGCAGAAGCTGAGAAAATGGGGTATGAAACGGACTACTTTTCTAGGGGATTTCATCAGAAAATTACCAAATACCCTCAACTGTGAATTAACTTAGTAATCACTTCTATCAATCCTAAAAAAAATAATAATAATTGGCTTGCCTTCATGACATTAGAACTTACCAATCTTAAGTCACAATATGCTGTAGCTATACGGATAGCTGACAAATTTTGAGCCGCATACACAAAAATTAAAACAGAAATGGTTTATAACTCAACTTACTTGATTGAACTACTGAATTGCCAATTTGCATAGGGCAAATAATTAATTAATACCTTGAAAATTATCATTTAAAATTATAGCAACACAAAGAAGCTAGTTGAGAGCATCTTTCCACCACACAACTTCTCCTCGCTGGTTCTTTCAACCTTGTGTGTCTGGTTCCCATTCCCTCGAATAAATAACCCTGTGTGAAGTAAATTTTTTTTAGTCATCCGTTATTTTTTACCAACTTTGTGGATTTGTGTGTTTGTCTACTGATACAAAGAGGCTGACCTGACACCTTTGATGGGTAAACGAAAGTTTTTATCACGTTAAACAGAAAATAATGATAATTTTTTTTTTGGTTTTCATTGAGATAAATTTGCATATAATCATTTACCGGAAAACAATAATGGAATTTTCCATAAATAAAACGAAAAAACAGCTTGCTACCATGTATGATGCAGTATAAAATCATTTTCAAAACAACTTCTCCAACCGTCAATTGATTTCTTAGGTTTTTGTTTCGTCAGCTTTTAGTAGCTTGTTTTGTATCATTTATGTTGACACCTTCTGCTACACATGGTTTTCTCTGCCTTGTTTATATGTTTTCCATATTATCAACTGTACCTTTCTGTTATTTCGTTTTCCGTACACGAAAATGTTGTTCACGTAAGAACTTGTTATTGGCTTCCGCTTAGATTTTAATTGTTTTTTATAATTTCGTTCTGAAACTATTTCATTTTGTTTCGACAAAAAAACTAAGGTAGACAAATTTGTTTGTACTACCACCGGATGTGATTTTTCCTGCCGATCCGTCGGTGTTTATTTTTTATTTTTTTGGAGGTTTCGGTTCTTCTCTTTCTACTTTCTCTTGAGCTCTGAAAGGTTGTTATGCGCTTGGATTTTGGGAAATTTCGATATTTATCGCATTTTACTAATACACAAAAATAACCCGGAGTTACTGAAATCCGAAATTTTGACGAAAAACCCCATTTTCGTCTTTTAGGGGTGTCTCCAAAGTAGTATAGGTTCAACAGAATTTTGAGGCTTGTAAGTGACGTCACGAAATGCCCTCTTTAGACAAAAACGTCAGACTTCACATGTAATTATCAAAATGGTTGCAAAAGAATTCAGAAGAAATTCATAGAAGAAAATCATAGTTAGAATTTCATAGTTTCTACTAATTTTGATTTCAATCGTGTTAGCACGGCACATCACATTTGACAGAAAATAACCATCAAATAAGTCAATCACAAACAAATATTATATCAACCATTTAATTATATAATTATATGTGTATTACGGGAGGCAAGATGGTTCATAAAAACCCCACAAAACAATAGATCTAAATCCCCTTGTAAGTAATTTAGAAGTACAAGGAAAACGATTCCCGGAAAAGATAAGAACATGATAAATTCACAAACAAAATGGAAGAATAAAAACAGATAATTTGTTAGTCCGTGCAGTTTTTAATATTCATGAGTCAAAATTATGTGATATGAATAGGAAGTAGTTTCCATTTAATTGAGAAGGATTACCAGTTTCCTGACCTCTTGTGAATTGTATGTTAGCAAGATACTCCCAACAGTGGGTTTCATAAGTTTTAGAGAGATGGAACTTCAATTGTATTTATAAAGTCTGATTGCTTACTAATCACACGTAGCTCTCATTATTAAACGGGAAAATCAAAAAGTTAGAAATAATAGACTCGCACAAAATAACCTTCAACTCTTTATTTTGGATGTTAATAACGCTTACTGCACAGTTGATAACCCCCTAATAACCTCCAAACTTTTATGAGAATCTGCAAAGTATTTGAACATCCTTCTTTTTGTTAATTAGAAAAATACTATTTTTCTGGATTCCAGGTCATAAAAGATGTTGAAGGTAACGTGAATGGAGATCGTTTAGCATACACAATCTCAGGCCAACAATTCTTGAGCCCCTCCCTGACCATTTGCATCCCTAAAAATTCCTGTAGAACAAACTTTAGAAATAAACCGCCTCAGATCTCATTGTTCATTGATATACAACATAGTTATTCTGATTGATGAACACAAGCAATATCCATAAAACTGATTCAAGTAGTAGCAATTGTACATCTATCTTAGAATTAACTGTTTCTATTGCGGTACATTAGTCCTATAACCATTATCTTGATTAACATTTCCAGAACTTTTAAAGCTGATCTTGTGCGTCTAATGTTATCAAACAATGTTCAGTAATTTTATACTCCAACAAAGTTTGAACTGTGACTGTCTCTCTGAGAGAAATATTCAGATATCTTGGCTATAATGGAGGTGAGGCAAATGATGGATGAACTGCAGGCTGAGTTGATTTAGGGCATATTCTCTATGTGTTTTTACTCAATTAGTGAGGCAATTTTGCGTGGCTGGTGAACGATTACGTGTTCAAGTTTGAGTCCTTCCGACTGCGCCAAATATTACGACCGAAAAGATTATTGTTACAACGACAGGATTCAAACTCATGCCTTTCGGTGACAGTCCACAAAAAACCGCTCTGCTACTCACAGCAATGTAAACGAACCTCTCCCACAAATATAAATCATAACTTTCTTTTAAAGCAATTAGACAATTAGTCACGTTTAAATTATATGGACCCTAGAAATTCTATTGAATTTGTGTCTAAAAATCACAAATTTGGGTGTAAAACACGTTTTCTTCTCCATATTCAAGAAAACGTTGTACCTTTTTGGTTTCAAATCAGAAAGAATGACCATTAAGCAATACATAGATACTAGATAAATATCTAAATGAAGTTTTCTATTGTGAAGGCTCACAAAATTGGGTTATTTGCATAACTAGTTTTCTTTTTCATGAAGATCCAAGAACGAATCTCATACTTGCACCTTTCAGAGCTTTTCGGTGGCGTTTGTTTTCCGTTCATCGTTTAATTATTTTTTTCTGTACCTCCAATTTGTATTTTTCTTGTTTGTACACGTGTATGTTTGCATCAGGAAGTATGTGGTTAATACTGACAAATCACTTATGGTCGTTTACGGTACAAAACCACTTATTCTTCTTTGGAATTAAATAAATATACTGCAAAACAATATAATTGTAGTACAAATCAAAATTAATATATTTTCTTAGTTTCACCTTGAAAGATTCTATTGAATTAACAGTGGTATCCATGCAATTTTCCCACTCATGTGTGATTGTTCACCTTTTCCCATCCTACCCCTGTAAAACGGCATGGATAATACATTTCGTTGTTCTTCAATTAATTTTTGTTTCGAAACAATTAAAAGATCGAGTCAATATTGAAAAACAAAGTTCAAATTACACGTTTTTTCTTTTATTTTTCTGTTGAGTATTTTTTTTGTTCATTTCTGTGAGGAATTCAAAGTGATTCTATTGTGAGAATGTGTATATTTAGGAAATGAACATCTGGGTTGGGATTCGAGCTTATCAGTCCGTATCGAATCAATAAAAGAGTATATGCGTTCATTGGGGGAGTGTTCAGTGAATGTTTCTTCAAACTACAGCAAATTTTTTCTTTTATACGCTCTGAACTTTATCTGAAAAGTTTGAATATCCTGGATTTATTCTCTAGCCTTCATAAATCCTTTGTAAATTCAGATCCTCTCCTTCATGATTCCGTACATCGTTAGATCATTCTGTGTTTTGTGCCTCTCCCCCTTTTTTTCGTTTCCCTCGTCGCCAAGTTTCGACCCATCCAGGTGTTCACTTTTGATGTTTTCCATAACCACAAAGTAATGTGTCCTTGTCTTTTTTCCCTCTCCCTGTGTTGTAGTCAATTCTGGAACTCTTTCGTACCTCGGTAAGTTTTCATCCTCTCGAGACAAAAAAAAAGAAAAGAAAACAAAAACAGAAAAAAAAAATTGATGAATAAAAGCAAAAAAACGAAAATTTGACAAAATAATGATTTTTAAAAAATGCCCGTATCACGTTTTCATTTTTTTTCATCCAGCTCGTAACTTATGTGTCTTTTGTGTAGCTTTTTCCTTCATTCAGTTGATTTTCGTTCCTCCCTCGAAATCATTTAATTTTCTTTTCTTCCACATCGAATTTCGAAATCCGATCATTCAATATTTAGTTCCACAACCCTCTTCATTGTGTTATGGTGATTTTTAACGTTTTTTCAACCTAATTTAATTGCTGAAATGCCAACTTGGAATGACCTAATGAACCTAACAGAACAGAATGTACAGAAAACAGGGGATAAACCGCAAAATTTGTTAAATCATCGTTGATAAATAAAATTCCACATTTTAGACATTTTCTTCGTTGTTGTGTCCTCCAATGGTTTCCAAGCTTGGATAGGTAAATTATAATTTCCATTTGTCAAATATTCTTGAACTATTTGTTATATTCCTCTATAAAAATCGATGGAGCTTGGAAAGCATCTTGGCAATTCGGACACTACAATGAATACTAAATGAACTCATAAAGGGGAAATGAAGCCGAGTCAAAATCATATACAACTTGTCAAGATTCAATATATACCTTGCAAAGCTCATTAAATTCAATGTTGCACATCTTATTCGAGTGATGATGCCTGCAAATTTCATTGCCGTTATCGTTAACAAGTTGCACATTTTACAACTAGATGAAAACGGATTATTTCACGTATTCCTCTTATTTTATCTACTTCAAGTTTCGCGTAATGTTTCATAAATTATGTAGGTGCATATATTTCAACGAAATTTCAATAATCTTGAAGATTGATGCAGGAGATCCCTCAATTGCTTGTGTCGAATGATTTCAAAGTCTTGGAGACCATTTCCGACATAATACTATTGTTTGTTCAATGAAGTTATCATTGAATTTCCTACTGATGGTTTATTGGTTTCAAATTATCGAATACCAAGACAAATTGGTTATCTACTGTTTGACTCATATCTTAACTTATTTTTACAAATTGTTCGGTAATAATGACCGTTTACGTAACCATTTATTATTTGTAATTAACCATCTAATAATCCAAACAATGTATTAATCACTCAAATCAAAATGTTTAAGAATTAAAATTTCGATTAGCGTGTTTTTAAACTCGAGCTCATCTCTTACCCCTCCCTTTGATCTGTCTGTATTCGAAAATTAACCTGTCAATGTAGTTGTCAAAGTTTTAGTGGAATAAACCACTCAACCAGGGATTTCACAATCCTGGCAGATTTTGGTGGAAATTCTCCTAGGTTGCCCTGTTCGTTCTCTGATTGGCTTTGTAATCATTTCAATTCAATTCAATGCGATGTCAGAACCCCTTGTCCATGGGCAAAATTTATATTCTGCTTGCAATAGATATCTGATAAACTAATTGCCCTAGTTTACATTCATTTCTATGCATCAATCATGATTTTCTATAATTCAACACACCCAAAACGATATTTTCTCAAGATTCCTCCATTAATTCGGCTCCGTCTTTATATAGAAATAATGACTTTCTTTTATAATCTAAATCTTTTCACCATAACACATTATCAAAGTCCCCCTCTCCTTCTTGCATAATATTATTCATGTGTGTGTGCTATTATTTTCGTTCTGTGAATTTCCTTTCGACCATGTTCAGTTGTCAATTCCTTTCCTTGCACTGTTCTTTTTTTTTTCATTTTCGTTTTCTGTTTATTCTCTGTGTCTCGTCATTGTGAATGTTTTACCACTTGTATGTTTATAGTTTAGTAATTGTTCGTGCTTTTTTATACCTTTCCAAGATTACTCAACATTTCCGAGAGAAAAAAAAACCGCAGAAAAAGCAAAATATAAAACAATTTAAAAAACTAAAAGAGGCAAATGAATAGATATTACTGGATAGAGATCAAAAGATAATATATATATATATATAGAAGGTGAATTTTCTAAGACGTACGGCAGCCATCTTTGTTCTACCCAACCTCTGTGTTATCCCCCACCACTTGTCTTTTGTCTTTGTCTTTGTCTGTTACCCTTACCCCATCCCATTAAAAAAAAATGTTACTTTATTTTATGGATTTTATTTTTATTTTATTTTGAATTTTATACCTATCGAAGGAATATGTACAAATAACAAATAAAACTGGACTTTCAACGGTGCTAAGAGCTTTTGGACGGATCATTCTTGCCATGTGACTCTCTTTCAGCTTGAAAGTTTTTATAATTTACCTTCCTTGCTTCGATTCGGCTTTTAAATGCCCAAGGTAAGTCGACCAGATTAAATTCCTTCGCAAAAATGTGTTTCAAGTAGAGCTTAAAATGATAATATCAATTTACAATTTTTATGACAGTTTTTTATTGATGGAATCCTATTTTAGTTAACCACCAGAAATCGTTGAAATCACATATTTAACACTGATTATAAGGTTGTACAATTTATTTCCATTTTGCTGCAAAGTTTGTTTTTCTGTATTGAAAATTGATCTTCTCCTTTATGGCAGACGTTTAAGGGAGATGGAATTCAGATTTTACGGACATGATACTTCAATATCCTGATTCGTTGGTGGGGGGTTGATAAACAATCGGCCCTTGCGTGTGAGTAGACACTCAGAGATATGATTCGGTCGGACTGAGATGTGCTAGCAAATTTTATTGATGGCTCCAAGCCTATCGGAGTCATTGTTGGAATGCAAACCAACATTTTTCCCCCTATAGGGAAATTCCAGGTTGTCCTGGTCAAAGTGTGGAAAACACTATTGTAACCTTCTAGTGTCCAGTCGAATATTAAGGGCAGAATTCATAGACAAAGCCTGAGTGTGAATGTGCACTCGCCCTCAGCTGAGTAGAGGGTCACCCTCCACTCACCTGCACGAATTCATAGTTGAGTGAGGTCGTTCACTCGGCTGATAGGGGCGCACTCAGATTACGTGAGTGTGACAGTCCACTCAGGGAACGCTCAACCCATTTTCTCCGTATGTTGGCAGCAGTGATAGCATGTTTTAGGGAAAGTTCCCCTGTTTTGTGGGAAAAGAAGGGGGAAATTTTCCCCTTTTCGTTCCATACTGGTTGTTAACGGTTTTGAAAGGTTAGTTTCCATTTTGTGTCGTTAACACGCCCGCCCGATGTTTCTAAAGCATTCTCCATTACTTAAATTACATCAGGGACGTAATCCGCCCCGTGCGCCAAAGTTAGAGGATCGCCAAATGGGCAAAAAAGTGACAGTTCACCAAGTTCTTCTAAATATTATGACCGTTTGTAGTAAATAAATCCCGTTTCGTCAAATTTACCATTTGTTTTTCTCTCAAACTTCTTCCTCATTCCAAGTGTCATCTTGCATCAAATGACTCATTTTCATTTGATTTATTGATATTGAACTTTGTCTTCAACTCTATCCTAGAACCTTAAAGCTGTTTATTACATCAGAGTAACGTTGAAGCACTAGTAATTGGTTGTCCTCAAGTAACGGAAATCTCCTGTTTATTCAACACTGGTATTTTTTAAAAAGTCCTATGTCCTTGCAATCGCTGAAAGTCCTCCTCCCTTTACAGAAGGCAGTGTGATGCAAGAAGTATCAGTGGAACACCTCAACTAGATTCTTCCTTCCTGCCTAATGCCTACCTGGTTTGCACTAAATCTTCAGTTTAACTGGTCGATTGACTGAATTAAATTTCCTTCTTCATCCAAAAAGATGATTGTTACATTAGGTACATCAAGGTCAAGGCACTTCTGATTGGTGGTCTTAAGTAATTGAACACCTTCGGTGCTTTTAATCCGTTCAAATAGTGTGACACTGGAAATTACATTCCAACTTCACAATTAGATTTATCAAGAATCCAGCGTGCACTTAATCTCCAAGTTGATAGGTTGATTGCTTGCAACCTGAACTTTGCTTCTACATCCAAAAAGCTGTTTATTACAGTGAGGTTAACGCAGCGTTAATTGGTAACCTTCAACCACTTCAAGTTCTCCTGCCAATAAAGGAGGCAGTGCTATTGCAACCCCATAGTTGGATTCGCCCTGTATCTACCTTGCATTTCTAGTCATCTTGTTGATTGCTAGTTACCTGACATTTTCGATTGGTCGATCTTAATTAATTGACTGGACACTTTCTACAATGTTTATGTATGTCTCAGCTATAGCTTCTAACCCTTTACAATTCTGGAAATGTTAATACAACCTCCCAACTAGTGAGAGGTTCCAAATTCTGAGCCGGCTTAACTAGCCAATAACTGATATTCCCTTTTAGGACCTTCAGCATTCTCTAGTAGCAACACCCTATTCATCTTGGCAGTAAATTAAGTCGGGGAAATTTCGCCTTATTCCCTTGCGCCGCTCCATTTAAAGACAAATTCTCTCCCCGTTCTATCGAGTTGTGTTACATTTTCCTCTGTTTTTGCGCTAATGCCCCGTACAGGGTTACTGATGTATATTAATGATTCAAGACAATTCTCAGAAAGAGGGAGTTCCCTCGGCACAAACGAGCTCCACCTCATATTAATTAGAGGGTGTTCTCGCGACGGAAAGTGTTTTGTGTTTCTTGTAAGGGGAAACGACGAGCTGTTTACTATATTTACTGCCCCACCTACGTTTTCCTCCGATCCTATTACTTAATTGGTACCTAATACCAAAATTTCTTGAAGGGGCGAACTCAGTGAGACTTTCGATTTTTTAGAAAAAGATGTTTTCTTTTCAACAAGTTTCGAGTTGGTCATTATCAAGAACGAGATTCGTTCGACCATCCGAAAAGATTGAAAAGACAATGTAATAAGTTTATAGATATCTACTTACATTTGCATGTACAGTTGCTTCGTGTTTGGTAGGAAGGAAAATACGAAATTCCTGAATTGATTTGAAACATTAAAGCGTGCAATTTAACCAGGATGTTCTATAATGTAAATAAAGTGGCAAAAAGCCATTCAAGGCAAAATACTCGTGGTCTCTCAAGGAATATGGATAATGGGTTATACGGCAAATCAAACTTGGATCAAACATCTACGTTCAAAATTCTTTGAATAAAATAATGAAAAAAAATAAAATAATGGAAACTTATGAAATTATACTGGGTGTCCTCTAATTACGACAACATTTTCGAATTTTCTTCACGCCTAGTGCATTTTCATAACCAAAAAGTAATTGAAAATACGTTTTTCCATTTCCCTAGAACGTGCTGAAAGTTTGCAAATTTAATCAGCTTTTCAATAGTATGGTCACTCAATATTTTAAGATGAAGTTCTAGTTTGAAGACAAAAAAACATTGAGCACGCTCTGAAATAGCTAACTAAGAACACCAGGGATAAAAGAAGCACAAGTTCGAGCGGTTTAATTAGGGTAATTATCAAAATTCGGGAAATTTTTTATTTAGTATCGAATGGTTTATAAACTGTAAAAAACATCAACTTTACGATTCTGAATCGATTTTATGGAGATATTCCAGTTTGAAGGATCAAAAAAGTCCACCTTATTACAAAGGAGGTATCCCAAGAATTAAGGCTGGAAAAGTTCGAACAGCATACATTGGGGAAATTATTGAACTCGAAACTTGTTTTTAAAGGGTGAAAACTTCATTAACAGTACAAAACATTCGTATTTAGTCTTCAATTTTTTCTGAATTGTACGGACTTCAGAAAACAATTATGCTTACGTAACCACTTTTACGTGATTAAATCACTTAATAATAATCAATATAATAAATTGTATTATACCTCAACCTCTGATTTTGGACCCTTTTGAATCACCACGAGTTGTTATACCTGGTTATAGTTGACTTAAATATAATTTTGGAAAAATTTGATCCAAAAATGTGGGAGGAAACCCTTTTTTTCTTACAGATTCGTAACAGCATCTTACATAAACCAACAACCTTATTTTCATAATTCAAATAGCTTTTGAATTTTCATAAAATTTTTAGTTGCAAATTTATTTGAGACAATTGTCGCCACTACGTTCTGCACTTGAACAAGTTGAAATTTCAATTCCTGATGTGTTGTTTTCATTTCACAGTTTCCTGCTCGTTGTTCGAACAAGGAGTTGCTCTGAAGTCCCCACGTGGCTCACAAATTGGGAGTTGAATTTTCAATAACTTCATCTACCAATGAAGATGTGAAATCTATCATATCATTTAATGCTAGTTCATTCACAGCTGTTGGTATCGGTGAGTACCATTAAAAAAATATTGGGACGTTATTAAAATTACTTGTATCATTAAATCTAGAAAAGTTACTTTAGTGCCTAAACGTATATTGTGCTTGTATTAAGTTGCTGATTTAGTGTGTAAGTGATCATTTTCCAGGATTTCTCTTTTTTTAACTATAAAGAAAATTCCGTGCAGCATGACTTCATGGTCTAATTTTTATCTTAATCTTATCGTTTTTTCAAATGGGGTCTGTAGCTCATCTTTTTTGAACAGTTCATAGGCATGTTACGGACCAATTTGGTACCTAGTTGACAGACTTTTTCAAAATTATACGCAGTAAAATGCAAAATACAAATAAACTGCAAAATTATTGCTGTAAAAACAAATATTGGATTATTTGGCCATTCGCTCCTGGCTTGCCATTTGCATAAAGCTCCCTTTTAGATCGTGGACTAACTCATTTTTCCAAATAATTCTCTTTAATGAGGAGCATTAATTGTTATTAATAAACTTTCATCATAAGTTTGAGAAGTCATCCTTTGACCCGACTACTAAATTAGGTTTCACAATCGCGTTACGCGATATATTTTCTAATGTTTTTCGCGTAAAGTCTTTTGTTGTAACTGGAATGTTGTGACTGTCATTTTTCACACCACGAAAACCGTTAACGATTCTATGAGAAGCTCTCACTGTATTACGAATCACATCATATCTCTTGCTGGCTTCATTATGAGAACTACCGGTATGATGTGCAGCAAATATTGGTCGTTTGAAATCAATAATCCGTCTATACCTACAATCTCTCTAAAAAGTGATAATATTATTTCACCATGAAGCGTTTTGTTTTGGTGAGATTTACTAAAAATTGAGAGGTTCAGGGAGGGCGGGGATTTTAAAAATTTACAGTGTAAAAACAAAGCTAACCTTTAAAGATCATTTTCTTTTTAATGCTTGATTTTAGGATCAGAACGGGTGTTGGTTTCTCGATTTGAGGAGGTAAATCGTCCGAAATGACAAATACTCAGTGGCGCAGACTCATTTCCTCCTTATAAAAAAGAGATTTTCATGCTCTCAGTTGGCGCAGTTACCGAGTCATCGGGGACATTAGCGCTTATGTAGAAGCGCTGTAATTCTGCGTATTTCATACAACCCCTCCCTCCCTCCGCAGGGCCCCCTTCTCTTACTCCCTCCAAAACATCAACCAATGGAATCGCTTTAAGACTTGTGCTCAACACACAACTTTGAGCAAGTCCGGCAACCTTTGGGAGCTCTTGTGACTTCTCGGTGGCGTCCGTGGAATTTTGGTTCAAAGTCACAACAAAAGGGTTACCCTAGCAAGCGATTTTCAACCTTAAGTAGGGTTTGTAGCCGCCACTGGCGATGACCTAGCAAAAATGTCACGCCTCCCCACTGCAAATACTTACAATTTAAATGTATTGGACATGTAGGAATCGTTTCCAGATAAGTATTGACAATCGAAATTGATCTAGAAGAAAAAGGAAAAGACTTTAAAACCCCAATTTTCCCCAGAGTTGATGATGAACTCAACTTTTTCCGTTTTTCGTCACATGGTGATTATTTTTCGGCAGGAACTTAAGGCAACGGACACTTTTAAACTGCTATGGATAGTGTAATTCTAGGACTTGAAATTCTCCTTCAGGCTTGTTGCAGAGATGGGAAAAATTAGCTGTAGCTTATGGCTAAAACTAACTGACGCTTACAATTTTAGCTAATTCACTTCATTTTTAAGGTAAATTAGGTATTAGTTGAAAGGTAGAGATAAAGCTATTAGTTGCGGAAAACTAGCTGTCAGGAGGAGTTACAATTTAATAGCTTTGGCTGTTTCAGTTAACAGCTAACTTTAAAAAAATTGTTCCCGGATCTACGTTAAGTAATATGGCCCAAACGCGAATGTGGAATCCTTGGAACATGTCCGATTTCGATGAAACTGTCTGGAAATGTGCGATTTAGGCAGTACACTCCTTACAGGTCAATACATCTGTCTGCCCATGCGCTGATTCCGCAGCTAAATAATGATAATGATTTGTTGAAATAGATATGAGATCATTAAACCGGTTGTCCCTGAATACACTACAGATTTGAGGGAGGACCGCACTAGGTCCAGAGAAAATCGTGCTAAGTGAATTTTACTCGTGTGCATGCGGAATTCGTTCCAAATTTCTTAAAATGCAAAATTGCCAGTGAAAATTTTGATTTTTTGGAAGAAATAAATTGTGTACGTAGACTCGGGAGCGATTGTTTCAAAACTAGCTGACATCTACAGCTAAAGCTATCAGCATCATAGAGCTATCAGTAGCATTTACAGCTAATGCTATTGGCTTTCAACTTCTCCTGACAGCTGATTTTCCCCAGCTGTACCTTTCAACTGACAGCTAACTAATTTGGCATTAGCCTATAAATTGGTCAGCCAATGCCAAATTCCGTTGTATAGGTGTTGAACTTAATCTAATGGTATAGTAACAGTCTGTTGATCATGTATACATGACATATATACATGACACAGTTACCTGAATTCGAATAGTTTGACTACCTCAGCTGTAACGATCAATAAATAATTGAGGAGTGTGATGGGTATGGATAGTTCCCTCTTTCTTAAAGCCGCTTTAACTCTGAGCATAAACCTGAACATTTTTAGCTCCTGGTGCTGCAAGTTATAGCATCATCTCTCGAAAGGAGCAACTAATCTGTATTTCATTACCTCCTTGTTGGAGGAGTTATTAAAAATAGCGTGGGATGATAAAACGGGCACGAGCAAGTATAAATAAGTCAGAATCAGCGTTTTTAAAACCTTATAAATTCCCAGATAGAGAATTGTTTCTCAAGGTCATCCCTATGTGAATAAATCGAATTTCCTTGTAGTCTCAGTTTATGGGTACTGGTAGTTGGACTAGAATCAAAACCCTCCATATCCCTACAACTAGTTAATCTTATTTTGGGACCAAGAAGTATGTAAGTAAGACCTTTTTAGACAGTAATACAATCACCATAAAAGTATAATTAGGGCATGAGTTGGTACAATAAAGGAAACAAGCCGACTTTCTCGAATAAACAACTGATTCACTGATTTTTGGAAACTCCCGCTAAGAGAACATTTCAAAGTGGGCAACACTGGACTTGATTGTGTTGAACTTGTTAGATGTTTAGATGGAACCAACCAATCTATTTGGTCCCAATATCGGATGCTAGAGAGATTATACGGTTTAGTTCCAACATTTGTTACTAGAGTGAGTTGGCGTCACTCATCACTAATTCGCATACAAGATATCTGACTTGAAATATGGATGCTGTGTGTCTGATTAGGGGAAATCAGGAGTCATGTGATCTATTCAGTTAACCAATCTATTTGGTTCCAGTATCAGCTGCTAGAGATATTATACTGTTTACTTCCAAAATTGGCAATTAGAGTGAGTCACGTCCTGGATCTACTGAGTATTTTTCACTCTTTTAATCATCTGAGAATGTTTCCCACTGAATTTGGTTGTTACGATCAAGTTAGGTGTTTTGATGAAGTGCCCATGACTTTTTTCATACTTTTCTTCATCCTGCCAACTGATTTCGTATGACAACCCTGATGATCTTGATTGTCCTCCTTAATCAGCACAAACTAATCTGTCAAAAATCACAACCTTATGATAAAGTTAGCTGTTGTGCATCTATTATATCGTATCTGTAGCCTATTATTACAAATTCTATTTCATCATTGTGCTCAGAATGTAAATTGAGTTTTGGAGAAGGATTAATTGTTATCTGGAACTCAAGATCAGATTTTGTTGTTTTTACGTTAAATTTATGAAAAAGGTATCGTTTTGGAATAACTTTTCAATTAACCCAAAATGGATTTCCTCGAAGAAAATTTGTAAAAGTTGTTAAATTTAAAGTGTAAGCCTGATATTTTTCTCGGATTACCCTTGCATACAGTTTGATTGCCGAACCAAGGTTTCGAATCCTTCTAAGCTCTATTATCGAATTGCAGGTTATAACTCTCAATTAATGTTAGTTTATAACTGTTTATTAACAAGGGAGATGGGGCTGGACGCAGGTTCATGATTGACTGCTTCCTTCATTGAAAACTAAGGAAATTTACGTTCACTTCATACTAATCCATGTTATTTGTATTCAAAAGATCAAAATCTTATCATTCTTCCTGTCTGGGGATTCCTCGGTGCCAATTGAATATTAGCTTGGGGTATTTGCAGAAGTTGTTCTACTGTATTCACTGTAAATCAAAGTTGATCATTGAGCAGCTATTGCCAGTGGTGAATGTGCTGATCAGAATGGCTCTTCTATGCTGCTTTCTCTTCAGTGATGCATAGCTTACAGAGGAAGTACGTGCTTATTCTAAAATAGTGGATTATTAAATAATCTACTATTGTAGAACAATTTTGTGCTCTATTAGTAATCGCATACTCTTATCAAGAGGTTTCACTCGTTTGCGTTGGTATGTCAAATTTACAGATGGTTCAGAAATATCAGAGGCGAATGGCACAGATGTGTTGATCAATGCAGCACTTTACTAACTTTCCTGCTAAAAAGTCTCAACTTGTAAAAGGGACAATAATCTACCGGTCTGGTTCTTTCTTCAACATTGTTGATCCCTGCATGCATTTCTTTCACAGTGCGATAGCGATGCATGATCTTCAGTGCTGTCAATGTTGTCAAAACGCCAACCATTCCAAGACATCATTCACAATCATATTGCTATTAGCTTCTAATGCGATCAAGAATGAGCTTCAGTACCCTCCTCTAAATAAATATTCTCATTATCTTATACATTTATGTTGGATCACAAATCGAATGAGACACAGTCGCAATGGGCTATTGTTAATGGCATTTTTGACATCGAGCACTGCTTTCCAATGGGCCATGCGCCTAGGGAAACAATAGGTAGTACATACAGGAATACAACATTATAGTATCAAATAATAAATAGTAAAAACAATATTTAATTTAAGTCCAAATTAGCAACAGTTGAAAGATTGGATCCTCAAAACCTTAAATATTTGTATAACTTCAAGTGTAGAATAATTTCAAGACATTCTGTAGTCAATGGTCTCCAAGCGAATTTTCCAAGAAAACTAACCTACTGCAAAATTGTCAACATTTTAGGAAATGTCCTTCGTGAATGTAAGTTTCGTATATAAGTAATCCCAGGCAATAACTACTCTTGGATTTGAGTTATTAAATGCCGCCCTAACTCCAAAAAAAAATTCAATAACCAACACTTTTTACAAGGATGGGGTTAGAGAATACCATTTTTTTTTACACAAAAAGGGCATCTATTTTGTAAAATTATGAGATCAAAAGTAATTTAAACTTGCTAAAGTCATAGACAGTTTTCTATATTGCAAAACATGATTTGAAGCAAGCAAAGCAACAAACGCTTGGTGAAACCATGCTGCACATCTAAGACTTTTTGTTAATTTATTGGTTTTTTAAAATCATCATTCAATAATAAACATTTACATTTGTTAATGCTACTCTCATAGTTGTAGATATATATTGTTAGGTACATAATACCACTTTCACGTAATGTTTTTTGTTCCCATAATTTCATGTTTGTTAACTTAGTTATTTAAAAATGTTTAATATATGTGCTTACGTACTTCAATGACACGATTTTGTAGTGTTTTGTTTCTGTATTACAGCTCCCTGCTCGTTGTTCGAACAAAGAGTTTTTGGAAACTGCTTGAAACGTCAATAATCACCAAAATATTTCTGGAATTCGGTCGAATCAGTAAGTTTTCCGAGCATTTTCTTCCTCGGGCAAGACATCCAAGTGAGTCAACTCAAACCAATTCGCTTGCTGATAGCGCTAATTATTTCTTGTTGGTTTCAGCTTGATATTTCTGAATGATCGTAGTTTTTCAACGATGTCAACGTTGGATTTTTACAATTTAGCATAGTTTATACATTAAGCTATGGTGCTACAACTTAGAAGAAATATCGCACCATTCATTGATAGGACATTGTAAGATTTTATTGCCATTTTATACTGAGCTTGAAAATGCTTGAGGCTAGCTTTACTCAATAAGACTTGAGCTTTCAAAAGATATTTGAGGTTAATGACAAACTACGTACCTGGTACCAGGGCTAATGATAATTTTGATGTTATGAAACATATTCGCTCAAGTAAGATAAAAGTTAATGGGTGAACTGATGTCTTGTGAAGGCAATGAATGAAGCTACAGGGTATTCAACTATTACGTAGTAGGTCTTCATTCTACATCATAAGATTGCCTCCTAAATAGGAATTGAACTGTCTTACTTGTTACTGTATAATCTAGGCTGTGAAAAATAGAGAGCTTGGAGTCGAATCATCACTCAAGTTCAAAGGAATGGGAGAATGCTCTGGTATACAGTTTGAAGTTATTTTGACCCTTACGTGACCCTTTGTCTTAAAATCTTACGGTCGTTGTTTCAAAATATCCCCCTATTTGCTCCTGTGCAATATATGGATGATGTATCGGTTCGTAGGTCTCAGGGTTACGGCACTTTAGATCGTTAGTCTAAAGTTCTTACTTTGAGCGTTGTCTTGATAATGGATTTGGTAGAATGTGATAATTGGAAATGGTGGCATTGGAATTTTTTAACTTCACTTTGCGGATGCAACAGCCTATTCATTGCTGAGAATACTCAGTGAGATGGGTTCTGGGTCCCCTCTTGTGCTATTTGGTACCATGTGCTGGCCTGGTTTGTTGGCGTTACAAGGACACTGACTCTGGGCTAGTGTCTTCCTTCATATCACATCTACAGATTGGTTGCTGCGCTGTTGGTGCATTGTTAATACATCACTGCAGGAACTTTTAAAAGCAAACCCTGGGCCACGTTGGTACACTTCGATTAATTGGTTCCAGGAATCCCAGTCATAAATTCGGAACCCAAGGGTGGCATAGCATAAGCCATTAGATTGAACAAGCTCTCTTATCAAAGAATTAGTGTGTCTGGTTTGTGCTGGTGTAATTGTTTGCAACTTTTACTAAATATTAAATGATGATACATTGAAATACCAAGTCTTTAGAGTTGATCACTCTTCCCTAAACTCACTCTTATCTGAGACCCTTGTGACTAAGATGGCATCCTGTACAGTCACACAAAGAGCGTGGTTTCAGTTCCCACTGGCCATTATTCCAGAATTTTCGGTTCCGTTCTGAGAAAATGAGGAAATAAATAGTCAGTCACCTGAAATCACTTCCAGAAACATTAGATAATTTAATGAAAATGACGGCGTTTGAAAAAGATGCAGGAGTTGGACGGGGGAACACCTCCTTAAGTTAGCAGACAGTGCTGCCAACTACAGTTGAAGCGCTTCATTGAAAGCATTATCTGCTCGAATAACTTTGACTTTCAAATCCTTAAAAGGCATTCAATTATTGGTAAAGGGTATTATGAATTATTTTTTCCGCTGTATCAAATAAAGATTGCGGTACATTTATCATAAAAGCTGAAAAAGTTAGAAGATAGAAGCGACTGAAGTTGTAGAGGCTCGCAGTCAGACCTCTGCTGATTCAAACTGTGCATTTGATTTCTGCGCAAAATCTCCTCCAATGATTTTGTCGGTATTGGATGCTCTGCAAGTTACTTTTTAGGTTCATTATAGAACGTTAGGGTAGAATTCAATATAAAAAATTCAAGCGAATTTGATAAACCCCTTCTGTTAGATCCCCGCCGTCTAGACTATGAATAATTCACTAACTTGTTAGCTAATGTTGATAATGACTCCTCAAAATATACACACCCTCTTCACTACACCCCAGTCCTCAGGCACAACCTTTTCACAATGTACTAGCTCTTATGAATATATCTTACGTATTTTTGGTGGAAGCTAAATAGGATTTTCTCTTCTATTTAAAAATGTCTTTTAATGTTTGTCATACCGACTTATACAGACATAACCATACACAACTCATGGTTATAAATATAAAGCAAGGCCGTCTCCGTATATTTGTTATTTGTACATTTAATCAAATCAAATTAATTTCGCATTTTTATCATTTTTCTCTTTTCATTTATTAATTTCAATATTTTTACGAAATCACACCTAATAACTCCGCTACGCACCGCTATCTCTGTGGTGCTCACTGCTAGAACTATACTTATGCTGCAACCGTTCAAATCCAATTTCATTTGAAACGACCTAAAATACTGTTAGTTGACTCCCACAACCAAACGGTATGTAGGTTGAACTCCTAGGTACTGGAAGAATGGGTATTGAAATCGCATCAACTAAAGTTGTACCAATTAATTATAAAATGCTGTGCTATCATCGTCATTCGAATGCATTTATTAACTTTATTATAGTCTATAGTGAAGTTTCTTAAATTTAATTTTATCTAGCATTAATAAATGATAAATTTTAAGTGAACTCCTTCTTGAGTCACTGCACAATACTGCATGTATCGCCTTGTACATACAAAACTGAAGAAAAAATGCCTGAATCAAATTTATTTTAATCAAATTTAGTTTGAAGAGCATGAGAATTTCAAAGTTTGGAATTACAAGAAGAAGCATTTTGGCTCGATAAAAACGTAGCAGTGTAAATAATTTTCAACTTTTTGTCTACGCTTTTTGTCTCGTTTCGCTACCATTTATCAATTTTCATTTTTTATTTTCAATGAATACCACTACTTGTGTTTGACAGTATGTTCACGAGAATGCAATCATCTCTATTTGAATCCAATTGTCTTCCATATTAATTATTCATGAAAATATGATAGGTACCTGACCAAACTCTAAATATTTTGCAATCTGTTAAAAAACTCAACTATTTAATTAGGAATTCATTTTTGTTTTTCATTTCTTTAGTGATTTGATTCTGTAAATTTAAATTTGAAATAAATTAACCTAATCGTCAAATTATTTGTAGGACACATAGTGAACGATTACTGTTGTTTCAAACAGAGCTTTCATAACTGAATGTAAAAGTGTCCCTGATTCTTTTAATTAATAAAGCCTTACTTTACAATTTTTGTTTGAAGAATTAATTTTTAGCTAGAAAATTCAGTTAGCTCAACGTTTTTAATTTTGTTTAGTTTTCTTATTTCATTTAAATCGGATTTACCATGTTCAAATTCACTCACTTGACGTTTTGGGATTTGTCAGGCGTGTTTCCGTGATGCGTGGCCAGGTGCTGAGCCCCCAGGGACTGGGTATTGTTGGAATCAGGGTTTCCGTTGATCGGGACTCGAGGTTCGGGTTCACCTTAACAAGAGCCGGAGGATGGTAAGTTGACCTCATTTGAATTAGTCGTATGAAATTATAGTTTCCTGATATTTGAAATGTATAGTTTTCTAGAAATGTTGGCCATACGCTGTCAAGTACCTACGGGCAGTTCGATTTCTACTCCGTTTAATCATGTCCCTAATGTGGTAAGTGGTGACTGAAGAGGTTTCATGTGAATCATTCTGATTTCATTGGTTGTATAGGTGCTGTCTCCACCTTGGATTGTCATTGAATATAATATTTTTAATGACAAGGCAATAGTAGCTTTAGAGATTTATTATCATGAATATTAAAGAGGATGAAACTGATGGTGTGGGGCTGGTGGGGTGGCTGCGTACGATAGAACTTACATGTCTTAATTGACATAGAATTTATATTCTAAGAGACTGCGAGGTGGTCAGAGAGGGACCTTTCAGGTAACACTGGGGCGTTGCTCACATCTCTGGCAGGTCTGCAATACTCTGTAGGATGCTGTAAAACCTAGGAGGAGCTACGTGAAAAACAAGAATTTTAGGTTTGTTTTGACAAGAGGTTCCGAACCAGTTCGGGATAGAACCAGAACCTACAGGGGGAGTGATAGAACCACCGAGAACTTTCGGTATTTGTTCTACTTGTCCAAACGCTTTCTGGACTAGTTTGGAACCAAAAACCTGAACTTCCTCTTCCCGCATGGTTCCGTCAGACATCGAGACCAAAAAAAGAGGTCTAAAATACTCGATAAATTCCACTTCGTTGTATTGAGCGACGGTTTCCAGGTAATTCTCCGTTTTTGGGCGCAGCCGTTGATTAACCACGTACTCCACTACTTCTTCATCAGACGAGCTGAAGTCAGGTTCACTGATGACGGTGTGGTCCTCATCACTCGAACTTGATGATGAACTAGACATTGTTGTAAACCTCGGAATTTATACTTGAAACAAAGTTTGTTTGACAATCTCAACGGTGCAGGTGGGCCGTATTTGGGCGGGAATAGATGATAACCGTTGAGAACGTGATAAATCTACTGCGCATGTCTCGGACTAAAAGTTCTGGCAAAAATCTTCGAACCACTTGAACTAGTTCCAAGTGGTTCTGGACTCCTTGTCCAAACAGCGAACCAAGAGGTTCGAGATTTTTCAGAACTAGTTCTGGCGTGTCAAAACAGCCAAAAAGGGACGTGTTCGGTTCTGAACTGGTTCTGAACCTCTTGTGCCAAACAAACCTTTTGTGTTCTCTCCTATAGTCAGAAGAATCTGCATATTGTTCACCTTCAGCTGTCTTCCCTAAACGTTAGAACACAACCGTACCTGTGATTGAGCAAAGTATAGTAGACAACTGTTCCAGGCCTAGGCCGTTCGGCTGCCCTCCTAAGGTAGAATGAACACAATTTGATTTGATGACTTAGCTTGAGGAAAGCTACTTATCGTCTTAATTGACGTAGAAGTTATCTTCAGGAAGTGGTAAAAAGAGGGACGTTTCAGGTAACATGGGGGCTTTATACACACCTCTGTGAGGTCTGCAATTACATAAATGCTTATCTCTGTAAAATCTAATAGAAACTGCGTGGTCTCTTACCAGAGATATGAACTGTATGTTCACTCCTACAGTCGGGGAGGTATCTGCATATTGCTCACCCTCAGTCGTCTTCCCATAACATTAGAGCACAACCGTACCACTGGTTGAGTAAAGTACAACAGACAACTGTTCCTGGCCTCGACTGGTCAGCTGTCCTTCTAAGGCAAGAAAAGCTACAGAACTCCTGCCCTGAAGGGGAACACTTCCCTAAATGGTCACCCATCCTAGTGCTTGCTAGGCTAGATGTACCTCAACTTCGCTTATCGCCTGAGAAATTAAGCCTTAAGGCTACCACTGGTCGAGTTTACTGCCCTCATCTTCGTCTGCTACAGATCAAGTAGCATTGGACTTCCCTTAGTATACAGCTGGGAATGTGTCACTTACATGCTTTAGGTGGGCTTTGTTGTGTAAAAGCTGCACATTACACTTTTACTAACCTTCTGACCAGAGATAGTGGCTAGGCACAACTCTACTGGTTATTCGTAGGACTTGATTATGGGAGGAGGGAAGATTTACAAGATAAGTATGGAAGTGCAAAGTCTACGAGAAAATGGTGTTGCCAACAGGGTAAATCTACTTTATATTGGGATTAGTATCGGTTAGTGGAAGGGAGCTATAAAGGTTAAGTATGCTAAGTCTAGGGCAATTCAGTAAGTTGCAGATACCATCATTGTACAACAGCCTGGATGTTTCTCAAACCATATTCTTCAGTAATAAGTGCAATAAGTTTCGTATTTTCCCTATTTTTAACTCAACCAAAGACTCTTTTCAATTTAGTCCAAGTTTTAATAGGTAGGTATGAATCCAGAGCATTAAACAAGAGAGAATTTGTCGGTTCTCAAGTCCGTTGATGCATTGATAATGTTATCCCAAATTCCGGATACATACTTTAAATATAAAAGGATTTAGATTAAATATATAAGATCAACATTGCAAACACGTTGCTAAGTCATATATCAGTATAATTAGTATGTTGTGTAATATCAAATATGGCTCAGAAAATTGAGATTCTGGGTTGTTTTTCTGATCTTGACCTTCATACTATCTTCAGTCTTCACAAATATTGGAATACTTACTTTAAACTCAGCCGTTCGTCTGCTTCATGATGAGAAATTTTCAACTTTCCAACCTGTAGGTTCGATGTTCTTGTCAACGGCGGTGGAGCGGTGACCCTTCAGTTCCAGAGAAGTCCATTTCGCCCTATGACGAAGACGGTTTTCGTTCCTTGGAATCAGATCGTCGTTCTCGGCCCCATCACAATGCAGCTCTCCGATGACTCTGAAATATTTCCAGGAGGTGCTCCACCAGCTGCCCTCGCTTTAGGTAAGATTGAATTAGCATATGATTGTATGTACTAGTTCAATGGCAGAACATCCCAAAAACATGATTGTTACATCAACCATGGGATACATATAGCCATGCCATTAATTATGTACACAATTTTTTCAAATTTTCGTTCACTTCAATAGCAAACACAATAAAAGTGGAAAGTATTCTAACAATAAAACAATCAGCTAATGAATATAATGAATTTTAAAATATACTCACGTTACTGGAGCAACTTATTGTATTGCCTGGTATAAATGTATAATGCTATTCCAACAGGATTGGGAAGCCCGTTGCATAGCGCCCCTTGTTTGGACCACGACGAGACACTTCTGATGCCAGTCATTTTGTCGACCTGGATGCCTGAAAAAGTCGGCGGGAAACCTGGCAAAAGTTTGGTTTTTGCTGAAACTCAGGTAAATTTAGTACTACTTTTAATGATTGGTTAACCCATTACATGTAGGACATGTTTTGAGGTGCTCACACCCCCACAGACGTCCATTAGCACTCAAAATTGTTACAAAAAGTGTAAGGTTGTGTTAAAACATCCGTAGTGAAGACTAGACGGGATATGCAAATAAATGCAACAAAACTTCATTTTCCTTCCCGCATGGATGAGGTACTACTACATCATCAAAAAATCATTATCGTCAGTGTACCAACTCATGAAAAACAATACCTGCCTACATTGAAGGCAGGCTAGTGATTGCTAGGTTTAGAAACCCTAATTGGAAAATGGTTACAGAAATTGAAATTCCTGTCCTGGGTTGTAGGAAGTTTATTTTTGTGGGATTCTCAAACACGAAGTAGATATTCTCAATACAATAAGAGATTTACAAACAAACAAGATGAATATTTGATAAAATAATGGAATGTGACTTCTTAGAGAGTTTTGTGTTCATGGTATAACTAACTCCTTAAAACTATGCACTCTAATCGATCAAGTCGAGTAATCCCCTCCTAGGAACCAAAAAGAATTGACAGTTCTTCGCAAGTAAGGCTTAGGGAAATATTTCAACACCCTTGAGGGCGATAGAACCACGTGAGATAGTACTACCTAATTTGCACAGCAACGATTAAGTGGCTGCAGATGATATTCATTGATGGTTACATGTCCAAGGCTTGAGAAATACAATGTTATTACCGCTTTCAGATGCTGCAAGAGAGTATTCGAATCCCAGGATCCAAACTCCATCTGATGTATCGAACTAGCCTCGCTCCTGGGTATCTCAGCAAGGTGGTCATGAGGCTCACCCGCGGCGTCATACCCAAGTCCTTGGTAAAAGTCCACGTCAGAGTGGAGATCGAAGGATCCGTTCACTCCAAAGTGTATGAGGCCGACCCCAATTTGACTCACACTTTCGCCTGGAACAAAAGAAACGTCTACAAACAGAAGGTCTATGGAGTGGCCCAGGCCAAAATCTCTGTGGGTTACGAGCACTCCACCTGCCCCATAATTGTTTGGGAGACTCAAACCGCCATTCTGCAAGGGTTTGACGTGGACATCTCCGACGTAGGCGGATGGAGTCTGGACATTCATCATCATTACAACTTTCACGAAGGTACCTACATTAAGGCTTTTGCTTTACATTAACTAAATGGTTGGTTTTCTTCAGTTTGAAGTAGTTTAATTAAGTCTAAAGAAGTTTTAAAATAATCAATCTTTCTTGAAACCTCTTTTTTGGTGTTTCAAAGCCCAATCTGTTGCATCGTCTGAGAAACTAATTTTTTGCTTCCGAGTCTACTAAAGTAGCGGAAGCATTGTTTTCACTTTCGGAATGTGAAAATTTTTTTGTCTCCAAAATCAAAAATTCCACTCGCATTTTGCGTTTTAGACCTTTCAGAACAATTTTGGTTCCGTGTCTGTCTGTGTGTCAGCAAATCCTTGTTACAGGCAAAACTACACGAAGTTATAGTCCGATTTTGATGAAATTTTCAGGGATTGTGCGGGTTGAGGTGTAGATGGTCCCCCATAGGTTTCATGACCCCCGGATCAATAGTAGCCTCTGCGCATGCGTAAACGTGAAATCCTTGTTACGTCCATAACTCTGGGAGTTCTTGATCAATTTCGATGAAATTTTCAGGGATTGTTCGGTTTGATATGTAGATAGTCCCCTATGAGTTTCATGACCCCCGGATCAATAGTAGCCCCTGCGCATGCTCAAACGTGAAATCCTTGCCACAAGCATAACTTCGGGAGTTCTTGACCGATTTCGATGAAATTTTCAGGGATTGTTCGGACTTATTAGGTATATTTTATAGTTTGCTCAATAGTTGAACATGCCTACCTTTATTTTCTCAAGTTATGCTCCTGCATAACAATAAATTTACCCTAATTCAATATTTACTTCACCTAATTGAACGAAGTTCTTTAGTCAATAATAATTTTCAATGATCTATACAGTCATGTTATGGATACGAGGAAGCTATGTGCCACACCCACTTGTTTTTAAATGGCAATGCTCTTCAGAAAAAAAAAACGTTGACCGCTCCATCTAAATTGTTGGCATGGTCGTTATTCCCACTTTTTCTACTCTTTTAAAATGATCCCAACACTAACAACGTTTTTCTAAGGTGGATCCTTTCAAGTTTTCTGGTTACTACCTCCTGGATTTGTGTACCCATCAACGTGGAAAATTCGTGGATTTCTAAGATCAATCAATCAATCAATCATGTCCTGTGGCTCCGTCAAGAGCATAGGGCCTCAATGAATGCACGCCATCCCTCTCTATTCAGTGCCAGGGCTTCAACCTCCCGCCATGTCTTGCCAACCGTCCGTATTTCCTCTCCCACTGTCCTCCTCCAAGTTCTACGAGGTCTACCTCTTCGTCGAAAACCCTGAGGATTCCAATTCAGCGCCTGACGCTCTATCGCCCCTCCATCTTTCCTCAGTGTGTGACCGATCCATTTCCATTTCCGTTTTTTAATTTCCACTGATATCGGTTTTTGATCAGTTTTAACCCACAGTTCTTCATTAGAAATCACATCGGGCCACCACACACCGAGGATCCTTCGCAAACAACGATTGACAATTAAAAACCAAACTCAGATTATTCACAACTAACGTCAAGTCATTGCTCCTATATGGCTGTGAAACATGGAGAGTAACCCAAGTACTTACCAGAAGACTCCAGACCTTTGTCAATCGTTGTTTGCGAAGGATTTCTAAGATATCGTAGGATAAATGAATATCTCATAATATGCTGTTTCAGGAATTCTGCAAAAAGGCGATGGTTCCACCGTCCATCTGAAACAGCTCGCTCGGAGTGTCAAAGTCGTCATGGGAACAGGTCTGCAGAGACCGCTCATCTGCAAAGATTGCGACGGCGTTGCTAGGGACGCCAGACTCCTGACGCCGGTAGCTCTCACCTCAGGGCCTGACGGCTCCTTGTACATCGGAGATTTCAATTTGGTGCGACGCTTAGCCCCTGATGGTTCAGTCTTCACCGTCCTTCAACTTCGGTAAACATAAATTACTCTGTTTTCACAACTTCAATGTTATCATTTTTGTTGTAAATTGCTGAAAAATCATTCCATAGGCCACACAAAACTGAAAGAGACAACTATTTTTGTATATTCACGGTAAATTAAAGAGTACAATCCACAAAAAAGACTAATTGTCTTTCTTTTTCGTTAAATTTTTCTTTCTTCTGTCAATTTTAGATCAATGCAAGACATAACACATACAAAATGTATGTATTTATTTGTCCTTTAGGTAGGATCATCGATGCTCCTTCGCCTGCAATACGTTAAAATGAATAAAATCAATCACAAATTCAATAATTCAAAGTCAAAAAAGTTCCAGTCATGCAGTAAGATCATATGAACGACTTGTTGAAATTTGAACACTCTGTGTGCAAAGATATTGTTTCTTGTTTTATTACAACTGCTCTTGGTTAAATTACAGAAGAAGAGAGAATAGAAGAATTTCAGGATAAAATTCTTCAAAACAGTTGTACCAACTCCACTAATCAATATTAATTTTCGCTTGTTTTTGTGATTTCAGTACTACCCAAGTTTCGTATCAGTACTACCTGGTCCTATCTCCTGCTGATGGTCGCCTTTACGTTTCTGATCCCGAACGTCACCAGATTCTAAAGGTCATCTCGTTGGAGTCAGTAGCAGAACCAGCTATAAACTGGGAGGTAAGAATTCATTTTTTAAGTAAAATAACGAAATTTTTCGAAAAACTGAAATCTTTGCGTGGCTGTTTTTGCATCCTATGTTACCTATAGTTATTGCTTTAGAACTGTGACATATGTTTCTTCTGGTTTATTTGCAGGTGGCTGTGGGCTCTGGTGACCGGTGCATTCCCGGGGATGAGACAAGCTGTGGTGATGAAGGGCCGGCCATCCAGGCCAAACTTGCTCATCCTAAAGGGCTCGCGATCGCGGCAGACAAAACTATGTACATAGCGGATGGCACCAACATCCGATCTGTGGACCCCAATGGCATCATCCACACGCTCATAGGCCACCACAAGCACCACAACATCTGGCAACCTATACCCTGCAAAGGCGCCATCCCTGCATCACAGGTACACTACTGTTGTCCACTGTTTCTGTAAATGGACTTGTATGAGTTTAAATGATGGGGATAAAATATATAATGATTTTATATTTTATTCCTAAAAGTGGACTGTATAGGGCCGGTGAGTTGATCGGAAAAGCTAATGTGGGGAACTAGGTATGAAATTATTGCGGAGTAAATATATAAAATTGCGGTACCTTGAAGGTTTGACATTCTCAAAGAGGAGGGCCCTTCTGAAGGTCGATGTGTTGAAGGTACTTGAGGCAGTATAATTTTAAATGAACCGGAATAAAAAATGAAAAGTGGGGGAGCGTTAGGCTATTTCTTCTTGTTCTATTAATAAAAAAGCTCATTTTCGCGACACCTGTTGCTAATCAGGTGAGCTCACGGGAAAAGAAAGAGTTCTTCTTTTATGCATTTTTAAAAGAAAATTGACCTTTTCCCGTGTATTTTGATCCCAACTATAGGTACTCCTTTATTGGCAGAAGTTTTATTGCGATTTCGCAAGACTTCTACTAGAAGTGATCGGATCAGGTGGTTTCCCTATTTCTACTAATCGAATCTTTAAAAAAATTGAGTATCAATAGTTTTTCAAATATTCAAACTAGGTAAATGCCATTGGAGAGCAAGGTTGATTCTCAGCAGCTCGATTTTCATTTTCACATTTAAATTATTGTTTCAGGTAGTTATTTGGCACATAAATCTGTTCTCAACCAAAATCATTTGGATTTGATGATCATATTTTTGCTCCTTTTTCAATAATCGGGGGGGGGGGGACTGTGAACTATATATCACTCTCCCAACAGCTTAGTATAAATTCAAATCATGAACGCAAGCCAATTGAATAATAAACCCTTGAAGGAATTTGCAGCGTTTTTTATGGTTATCAGAATGCTTCAACCCGTGTATCGGCTACAAAGCCTTTTAGGAGTTCACTCCAGTATCCACATTACTGCATCACTACGTCACTAGGGAGGGGCTCATTCGATTCCTAGTGGAGTGTTCTTCAAAAAGAGAACACATTTAGGCCGCCTTGACTCTTTTTTCGGTTTTTATTCTACAAAACTATAATCACCTTTGATTTCTTTTCTTCTACCTGCGTGAGCCAATATTCAATGTTGATTTTTTTCTTCCTAAAAATCAATAATAAACCAAAATTGAATTTTTATTCCGATATTTCAAACTAAGTGCCATTGGAGTACGAACTAGGAAAGTTTTCAGATTTTCATTTTTTTGAAATAAAATTGTAGGTAGTTATTTTGGACCATTGTTCATTATTTGATGGCATTTTTTCTCCTTTTTTTCTGGGGGGGGGGGGGGGGTCGAGGATGAACTCTTTATCACTGATCCCAACAACTTGCTAATGTATTTCATTAAGTGAAACCATTTGAATGTAACAAATGTAGACTCATCTGTAAATCCGTCTAATCGATGCCTATTTCTGAGTTTGAGGAAGAACTTTAATCATGTACATCCCACAATTAAATAAAAGTGCATTCCTAGAATGATTGGTCTTGAAACTCATGTTTAATAAATTAAATCATTCCTAGAATGATTGGTCTTGAAACTCAGAATAAGTGTCATCTTTTTATCGATATTTGTATTGATACTATCTTTTGATAGTGGCAGCAACATTCTCTACTCAGAGAGCTTGTTATGATCTTCTACACGTTGCCTCTATCTATTCCTTAATTATTCTAAATGTATAATCACCTCAGCATTTCTTTTTGCTTCTACCTGAGTGAGCCAATATTCAATGTTGAGCAGACCCAACAGCCCCTTTGGATGCTGTTCTTCCTATAAGAATCAAATAAGCTTCTTATTCCGATATTTCAAACTGACACCGAAATTCTGTTTCACTCGATGCATAGAGTTCTACTAGGAAAGCTTTTCAGAATTATAATTTCCTTGATGTAACATATTATGTTTGATGTTCTCACTGTTACCTGTTTGGATCTGAAATCTATACCTATAACAAGATGTTTCTGTATTGATTTGAAGGCTCAACTTCAGTGGCCGACTGGACTAGCACTCAGCGCTTTGGATGGTTCATTGCATTTCATAGACGACAGACTCGTGTTGAAATTGACGTCAGACCTCAAAGTCAGACTAGTAGCCGGTACACCTCTCCATTGCCACTCAGGGAACGATCAGTCCAAAGAAGATGGAAAGCAGGTAAATACAATCGTATTCACTCAAAAGTTGTGTTATAATATTAAACAATACGATAAACTTTGTTAGACAAACTTGTATTGTAGTTGTTAGGTAGTACCTATATAAACACATCTGAAGGTTGACCCATCAATAAATGAATTTCATTTTTAGCCTAAAGGGTAAAGCTCCACTTATAAACTTTACGAATCAATTATGTAGATCTCCAGACTTCCTAAATATATTCAATTTTCAAAATTCGTTGTACAACTTTCTTTAATATAAAGTTCCTTAGGTTGTGCGATCCATCAAGGGTCGTAGACTGCTAAGCCAATCTTAGGAACATTAATTGTATCAATTGAATACGAATGGTGAGCAAAACATATGCTGACAACTTCGGTATTATTTGTTCTTGGCGATGAAAATTCTGCTAAGTTGGACCTTACGTGGACTATTACCAGATTGTCATTAATTTTCTTGTACCATCAAAAGCTCTCACTTATTATGACTTACTCATTGAATTCAACATTATTTTCTGACATAAAAAACTGACAAAAGCTATCCAACCGTACAGTTAACCATGATGGATAAATGTACTGGAGTGAGTAGGTACGACAATTACTTAATGGAAAAACGCAATTGAAACTGTGCCTACTAAATTATATTTTCTTCATTTAGATACATGTTATTTGATTATTGCAGGATGCCGAAGAAGGTACATCTGCTACTCAAACTGCCCTCGGCCCAGTGCTCGCCCTTGCGTTTAGCCCTGATGGGCTCCTTTATGTGGCTGATATCGATTCGCAGAAAGTCAACGCGATTCGTGTTGTCGACCCGTCCGGGAAAATGGCGTACTTCGCTGGTCGAGTGGTTCAAAACAACGATAAACCGTAAGTTGTTCTGGAAATTCGTTGTAAAATATCCACTTTTGATTTACAGACACCTATAAATTACTCCTTTTTTGTAAATATGGCTCCTAGATCTCCCATAAAGAATCCATGATATATGATTGCTGGTTGGGTCATTCCACGTCAAATCGACCTATCGTTGCAGTCGAACAAATGGCACTCCGCCGGCTTATATGTTTTACCCAGTTTCTCATTTTGACTAAAATTTCGCTTGAAATAAGTTTTAACAAAATAAATTCAGTCGTGCTATAACAAACTGTGCACAGACTACATAATATTTCTACTTATTTCACCTGTTCCCTACAATTCCATGTTGATATATGCGAACATTCCTTGTAAGCCACAAGCTTAATCTTAAATAATAACTTTGATGCTAATTACATACATTTGGTGGGGGGTGGGGTATGATTAAAGACTCTGTCTCACCCATTGACAACTTCCAAACATTGATAACATAGAGAAATTTAAGAACTGTGTACAGGGCCGACCAAACTGTGCATATGCCAGAAGTTAGTAACGCATAAGACAAAAGTCAGTAATTTTGACGCTAAATATCTCCCTTATAAGAAATATTGCCCTCACCAAAATTTTTTCTCAGTTTGATTACATATCAAAGAACATAAAAACACCCCCAAAAAATTTTTGAAAATTGAGGATGACATTCAAAAAATATTTTAAATTTTTCAAAATTTAAAAAAAAAGTAAAATTTAAAAAAAATTTTTGGCCCCAAATTGTTAAAGCCTCTCCTATTAGCTTCAAATTAGTTTTTTTGGGAGCTCTGTAAGTCAAAAAACAACGGAGTTATGGCCAAAAAACTACATACAGGTTTTGTCAATTTCGGAATTAAGGCCTATACCGTATCTAGGCAACCCGGCGACATTTCGCAAAACCACTTGGCAAAAATTGTTTTCTTATAAAAACAAACATTTATGCCAAGTTTGATCAAAATCCGAGAGGGTAGGGTCGATTTGACGTGGAATGACCCGGTTGTCAGTCTTGTCAACCAATTTGCCAACAGGTATGTTGAAATAAACGCACTCATGTCATTGGTCTCTTTGCCTCAGATTATGCGACTGCTCTGGAAATAGCACCACCCCTTGCCCCTGCATCAGTGAATTGAGCAATTCCAAAGAAACCCTCCTCTCGACTACAGCTCGTTTCACCTCCATCTCCGCCATAGCTGTCAGCCCTGATGGCATCGTCAACGTCGCAGACCAGGGCAACCTCCACATTCTGGCCCTCGAGCATTACCTTCCAACTCAGGACGAAAACGGAGAGTTCAGGATACCTTATCCGGCAACAGAGGAAATCTACGTGTTCAACCGATATGGTCAACATATTTCCACTAGAGATATCACGAGTGGCAAAGCCAAATACACGTTCCTCTACAGCAAGAATACAAGTTTTGGCAAGCTGTCGACTGTTACAGACAGTTCTGGAAACAAAATCCTTTTCCTTCGAGACTACAGTAATGTGGTAAGTAATTAATTTAGAAAACTGTTTCACTCATGTACCTAACTTTATTCGTTGGACTCTATTTCATCATTCTCCATTTCTAAAAAAGATGAAAATTACCAATGTTATAACAACAACATACGAGAGAAAATAGTTGAACTCAAAACAGAACAGTAAAGTACAAATGTATATCATCTAATATGCTGAATAGTGCTTTAATCCACGTTCTTTCATCAAAGCAACCTTACCAAATTGGAACAAAATCAAACTGGTAAATCATGAGAAATCGGCGTGAAAAGAGATTTATGATTACCTATTTCGACCAATGAACTTTATATGATAATCTGGAAGTCAACTTCAAAAACTAACTGACTGTCATCTTTTTACAACTTGAAAATAATACATTTCAGTTTCATTCGTGTTATTATTGTAATAGCTATTACTCTATCAATCGTGATCGAATTCATAGGGCACAATCCTTAGACAACTTCCCTACCAAGTTTGAGCGAACTCATAAAACAGCAAAATATACACTTACAAAAATTCACCTTTATGCATACGTACACGCTACTATTGATCCTAGTGTATTGAAATGCATCAAGCACCATCCAGGATCTTACCCACACAATCTCTGAACATTGAAATGCATTAAGCACCATCCAGGATCTTACCCACACAATCTCTGAACATTTCATCAAAGTCAAAGTAAAACTTGGTATTGTTTAGGGGGTGACAATGACTCACCACAAATAGACATCAGACACGGAATCTATGTTGATCTGCAAGCTCTGAAAAGCAAAAGGTTTTGACTTTTGGTTTTAGAGGACATACATTTTTCCAGAAAACACAAAGCCTCCCTTTCTTTTGTTGTGAGAGAGCAAAAAAACATAGTTTATTATGGTATAAAAGGTAGAGCTATTATGGTGAAAAGAGAAAGAATAGAAATTATTTTGATGTATCTATTCAGTATAATGTTTTTCAATAGTTGCATTTATTTTATTATGAACAGGTAAGCGCCATCGAAAATACTCAAGATCACAAGTCTGAATTAAACATATCAGGAGTTGGATTCCTGACGAAATTTGTCGAGAAGGGTAGATCAGAAATCGTCTTGGACTATGATGCTTCAACTGGTCTCCTCACCAGTCGTGCTGACACCTCAGCTTCTGTACGTATAATTTTAAATGTTGGGTTCCTTGAAAACAAAGAAACAAGTTTAATTTGATTTGAATGATGTTTCCTTAGGCCATCAAGTGAAATAAATTGGTTAAAAAATCAATTTTAGTTGAAGAACCAACCAAATGCTTCTGGTGGTAAGGGTTTAATTTATTCTGGTTTTTTAATTTCAGGGTGGTGCCACGTATTTGTACAACTACGATTATCTAGGGAGAATCACTAGCAGTGTTTTGCCTACTGGCGAAGCTGTCTCTTTGATGTCTCAGCTGAGTGAACAAGATGAACTGGATGTCTACGTCACCTTGCCTGTCCAACCTAACAACGCTGGAATCCACAAGATGGGAATAAGCATGCACGACAACACCATCACCATCAGAGATGGTTAGTGATCTTTATTTAATTACAAATAGTTGGATTGATTTGTGAGAATTGGAATCGTGAAGAGCAGACTATATATGCTCAATGGCTTGAAACAACTATTGCTCCTGACAAAATCTAGTTTTACTTTAAAAATTGATTTGATGGAGTTGAAGATTTAAGGGATTGGTAAGGTTTCATATTTGGATCTAGGCGTATCCTTAACCAATGGTTCTAGTAAAAGAAGAGATAAACTGTCTGTGTAAATCAATCATTTAAATGCTTTCCTACCAGTAAAAGGTCTTGATTGTTGAGAAATTAGAGTTGAAAAACTCTCATTTATACTTTACGGTTCTGTGACCACCACTGATGAAACTAGTTCCTGAATGTTGTCCAATTTGTGGTAAAACAGTCATATTAGCGAGGCTCATGGAAAATTATGTTGTCCAGGTATGTCAGTGGTTACTGAAGCTGGTATGCTGAGAAATCGCACTGTCGTTCTTGGCGGGAGCTCGCAAGGACGTGTGGAACTGCGACCAGGCGCCCGCCATCCCCTTCTGGAACTTGCTATGCCTGTCCAGGCCGAGATGTGGCCCATGTGGAGTCGCCAGTCGTCGACCAAACACGCCATCACAAACCACATGGCCACCACCTACACGCTGATTGGTGACGCAGCCGCGAACCAACACACAGTTCATTGCCACCTCTGGGTCAACGGATCTAAAGTACTAGGAATTGAATACGATCAGGGACGTGGTAAACAGACCATATATGACAGAGAACAAGCTCCAATTCTTACTGTCACCTACAATACTCATGGCCTCCCCACTTCATGGAAACCTGCAAACTCCAAAATCGTCAACATCACTTATGACAGGTACATTTTTTGGCATAGCTCCTACCTATTTACAAATAATGTAACATTAATGTATAACTGTTATTTGAAATTAGTTCAAACAATTTATCAAAACTTTTTTCCACAGATTCAATCGAATGGAAAGTTGGAAATGGGGAGTTCAATCAGAAAGCTACGCATATGACCGTCATGGGTTGTTGACTGAAGTCAAGACCAAACTAGATGGTACCGTCCGCTATACCTACAACGATTTGAATTTGGTGTCTCAAATCACGCTGGGGAGTGGTCGCAAAGTTTCCTTAGTGTACGACTCACATGCTGGTCTCAGACACGTCGTTTTAGCATCGGGTGCCAAACATTCCATCTCTTGTCAGCCTTCATTGGGATTCATTCGCTTCACTTACACTCCACCAGGTACTGACAAGTTGACTAGGTACTGCAGTGAGTGCAGGTATCAAGTATGCAGTTGATTATAGATGGCTACATTAAGCATGCTACCTATTTTATTAGCACCTGGTTGAAAATTGCTTCCATTTTTATTGAATCATTCTATAAAAATGTACCACAACTGTATCTTTGATTCAGGTTCGACGAAATCTTACCTTCTACACTTCACCCATGCTGGCAAGCTTCTGCAAGTTGTGTACCCTGGTGATGGTGCTAGAGTTCTTTACCGTTATCATCCATCTGGACAGCTTTCAGAGGTATTTTAAACCAATATTTGCTCAAATGTGTTAATTTGTACTTTTCCTGTTCTTGTTCTGTAAAAATCATATTCATTACATGTTTTATGACGAATTTTTTATCTTTAAGGTTGTCCACGGTGATGGAATCACTCAACTTAAACATTGGGCTGATTCCGGCCTTCCAAGCAGAGTTACGCATTTTGAGAAGGATTTCGAATACAGATGGGATTATCAGTACTCTGACGGTCTGCTAACTGAAGAAAGGTAATAAAGCTATTCATCACCACCGTGACTTTTTTAAATAAGGGCTCAGCATCCTTATCATCTCTAATATATGAAATTTCATGACATGCTCGATTATTTTTTAATAAAATAATAATGACCTAGATTTTTAGCAATGCTCCCCTCCCCTCAAACCCCCCACACACACACTTACAATCTTATTCCTCTGATTAGATTAATCTAATGAAGTTATTCATAGCTACAAAGCAACACAATGGATTGAAATAAGCGAATTGAAAAGTACAATATCGTACAAACGTGAAATGATGGTTCGATAAAACAGAGAGGAGCGTTGAACTGCGAAGTTTGAAACTGTTCTGAACTGTTTGAACTGATTCTAAATGGGGATGAACACCAGACTATCGGTTCTGTATGAGATATGTGACTAAATGAACTGATCTGGCGGTGATCAGTTCTGGACTATCAGATGAACAAACCTTAAGACTTCCTGGGAACTAAAAAGATCACCATAAACAAGTCCAAATTTCTTAAAAAGTAAAGGTTTGTCAAATTTATAAGAATTAGTTGAAATTCAAGGCGAAAATGAAAGTTAAGATGGCTTCTGACAGTTTTATAGATCTTTGCAAACTTAAGGCAATTGCCCATCTTCTTTCGGCCCTAAGAATGATAACCCGGTTGAACATCATGTAAATCTTTTGAATCTTGGCCTGAGGTAGAGCCTATATAGAAGTGTTCTTACAATGAAAATGCACAATAAGTATTATTCAATAGAGCAATCTTAAAAAAATTTGTGTCTTTGGATCTTATTTATTCGTTCTTTTTTCTTCAAGGTTGGATTACGGACCGAAAACTGGTTTGAGCAACGCCAAATTCATGTACCAGTACGACGATAACTTCCGCCTTGTTAATCTCCAAGGAAGGATCGGAGGTCAAACTCTGCCAGAACACACTGTCCAGTACAATCCCAGAACTGGTGCCAAGAGCATCATGGGAACGTTCACCGTGTCCTGGCCCACGCCCAATGAAACATCCTTGTCGGATTCTACTGCTGTGTTCAGCAGGTTTACGAATAAGCAGTTTCAAACTACCCAAGTGGCGGTCACTATTCATCGCATGGAAGTTTTCAGGATGGAATACACATACGACTCTAGAAAGTAAGTTGAACATATTTGCTATGTTCTCATAATTACCTACATATTTGTAATGGTCACGTGTCTTGTTCAATTTTGGATTCCTCGTGTTTCATCCAAAGTACCCTCTTCATAGAAAGCAAATTAGACTCCCTAGCTAACTAGCTAGTTAGTTCCCTAGCTAGACTAGCTGGAGCGGGAAGAACAAAAACCTCCGCTCAATCGCTAGCCCCGTTAACATAGTTACGCCACACTTGGGAACACCATGTACTATCAAGATCCACTAGTCTTCTAGGCATGGCTAGAGAAATGATTTCTATGAAATCTTGGAGCTATTCAACTGTTCAAATGAGAATACTTTTCTAGAATTCAGCGCTTATATTGTCAATGTTCATTGCGTTCCCTTGAGTTTTTCATGCAAGCGCAGTCCAGTTATTTCATCGTAAGGTTTTGGGGCTCAGATTGCTACAATAAAAACTTTCAGAATCACATTCTGTTCTTCAATAGGAATAGAACGAAATGTATCTCACGTTTGATGATTCTCGTGTTTTTTTACAGTCGCGTCAGTCAAACCAGAACGTACACGAGGAATGTTGGAGTCAACACTTACACTAACGTGAAAAACTTGACTTGGGACTCCGACGGGCAGCTGATTGCCGTAGAAGCGCAAGAGCCTTGGGGTTTCAAATACGACACCAACGGCAACCTTTTGTCTCTCATTTACCGAGGGAACACGATCCCTATGGAATACAACGCTATGGACCGCATCGTCAAATTCGGTGAAGGGCAGTACAAATACGATAACAGAGGGCTGGTAGTGCAGAACGCGAGGGAAGAAAAATTCCACTACAACGCCAAAGGCCTCTTGGTATGTAAACATGTTTAAAAAAAATAATAAATTATCATTAAAATTAACCACCCCAAAAAATAATCACAAAACAGGGAAAAGGTTGAAACCGTGTTGACTTAAATGATTCTTTATGAATATGTTTCAGGTGAGAGCTACGAAAAAGGGTCGATTTGATGTTAAATATTACTACGACCATTTGGACAGGCTGGCAACAAGGAAAGATAACTATGGAAACGTTACTCAGTTTTTCTATACGAACCACAAGAGACCGGACGAAGTGAGCATATTACATAAATCTATGTTTTTAGAGGCCACTTTTTATATTTTAAGGATTTAACCTTGGATTTAGAAGTATATACCTAGCATATGGGTAAATACTTAGCTAATTCAGTAATTTTTATTCCTTGTCCATTTCAAAGAAATAAGTATGGACCCATCTCATCTTTTTGGTAACCTCATAGTTTCTTACAAATATCTGTTCTTTTATTAAAAATGTAATATTAACTGCACGGTGAAATGTAAAATAGAAGAAACAATTGCTTTCTCCAAATCTAACCTAGTTGGGGTGGACATTTCTCAATATTTTTGTAGTAACAACGTCCTTCAGGGGAAAAGACCAAATGGACTGAAAGGGAGTTTAGGAGAATATGTGCTTTTGAATCGCATTTTCACTAGTTTGCATGCGACTGTTGATCTGAATGGTGGGAAATTTTTGGATGGCTGCCTAGAATGACACCTGAATCCTCACGGTCCTTGAGGATTTTACCAGAAACTTTGACCACAGGCAGTCATAGAATTACACAAACGACTTTATGAACTAAAATTAATGAATAAATACAATTAGCAGCTATATAAATGGCGTATAGTAATTACATCATTTTATGGAAGTGAAATCTTAACTTTAACAATTAATGTGGTGTAAATATAGTGTTATAGGAACATACTCCGGGCTGGACCACAGTGTTACACTATCCAGCTCGGTCATCAGTTATCATTCAAATGAAGAATATAACATGTAAAATGATGTAAATAAATAAACTATCTATCTATCTAACTTTGGGAAAGTGGCAATTTTCAGTTTGGGGAGACTTGAGGGTCAGTAGATTCCAGGGTGTCCAGTCGATAATAATACGACTGCCTCCCTTGCCCACGACGACATAATCACAAATGCCACTTGAGGAGTAGGGAGGGAATTTAGAAAATGACCTGTTAGAATGGAAGAAGAATAAATTTCATGTTATTAAACAAACGTCAAGAGTTGTGGTGATTCAGGCGGGCACCAGGGAGGCTGTCAAAGGAAGGGTGCTGGTCAGGATTTGCCCACAGCTCTGCTGGCTAGTATGAAAGTCCGTGTTAACGTTTATGATTGTATTTATTCAGTGAACGTGACTTAGATTGTAGCCGAGAATGCATTCGTGATAATCAGTGCAATTTAGTAGTAAAGGATTGTAGTGTGTAGGTAGGATTCGTGATAGTCTGGCAGGATACTCAGTACTCTCCCTGTATCAGTCCTCTTTCAAGATAATATCAAGATATTATGGACCTAACTAAAAATGACATTCGATAATTGGAAGACCACAAGTTAAAAGAAGAGATGGATAAGTACCTAGGTGTCATAAACTCCTGTCCCTAATAAGTGCTGCGTCCCAACAAAACCTGGCACATCCATCCTGGCTTACATGAGAGAGGACAAGACTCTCACAGAGGCTAAATTCTCTCGCAAATCACTTTAGGAAGTTTAGCAAAATATTAGCAAAATAATGAAACAACATGCTTCACTATGATCAGCTGATTACCCTACACCCACGTCATAATTTTAATTATTGCTTCCGAGTCTACCAAGGTAGCGGAAGCATTGTTTTCACTTTCGGAATGTGAAAATTTTTTGTCTCCAAAATCAAAAATTCCACTCGCATTTTGCGTTTTAGACCTTTCTGAACAATTTTGGTTCCGTGTCTGTCTGTGTGTCTGTCTGTCAGCAAATCCTTGTTACGGGCAAAACTACACGAAGTTATAGTCCGATTTTGATGAAATTTTCAGGAATTGTGCGGGTTGGGGTGTAGATGGTCCCCTATAGGTTTCATGACCCCCGGATCAATAGTAGCCTCTGTGCATGCGCAAACGTGAAACCCTTGTTACGCGCATAACTCCGGGAGTTCTTGACCAATTTCGATGACATTTTCAGGGATGTTCGGTTTGATGTGTAGATGGTCCCCTATGAGTTTCATGACCCCTGGATCAATAGTAGCCTCTGCGCATGCGCAAGATATATACAGCCACTGTGCGGAGGGATGACGGCAGTTGGGTACTTTGCAATGACGCTGCAGTCAACCCAACATTATTTGATCCGTCATTGAACGATGCTTATATTTTATTTTTAGAAATGTCATAATAATTATTTATCACTTCAGTCATCTATCCATTCAGCGTCAATGTCAATTTTTATTATTAGGTATATTTTATAGTTTGTTCAATAGTTGAACATGGCTACCTTTATTTTCTCAAGTTGTGCTTCTGCATAACAATAAATTTGCCCTAATTCAATATTTACTTCGCCTAATTGAACGAAGTTATTTAGTCAATAATAATTTTCAATGATCTATACAGTCATGTTATGGATACGAGGAAGCTATGTGCCACACCCACTTGGCAGACGTTTTTAATTTTATTGTTTCAATAAGAAAGAAATTCCGATCAATAGATCATCAATGTTAAGTATTTTATTGATTTGTCCTTTGCAGGTTACTCACATCTACAGTCCGAGAGATGGAAAACTGATGTCTCTCACGTACGACGACCGGGGGCATTTGATTTACGCCCAAGTGTATCGCCACAAATACTACGTTGCGACTGACCAATGCGGCACACCCGTGATGATATTCAACCAGTACGGTGAAGGAATCAGAGAAATAATGCGATCGCCCTACGGTCACATCGTTTACGACTCAAATCCTTACCTGTACCTTCCTGTAGATTTCTGCGGTGGCTTACTGGATATGGTAATAATATCCTTCATACACGTACATGCCTAATACGATCTTGATAAATTTTCAATTGATCAATTCATGAATAAGAACTGAAATCAAAATTGGCATCGCCAAGTCTTAACATGTAAATGAATCTATATATGTGACCTTTTTTTTCCAATAAGGGATGGGAGGAGCCCCTGGTCACTGAGACCGCTAGGATCTATTGTGACGCTGTCCCCATTTTAATTCATAACCTTTTTAACAGCAGGACAATTACAAAGTGTGTGTTCTGCTGTTTCCGCCTCTTCGCAGCAGAGCCGGCATTCTACTGTCCTGGCCTTACCAATTTTGTTTAGGTGATACCTTAGGGGGCAGTGGCCAGTAAGAAGACCCACAAGTGTGCAAAGGTCTTTGCGCCTCAATGATAGATGGGCTTTTGCGCGTTTCCTTGAGATTGTAAGAAACCGCTTGGCTTGCCTCTGCTTAGGAGTGTTGTGCCAGTATTCTGTGCGTGTTTTGTCCTCCCATTTCTGAACCTGTTGAGTTATATAACTCTTGGTAACCCCTAGTTGGGGTTCAGGTCCAATTGGGTTGGACTCTGATCCCTTTTTAGCAAGGCGATCAGCTTCCTCGTTGCCCTCTATTCCCTCATGACCCGGTACCCATAGCAGCATCAGTTTGTTGCCCTGGGCCGCTGCCTTGAGGGAGTTTAGGCAACTCCAAGTCAGCTTTGAAGTTACCGAGAAGGCAGAAATAGCCTTTAGTGCTGCTTGGCTATATGTGACCTACATAGGAACCTATAAATTTTATATCACTGGTGGTAATCAACAACTGCAAAAAAACAATAATTTCTCCTATATTTTAAATAACACTTGCTTTTGTTTTTACTTAAAAATTGGTTGTTCTTTAGTATCCCCCCTATAACTACCTCATTTCCCCCAATCTGAAACTATAACACATTTGGGAGTTCAAGAAGCGATAATTTTTGCAATAAATAATTTATTAATCGTAGTATTTTCTGTTCCAACTACCTAAAATCTCACTTTTCCAGTTTCTTTCGAAGATGTTCTTTGGCAGAGTGAACTAAACGAAAAAAATAATTAAATTTGATTTTATTATCAGAAGCGAGAGACAACGAACATTATTTAATGACAGCACAAAACTAACCAAAAAATAATAAAACTTCCAAACAGGGATAGTTAAGAGGAAGGGGGGGGGTGATTCGATCCCTAAATACAGCACTTGAATGCTAATGAAAAATTACGTGAATCAACAGAGTGGTGCTCAATCACTTGTTCCAATCACAAATCCTGGCACGTTTGTCCCACTGATTAATAGTATACTATACGGATTGATACAGACATAAAGGCCGCTAAACACGATCAAACGTGTTTGACAAACCTCGTTTGTTGACATGAGGTTTGACAAACAAGTTTTATCGTGTGGGTGCGCTTCAAACATCAAACCACCCAGAAAAACGACGGTAGTGGTTGTCACATCCACAATAGCTTGGCATGTGCCAGGGATAATTTCACTCCACGCCTATGTCGAAATAACTGCTGAGAACTTCAAATCTTCAGAACTTCTACCTTTTGCCAGAAAACGCCGGGTTGAAGTTATCTTTCGTGGGTAGAAATGGCATTCCTCATGACTCTGCCTTGTCTTTTTTATTATCCGAGAAACCAGGGAGAGCAAATAAAAATATTTATTCTCGTCCATCCTCTTGTAGTTGTCAATCTTGAGGAAAACACCTCAGCTCTTCCAAGAGATTAATATCGCTGAAAGTTGTTCTTTCCAACTATCACTCTTTCGCCCACAAAGATTTCCTTCTTTTCCTGTGCCCTGTTTTTGCTGCTTCACTCCGTATGAGGCAAAATAATTATCTAGAATGGTTATTATCCACACTTTATCAAAATTAAAAAATGTTTCTTCAAGAAATAAAGCAAGTGAATACTGAAAGTTGATGGAGCTTGATACTGTGTTTGAAGGTTGGTTTGAACGTGTGGATACGACTTGAAACTTCAAACATGTTTCACAGAAATTTTTGTGAAATATGTTTGATCGTGTGTAGCGGCCCTAACTCTACCTGTTTCTCGAGACCATATGCAACTTGATAGATAGTTGATGGTAGAACTGTAGTATTTAATTCATTAGGCAGTCAAAGACTGTTGTTTTGGGCCCCCTCCCCCCCTTATTTTTTAATCCTGTATGTAGGTATATTGACTAACCATTAATTATTCAATGTAATCAATATAAAATCGTATAAATAATCACATACCTTTGTGTTAAGTATTATTCCATTGGTTAATTATGTGTATGTGCTGCAAACTGTATACGTTCATTTTCTTTCTTAATTTCATTTTTTGAAAAGTGAAAGGAGTCAAATAGTTTCAAATCGTATTTTTTAAATTGAAAATCTTTGTTTTGAAGTGGATAATTCTCGTTTTGAAAAATGGCGCAGTTCTAAAGAATAACCTAAAAATTTTATTTGGTCATTGTTAACCCAATTTTACCCAGTACTATGGATGACTAACCATAACCAAGATACCAACCACCATGTATTAAAATTTTGTTTCTTGCACTAAAAAAAAAACTGAATGTAGTTACTTAAACTATTGAAAAAATCCTTGCTCGTGCTGAATCCACCTTTTGTTCACATCGTTTTCTTGATTTCAGGTGACTTCGCTGGTTCATATGCCAGGAGGGAGAGTGTACGACCCTCTGATAGGGCAATGGATGACGCCCATGTGGCAAGAGACAGTTCAGAAAATGTCCAACCCCATAAAACTCCATTTGTACCGGTTCAACGGAAATGATCCAATAAATGTTCATCAAACCCCGCATAAACTTGGAGGTAATTTGAAAGAAAAAGAAGAAAATCCACATCAACGTACTTAATATTATATTATTTTATGTAATATTTTTTAATTGTAGGACAGTTGGTAGGTACGTTCTTAATTGGTTCCCAAAAACTAAGGCCTTGTAGAAGAAAAGTTGTACAACCACGGTTTGGTATTGTTGAGACACGGTTTGGGCTGAAAATCCCAAGTTCAAATCCGTATACCTATATATAGATTTTTTTCAACGTCCATTTTGTGGACTCTACCTCCATGCTTCACCCCATCAATCAAAAGTATTTGGTGCTACATTATTGTCATTATAAACCCGGAATAAGAACAATTTGTTGCAAAATGCAATGAGAAACAATGCTTCTTATTTATGCTGGGAGGTAGAAATGAAAGTTTTTCCTGATTAGTCATTTAAATTAGTACGAAATTCGTCCTTGATATTTCTTCTTTTGCACTGAAAAGATTCAAGTTCATTCTTGGTTCATTTTGTTTTTCGATTATAATAAATTTTAGTATACAGGGCATTCTGAGATATGGCCTACCACGCTTCAGGAATATGATCCACAATCAACGTTTCATAAAAAGTCCTTCACAGAGTTTTTTTGATCGCATTTTTTATCTGAAAAGACTCACTAAAAGGTCATAACTTTCTTAATGTACTATGTGAAGTCAAAATTGACTATACCATTAAGAAGAACATCCAATTTACCGCGAAACTTCAGATGCAAAAAGAAAAGGAGCCTGACTCAGCAAAGAGAAATGACAGCGAATAGTAAAATTTTGAATCCAAAAATTGGTTTTTGGCCACATTTAATCTGCAAGTTTCGCTCGAACTGGAAGTCTAAGTTGCTGTCTTGAACTTGTTTTCCAATGGTGTAATTATTTTAATTTTTCTCATGATTCTAGCTGAAAATTGTGTTCATGGATTGAAAATTGTGGATTTTGAAACATCTAGGTTCAAAATTCTGAATTAATGTCTGGTCAGTGTCATTAATTTTGTTTCTTTAATGATTTGACAATGGAGATGATAATCTTCAAGTCCCTGATTTTTCATCCAACATGCATTAAACCAATGAATAAAATTCACGTATTATCATTTCAGTGATATTTTATGGGTATCTTCGAATCCTCATGTTTTACAAAACTTACTCTATAGTTTCAAACGCCATCTGGATTTTTTCGTTCTCTGAATGCTTCCATGAATTTCACCATAAATTTCTTGTGTATGCTGTAAGATGCCACTTTTCAACCAATCCTGAACCTCTATGTATGCAAGAACTTTTTAATGCCTCCTGCACTCTGCACCTTTATCAGGATGTGCCTTTAATACAACCTTTGTCAGGATGTGACTTCCTGAATAATTTTACAGCAACTACTATTTCCGTTTCAGACGAGAAGAGTTGGTTGTCTCGACTTGGTTATGACATCCCAAGCCTTGCACCGCAACTTAGCGAAGATTTCGTTAAAATCACCGGTCTCCACGACTCCCAGTTCAACGCTCCGTTCACCGTCACGTCTGGATTCCTCTCGCACTTGTCAGAGAAATTCATGAGGAACCGCCTATCGACTTTGCCTCAGTCACAGATCAGGGTCGACCCCGTGGATACTGACGAAGACCCTGTCGTGGAAGATTTCTCTCCGATGAGATTCGCCTTCGAGTTCTCGCGACCTCCTAAAGGCGGCGTGAGAGTTCGCCCCGGTGCTGATTCTGAACCTCCATTCGGCCATGGGATCCTGGTCACCAGGACTCATGAAGGGCGCGCCATCATACACAGCGTTCCTACTGCCAACTCCATTTACCGGTAAGTGCACTTTGTTTTCATTATTTGTTTATTGGGGGGACAGCTCAGAGAATTTTGACTCGAAAAATGTATCTTCTAAAATTGTTGAAAACCCTCATTTTCGGTCTGTGTACATATTCTTCATGACATCTTCAGTAGTTCTGTGCAGTGGACGCACATAATCTCTTGAGGATCTCTTTTGGGGATATTGATCAAAAATTGAAATTAAAATCTAGAGAGTGGGGAAAAGAGAAAAACGGTTTAACAGTTTTATTGCTTTACTAGGTAACAGTTTTATTGCTTAATTGTCGTTGCCTAACACAGTTTGTCGCATTACATCTGAAGCAAGCGGTTCGTATCTTGACAAATACTAATTTCTGTGGATGTTTTAAATCTGAAGAAGGAAGTATTCATTTTCAGTCTTACATTTGCTCACTCCACAGTGGTAATATCTCATAGTTTGTTTAAAACTTGTCATAGCTGGACAGTAGCATAGGATTGTTCTTGATTTTCTTGCTTCTTCTTCTTTTAGCATTTCCTTTATTTTTGGCCTTGATTTCTTGAGCAATTCACTTTTTTAGGAGTCTCTCTGTGGAAAAAAGAAAAGATTTCGTAGATGAAAAAAAATACGATTAAATATGGGAAGAGAAACAATAGTTGGAATTTCGAGAAATCACTTGAAAATTCAATAAAATTGAACAGCTGACAGCCTGCTACCCCCTCAAAAATATATCTTCTATTTCCATGTAGCACTCTCCTTTTCCCGTAGCAACTGCCTTGATTTGCATTTATGCTCAAAATAGCTGCATCGGTTTGAACACTATCCACTGATTCTAGAGATCTAGACTACTCCCCTGATTCATTGGGTTTGAACGGGAACCTCGGCAACTCATATATGCAAGCCTCAGTGACTATTTTAGCGGCAAGGTCTTTAAACACCACTGCTGTTGTTCAAGTTCCAACATACAGGTACATCCGAATGCCTTGAGTGCACTCAGAAACTCCTCCTGTCTGTGTGTGACAGTGGCAAACGTATGCATATCTCGAAAGTCCGTTTAACATTCACTCATAGCTTCAGATGACAGAGTATACCTACTTGTTCAATGTAAAAGTCAGTAATATCTTCTTTGTTCTATGGAATGACCATACACGCTTTTATTTAGACTTATCTCCTTTAACTCCTAGAGGAGCATAAGGCATCCACAAGAGTTTTCCATTCGTCCCTTTGGGCAGCAGTCCTCCCAGCATCTTGCCAAGTTTTGCCTATCCGGTTCAGCTCCTTCTCGGTCGATCTGCGCCATGTTGTCCTCGGCCTACAGCGCCTCCGCTCTCCCTGGGGATTCCAGCGCAGGGCTGTTTTTTCGACCGCACCATCTGGCTTTCTTAGGGTGTGGCCTATCCACTTCCACTTCCTCTTTCGCTTTTATTTAGGCTATTGGGTTATTTTGTGATGTAATGCCTTAGCGAACTCTAAGTTGGCTCATGTTGAAATGAACTGGCAAATCTCTTCTCCGCTTCGAAACACATTGCTGACAATTGTGGACATATTTCTAGTCGCACATGAATGACCACCACTCCAACCACGGCTGCTACTTATACTTAGAAACGTAGAATGCCATTGGAAGTTGACTTGAAAAGTTCAATCCAAAATTAAACCAAATTGAACAGCCGAGACTGTCTGCCCCCCACTTCAAAAATATATCTTCTAGTTCCATATAGCACCCCCTTGAAGTGCTTTCAACATTCACTCATAGCTTCTGGTGACAGTGAATACATGTTCTATTTAGGCTGTTGGGTTATTTCGTGAATGCAGTGATTTACATTCTGTAGAGAACCCTAAGTTGGCTCTAGTCAAAATGAACTGGCAGATCTGTCCTTTTCGAAACGCACTGTGAGCAGTTGTTCACAATGCGGACATTATCATATTCTTAAACGTACATGAATGATCCCAATTCCAACCACAGCTACTACCGAAAATGGACGCGAAAATGGCGAATTGCAATTAATACTGAAAAATCATGTACAGCAACATACACTCTCAAAACTAGCTTTCAAACAAACCCTATCACGATGGACAATCAACAAATTCCTCAGGCTGAAACGGTTCAATACTTAGGAGTTCATTAGAGCAAAGGCTTTACAATCACCACATCGAAGAACTTGTAAAAAAGCTACTAATTATTCTTAGAAGTGCAGAATACCACATAGATCCCTTGTACATAGCTCTCAATCCTAAAACAGAATTTTCCCAATTCTCTCAAATAAACACTGAAACCACTAATTTTATCTCTTCCCCATTAACTATCGTTCATTGCTGCTTCCTCTAATCTTAAATTGTGCTTCCTTTGCTTGTAGTTTTGTATTCTGTGCCATTGTCATTATTTTTGTATTTCGATTTGAACCATATACTTCTCCTTTTGTATCAATTTACATGGAATTTTGGATTCTTTCAGGGACGTCCTGACGTCAGTGTTCAACAACACTTACATGCTTCCTTTCACTATGGTGCTTCACGGCTCTCTCCAAGATGCGTTCTTCTTCGTCAAAGAGGACGCGTGGAGGGCGTCGGAAGACAGAGGGCAGCTCAAGAGGTTCGGAACGCAGTTCAACACGACTTTCCACGAAAAGGAGGGTGAAACTGGATCGGGCAAGGTAAGGCAGTTGGAATTGAATCAGCAACCTTGTGTTAGAAACGAATTATTGTATGAGAAATGTCGTTTTCTGGTAATAACTGGACTTATTGCTGAAGTTTGGTTTGTTTGTTTCTTCTCAATCATATGCCTTAGTAATCGGTTAGAACCCCCATCAATTTGTACATATTCAAGATTTGCAATTTCCGTCCACCTATACATACCATATTAGAATTGATGCAAAAATATCAGTATTTGTTCTACTTCGTTAAAATAAAAGCTATCCTTCGTACTTGGATTCCACTTGGGGTAGGTCCTAACTTCTAGCCAGCTCGATCGTTTCACTCGCATAAATACTACGGGCCATGAACGTGGTTTTTCGGGGGTTTTATTGACATAAGCAATTTGGGTGTCATTTCCTTGTAATTTTGGAAGAAAACCCTACTGGGATGCGTTTCAATCATATAAATTCATACAATTTGTGAACATAAAAGTGACGCCACAAATCTCATAATGACACTAGCAATCATGCGTTATTCAAAAAATAGTAAAACCACGTGTTAGAATCGCCAACATTTACTGTTGGTAGTGTATTTTTACAGTTTTAATTATCTACTAAATTCAAACCAGTCGCTGTATTTGCTACTGCACTTCATGAAAATGAAGCAGTAGGTAGGTACTTCTTAGCGAATCTGTAAGATACAGAGAGAGGCTGGCCTGCCTTTTGGTTTTGTGGTTAATTTGCCAAGTTTTTTTCAATATCACCACTTTTCAGATGATGGTCTTAGAATTGAACCTTTTGAAGGTCCTCTCATAAATTTGTCGGTGTTGGGTGGAATTCAAGCAGAAATTCTCCAACTGTTTCTGTTCTTTCCACTGGAAAGTGTTGATTTACTTCAACCTAAATCTAAAGCAAGTGCCATGTTACCTACAACCAACGTACAGGGGCTGTATTTTTTGGAACCACACGTCAATCCTGCATTCCACACTAGTTTGTTCCATTTTTTCTTCATTAGAAATGATAGTGTCTGTGGTGAGCTTAAAAATTGCAACCTTTAGTGACTTTCTGATGGGTGTTCTCTAATAAACGTACGATAACACACGAGGGCAATGCGTGGAATGATTTACTTAATCAGTTAGGTATGAGCTCGTATGTTGGCCTTCCTGTCCTCAGACTTCTTGCTCTACATCATCTTTACACTTTGTTTCTGTTTTAGGTTTTGGACGTCCGGATACACCGACCAAACGCCATTATCAACCTCCGCTACGGTACGACAACTGAGCGCGAGAAGGAACGCCTGCTCCATCACGCCAAAACCGCGGGAATGAAAAAACTGTGGCACAGAGAGCGAGAAGCCGTTCGAAATGGGCTTCCCGGTTCGTCTTCAAAAGAGTGGACGCAGCAGGAAGAGCAAGAACTCCTCAAGCAGGTTGGATATGCGATCCTGCACGATTAAGTCCAGTTAATGTAGTACATAATCAAAGTATATAAACAAAGAGACTGAGAATGTAACAGATAACTTGCATAAAAGGCAGAAAAATTGTGGATCTGTCTTGACTTTTGGGATCAAATTTGGACTCGTTTGATTTCAACCTTAACATGACAAACTCATTAGTGGGTGTGGATAGTGGAGTGACCACATTCATTCCGAATCTCTTATTTGGAGCGTTATATTTGTTTATTCAAGTCAGAAACGTTTCGTCCCGCAGCGGGGACTTCTTCAGTCTATACCTAACTACTGGCAGACTTTAGGCATTGACATAGTGGTGCCACCACACATCTCTTCAGTTTGTTTGTTACTGAAACTTTTAGTTTTGTAGTTGAAGTTAAACTGCTCGCTCATCCCTGTCCATATAATCAAGCTGGTCATATTTTTTATTACTTAGTTGTTGGATCTCAACTGCGTTAATTAATTAAAACAAATTTGTTTTGTTATAAATAACAAAAAGGGAGAGAGGAACTGCAAGCATAAATTAAAATTGAAATAAATTAAAATTGATTGAATATATGGACAGGGATGAGTGAGCAGTTTAACTTCAACTACAAAACTAAAAGTTTCAGTAACAAACAAACTGAAGACATGTGTGGTGGCACCACTGTGTCAATGCCTAATTAGACTATGAATAAACAAATATAACGCTCCAAATAAGAGATTCGGGACAAACTTACGCGTGAATTTTTAGTGTAATCAATGATAAGGGGGTGCACTTGCAACAACATTTATTAGTAGGTCCTTAATAAATGAAGTGTTTAGAATGTATTTTGGAAGGTCTTAAAACCATTGATATAACACAAATTGATACAGAATTATACTGTAAAAATGCCATTAGTTAGCGTTTTTTAATATATTTTTGATGATTTCACAGGGTTTCGTTTCTGGATTCGACGGCGAGTACATACGGGACGTGAAACTGTACCCTGAGCTTGCCGAAGACCCATTCAACCTTCGATTCGTCAAAAAAAGCCGATAGTCTGGCAAAACTGTGAGATTTTTTAAAAAACAGAACCGATGAAAATATTTTTTAGTTGTACTACGAGTATGTTTGTGATCCCCTCTACAATAGTCGGAAAAAATGCTTTTTTTAAAAAATGTATATCGAAAACGTAAATCCGACTTGAAAAAAAAAGTGTTGTCCTTTTAAAGACCAAATAATGCGTTAGATGTTCTCCAGTGACATCCCTTTTTTTGGAAAAAACACAAGACTTGAAGGTTTGCTAAAAATATTGTAAATATATTTAAAAATGAAAAGATTGGATCGTCTTTTTGGAAATTAAAAATACAGCAAACCTTCTCTTAGAGGTAGAAGTGATGGTACTGTAGTTATTTTTTAAGAAAAAATAAATCACCTGGCAGTGTTCGAGTAAAAGGTTATTAGAATAAAGCTCATGAAGTTGTATCCTACTTTCCCCTCGTTCACGAGAAAGAAATAACTAACTTCCGATATGTTCCACTGTGTTCATGAGTCTTGGTTCCTTCCACGTTTTTTCGTTTCTTGAGACCAGTGCACTAGGGGAGTAGGGGTTTTCTTGATTGTATGGTTTCCACCATATCAGTATTATAGTAGTTTGGACGTTATAATTTGGGAATCGCATGATGCTGAATTTGTCTGAATTAAATGCCATTTTCCCCTATAGTTGGCTTGAGGTTTGTTGGAATGTTGAGCAGAGTCTTTCTCTGAAAAATTCAAGACTCTGACTTGAATATGGTCAACTCAAAACGACTCCCAAGTGTGAAACTCAAAGATGCCAACAATTTTCCTCTTTGGGAACAACTTGATATTGGATGGATCAAATGCCATTTTCCCCAATATTATCTTGTGGTAAATTGGTGTGTTTTACAGCCGCTTTCTCTGAAAAGTTCAGATTTACGTATTTGATTTGAAAACGTTCAATACATCACGATCCTGAATGTTGAACCAGTATACCATCCATTTCCTTCTCATGGATGAAGTCAATACAACTAATATCCCTCCCGCTAACGTCAATGTATGAAGAACTTACCACACGATCCCACCATTTTTTGGAAAATGGTTTCTAGCTGTACTTTGCACTTTCAGATTGAGTTGTTCTAAACATTTCACACCAATCAAATTCGTCAAGATCAACCCAGAATGTGAATCGAACAAGAAATCAATCTCTTCTCTCTTTTAAAACAAGAAAAAAGTCTGAAGACACCCCGAATTATAATGTTTTAAAGAACTATAACACTGAACGGAAAATTTGACATTTTGTACTAATGACTTTTTAGAGCTTATGTACATAATATATATTTATATTTAAAAAGAGACTATTATTCATAAGAAATATTGTTATAGTGATCCTAGAGTTGTCACTGAGTGTTTTGCGGGGTATTCTTAATTTTTTTCCAAGATCTTTTTACCGAACCAAGAATACCTTCCTAGCGCCCATTGATGACCTGGGAGTTCGAATAAGGGAATCTCATTGGCCTAGATCAGTTACTGAATCAGTAAAAAGTACTCGATATGAAAGAATGGACGCCACTTTCTGTGACGTTGCGTAAAATGAAGAAATCAATTTTTTCACCTCTGCAGCTTTGAATTTTTGTATTGCGTAGTTTTATAAAAAACTGTTCCCGGTGCTATTTTATGCTGATTAATGAACTCGTGGGATTCAGCTTGGCTAATTCAAGACAGTTTTACTGATATCTCTCTATCACTACCCAACTACGATGATTTATTCTCATTTCATGTTATAGTGATGAAATAGAATTCCAAACTCACATAAGTGAAATATACTTTTTGAGTCAGATTTTGGATGTTTCACGAGTAATTTCATGGTAGAAAACAATTCAAAATAAAATCCAAATATCCTCGTACTTTCCCAAGTAAATCACATTATAGGTAGATAGTTTTTTAACCAAACAAATTCTTCACATATGATTCTTCATAATATGAAGTAAAAGTATCATATTATGATACTCTTTTCACTAGCATAAACTCCTTCAAACCCCTATCCGTTCGTATTTGTTGTAATCAATTTATAGATTGATTTAATTGATTGATCAGTAATTAAGAATGAGTTTCTGAATTATGGCCAAGCCAACTGTAACCACTAAGATATGAGCATCTTTAAAAAACGATCTTGTCTGTATATCATATCTTAGTTGATCAATATCGATACAATGAGAATTTAACTAATCGTATACAATTCAACGCTGAGTTCATGTAATTTTAATGACGAGCATTGATGTTTAATGATTATACTCTTATGTGTTCATGTTAGAAAAACCACGTGTCAACAGTTTCGTATCACTTACGTCGCATTATTTCTTTCCATAAGTCAACCACGTCACCGGTATTAGAAATCTAGACAATAAATTCAAGTAGCAAAAACATCAAAGATATCAGCAATCAAAAGTAGGTGTTAGACTTTTTCAAATGCATTAAGTTCCATTTCAAAACACTATAAGCATGGTGAGGAAATCATTCTGGGAATTTATTTCGCAAACGCGCGGACTTGAAGAATTCGGCTGTCTGCATCAATAGATGTCCAAATGTTTTGTGCACTATAATTTTAATGATTTTTAAAATGGATTGAAACCCACAAACCACACCCAAACGATTTGCCCCGAATCTAACCTGAACTATTGAAATGACATCATTATGTGCAGAACTCTCTGTTAACGCATGATTGATATATTGATCCATGTCATCAATCTTGTTTCAATTCCTCTCAGTCAGAACCAAACAATTTGCATTGAATCTCATCATATTTGATTGAAATAACATCTACTGAGAATAACAATCCAATTAGTCTTCTGATTGCCCCTAAATCATGCAGAAATCAACGTCAAAGAAGACATCATCTGCAGAAATCCCTATCAACGCTTGATTGTTTTATTGATCCATGTCATGATCCTTGTTTCAATTCCTCTCTACCAGAACAAAACAATCCGCTCTCATCATGTTTAATTGAACTATCATCTACTTAGGATGAGAATCCAATTGGTCTTATGATTGCCCCTAAATAACAATTGTCTAAAGAAATCGCCATCAACTCACGATTGATTTTTGATCCATGTGATTAATCTTGTTTAAATTTCTCTCCACCAGAACCAAACAATTTCCACTGAATCTCATCATAATTGATCGAAATATCATCTAATTAAAATTAGAATCCAATTAGTTTTCTGATTGTCCTGAAATAACATCACAGTCTGCTGAACTCTCTATCAGCGTATGATTGATGATTGATCCATTCCAGCCCCTCTCAACCAGAACCAAACAATTTGCCCAGAATCTCATCATATTTGATTGAAATATCATCTACTTGAAATGAGAAACCAATTAGCCTTCTGATTGCTCCAAAAACACAAAATTGTTCGCAGAACTCCCTATCAACGCACGATTGATGCCATGCCACGCCATGATCTATGCCATGAAACTTATTTCAATTCGTATCGTATATTCCAATAATGTTTCCAATATCAAAACTTGAACGCTACAGCTCTGATGATACAAAATGCCATGTCCATGCTTTAAAGTTGGGAATTTGTTCATTTTTTAAAAAGTTGATATTTATATTTTCCAGCGTCGTAATATCTACTGAATTGTACATAATAGTTCCGTTGTATTAATGGAGGAGAAAGTGCATAAAAATACGTCCTTCCCAACACGAATTTCAACATTAAACAAGCTTGACTAGCAAGAGAAAGTTTTAAAAATTCACTTGTAAAAATAATGAAAAATAATTAAACAGCGGTAAAAATAAAACACCCATTCACCTGGTAGTCTATTATATAGAGGTAATACAAGAAAAAAAGGCGTTATTTCCTTGATAGATTTATATTACTGCTAACGTGCGGGTCAAGTACGGTGGAATTTCAAAGAGAAGCACGTGAATGAATACGTCAGTATTTTTATAAATGTTAGCAAAAACGCATTCGTCCAAAAAAAAAAGGAAAAATAATGAAAGCAAAAATTTTCAGAGTGATAAACTTGAATTTTCCCACTCGCGGACGTTCTTGTTTTCATTTGTAAAAAAAAAAAATTCGTCTTAGGTGTTCAAGTGGATCCCCAAGGCTCACTAAATGTATAAATTCCTATCGCATTGCCAAAAAAATCTTTAAAAAAATATGTGAAAATGAAAAAAAAAATTTTTTTGTAAAACTTGGAAAAAAAGATTGGGGGGTTGCCAAAAAAAAAAAGAAGAGATATGAACGTTCTTAATTTTCTTATAACGAGTAAAATGTCGATCCTGCTGAAATGTTAATAAACGTTGATTTTAATAATAATGGGAAAATGCGTCTTTTAATTGGTGTACGCGTGCGTGAATCGTGAATATGGTGTGAAATGCGTGAATGCAATTTATATACGTGAATGTTGATACTTTTTTGAAGAAAAAAAAACAAGGATTTTTAATAACTTGAAAAAATTCATACAAAAAAAAGTTATTTAAAAAAAAGCGATTAAAAATTGAAAAAAAAAAAAATTATTTTTCATTGAGAAAGACTGTTTAGTAGTTACATTTTAAGTTCTGATAGTTGTAATTTTAATTCGTAAGTGTGATATTAAGCAGGAATTCCCCCTTAAAACAGACTACACTTCCTGTAAAAAATAAAAATATATATATATAAAAATATATTTGAGTGTTATTTTCGTAAAATGAATGGAAAAAAAGGAACCCGAAAAAAATGAATAAAAAAACCCATAGAATTTATTTGTTTAGTGGGTCCCCCCCCCCCCATCCCCCCTGCATGTTTAGAATACCGTATGTTTACCTATTGTTATATATGTTGGACCATCTGAAGAAAAAAAATGGAAAATAAGATTAAACGGATGTTTCTTCTTTTTTATTACGTGAAAAGAAAGTTAAGTATTTATTCTGTACCTAACCATTATTTGTAAATATATCCGTGTTGAATCAATGTAAAGATACACCGCTTTAAAGTTAGAAATAGAGAAAGTTACCTATTAAGTATTTATTGATTTCGCTTACGACTATACATTCTTCGTTCAAGAAATGCATTTTGTGTTAGTTTTTTCGTTTTGTATCGTATTTTTAATTTTGAGAAAGAAAATAATTAGATTTTTTCGTGATTTATATATTTTTTTCCACCGTTACCTATGTACAGAATATATTTTATAAACGATTTTTTGAGTGAGTGTATAAAAACATAGTCTTTAAATGTACGGAAAAAAATTGTAATAATTATTTGTTTACTGTACGAATTCAAAACATCTTGAAAAATAAAAATTTCAAAAGAAAAAAATGTTGGTTGTTTCGGTTTGAGGTTCCCGTTTTTTTTTAAAGGAGGATTTTTTCAGGTTCCGTGCAGTTCTAGGCACGCAGCCGTGATCAGCGAGCGCATTTCATTCATATTGGTTCAGTATTATTTCCAAAGTATTCGTAGGGATGGCCGTACTATAGCCGGCGGCACTTGGGGTAGGGACACATGATTTTTAATAACCAGCGTTTTATGATAGTCATTGATTATCGGATTTCATTGTTTGTGTGGGCCATTCATGAGGATCGTATCCCTATATGTATTAAGATTGGTATTTTATTTTCAATAGTGAGTCTTGCTACTCGTATGGTAAAAATGTTTTATAACCAGTCAGGGATGGCTGCACAGGTGCATTTGCACATCCCTGGGCAAAATTAATAGTACCTGATAATAATATTAAAAGTATAGTTCTGTTTTCCAACTTTTCCCCTCAATTGAATCCTCATTGAAGAGCAGGAGTGTTTCAAATTCACACGTCGAACAGAACATCAGGATGGGTGAGAGGATGGTGGAGTCGTGAGTTTGGTGAGGGGGATTAGGGGTCTGCTTCCGGGAGCAACAATGGCGTTCTGCGCTGGAGCTTGGACGTGAAACAAACGTTTTACGCTGTTTGATTCGATCCAGCACCAAAGCATGAACCTATTCTTTTTTTTTAAATGATTTATTGCACCAAGTTACAACTTATTATAAACACATTTTTGACATTTAAATATGGATTGGTTATAACTAAGTCTCTAATGGTTTCAAACGTTAGACGTGCCCTTTGTTGTACTTGAGATTCACTGCATTTTTCACTGTGCGGATTTTGTTATCGCGAGCACCTTAATTCACGTACACAGATCATGAGGCTTATTTCTCTTGACGACGTCAGGATAGGTCGTCAACGTCGCGGAGCTGCACAGCTTCTTCATTGACATGTACCTACTTGTAGCCGATTGTGATGGGCTATAGCGTGCATTCTACTTGTAGCCAACATTAACCCTCAAAACATACAATTTTTGTCATTGTGATGGGCTATATTGCGTGCATTCTAATTACCCGTTGGTGTACGAAGTTCTTTGTGCAGTCAAACATTTCGGGTTACCGGTACGCTTCAACAACATTAACCCTCAAAACATACAATTTTTGTTGAAAGTGCTGTAATTGGCCAATTTTTAGTAAAAACTCTGCAAATTCTTCCACTGGGGTTTATTATTCAATTGGCTTGCGTTCATGATTTGAATTTCTACTAAGCCTTGGAGTGTGCGTGTTTCACAGGATAGGGCGATTATTGAATTTCAGGAGATATGCATGGAGCACGTAAATCTGTTCTCAACCAAAATACCTATTTGGATTGATCAGTTGATCATATTTGTGTGCCTCCTAAAATTCAATAATCGCTCTATCACTTGTGAAACACGCACACTACAAAGCTTAGTAGAAATTCAAATCATGAACGCAAGCCAATTGAATAATAAACCCCAGTGATTAGCCCGGTAATAATATTGAATAATAAAACACAGTAATAATATTGAATAATATTTACCTATATATCATCAGCGTTTCATGCATATCAGAATGCTTCAACCCGTGTATCGGCTATAAACTACAAGTATCAACATCGGCTATCACTCCAGTATCCACATTCACTACAACTCGGTTTCGGCATCACTAGGTTACAAACAAACAATAATAAACCAAAAAACGCAAATGTTGTCACCATAAATCGGGCCATACATCGGGAATGGTTTGACCTACGGACCTGGGGAGGGGCTCATTCGATTCCTGACGGTATGTTCTTGAAATAAGTTTACATTCATGCCGCTTGGACTTGTTTTGAGGTTTCTAGGGATTTTACAAAACTTTGACAGCCCTTAAAGGGCACTTTAAATTGAGTGAGAGAGCTGGCTCAAGAATTTGGGCGTCGTCGGACCAAGATGGATTTTTCCTGAAAATTTCAGATTTTTTGCATCAGCCGTTTGAGAGAAATCGTGTACGGCGTACGGCGGACGGACGGAAAAATTTTTATTGCAGATTCGGATTCTACACCCTTTGAAACGTAAACCATGAAATTTTCAGGGGGGTTAGAATTTTTTTTTCCAGAGCGATTACAATGGTTTATTATTGAATAATAAACCAAAATGTGTTTTAAAATAGGGTAAAATGGAGAAACGGTTAAAACAGCGACTTTACGAGAAAGACGATCAAATAAATTGGAAATGATCGTTGGTTTTTTTTGTGAGAAACATTGTAAATACATATTTTTTATAGGAATTATTGTAGTTTGCATTTTCGAAAAAGAAACCAAAATAGGCAAAATTTTATTAAAAACCGATATAAAAAGCGATTTTTTTGTCATTACACTTGATTTGAAAAATCGAATGAAATTGTCTTTTGATTTTCTCAAACCAGCCTTTTTGGGTTGACAGTAAAAAAACACTTTTTCATTAGTTCTAAAATATCCAACGATGAACCGTTTTATTCCTTAATATGGAGTGTTTGGGGTTGAAATACGGACTCTTTCGTGCTGTTAAGAAAATAAAACGATTATTTCACATCATATATATATTTTTTACAACATTGAAGTGTTTCACATTACAACATTAATACCTTCTTATAACATTTATAATACTACAAAATGGACGGAAGATGGAATAAAATTACCTATCCTATGTGATATTACGCGCTAATACAACGTTGGTTGAAACTCCAATGCCTACTGCATTGACGAACGAGATACTTTCCAAAACTTATCGAGGAAGAGAAATATTTTTAAATGTACAAGAGTAACAACAAATACAATTTTCATGTAACTTATTGATCGAAAAATTTGTGCGAACATTTTTGATTCAATTCATTTTTGAGCCTAAATCCGAAGATGGTTGATTTTCAAAAGGAAGACATCGGTGTATTTTGAGACGGGTTCTTCAATAATACATTGAACTCTCTTGAAAACTGAATAAAGATTTTTTTAGTCTACCTTAATATTATGGCCGTAATTTAAATTATGTAAGATACATCGAATTTGCTGAAATTTGACTGAGACATGATGCATATGGGTGATTCTTATAAAAAGCGCAAATTTTTCTAGGATTCCTTCAGATGTATGAGATCTTGTGTTGCATTCCTTCTTTCAAAACATTTAAAATACCAATGTGTACAGTAATCATGGTCAATCATTGATCTTTCTATTCATAAACCATTTTTTATTTGACGTTAAAAGCCCAATTTATCATTACAATCACTTGTAATGATCGCATTTCCATTCATACTTGAACAAAGTAGCTCAATTTTTACAGAAATGGAATTACTTGTCTTCCAACGTGAATGTAATGCCTGAAAACTCAATTCGAAATTTTTTTACTACAAAAATCATCATTATTTCCTACCAACGGTTTTATGGAAGTGGGTGGTAGCACTGCCAAAGTGAGGGTAAGGCTTCCCAACCAACGTCTCTCCAGTTAGATGACAGGAAGCATGAAGTCTATCTACAATGGAGTACATTTGTAGGTCTCATTAACACAACTCAACCAATTTTCAATATTGAAATGTATGCATGTTTTTAATTCTTGTGTTTGGTTAACCTTATAATGGCTTTTATTTATTACGGGCAAGCCCAATATACACATCAAAAAAGAAAAAGTTTTGTCATTCAATTTGTAAATACATAAAAATAAAGATAACATCAGAAAAATTCTGGCTAGTAATTATAATTCTGGGAGGAAATTATTGACTTCAATGTGGCAAGGGAAGAGTAGTTAGTCGGAGAGAAAGGGACACGGAACAACAAAGTAGAGCGGGAGCCAAGCCAAGGAACATGGAGACCAATCCTCGAGAGGAGCGCCAGGCAGTCAATCCTGTTGTTTGACATCGGTCAATGGAATACCCAGCTTGAACGCAATAAACTGGAGGAATTAATTTGTACCCGTTCAAGCCTGTACTTATGCACAGCGTAAGAAGGAGAGCAGACCGGCGATGCGCACTCGAGTACCTGGAGGACCAAGGTCTTGTAGACCATCACAATGGCTGGTATACTCGTGAATTCGCGAGTGTTCCTTTTAAGGAATCCAAGGGCGCGCATGGCTCTACCTGCAAGCCCCTCAATGTGCCGAGAGAAACTCAACCGATCGTCGAGAAGAACTCCCAGGTCCAACGCCCCTTCCTCCCTCCTCAGAGGAGCTCCTCCAAGAATGTAGTCTGCAATGACAGGCTGTTCACAGCAATGGAAAGTAACCACCGAACATTTGGAAGGATTTATGTAAAGGTGGTTAGACGAACACCATTCTTCAAGATGGTATATTGCATGCTGCAGAATCTCACAGTCCAATGGAGATTTGATGCGGCAAAACACCTTTAAATCGTCCGCAAAAAAGAGGCATCTCACACCAGGCCCAAAAATCTTGACGACACTGTTGATCATGATGAGAAAACACAGGGGACCCAGATGGCAACCCTGAGGAATACCCGACGAAGCCGTGAAAGGTTCAGATAAAGCGCTCCTCATGCGGACGACAAGCTGGCGACTACACAGGTAGCTTTCCATTCCAGGAGCAATCCGTGAACACCAAGGGAACCAATTAGCGATATGAGGTGGAGGTGAGAAACCTGCGATTTCTTAAAGAAAGGCCGGATCACACACTCCATATTCTTATTTCCACCCATCAATCCTTCTCATTAACACCATCGAATCTTTGAATTGATTAAACTTGGAATTTTGGATTTGAAATGTGATTTGAGCATCACAATTGTTCTTTGTTTTGCTCCTTAGTGATCCCTGGAAGCCATATGCGATTTCAGCAGAAATTTGGAGATGTTTCAGTGTCGTACAATTTCAACATTGTAAATTGCGCTTCTTTTGAGAATCACCCTCATCACTCATGCCTATCGATAAATCATTCGGATGAATTTAGAATGATCAAATTATTACCTAATCCTCGAGTCAATCACATTTCTACGTTTCAAAAACAATTAAACTTTATCGCCATTATTGTCCACAATTTTCAGTTGTTAAAATAACAATGTGAAATTATCGTGCTCTGGTTGGATAAAATAGGTACTTTTATCTGGGAAATGTTCCTTCTAAATTAGGTAGGCATATTATATTATACATTTAATATTATATTTTATATATATCTATGTGTCAATATGATAATTATGTACAAAAGAAAAAATATACATGATCCTCCTCAGAAACAACAATGAAATCTGACATGTTTTCCTGATATGTGGAACTTCCATGTTGCAGTCAATCTCATATTTGGAAGATATGAATCATAATAATCATTATTATCATAATAATCTACTCAATTCATTTAAAGTCTTTGAATTTTTCTTGCTCCGATAAAATTATTTTTGCATTCCAAAACCTAGGTACTTCACACGTCATAGATACCGTTTTCTAAAAAAAAACACGTTATTGCCTACTAAACTAAAAATTAATACAGCTATCATATTTACACTTACGCAATAAATAAAGAAAAAAAGAAACTCCTTCCCTCACCTTTTTTCTCTTATCTCTTGATAGAAATATAAAATTTGAATAATTCTAACAAAAACGTGAAAATAAAACTGGATAGACGACGAATAAAATTAATAACAAAATATTTTTTCAATAACATATTGTTTTCAACAGAAAAATAGACAAAATATAAGTGTTTTTTGAAAAAAACCATAAAATTTATTTGTTTTAAATAAAATACTACAACTTTTTGAGTGTGGTTTCACCACTATTTGCACATAAACTGTGTCTTTTATTATATCAGTTACAGTGCATAAAACATCACAGGTATACTTCATAGAAAACTTAAATTTACAGTTAATTATACTTACAGTTTTTTAAATATTATTTAAACGTGATTGCACCTATTGAAGAAAAAAATTATGTACAAAGATTTTGATGTGCTGTTTATATTGTTTTTGGCACTAACAAAAATCTACTCCTGTAGTAAGGATATCATTGCTTTTTCGAAAAAATCGTATTAAAGCTAACATGAGAACACACGTAGGTACTAGGTACCAACTTACATATTTCATGTTAATTCAAGGGTTTGGTAAATGATAATTTTGAGGCAAAATACACCGTTTTCTTATTTTGGTTCTTAACGGTTATTGTGGATTTTATAAAAGTTAAGAGGAGTACATTCTAATCAAATTCAAATGTTGAAATTTAATTGTTTTATAGAATCAATCAATCTAATCACGTACGTTCCTTTTGTCGTGTATTTTAGAAACGTGATCTGAAGGTGTGACTAGTTGTCATTTTCAACTGACAAATTTGTTCCTTTCTTCCAAAACAAACTTTTGCTAACCACATTATTATGGCCCAACCACAAATTCCCATCAACAAATATCCAGCACTTGGTGTAACATCTCAATGCTTTTCTGAATTAAATGTTCAACAACGAAAAATGCCAGACCCTGCATAAAGATAAAAACACTGACTAACCTTCACATTTAACCCTGGTCATCTCTTAAACACCAGAAAAATCGTGATGGTGAGTTGTGATCAAAGAGGCCGGGGGTGTCATCTCTCTACAGCGCCAGTGGGTAAGTAATAGACTTTGCATTAGACGTAGCTGTATTTGTACAATTTGGATCCCAGGAAGGCAAAAGTCGTATGCTGCAATTATCTTTAGACATTTGCTCCATAATTAGGTATGTTGCAAGCGTAAAAGGTCTAATCAGCATCAAATTCCAATAGCTTATGCGGAGTGATGCAGAACTGTCATGTAATCTGAGCTGGCAGCCAGGGAAGTCTTGTTCTTGGCACCTTCGCTGTTTGCAAAGTACATTTCATCCTAAACCTGTTTTCTCTCCTGGTAGGATGAGCTACAAGAGCAATGGGCTACATGAGGAATGGTGTCCTTTGAGGGCTATCTCCGCCTTGATGCCAGCTTACTTGGAACCATGAGGTGAGCTGAACATTGGAAACATGTTCTAGGGTCAAAGGGAGCAAGAAATCCCCCTAGACCCCTTAAATTTAGTCTTAATTCAGAAGTAAATAGTTACAATCTATAAAACGTGTGAATCATCTGTTCAAATGAACCATACATTCAACCTGGTTAAAAGTAGGACTTAACTGTGTGATTTTGCTTCAAACTCTAAACATTTTTTCGGGGTCCCAGACTCCGGAGTATTTCATACTCCCCATGCGTATTGACCCCTCTGGTATAAGGTGGCTTTGCCATGCCTGCTTAAGCCTGCTTCGCCATGCTAACCAACGGTAAGGTATGATCGGACGCACTTCCTATTATCACTCTGGTGAGGGCTCGTTTTGGCCTTCCTCTGAACGACATTCTTCACCACACTCTGATGAATAAGGTTAAATGTTGAAGCATGGTCAACTCCTTTTCCACATCCAAACGAATCGAATTCGGTTTTGAGAGAAATGACAGTTGATATACTAAGCAAACTCTACCCACCCAACAAGTAAACTAAACGGTTACAGATCATTCTTCAAGTCCACCAATACTTTACAGAAATTATAAATATTCGGTAATAGGATAATGTATCCCCCCCAGGCACCTCACAATCTATAAATATACATTGGATGCTTAAACAGTGATGCAGCGTTTTGCTGGTTTCATATTTAAAATTGAATTTTCACGTTCGATCGTTGGGATATTATACAGCTGTGCTGTTGGTTTGTATCCGGACGCGCTTGACAGACCCGTTTCTAGAGGGCGTCGGCGAGCTGCCGGAGAATCCTGGATTCTGGATGCCCAGACCGCCAGGTTGGTTGCCGTTGGTGTTTTTCGGTTTCTTGAGGCTCGAGCGAAGTGGGCTCCGGGGAAGGGAGGACCCGACTGTCGACCCGTTGGACGACAATGTTGTCGACAAAGTGGCCATGGAACCGTTGGAGCTCCCTCGGGTGTAGGGCTTTCCACTGGCGTCCGTCATTGAGATTCCTGGAAAACAGAAAGAACAGAAATCAAATAGAATATTAAATATTACTCGGAACATTCATACTAGGTGGATAGATGGAGTTTCGTTTATTTGTCGATCTACAAATAATCATCCTGATATCGTCATGGGAAAACCCATACAGGCTTCAGAAGACCCGTATAAATAAGCCCTGGACCAGCCCATTCTTCCCAGGCCTTTCTCTGGATTCTGTCACTCTGTGCTAAACCTACTCTGCTCTTTAAAAATCAAGCCCTAAATACACAGGTGTCGTAGTTGCTCTGCTTGCTTCACCTTGAGGTTCTAGCTGTTGTACTTGCTCCTTCATATTTACAGTTAGCTGGTTCCTCGGATCTTCTGCTCCTGCACACGAATTGTAACGGTATTCCTCATCAGGGAATCACTTGGTTTTTGACGTGTCGTGTCATTGAGCCATGGTCCTTTCGTCACGCCTTCTTATTATCCAAAATTTAACTCTTCCAAATTAGTTCACCCGTTCAAAATCCACCTGATCAAAATTTAGCAACTCAACACCAAATTTTCATACATTCAAATTTCAAATCCCTTTAAATTTCCAACAATCAGTAATATTTAATTTTGCTATAATGTATTCAGCTAGGTGTTTCGTTCAAATACCTACTTAGGGGGTAGTGCCTACATCACATTGCAGTACCAAGTAAGATGATAAACTCGAAATTGGTAAAATTATTATTCACAGCATAAATATAATGCTGAAGGAAAATGTTACGAATAGTAGAAGTTCCTTTAAAAGCTACGTCCTCTGAATTTTCGTACAATACTCCAACACTTCACAAATGCAGGATTTAATATCATGTGTCATCAGGCAGTCCGCTCCATTCGTTCCCACACGGTTCACGCCAAAAGCGACTCTCGCACCGACAAAACGCGAGGGAGTGTGTGACATTTCCGTTCCTCCCGTCTTGTTATCTGCAACATCGTCCCACTCACCTTCGCTCAACCAAAATTTCTCTCTCGCCGTTTGACTGTCACGAGTTAGTACTCCACGTACGCTTTAAATTTAGGAAAATAACCAAGTTGTCGAGAAAACTCGGCGCTCCGCGCCTCGCCAAGGGGCAAGCCCCTGGACCACCTTTTGCTTTTATTTAGAGACTACTGCCACAAGTATAGGAACGTAGAATACGCTTTAGCCTCGATTGAACGCTGAACGTTCAACGATGATCATCGAACGTTCATTGTCGAACCGAAGGACGATTCGCGAACGACTGAAACTCCGATTTACATAAATAAAATGACTCATTTCAAACGGGTTTGTCGCAACTACTACACATGGATGTAAATATTCTTATGTTTATTGGTCTCGTGTCACCGTTTTCGTTCCTGGATACCGTACCCTTTTTCGTTCCACTCCCGCGTGACACTTTTCGGCTAGTTAGTCCATGGCTAAAGCGTATTCTACGCTAATAGCCTTCAAATAGGCGGCTTGTAGCGAATTTCTTAAATTTCATAGGCTCCAGACTTTTTAAAATAACAAATTTCCAACGATTTCTTAATCTAAATCCAATTTTAGGCTTTCTCGTACGATTGCAGGATTTTAGCATTGTTTATGCAGCTTGTCTACCCTTAATTTGGACAGCTTATATTTAAACTTAGTGCCGATGTGATGCTTTAGCCTAAATCCACTTTTTCTCATTAAGGGAAGAAAAACCTATGCTCCGTTTATTATTTTCAATAGTTTTGATTCTGAATATTAATTTTAATTTCAAAACTCAAACATGTTAATTCTATCCACTTGGAACTCGCTTTAAGAAGTTCAGCAGTCCCACGAGGATATTGTCACAGGGTGTTCTGACTCAAGTTAGTGAGGAAGTAAAAAATGCTACTTCAGAGAATGTGATATTTACAGTCTTTTGGATCGAGAGGGATTTAATTGATTATTGTCTCGTATTATCTCGGGTCCTACCGACTGCGCCATTCTTACAGCCCAAAAATTGAGCTGAAAAGTGAGGGTGTACTATGCCTTGGTCATATGCTATATTTTCTGCTCATTTTCATTTATTACACCTCGCAATGGCAACTGTATCTCTCAGATACACCGCGCGCATCGAGGGTATTCCATGACCGCACATCTCCAGGGGTTAATTAGAAATGAGGGAGAGGAGAGCTCTTGTCAGATTCTAGCCTCTTAATACCTCCTAAGCGTTGTAAACTGAAAATACGGCACAACTTTCTTCTAAATGAGGACCAGGAGAGCTGTTTTCAGATTCTAGCCTCCTAATACCTACCTACGGACTAAGTCACTCGCGACGAAGTTGTGGAAACCCATTTCAAATAAAAACGGAGTAAGATAGAACGTTGTCTATATTTCCACGAAAGTAAAGAGTTACACTGTTGAATCGATTTCGACGATTAGGTCATCATCAGTAACAAACATGAACTGAAAGTACATCACAGAAAGCGTATCTTATATAGGATCAAGTGAGAGGAGATTGAATCCTATCGGCTCAAGGAAGTGAAAGGGGCGGGGAGGACCAACCAATGCCACTCAAGGCTTACAAAGTGAAAGGGGCACAAATAGTATCATAATGGAGAGGCGGAGCCAAACTTATTGCGAGAAAGAACCCAATAATTGTTTATATGTTTATATGTATTTTTATGTAGTGGTGCCACCACACGTCGCAGCCTAAATTCTGGATGTAATTTTGACATAATAAGGTAAGCAATATGAATATATAAGATGTTTAGTAGATAAGCTGGTAGGTTCAATAGGTTTTATGAAAGAAATATGATCATTTGACCACCTGTGTGTCATATGGGTAAAAACTGAAGAAGTCCTCATATATGCAGGACGAAACGTTTCTGGGATGAAGGAAATAAATACGTATGCTCCAAATACGAGTTTCAAAAAAAAAAAAGGTTTTATCTCTCAAAAGAAAGCATAATGCGTTTGCTTTCAGATATCAAACGTTGTATTCTAAATCATCAAAGGAACACACACATAAAAAGTAATTGATAATTCGAAACTTTGCTAAGAGCTAAGAAAAATGGTTAACCCGTTAACAAGTTACACCCGTTCTCGGTGTACTTTCGACCGACTCGATACATCACTCTCACTGACAAAAGGGTGCCTTGGAGGGATGTAAACTTCAATTGTACAGACTAAAATATTGATTGCCTGAAGGCTGAGAATCAAAAGCAATTCAGGACAATTACAAATTAACAATCTTTGCTGTTAACTTAAATCTCAAAGTAAACTATTCGATACCTTTCTTTTCTTTGTATCCGGGGTTATTGAAGGTCGTGGCTGCCTCCCCTGAGGGGTCTCTGCTGGTCATCGTCGGGTCGCCTCCCAGGCGGCGAGAGAAGAGGACGTCGTAGATCGTCGCGACGAACAAGAAGAACGTCAGAATGATAACGGCAACCTGCGGTCATAAGATGCAATCATTAGGTGGCAATATGGTGAGACGAGATGATTGACTTGAATATGTAGGTAACAACTATCACAGCACGATCTACTAAGGTCCACAATGTTGAACCTGAATGAAGACGGAGATATTGTGAGCATCGCCCGCCGATAACGGGACGAATTGACGTGAGGCCAGGGATTCAAGATGTTTTATTATAATTTAAATGTTTTAATGTTCCATCTATTTTAATGGTCTATCTAATGAAGGGGGGCTCGTCCCACATTTTCGCCCCCCTTCCCTTTGTATTATATTTTTGGAGTTGGTTGGTCGTGGTAGGTGCTGGGTGACCCTTATTTTATTGTAAGCCGAGTTCTTGGAATCTGGGGCGAGGCTCCGGGATTTTTGTTTGTTTGGTCAATGGTCCTGGTAGGGGATAGGATTGGGCAATACACGGTGTCAAGCAGGGGAACCGAGGAGGCGTCAACCGTGAGGTTGAGGAGGATCGCTCTCTTCGCTTCTTGACTCTAGCTCATCATCAACGAGACCGACGTCACCCCGGAGGAGACCAGACCATTGGTATATTTACACCCAGTTCAGAATATAGGAGTAAGATAGGGAGCGCTCAGCGGCTCCGCTCCCAAGCCTGTGCTTCTCCTGTTTTAGGTGCTGCGTCCAGGGACTTCACGAGCTCGCCGCCCGATTCGCAGGTACAGGACACAAGAGGAGAGCGCTGGAGTAAGAGCACGGCCTCAGGGGCGCGGCGAATGCAGGACCTCGGGTAAGTTACTGCCCGGCGGGAAGTCGCTTTCCCCCCGGGACCCTCCTCGCGCCGCAGGGGTAGTCAGGTTGGCGGCCCGAGGGGGGTGGGTGCTGACAGTATAGATGGAAATGAAGGCCACAAGTATGATGGACAGATTGAGTTGAAGAGGATTGCAGAGCTACAGGGATAAACACTGGTTTTCCTTTGCACTGCATTCAGTGAATAACTTCGGTTGGTAGGTACTTGAGTCCCAACCATTAAACAAAGAGATACAATTGACGGGAAAGTCTATTTCCACAAAAAATATACTCACTTGTAGACGTTTCGGTCGTTACACCATCATCAGTATTCTACAGACTTGCTTCTTTTATACAGAGAAAGGATCAAGGTGCCCTCTGATTGGGCCAAACATTAGAAAGGGCGTGAAGTAAAAGTGAAACGCGAAAGGAAAAGTGGGATGGATTTCAAGAGATTAATTTTTTTTAAGAATATCTTGAAATCTAGAAAATTGAATAGTTAAGAACTTCTGTTAATGGTGTAAGTTTTATTCGGCGTTCTCCACTAATTGACATGTTCTTGTGAATTTTCCCTTTCACCACCCTACTTACCTTTCACTTTTACTTCACGCCCTTTCTAATGTATAGCCCAATCAGAGGGCTATCTCACTTTTGTCTGTATAAAAGGAGCATATCCACTCACTTCTCCTTCATTCTGATAATGGTGTAACAACCGAAACCGGTCTATGGGTGATTCTCAAACTACGGGCAAATTCGTGTAAATGGCACGCTGTGCCGTTCAAAATCGTCGTTACTTTCAATTTTTTTCCTTTATCTGCATACATTTATTGAGTATTGCACTGACCAATAGAAAACCTTCAGAAGCTAATATAAGTTCTATGTTTTTTTAGGGTTGAGAAACCCTGATTTGTCATTGTCATGACCTGCAACTATATCGAGGATCCCGATTTCGAGTCGGTTTTTCAAATATTCTACTTAAGATTTAAAATTACATGAAAATTTTCTCGTCTTCAGTTACATCTGAAGAGCAGCTGTCAATCGTTTTTCAAATCCTGCTTCAAGTTTTTAATGTCCTAACACTGCACTTTATTCAGGTCACTTTAGTCCACAGTCATTGTCAAGGATCAAAAAGAATGTGTTCCTGAAGGAACGAAACGGGGATTTTCGAGGAAGTTCTTGTTTTGGTGGTAGCAGTCAATCACACCTTTGTGTCCCCTAAACGGTGGATGGTGTGTTTTCTGATCGAGCGGGAACTTATGGTTATTTGATGTAATTTTAATGGCCCTAGTTGCTCACCTATTATGTTTGATCCGAAATTCTCTTTCACTTATTCTCTTGGAAGGCCTTATCACGTTGCATTTTTAAAATCCACAAAAAGTCCAGTAGTAAGTACTGGAAGAATCTCTGTTGAAAGTTCGAATTGTCATCGTCATGTAGGTGAAAACATACCAAAATTGTCATTGTCGTGACCGAAACCGCCACTATTATGTTATGCCTTCTTATGCTTGTTATGCACAAGCCAAGTTAACTTTTATTTTTGTAATTCGATTGTGTGTATCTTTTAGAAATGTTCATATGACTCTCTAAAGCTCTGTGGATATAAACGATGAATTTTGGATTGTGAGTAGACAACGCAGACCACTTGTGAACCTATTATTTTTGAATCCTTACGGAATTACAGAAGTAAATTTAACACATAATTGTCTTACAGTAAACTGCTTAGCAATATTAAATTCATTAGCAGAAGGAGTCCAAAAAGGTAAAGATAACGTAATTTTTACAATAATTTTGTCGCTACTTGTATTTATGTAGATGGGATGAGTGTATCCCACTCGAAGCAATTGCGGATAGCTGGAAGAAGGGGTTATAAACCAAAACAGTATTTCGAGATATCGACCATCAAAGTTTTTCTAATGCTGCACTGTATTCCGATGGCTACCTTTGACATCATCCACATTTAATTTGACTTGAAAGACTATTCATGAAGATAGAAAAGAAGGTTGCATATCGATAAGCTTCATAGTTTCGTCTAGAATTGGAGAAATTCGAAAACATGTTATAACTCTTTTTTCCAGAGAACGAAATTTTCTTACCCCCTTCTTCCACAGAACATCTTTTCATACATTTTTGTAACTAATCTAGCACCTATAGATGATACTGATTCACTATTTTTGCTATAGATGATATTCTTATTTTTGAACATAGGACGGAAAAAAACTGGTCATTTAATCTCTCAAAACTTCATATATTGAAAAACTGTAAAAAACTATAAACTCTTGCAAAAAAAACTTAAACTTCTCAAAATAACAATATTTCACCTTCCAAAACCGTGACTAGAGAAAAAGGAGAAAAATCACATGTGAAATAGCGTTCTCTGGAAGAAGGAGTTAACGAGCATGTTGTAAAAACAATCCTACTAACATAATGGAGCAAGATATTTGGATGAAATTTTCAGGGCTGCCAATTCAGGTGTCAAGGAATCCAAAAATGCAATCTTTGGAAAAAGGGGTTATGGCACCATAACCCCTTCTTCCAGCTACGTCTTCAATTATTCCGTGTAATGTAAATGATGAATTCTGAATTGTCAGTAGACAACGATGTATTTAACTATGACAAAGTTGACTGCCGTAATGAAGCTTTCATTAACTCGTGACTCTGGAATCAGTAAACTTGAAGTGTCGCTTGACACAAGATTAACAGATCACACGACATAACAAATTAAATGAATTACCTGAATGTAAAACGATTCTCCTCGAGTGATGACGAAATCGTTTTCCCGGTCGTCCGTTTGAAGAGCGAAGAGCACCGCACTAACTATGGAAATGAGAGCTGAAACGGAACAAAAGAAAAAAAAAAGTTCCAGTTAGACGGGGAGTTTAGTAAAATGGAAACAATAACATTTTAAAAAAGCGTTGGAATCGTTAAAGTCAGCCAACTGAAAATGTTTGTCGAATTGAAAGGTTCATATAAGCGTACATTTTCAACGGCGTAGTAACTGCTATCGAACTGCGTTAGGTGCAAAACAAACGATTTTTCTTATGAACCCCGAGGCCATTAACTTTCACGAGTGCTATTGACGTTCCGGTTGGAATTCTATTACAAACCAATAATCACTTTAAAAGTTATTTGAAACTGAGAAACCAACCTCACAAAAAAAAAAAAAAAAAACCATTCGCCAAATCACAACAAAAACAAACCACGACTACGTTTTTAATTTGACTTTTACTATTTTCTTTGACTATTTGGAAAGCACGAAATTTATCAGACATTACAGTGGATCTCATGATTATATTTCCACCAAAACCAACAACCTGCAACTGCTAGTCCAAATTAGTCCAAAACCATTGTTCATCAAATTATTATCTATGAATGCAGGGCGTTTAAACATTACGCAAAAACATTTTTCCATTTTTAATCTCAACCCATCCCCTCAATATGTTTTGTTGAAGGGTTTTCCGAGGAAAACCACATTTCGTACCATAAAAATCCATATTTCCCCTCACCAAACACCTTTATTTTTCAAATATAGATCATATTTTCGAATTCTGCTTTAATTTCCCGCAGGATTAGCCCAATTTTCATAACCAAAAACTTAGTGCTAAGGACACGTACATTTACAATAGAAACGTACATTTAGAAAAATAGTACGTTTATGAAAGTACTTTAATTTTACTCCATTTCTAAGAAAGAATTTATAAAAATCCGGGAAATGTTTAAAGTGTCGAATGCTTAATATACAGTACAAAACATCAACTTTGCGATTCTAAATCGATTTCATGACGAAATTCCAGTTTGAAGCAGCAAAAATGTTGGACACCTTCCAAGACAGTGAAGGAGGTATCCCAAAAATGAGGTTAGCAAAAGTTAGAACAGTGTAAATTGGGAAAATTGTTCTTAAAATGTGAATACTATATAAATAGTACAAGACATTTGTTTATAACTCTCATGTACTGTCTACCAACATGAAGCCGCAGGCTCTACGAATATGCCTCTACGGGTTTTCGCCGGCAAACTGAAATTTCTCCCTGAAATGAGTTTGGAATCACAAAGTTGGAGCTTTCTAATGTTTATTAACCATTTGAAACTTTAAACAATATTTCCCGGATTTGTATAACTTCCCTTATTTATACCGCTTGAACCTTTGCTCCTTTTATCCCTGGGGTTCCTCGTTAGCTGTTTTACAACGTCTCCATTGATTTTTCTCCTTCAAAATGAATTTTCTCTATGAAATCTATGTAAAATCGCAAAATTAACCGTACCATTGGAAAGCTGATTGTTTGAATGTTTTCCCGACATTTGACAGCTTTCAACACGTTTTGGGGAAATAGAGTTGTTAAAAAAAGTAGAGCATAGGGCAGAAATACAGAATCCATGATGAGCCCCAAGTACTTTTACTTCTCGACTCTTTCGATGCTTTGAGCACTCTAAAGGATGAAGTTAAATGTATTTGGAAAAAGAAGAACAAGGAGGTGTCCATCTTAATATTATCAAGGCCTGCTGAAGATCAACTAATATACAGTAATGGAGTAGGCTTGATGACGCTCAATCGTACTTTACATGGAGACTTTTGTGTTTTCATGTTGGACCTCCGGGTTAATTTACTCTTGTCATACCAAAACTTGAGGAGGAATATCTACCAACTAGCGAGTTCACTACCACGACGAATTCGTCTCTGTAGAGGACAGGTCGGTGATGCTTCACCTTTCGGCTGTTCATTGGCGACGGCTGGGGCTACCTCCTCCCGTGGTACCATTATGAGGTAGCATTATTCTGCAGAAAACCCGGCTAGCCAGGTTAACCCCGTATAATGCACCCTGGTCCAAGAATTTTCGCAGTCCTTACAACGTCTACCGCTTTTCATGACTGCTTGTCTCATAGGTGTGGACTTATCCCAATCCTCACACAGCCAAGGAGAATACGGTTCCAAAGAAATTCCGGCTAGACTCACAGGGGACCCAGGGGAACACCTACACTTCCTACCTGTAAGGTAGACAACTCGATATTCGTCTGCCTTTGTAACTTAACCAACCAATCCTAAAACCAGTGCAGACTACTCGATATTCATCTGCCCTGTCTCCTCTGCTTAATCCACCAACCATTCACTGCATCTAATAATTAACACAGATAATGACTAGAGTTTACCTACCTATTTGGATCCCATGGCAGGGAGCACAGACCATTCCTCTCTCTTTGCTAACATATCCCATGCATACTGCTTCCAAACTTCATCTAACATCCCATTCAAACCCACGCTGTCTTGCTTTGGATACCGCCACACACGCTCCATTGCTAAAAAGCTACACTCTCTCCACTCTCTTCCAAGTTGAAACCTTGAAAACTTTTCATCGAAGTCCCCATGACTAGATCCCATTTGAGTCGTGAGGAAATTTAAGACCATCCCCTCTGCATCCATCCTATCTTCCACACTGGACAACCACACATACTTCCATCTACTGTTCAAGCTTTAATCCCATCTTCTTTGCCATTCGCGTACTAATACCTTCTAAAGCATGCTCTCCCTCTTCCTACATACAACCATCCTACTCATTCACTCTACATTGCCATTCATTCTTAATCTGTTATCGTACTGAACAAGGAAATTAATAACATGAATATTGCAGTGCATTTGAAAAGCCACACTCTAATAGGCGAGTACTAGGGGGCAGTACCAACTTACCGACGATGTTTCAGGTACGAAGAGTTGAGAAAAACTGTCGACTGCGCTATACTAACAAGAGGACGTTCTCTACTGATCGTTCTTGACAGAATTTTACATTCAACTCGATTATGAATTCAGCGGAACGTTTACGTGATGTTTAAGAAAGTTAGGGGCCCGAGTGAGTCACCACCTCCTACGAACGAGCATCGGTCCTATCCTATTTGAAGTAACGAGACTTTACGAGCTTCCGTCGATTTCCCACACCTCATTCTCCGAGGTTCGCTATCTCGTAGAAACGTTACGAGAGAAGGAAGATAATAACCTAGATAGATAGATTATTTTTATTTCAGTGGCCGCGCGACGTGACTTAGCTTCCAATCGCAAAATCAAAATGCCTCCGCAGAACCTAATAGTCGTTTCCAGCGCCCAGGTCATCTACTACATCCGTAGATAAAACAAACGACGCATTTAGATGGGAAATCGGATTGGCTACCAAAAGGAAAGTCTCCCCCTCCCCTCCCCAAAACGTATCATTTTTTCGTTAAGATATCAGAAATCACAAAATTGCTCAGCGCTCAATAATGCAACCATACGCAACCAAGATCAACTTTTGATTTATAATTTTTAATAATAAACCTTCGTAATCGACCAAGAAAAACAAGTTTAACACCCGTTCAAAATTTGTTGTTTTGCTTTTCATGCTGCACAGAAACCGATAATCGAATAAAAAAAGAAAATACTCAGCAAATTATTACATAAGGGTTTATTATTTATGTATTCTCTTCTATGTGTATAGAGGTATGTAGTCTTTGGTATATAACCTAAAATCGGTGATTGTATTCCTTGTAATTATACTTTAGATGCCTTAAAAAGCGTTTGGTTTACCTCCGTAGAGCGATTCGTAAGAAACGAATTAACCACAAGGGTTCATCAGCTGACCAGTGTGTGTCTGCACCTTGAAATTAACTTCTAGGTATAGTTAACACAGATGACACGATGATTAAATATAACTAACTAACTTTTTGAACTTTGCAAACCCCTTAGTTCATAACACAAGCTGTTATGTAAAACTTAGAATAATGTATACGTATACATTGGTCGTTGAAACCAAAGAATGGAACAAGTGATATAACATGTTTTATGGAAAATTTGGTTGCAAAAGGAGCTTCTTTTTAGTTCATATTTGTTGTTTTACGTCATAAGATGCGGAGAATCCGCGATCGAATTTTAAAAAATCCATTGAGAGCGTTTGTGGCCGTAATTTACAAAAATCTGATTTCTACGGATTCTTTAAGATTTGTCTACATATTCTATACTTTAAGGATCCCTGAAAGCCCTTCGTGTTCAATTACGGAAAAAACCGCTTTTTCCCAAAGTGGTTTCATGGTATTGGCCAAAATGCAATATGAAACACAAAAATGAAGAGGCGCTATGAATGAAATCAAGTTTGGATAATTAAGCGCATTAAATGTTCCCGGAATAAAATGAAAAATCATTTATACGAGCGCAACAATGTAAACAAAAACTTGATTAATAACCGAACGCAAGCGAATAATTGGAAAATTACAAATGAAAAATCCAAAAAAGGTCTAGAAGGCAAGTTTTGGCAAAATTCATTTTTATTTAGGTACTTAATATTACTATTATTTTATTTTATTCCGGAGGGTTTATCGAAAATTTAAAAACCGAAACCCCAAGAATATCTCTTTTTCAGTAATTATTGGGCCAAAGTGTGATAAATAAACCACAAATGGGACTCCAATGGATTTGGTTGGTTCCACATTTCCGATTCTTGAATCAGCCACTTTCAGCCATAGCCTGGGCCTTCTAGCGTCACGGTCATCGTGTGGGTGTTGCGGGCATTAATCGTCTCACCCCTTAGAAGGGGCAACTACAGCTAGCTGGGTAGTTCTAGTTTTCAGTTTCTGTCAATCCTAAAGAGTGGAGTCAACATTTAAAAGTGTCGAAATAACGCTGTAATGTTTTTATGGTTGCTTTTGAAAGATGGTTTCAATTAATCGAATGAGCACACTCGGTGCCCTTTAGTTGCTTCCTTTCGCTCTCTTGCTTTGGAATTTCGTTTTATTACCTGGGTTGCGAATGAACCAAGCTTCTGCCATAGCCTCCCACAATAATTACGTTTCTAACTGATGGCTTCCTGGAACTAATATAGAGATTGGGTACTAATTTCGTTAAATTTAAATCTATGCTAGAACACTGAACAACTCAGGATCTAAAATGGAAGTAGGAATGTTTCAATTCCACTAGGACGACATACTCCTGTATTCCAAGCAGAAATCGTGGCAATCGAAGCAGCAGCTGCTGAGAGCCTTAGAAGCTGCTTAGAGCTTAGAGAGCTGCTGAGAGGGGACGAGGAAAGGCCCACGTCCGCATCCTCTTAGACAGACAAAATCGATAAAAGCTTAATGGCACCAACTATCTCAGCACGAATGGTTTGGTGCTGCATGCAAACCCTTGACAACGTAGCCAAACACAACCGGGTTCGCCTGGAATGGGCGCTGGGGCGGAGTGTCTGGTAACGAGACGGCTGACAAACTTGCGAGAGGGAGCTCCCAAACCCCATTTGTAGGCCCTGAGCCGGCAGTCGGTATACCAAAAACCGCCTTCAGAAGGACCAACAAACCACAAGTGAATGGCTCAACATTGAAGGACATGCCCACAGTAAATTCATGGTGGCGGAACCCAACACCAAAATTACTGATTGGCTACTTGGCAAAAACCATAGGGAACTGAAAACAATGGTAGGTCTCATAACCGGCTTTGCCACCTACACCCATTGGGATCACACAAAGTTCAACCCTGTGCAGGTTATGTGAGGAGATTGACGAAATGGCATCCCACACAATATTTGAGTGCTCAGCACTCACCTCTCGCAGATTTGAACTCCTTGGGGTACAAGCCCCAATGAGGTCCATTCAGAGCGAACAACTAATCGAGGGCCTCAAGCCCCTTACCTAGGGCCTGAATATCCTTGATTAAATGCAAAACTCCCAGGAAAGTACAATAAGCCAACAGGCTTCCATGCTGGGGGCTCGTATCCCCTGCCCTGAGAGTTTTAAGCCACATCTACCATCTACCGAACAACTCAAATTGGGTACCGCAATATTAATCGAATATACCTCTAAATTATCTTTATCACTAAGAAGAAGTAAACCAGTAGGTAACCCAACAAATCTACGCCGTTATAATATCAGCAGATGAATGAACGTGGAGAAGCAGATCCCTGTGTTTAACCTTTAGCGAAGTTAGTCTCTCTATCTCCGTAATTCGTCGGTGATTGCTAGGCAGGATCAAATCGAAACCAATATGATTGAGAAAGGGTCAAACGTGATCTATGGGGTACCAACCTTCCTTTAGCGGGACTGGAAACGGGATTTTCTAAGCGTAGGAGGGTGCCAATATCCAAACACCCTAACTCAACTCAGTTCAATAACAGCGAACCAATAACCGAACCGCCCCATTAAATTTGTGAAAACTGTATTATAAATGAAAGAGAAATTCTGTCTCCGAACCCTTTTCGAAAATATTAAGGAGTCTTCCAACCATCTCAGAACTCTGGTTTATTGTTTTCAATGATGTAAAGTGTAATCGCCTCGTATTGGAGTTTGTAATGAATGTAAATTGTAAACCATAACCCATTCTTACCATAAAAGTCGGTTATATTATGCCATCCGAAGCTTTTCTCCAGAACTAATGGGCCAAATTTTGCGAAATTTGGCTCAAAAATCCATCATTCATCATGTATGAGCGAATGATCCCGGCATCTTGATCAAACAACCCTAAGGGATTATAGGATTAATCTGTCAAAATCTCAAAAGTTTTAGGCGTTTTCCTTTGACCTAGATAGAAATTAGTTCAATGAATCCAATGAGACACACCGTTTTTTCCGTAAGATCATCTATTCTATCACAAATCGTTGATATGTGGATGCAAAAGGGACTAAGGACATAATTGTTGCTAGTATAGGTGATTCAAAATTTAGAATTATTCTGCGCACAGCCGTTCTCATAAATTAATGTTCGGTTTCTGCATTTCTTGTCAAGTAAATATTGGTTTATTATTCAATAATAAACCATTGTAATCGCCCTTGAAAGAAAAAATTCTAACCCCCCTGAAAATTTCTCGGTTTACGTTTCAAAGGAGGTAGAATCCGATTCTGCAATAAAAATTTTTCCGTCCGTCCGCCGTACGCCATACCCACGATTTCTCCCAAACGGCTGGAGCAAAAAAGCTGAATTTTCAGGAAAAATCCATGTTGGTCCGGCGACGGCCCAATTCTTGAGCCAGCTCTCTCACTTAATTTAACGTGCCCTTTAAGGGTTGTCAAAGTTTTGTAAAATCCCTAAAAACCTCAAAAAAGTCAAGGCGGCCTAAATTTGTACTCTTTTTGAAGAACTTTCCACGAGGAATCGAATGAGCCCCTCCCCAGGTCCGTAGGTCAAACCATTCCCGATCTATGGCCCGATTTATGGTGCCAACATTCGCGTTATTTTGATTTATTATTGTTTTTGTGTTGATATCAGTAACCTAGTGACGTAGTGATGTACTGATGTAGGAATGTGGATACTGGAGTGAACTCCTAAAAGGCTTTGTAGCCGATACACGGGTTGAAGCATTCTGATAATTTTCAGGAAAAATCAGAAAATCTGAAATTTTCAGGAAAACGCTGCAAATTCTTTCACTGCGGTTTATTATTCAATGATTCATGATTTGATTGATGGAGATAAATGCCTGGTCTATTAAATTTTGGCCACTCTGTATAGTACATGACACCATTGTTGGTGTCTAGATATCAGCTTTTATTACATATTGATGGACCAGTATGGTGCACGTAATTAAGGAAAAATGCCTGCCACCGGAAAATACATTCAAACAGGTACTGTTCTCTCCAAAGCAAAACATGTCATTACCATTAGTAGCCTTAACTTGATATTTATGAGATAGTCACAGCGGTTGTAGTCGCTGGGACAATGTTTAAAGTCGTAGGTCCTTTCAAGTCTGGCAGACACAAAAGCAGGTCGGGTTGAAATATGCAGGCCTTGCTCACGTGCGGCAATTACAGGGGCTGCTATTTATTCAAATGGAACGTCTCTTAGATTAAAGGTTTATTACAAACACAGAGACCCAGTGTCATATTCCGACAAACGCAAACGCCGAGTCGCCTCTCGTGGCCGTAATTGTCAACTTGCGACGCTGCTGTAACGTCCGCACGTGTCCTCTCAACCGCGAAAAAACCCACTCGCGTGTGCCAAGGACGAACTTATTTACCTTCCGTTCCGCCCGTCACGTTTTAAAAGGCTCCTCTCGGAAAATATAAATAACAACAAAAAGTGGAAAAAATATCTATAACGCAGATTTATCCGTACCGTTTTAGCAATGTTTGGATGAAGGAAGGACGCTGTTGAAGCAGCGAGCATGATAAGAGGTTTGCCTCATTTGCCAACGATAAGATTGCAAAATTCAATAATCATGTTACTTATTGCCAAGATTGATTTAGTAGATATTAATTTTTTTTAAAGTATTTATTGATTAAAGAAAATATACAAAAAATTTACAGCTTCTATGGGTACAAAATACAACTCACACCTTTAAGTGAAAAACACTTGTGCTGGTGTGAGGCCTCGGTCAAAAAAACACATTCAAAGGTTTCATACTTTAAATTAAATTTACATTCTTATTTGAGAAATAGTTATTTTAAAACAGGCTCTGCTATTCGAGAAGCATCAATAAAACAAGTCGATGCGTCCCAGGGGTAGAGAAAAATAAGAAAGATAATAATAATAATAAAAAGGAAAGAGCAATACTGAACTGTTCAATTTTTTTGTTTTAAATAAAGAAGAATAGTTACATAAATCTACTATTAGTTACAATAAATAGTCTTTATGGTCTTCTTGAAAGCTGGCAGAGAGTGCAACCTTTTCACGCTCTCAGGAAGGCTATTAAATTGTACTAGTCCCCTATAAAGGTGAGCCCTTTGCCCGAAACTAGTTCTCATAAAAGGAATTCTTAATATGACTCTTGCCCCAGAGCGATCTATGGTTTCCGAAGCCTCATGCATTCCAGATTTCCACTCCTTAAACACTTGGATGGCAGTAGTTCTCTCGATCAGGGTAGCTAGTGTAGGAACCTTGAACAGCGTGAACAATTTCTCTGTTTCGAAACGACTACCTTTTTTTAATAATATTTAAATTAGCAATTTTTGGACAATGAAAACATCATTTATCCTTTTAGAGGCCCCATCACTCTAACACACTATACCATATACCAATAACGATTGTATCAGAGCAAAATATACCATTCTCTTGGTTATCATATCTGAAAAGTTCCTTATCTCCAAACATACTGGTATCAACTTTCTCAATCTATTATATAGTGAATAAATGATGTATGGGTAGCGGTTTGGAGCACAGCGAGAGAGTTGATGAAGCGGAGAAAACTGCAGCAGTATTGGGGGACTTGGTAAAATGCCTCTTGTGTAAGGAAGATTTTTATACTATATTTAGAAATAATAAAAAAACATATACACATTGTCCCACGAGTTGTCCCCCCCCACCTCCTAAAATCGTCAAAATAGGAGTAAACAAGAACATTTTTTTTTTTAAATCTTCATATTTTTTTCCAAAGATCTCAAATATCATATTTGCGCAATCCGCGCAACTGAGCAACAATGCGCAATTGACACTAACTTTCTTATTTTAAATAAGAACCCGCATTTTTTATTGCAGATTCGGATTCTACCCAAGATTTCATGGAAATTTGACCCCTCAACCAATTTTGCTTCCGAGTCTACGAAGGTAGCGGAAGCATTGTTTTCACATTCGGAATGTGACAATTTTTTTGTCTCCAAAATCAAAAATTCCACTCGCATTTTGCGTTTTAGACCTTTCTGAACAATTTTGGTTCCGTTTCTGACTGTGTGTCTGTCTGTCTGTCAGCGAATCCTGTTACGGGTAAAACTACACGAAGTTCTTGACCAATTTCGATGAAATTTTCAGGGATTGTTCGGTTTGATGTGTAGATGGTCCCGTATGAGTTTCATAACCCCCGGATCAATAGTAGCCTATGCGCATGCGCAAACGTGAAATCCTTGTTACACGCATAACTCCAGGAGTTCATGACTGATTTCGATGAAACTTTCAGGGATTGTTCGGATTTGGTATATTTTATAGTTTGTTAAATAGTTGAACATGCCTACCTTTATTTTCTCAAGTTATGCTCCTGCATAACAATAAATTTAACCCTAATTCAAAATTTACTTCGCCTAATTGAACGAAGTTCTTTAGTCAATAATAATTTTCAATGATCTATACAGTCATGTTATGTATACGAGGAAGCTATGTGCAACACCCACTTGTTTTTGATTGCGCGTAACCGGTTCAGCGAGCGAGCAATGTTGCGCAACCCGAAAATTGTCAAACAGTAGATCGTCATAAATGATGGTTTTTTTTTCACGGGAAATAAAAACATTTTTGTCATTAAGTATTTCGCAAAAATTGAGTCGATACGAGAAACGGATAACATCACGTGAATCAGCGTTAAAAAACAATGAGAACGAGATTATGACGACTTTCGACTTTCAGATTAAGACGATTTTTCACTTGATCACTGAGGAAGGTCTCAACCTCTTATTTGTACATTTTTCAACCAGACCACATTGTGATGAAGCGCGAAAGATATGCTGACTCTAGAAATCAGTTGTTGGAACGTTATACGTGGTATGACGTTTTGGATACACCTTTTAATTATCAATGCATAATAAGAAAAGAAAATGTGAATAATTATCACAACAACAATATATTAATTATTGTTTGCCTTCTTAAAAGAATGAAATAAGAATATAAGTTATGCTGATAATAGCTAAGTGAATCTTGTAAATAATTATTTTGTATACCTATGAATTATCTTTGTACACTCGATTCTCCGCGAGTCGTACACAAACCTACATGCGTTAATGAGCAACCACCCCAACACACCAGTAGCTGATCTCTCCAATGACACTCCTCTTCCGCGAAATTAACGACGTTTAAAACAAAAGAGACCACAAGACTTCCTCACTGAGGGCTGAATTTATCTGCGATTCAAGTGGGAACCAATAGTTATAGGACAACCAATGGATTGGAAACCTACAATTCCATTACATATTAATTAGGTCTAAATATCCACTATAATACTAAGTACTTATCAAAATTGTAATGTTATAATGATAAAAAAATTTACCTTTTGTTATAAAAACAAAAAATACCTATGAATGTATGTTATGGTTTTTAGTATAAAAACCATGCAAATTAAAAAATTTGAGAAAAGAAAAAACCGGGCCTTCATAATCTATTTAATAAAAAACGCTGCAAATTCTTTCACTGGGGTTTATTATTCAATTGGCTTGCGTTCATAATTTGAATTTCTACTAAGCTTTGGAGTGTGCGCGTTTCACAGTGTTTTGGTTGAGATCCGATTTACCTACGTGCTCTATGCATTTCTCCTGAAATTCAATAATCGCTCTATCACCTGTAAAACACGCACACTCCGAAGCTTAGTACAGATTCAAATCACGAACGCAAGCCAATTGAATAATAAACCCAAGTGAAAGAATACTTATTTACCCCAGTAATAATATTGAATAATATTTACCTATATATTATCAGCGTTTCATGCATATCAGAATGCTTCAACCCGTGTATCGGCTAAAAACAATAAGCATCCACATCGGCTATCACTCCAGTATCCACATTCACTACAACTCGATGCTATTGGCATCACTAGGTTACAAACAAACAATAATAAACCAAAAAACGCAAATGTTGTCACCATAAATCGGGCCATAGATCGGGAATGGTTTGACCTACGGACCTGGGGAGGGGCTCATTCAATTCCTGGAGGTATGTTCTTAAAATAGGTAAATATTTAGGCCGATTCGACTTGTTTTGAGGTTTTTAAGGGATTTTACAAAACTTTGACAGCCCTTAAAGGGCACTTTAAATTCAGTGAGAGAGCTGGCTCAAGAATTGGGGCGTTGTGGGACCAATATTGATTTTTCCTGAAAATTTCAGATTTTTTGCTCCAGCCGTTTGGGCGAAATCGTGCGTACGGCGTACGGCGGATTGACGGAAAATTTTTTATTGCAGATTCGGATTCTACACCCTTTGAAACGTAAACCATGAAATTTTCAGGGGGGGTTAGAATTTTTTTTTCCAGAGCGATTACAATGGTTTATTATTGAATAATAAACCAATAACTACAGAGTCGCACAGGTGGGAGTGGCTTACCGCACATCTATTGAATAAATTATATTGTACCTGAATGCAGGGGAATTCACAAACTCACTCCATCTAAAACTGCGAATATTCCTATAATATTTCTACGTCTTCGCTATGGCGTAACCCCTGCTCCTGGTTCAGAAAGCCGACCTGAGAATGATGAACTCGGGTTGATTGGGTTCATTCTCTCTCTTTTACATTTCTCAGTAGGTACCTAGCCCAGTAAAAGTCACGAACCTACACCGAAATAAGTTCGGGAATCTTGGAAGAAACACGTTCTTGAAGGGAACCTAATGGGTGAAGGTACTTGATAGGACTTGGAATTTGAAGGTTCCAAGATGCGCCGATTCCTGAAGTACAATGAATTAATCCGTCCGTCCACCATGCCTTCGCTTTTCCCAAATTAAAATGTGTTCATATTGCGAATCTCTTTCATCTACCTTTTGAACAAAAACAAATAGTAAATATTCCCTCAACGTTTTTGATATACGTTGCAATATTAAATATCAAAATATTAAATATCTGGATGACGTACGAAAATTCGAATTTTCGTACGTCATCCAGAGGTTTTCTCGGAAATACTGAACAAAAACGCTTCAAATTCTTTCACTGGGATTTTTATTCAATGATTCATGATTTGAATTTCTACTAAGCTTTGGAGTGTGCGTGTTTCACAGGTGATAGAGCGATTATTGAATTTCAGGAGGCACACAAATATGATCAACTGATCAATCCAAATAGGTATTTTGGTTGAGAACCAATTTACGTGGTCTACGCATATCTCCTGAAATTCAACAATCGCTCTATCATCTGTGAAACACGCACACTCCAAAGCTTAGTAGAAATTCAAATCATGAATCATTGAATAATAAACCCCAGTGAAAGAATTTGCAGCGTTTTTTCAAGAGCGATTACAATGGAAAAATATTCTATTTGAAAATTTTAAATTTCGTAAGACGGAGCATGCAAATCAGAATGCTTCAACCCGTGTATCGGCTGTAAACCCTTTTAGGAGTTCACTACAGTATCCACATTCACTACATCACTAGGTTACTGCCATAAAAAAAAACAACACGTGTTCTTTTTGTTTTGATTGCAGTAATCTAGTGATGTAGTGAATGTGGATGCAAATGTTGGCACCATAAATCGGGCCATACATCGGGAATGGTTGGAGCTACGGACCTGGGGAGGGGCTCATTCGATTCCTCATGGATTTTTTGGAAGTTCTTAAAAAAAAGTCCAAATTTAGGCCGCCTTGACTTTTTTTTGGTTTTTAGGGATTTTACAAAACTTTGACAATCCTTAAAGGGCACTTTAAATTAAGTGAGAGTGTTGGCTAAAGAATTGGGGCGTTGTCGGACCAACATTGATTTTTCTTGAAAATTTCAGATTTTTTGCTCCAGCCGTTTGGGAGAAATCGTGCGTACTGCGTACGGCGGACGGACGGAAAATGTTTTATTGCAGATTTGGATTCTACACCCTTTGAAACGTAAACCATGACATTTTCAGGAGGGGTTAGAATTTTTTTTTCAAGAGCGATTAAAATGGTTTATTTTTGAATAATAAACCAAAATTAATGCAACTTGGGTAAGAAACCACATTTGGACTATAGTTGGGAGTGGATTCTCATCATCGATCTCAGTCAATCCTACAAAGTGAAATGGAAGGGCTGAAATTCCAAGAATTTGATTATCGATAACTTTCTGAATAATACTGTCGGAAACCACTACCAACGCTCATAATTGGAGTCACACCGAAGACGCAAACGACGGGTTTTCCCAGTAAAGAGTTTCCATCCCTCCAAAGTAACCACTCCCTTCCAGGAAACGGAAGATCAGAGAGATTTACAAGGCAGAGGCCACTTGATACGAATTATCCAGTCCCGGTGGAAACTCGAGCCATTTTCTTACTCTCAACCAACTCGTTTTTCTTACTTGACAAAACCTTCCACAATAGCTGGCTAAATACTTCTAGAATTGAACTAACTATCTGGTCGCTTCCAAATACTCTCTCTCTACATACCTACCAAATTCTTCTGCTGGGGCAGACGTACGCGTCTGGGACCAATGGTAAGTCACCTACCTAAATTTCCTCACTCAAATTGCTTGCTGGGGAAGACGCGCGCATCCGGGACCAACAGTAAATTACCCTTGCCTTCTTCCTTTCTCAGATTCTCTTGCTGGGGCAGATACACGCATGTGGGACCATTAATTTGAACATACCAGTATACACCTATCCAATTCAATTGGTGGAGCCGGCACGCACCTGGTACCACCTCTTGTCTCATCAAAGTACAACCTGCATAGTCTGCTTCAGCAGGAATATATTGCCTGGGACCAAAACGTAAACTTCTCACACTCAAAACTTTCCTTAGACCAAGAAACCAATACATCTCATCCTTCAGATTGAGGGAAACCAATCGAAATCGAATATTGGCTCTTACAAACATTATTGTTTGTATGTTCATTATTGACAGATGTGTCTCCCAAGAATCGAACGAGCCCTTCTAGACTGCATTATGTTCATCCGTTCTCTCTCCCTATAGGCTAGAACTTCAACAGAAAAAAACGCTGCAAATTCTTTCACTGGTGTTTATTATTCAATGATTCATAATTTGAATTTCTACTAAGCTTTGGAGTGTGCGTGTTTCACAGGTGAAAGAGCGATTATTGAATTTCAGGAGACATAGAGCACGAAAATCTGTTCTCAACCAAAACACCTATTTGGACTGATCAGTTGATCATATTCGTGTGCCTCCTGAAATTCAATAATCGCTCTATAACCTGTGAAACACACACACACTCCAAACCTTAGTTCCAAACCAAATCATGAATGATTGAATAACAAACCGCAGTGAAATAATTTGCAGCGTTTTTTTCAAGAGCGATTACAATGGAAAAATGTTCTATTTGAAAATTTTAAATTTCGTAAAACGGAGCATGCATACCAGAATGCTTCAACCCGTGTCTCGGCTATAAACCCTTTTAGGAGTTCACTCCAGTATCCACATTCACTACATCACTAGATTACTGCGATAAAAAAAAAAAAATCTGTTGTTTTTGTTTTGATTGCAGTAACCTAGTGATGTAGTGAATGTGGATGCAAATGTTGGCACCATAAATCGGGCCATACATCGGGAATGGTTTGAGCTACGGACCTGGGGAAGGGCTCATTCGATTCCTCATGGAAAGTTCTTCAAAAAAGTCCAAATTTAGGCCACCTTGACTATTTTTGAGGTTTTTAGGGATTTTACAAAACTTTGACAACCCTTAAAGGGCACTTTAAATAAAGTGAGAGTGCTGGCTAAAGAATTGGGGCGTTGTCGGACAAATGTTGATTCTTCCTGAAAATTTCAGATTTTTTGCTCCAGCCGTTTGGGAGAAATCGTGCGTTCGGTGTACGGCGTACGGCGGACGGACGGAAACATTTTTATTGCAGATTCGGATTCTACACCCTTTGAAACGTAAACCATGAAATTTTCAGGGGGGGTTAAATTTTTTTTTCAAGAGCGATTATAATGGTTTATTATTGAATAATAAACCAATAAGGTCAACAAGAATGTAAATGGACCAAAAACCATTGGAAGGCGGTAATGATTTTTGTTTTTAGAAACTTTCAAAGAGTTTCTAGGCATTACATTCACGTCAGAAGACAGGTTATTTCATTTATGTGAAAATTGAATGTTTTCAAGTTTTGTTTCAACAAAAAATACACTCCCCACATTCTAAGACAGGATTTTAAGAATGGAATTGTGATCTTTACAGGTGGTCTAAACGTCAAATAAACAATGGTTTATGAATAGAAACATACCTGATACTGTATTTAGAATATTTTGAAAGAAGGAATCCAACACAAGATCTCATAATATGAGATCAGATATATTATATCTGAAGGAATCCTAAAGTATTTGCGCTTTTATTGAGAATCACTCGTGTATCCATTTGATACACACTATCTGGGGATTTACAATATGCCATAAACTTGTCTAGGGACACCAACATCTACAAATGATAATTCCAACTTGGAAAATTAGAAGCTAGTGGAGCGTGAAAGAGCTTCTCAACTTTAGTTCCCTCGCCGCTGCCATCGTCCGAACAACAGGCGGGGAACAACTTGGAGGACCTAATTCACGACGTTGCCCTTCTCCTCGTGAAAGACTTTCGAGAAAGGTTCAAGTCGTGCTTTCCTGTTAGTCAAAATGGATAGTGGGTATAGGAGAGCACGTGGGAAGGGAGATTCGCTAGAGTTCGACTAACTGTTCACAACTCTCTTCCAAGTTTTTTTTTTTTTTTTCAAACTAGTTTTTCGACGAACGGTGTTGACGCGTGGGTTCAGCCAAAACATTCGTGATCATTGGCCACTACTCCACTGGAGATAACCGTTTGATCTGAAAAAGTTACAATCACTTTTTATTTCACATTTAAATTGGTTTTGCGATTTACGATAGATGAGGGGCAAATACCTCGAAGTTTAAGGTTGAAGTCTGTATGGAAGATGTACAGATTTTAACCGACATTCAATGCTCTATAGTTTTGGGCATGCTAAGAAAATGTCACGGACACAGATAGACTGCAACCAAAAATGTCAAGAAAGGAAAAATGGATAAGCAAATGAAAAATTAGATTTCGGAGCATTTTGAAGTTTTGTTTGACATCTTGCAGAAAACAAAATTTCATCAACTTTGGTAATGAAGAAGCAACAGCACAACAAAACAAGTAGCCATAATTACATTATTAAATTCACTGGGGTTTATTATTCAATTGGCTTGCGTTCATGGTTTGCATATCTAAGCTTTGGAGTGTGCGTGTTTCACAGGTGTTAATGCGATTATTGAATTTCAGGAGATAAGCATAGAGCAAATAAATCTGTTCTCAACCAAAATACCTATTTGGATTGATCAGTTGATCATATTTGTGTGCCTCCTGAAATTCAATAATCGCTCTATCATTGTAAAACACGCAAACTCCAAAGCTTAGTAGAAATTCAAATCATGAACGAAAGCCAATTGAATAATAAACCCCAGTGAAAGAATTTGCATATCGTTTTTTCGGCTATTGAACCTCAATACTACCCCACTAGGTTACTGACAATAAAAACATCTATAATTTATCAAGTCCTTTGGCACTCGTATTGCGTTAAAACTTCCCCAAATCCAAATTTAAACGATGTAGCCAAAGGTAGACAGATGTAGAGGGGGCACACAAATATCATCAACTGATCAATCCAAATAGGTGTTTTGGATGAGAACCGATTTACGTGGTCTATGCATAACTCCTGAAATTCAATAATCGCTCTATCACCTGTAAAACACGCACACTCCGAAGCTTAGTAAGATTCAAATCATGAACGCAAGCCAATTGAATAATAAACCCCAGTGAAAGAATACTTATTTACCCCAGTAATAATATTGAATAATAAACCCCAGTAATAATATTGAATAATAAACCCCAGTAATAATATTGAATAATATTTACCTATATATTATCAGAATGCTTCAACCCGTGTATCGGCTACTAACTACACTACAAGTATTCACATCGGCTATCACTCCAGTATCCACATTCACTACAACTCGACGCTATCGGCCGGACTACACTAGGTTACAAACAAACAATAATAAACGAAAAAACGCAAATGTAGGCACCATAAATCGGGCCATACATCGGGAATGGTTTGACCTACGGACGTGGGGAAGGGCTCATTCGATTCCTAATGGTGTGTTCTTCAAATAGGAAAATATTTAGGGCCGATTCGACTAGTTTTGAGGTTTCCAGGGATTTTACAAAACTTTTACAGCCCTTAAAGGGCACTTTAAATTAAGTGAGGGAGCTGGCTCAAGAATTGGGGCGTCGTCGGACCAAGATGGATTTTTCCAGAAAATTTCAGATTTTTTGCTCCAGCCGTTTCGGAGATATCGTGCGTACGGCGTACGGCGGACGGACGGAAATTTTTTTTTTAGCAGATTCGGATTCTACACCCTTTGAAACGTAAACCATGAAATTTTCAGGGGGGGGGGGAAAAGCAAGTTTTTTTTCTTTGGTAATGAAGAACAATGGTTTATTATTGAATAATAAACCAAAGCTGCCAGAATTAGATGATTTTTTAACTTCCTTAGGTCTCTGTAGTGTTTATACATTTTATCCAACAGTTATGCTGCCTTATAGCTTTGGCCATGTTAACTTCGGCCATAGACAAGCAGACAGATTCGGAACCAAAATTTTTCAACAGAGTCTGAAACGCAAAAAGCAAATGGAAACTTGATTTTGGAGCATTCTGAAATTTTATTCGACAACTTGCATCAATACGAAGTTTCTCCATGTTTGGTAGGTAATAAAGAAGCAATAGTACACCAATAAAAGAACTTATTTAAAATTTCCCTAACATCTTCATGAGCATTTTATTTGTCTCCTCCTTCACACCTTTCAAGTACTGAACCCTGAGGCAATTTTAGAGCGCATTAAAGGGGTTTCTGTGCTTATGAATTCAACCACTCAAAACATCATCCCCAGAGCTTACGGGTTCCGGACACAAACAAACCGCACAAATAAACCCGAATCCGGGCGAGTTGTGGCCCCGTTATGAGAGCCGCTGAAATCCCATTGTAAAAACTAATGGACACTGAATGACAAACGCGAGATGTACGACAAAAACCCGAGGCCCCCCGCTTCATCTCACTCTTGTGTGTCGCATCAAACGATAATTCCCACCCTGCAGACGACAATGGAACCCATCAGGCCCGGGGCAGGCCGTCCCACGCGGAGTTATATGGTTTCACGACCCCTCTGCGTTGTGTACCTACATTACGAACTAGAGTAAAACCGTTAAAAATACAGGAGAACCACCTCCCATCGGTTGAGGGTGGTGTAAAAAACCAAAAGCCTCCGAGCTTCAAGGTCTTGTGAGAATTTCTCAGTAAAAAATGCACCTCACGAATATGTCACGTTTTGAATAATGATTATCAATCATGATAATTAACAATCATGAATCTTTTTTGGTTAATCGCTTTCAATAATGAACCTTGGTATTCGAGCAACAGTAATTGTGCTGTTGAACAAGTCTTTGGTTCGACCGAATTCGGAGTAGGTAGTTATGCTAGTATAGTTTGGTCCCCATTTTATGCAGCGTACAGATATCTATTGGAGAGGGTTCAATGGAAGTACATGCGTTACCTTGCACTCGAACTGACAATGCCAATGGAGCAGGTTGATTTTAGACACCTGGCGACCGAGTACGTTGCCCACTCTTGAAAGGTGACAGATATATTTTTTCACGAGCCCGTGAATGGAGTTCATCAATTCCCATCGCTTCTCTCTAAAGTCAATGTAAATGTGCCTCCCTACAGAACTCGCCAAATACTCTTGTTCCGGGTGCCTTTGGCAGCCCACAACTACTTTCTGAACCGACCGTTGCGTCGTTTGCCTTGAGTGTCTATGACCTATTTAGTGCCCCTTCCCACACCCTGAAATGAAATGAAATTCATTTCTACAATCAATGCTATCTGGAATTAAGTGACTATGACATATTTAGTACCCCTTCCCACACCCTGAAGAGTCTGTTTGCTGAAATTTTCTACAGGGTGGAAGCGGATAAGTGACGACAATTTTTTTCTTTTAATCTGCATCAAAAATGTAGTAAAACCCCGCTAACCGCACTTTTCTATCTCAACCCGTTCTCTAGATATAAATTTTTAAAGGGTTTTTTCAGAAAACTACGTTTTTTGACATAAAAAGCCACATTCCTCCACTTTCAAACAATTTTTGTCTACTTTTGACCACATTTTCGGATTCAGCGTAAAATTTCCTATACGACCAATGCACACTCATAATCATAAACGAACCACTAAGGACCGCAATTGCAGTTCAAACATTGAAAATTTAAAAAAATTGCTGGTTTCTGAATTACCTTCATTTTTACTGCACTTCCAAAAAACGTGCTGGAACTTGCCAAACCTCGGGGCAACTTATACATTTAATCAGCTTTCTAATGGTATGGTCAGCTTTGCGATTCCGCGTCGATCTCATGGAGAAATGCCAGTTTGAAGGCGAAAAAACGTTAGGCACTTTTTAAACAGCAATCCAGGAATTCCAGGGATAAAGGAAACAGTTCGCGGTATTTGATTTGGGAAAATGATTAAATTTATCTGTATGATTTTGATTGCCGCTGTCTCACATCAGCAAAATATATATTTTCTTGTTTAGGGATTAGTTTTAGCATATTCAATTTGTACAATTGATGTGCAGTTAACAAATTCAAATCGTGAAAATTTCATAATGTATTTTTGGGATGGCACATTATTGGACAATCTCCTTAATGTCATTTTTTGAATCTTAAAACTCTTATTAACTAGGTACTTGAAAGTGCTTCCTCACATTACAATGCAAACTGTAAAATTGACTCAAACAGCGCCTGATGAATATTGATCTTCAGTTCTTTTGATAGAAATTGGATTCTATATAGGGTATAGGCACATTTTTTTAGCATTTAACACAAACTTTGAATGTGCTGGGTCCATTTCATTTGAGAATCAAACGTCACTTTGAAAAATTCAGGATTCGCTTTTTTTTCGAAGATAACTTTTTTTACACAGTAAATTGCAGGTCATTCATTTTTTGGAATCCAACGCTCATTTCTCCTTGCAGTCAAATAAACCATCATTGGAAATCGTGGTAAACTTCTCAATGACCGTATTTTCTGCCTTTTGGGCTTATCCTCCTGGATAGATATTTTGTTCATCTCCGTGATATTACAACACGTAAGTAAAATGTCAAGTCATGAGACATAAAATCATTACTTCCATCAAAATGTAATACTAGATCAAAGGTTGAGAAAAAATTATTAAAAAATATTTGTTCTTTTGATAGTTTTATTGTCATGTTAGGGATAGTTTTATGTTTAAATGAGTCTTAAAGTCATATTCACTGTTGGCCTGACAATTGTCAAAACTTGAAAAAAATTCTTAACTGTGGCCACTACCGGTACCGTTACCTTAGGGTATAGGCACTTTTTTTTAGCATTTGACACAAACTTTGAATGTGCTGGGTCCATTTCATTTGAGAATCAAACGTCACTCCTAAATAAACTATTCAGCTATTCGCTTTTTTTGATTTTCGAACCGTCACACGCTAAGTCATTGCAGTTGTGTAATCTCAAAGGGTCACTCGATGTTGTTTTGTAGTTCTGTTTTTCTTGCCCCTGAAAACCGATTTCGTAGCATTGATGGTAAGCTGGTTGGTGTTCATCCATTTTCCAATCGCCCTAAAATCTTTCTCGGCCTTTTGATGAACTTTCTGCATGTCTGCCTGGAGTTTACTATAGTAACATCATTAGCAAACATAAAGATTTTCCCGGAATATATTCGTGAAGCAAGTTCATTCGCATATAGCGGAAAAATGATGGGCCCGACTGAAGTGCATTGCGAACAGCCGTATCTTTGTATGGATAAATATGCAAATTTTATCATAAAATGTTCATTATTCCATCAAGGCCATTCTTCGCACTTGGAACATTTCTCCCTCCTCCGATACTTTTTTTATTTGGCATTAACTCATGTTATACAGCCATCAGTACATAGTTATTATTATTTTCCATTACTTGCCATATTATATATTGTTACATTTTAATTAGTATCTTATAAATTTCACAATTACTCTTAAATTATACGTATATATTACATGCATCTATGTATTCATACAAGGCTCTATATATTTCTATTTCTTTCACTGTTAACATATAGGTAAAATTTATCGGGTGTTGAACATAGGGTGTGAGTTGTTGCCATAAGTTGTCTCTCTCATTATAAAATATCGGGCACTCCATGACGAGATGTTCAATTGATCCTATGGCATCTCCACATCGACTGCATTTAGGTTCTTCTTGTAAATTTAATCGTTGAAGGTAAGCGTCACATATTCCGTGGTTGGATCTCATTCTAAATATGACCCCACAGAATGGTTTTGTTACTTGGAAAGCCGTTAGCAAGCGGTCGGTTATACCGGCCGATGTGAATTTTCACGCCGCACCCCAAAATTATAGATGTTAAGGCGAACATGAGGCTTTCCAATAACCGGTTTTACTCATTACGAAATCCGACAAGAGGCAGACGGGAAAATTTCCCTCCCTGAACAGGGAAACTGCCACATTTTCATTATCGCTTCACGGAATTAATGAGCGAACGGGAACCCTCCGTCCCTTAAACGGATTATCTGTAAAGTGTGTAAAGGAGATAACTCCGGCGAGGATGAAATTTTTAATACTTACGCGATTATTTTTTAAAACGCTTCGCAAGGGAAGCGGCGAGTTAGAAAATAACGGTGAAAAAGGCGTCTTCCGCTCAACAGGGCAGTTAAATTCAGGGAACGAAGGTACCTAAACGTAGATACGCAAATGGGTTTGAGTTGACAGGTAAGTAAATAGGAGTAAAACTTTATTTTTGACGGCTTAAGCCTGAATTGATCGCAGTGACTTTGATCCTTCCAATTTAGTATTTTCAGGTGGGTTTATGAGTTTATGAGTAATAAGTTTACGGTGGTTAGCTGAAAGTTTCTTCAGATTTATTACCTCCCAAAGCCTTTTGCTGGCAGTTAAAAATTATGAAGTTTCCATGAGCTCCAAATAAAATTTTCAACTTCAGACTTGAAAATTTGAAGGAAGAGGCAAAACCAAGGACTAAAGGGTGACATAGAGCAATTTGATTAGGTAGAGGTGCGTGGTCGAGGTGACAACGTGGCATAGTTGCCCCTTACATGGGTAGAGGCGATTTTCCTGCAACGCCCAGAAAATAATCCTGATTATTAGTTGTTATATGACATTACTCGACCGTTTTCCCTCGACTACACGACAAAATGTTGAGCCCGATCAGTCCACAAGACCTGAGACAAAAACCTTTGCGGATTTTATCGATATACATTGATGATTGATTGCTGATATATTGACATCCTGGCAATCCCACTTGTAGAGGACCATTTAAGGTCTAAAGGAACCTGGATTTAAGGGGTCTGGAGGAGGATTTAAGGTCCCCGGAAATTTTCATCAACTTTGAATGAGAACTGCAGGAATTAGGGTTATGATAACGATTTCATGTTCGCGCAACCGCAGTAGCTCCTAGTGATAGTATCGCGTTGAAATTTATATGCGCTTTTTGATCAATAAAACTTATAGGATACTAACCAGCACTTGATGTTTCTATCGAAATCGAATGGAAACTATTGGAATTAGGCTTCTTACGAGGATCTGAGTACACACGGGCAGATAGACATGCTGCGAAAGTCTTTCAGAATGATCCAAATCGCAAAATGCGTATGGAAATGTTGATTTTAGAGAGAAAAAAATCTCCAGAAACTGAAAACAAAACTTTTGCTACTTTGAACGCTGCAAATTCTTTCACTGGGGTTTATTATTCAATTGGCTTGCGTTCATGATTTGAATTTCTACTAAGCTTTGGAGTGTGCATGTTTCACAAGTGATAGAGTGATTATTGAATTTCAGGAGGCACACAAATATGATCAACTGAACAATCCAAATAGGTATTTTGGTTGAGAAAAGATTTACGTGCCCTATCATATCTCCTGAAATTCAATAATCGCTCTATCACCTGTGAAACACGCACACTCCAAAGCTTAGTAGAAATTCAAATCATGAACGCAAGCCAATTGAATAATAAACCCCAGTGAAAGAATTTGCAGCGTTTCCTGAAAATTTCAGATTTTCTGATTTTTCCTGAAAATTATCAGAATGCTTCAACCCGTGTATCGGCTATAAAGCCTTTTAGGAGTTCACTCCAGTATCCACATTACTACATCACTACGTCACTAGGTTACTGATATCAACACAAAAACAATAATAAACCAATATAACGCAAATGTTGGCACCATAAATCGGGCCATACATCGGGAATGGTTTTATCTACAGACCAGGGGGAGGGGCTCATTCGATTCCTCGTGGAGTGTTCTTCAAAAATAGTACAAATCTAGGCCGCCTTGACTTTTTTTGAGGTTTTAGGGATTTTACAAAACTTTGACAACCCTTAAAGGGCACTTTAAATTAAGAGAGAGAGCTGGCTCAAGAATTGGGGCGTCGCCGGACCAACTTGGATTTTTCCTGAAAATTTCACCTTTTTTTGCTTCAGCCGTTTGGGAGAAATCGTGCGTACGGCGACGGACGGACGGAAAATTTTTTATTGCAGATTCGGATTCTACACCATTTGAAACGTAAACCATGAAATTTTCAGGAGGGGGTTAGCATTTTTTTTCAAGAGCGATTACAATGGTTTATTATTGAATAATAAACCAAAAATAAAGGTATATCTTTTTGACTAATTTTGACGGCTACCCTCACTGTGATTTGAATGAGACCACCAGTAGCTCCCCTTATGAGAACATTCATGAAATTTCAACAATTCATCTCAAAACCTTGGAAAATAAAATATTAATTTGCTTACTGAATCGGACGATAGCTCTTCACCAGGTCTAATGTCACTTCTGACAGAAGCGGAAGGGTTTTTATATCTGACATGTCTGACATCATTACAGGGCTAGCGGTTCTTTTATCAACCCGGAGCGGTCTGAGTGCCTGAAAGGAGTGTGGACACTGACGTGATAGATGGAGATTCGTTTTCTGCAGTTGTCTGGCGATACGCCTTTACGGACTCCTCGCATCATCCTTGACGACCTTGTCGCGATTATGCACGCCATAGTGAGTGTCATCATTTCTGGATATGTTCCTCGTACATGTTCGGTCATCGATGTGGAGATTCCAACGTACCTCGATAAGTAATTACCCCTTCGTTTCTAACAACGATTCACATTTGGATTTGTAAATGTGAATACCAACATTTTCGTTTTCTCTTCAAAATTGTTGTGATTTTACCCTAGCAAACGGCAATCTTCGCTCTTTGTGCAGACTCACTCAGAGATATATTAACGCATCTCACACATACTCATATGCTTAATCTTTGCCTTTCAATAATATGTATGCATCCAGATATTCGAATAACTGGTGGAAAACAAAATTTGTCATAAAAAAGTTCCATAAAAAATTCGCCCAAACTCAACCTCATAGTGTAATATTACAGTCACCAAATTTCTATGCAACTAAAATCATAAACCCCCAATTTTAAGAACTATTTCACTGATGCAGCGTGTAGATTGGTGATGATTTGTTTGTTTAATTGACGATATACATCCGTCTATGTACAGTTGAATTTAAGAATACATTGTGGCCTTAGTAAATGTTAGGTCACCAGCCAAGGAAATTTTATAAAAGTACTCGAGCTCTCTTTTCGAACAGCTGTAATTGGATTGTTAACTGTTGGATCTATAAGATCTGTACGAGGTAAGCGTTACACTCAAAACGTGAATACTGTTTGTGCTCTTTCATTTCCTGCATCAGTCACGAGATGTTTAGTTCGTGGAGCCCGTCGTGAAAGAGAAATGAGTTGAACTGATTCATCACTCATCACCCATCGCCAGTGAGCTAGAGGTGACTCACAAAGTCTTTTACAGTACGTAATTATCTGGGCGTGAAGACGTTTGAGGATAACTAGACCTGGGATCGAGCCGAATCATGGTGAGAGTTATTCTTACAGTAAGAACTTTCATTCACATTCGTGAACAACGGAACTAACTAAACCAACCGAAAAAGAGAAGTACAAATCACTAGATGATTATAAAAAACAAAGTTGGGTTCAGTACAAAATAATTGTACAAAAACCGTACAGATCACTAATTTGCTGAAGTTGCACTTCTTGCTGTCAGTTTTACAGTAATACAATGAACAATTTTCCGGAGAACGTACAAAGTTGTGGCGAACATATTTTTCAGAATTTTGAATATGGCGCGTGGAAGAAAATGGTTCTTGGGCAGATTTTGGTGCATACGTACCAACACTGCCACTGAATTTGACAGTATACCAGCTTTGCTTACGCTCTATTCAACATTGGTCATATACTATACTAGGTTCTATCGTTTGGTCACCGCACTACCAAATACACAAGGTCCTCTGGACCAGCTGAGAGGGTTCAGAGGAGGTTTCTGGGTGGAAAATGCGGATACCATGCGATGGCTACAGCTCCCGGGCTGTGGCAATCTCGTCACCCTGGAGACAAGTTGCAGAATCTTCGATATGACGTTCATCTTTAACCTGATTAACGGCAACATCGACTGCCCTCACTTCCTGTCTGAAATCCAACTGGAAATTCCAACTTTTTACTCCAGAATCCCACCTACCTTTCATTTCAACTTCGCTTCAACCAACAACCTTTGTAATCAACCGCTCTACAGACCGCCTAGCCAATAACGTACTCCAAAATAGCCCAGCTCTTGACTTTTTCTCCAACCAATCCATAAATTCCTTCCGTACCGAAATCGTTAAAATTTTTCAACTCCAACAAAAGCAACACTTGTAACACTTTATAAATTTTGTAATTGGGCATTAGCCCGTTTTGTAAATAAATAAATAACCCACGCCAACATACCTTTCTCTCAGTGAGCCCATCATTTCGCATCTGTGCCGAAAACATTCTCGCCTGTATATAAATCGCTTTATATTTAAGTGATCTTTGTTATTATCTACCATAAAACTCGTTATTATCGCTCTTATATAAATACCAGTGTATATATTTATTATTTAGCTGTGAAAAACTGTTGCTGCAGCTTCTGCAGTCGTGTTTTACGCATTTATTTATTGCCTTATTTTGTCTCTATTTGTTTATAAACCTTCTAATAATAATAATGTATTTACACTTTAGTTGTCATTATTTAGCAAAAATATTGTACAAACAAACATTGAAATGGGTGGGTATGGGGACGAGGGAACGGATTAATCGTTTCCATTATTTCTTATTGGATTATTAAGTCCGCAGTACGGACGTTCTTCTGGAACGGATTATGTACGTTAAGCGGAGGACTTGTTGACAAACTATGTGAACCAAATTTAGGTATCCAGTATGCAAATGAAATGTCCAGAATGTTGGGCAATTTGAAAATTTTGAATGTTAGGCCCTGTTCTTATAGTTGAGACGTGGAAATATTCATTAGGTAAGTTGAACAAGAAATCAGATATCTTTAAGGATGTACAAGCTATACACGGTGTATACCGTTGGGTACCAAACAACAAAGATCGATTCAAGAGTTTTTAGCCTTCAAGATCTTATACATCTTGTATCACAAAAACGGCCATAACTCCCTGAATCCACGAATTAATCTCAAATTTGAGGATACCGTTGAAAAGAGCGTTAAATTTCCTATCGGTTTGGTGGGAAATAAAATTCTGTAAAGCAATTTTCACAAGTAAAAAGACAGGTCCAAGTCAAAGTTTTTAATTATGTTGGAAAATTGCTCTCTTTTAGGATGGTTTTTGAAAATCCTAATTTTTGTTACATATTAAATTGGTTGGTTCCCTTTGCGTAAGGAGGAACGAAAGTCCTTCCTCCTCCTTTTCGAGGTTGGGGATCGTTCACTGGATTTCGAGTTCGCACGTTCGAATCTCCGCAACCCCTTCTCCTAATGCAGAGCGATGAAGCTACGGGAACCCACAATACCGGTACCTCAGAGGTTATATGGATCACCAAAAAGGAGCTCCGATAGAAGAAGGTTTACAGAGACGCCCCTAGTAGATAGTTCCCGGCATAAGCTATTGGAGTTTTTTTCAAACCCTAATCGTTTGGCAAATAATTGAACTTATATATATAATGGAAATGGTTAACCCACTGTTCACTTACATGCAAGGAGGGCGAGCGACATCTTCGTGATGACCACAAAGGTGTAGGAACAGACGACTTTCTCCTTGGAGACGACCATCGCCAACTGGATGATGCTGAGGATGCAGAAAATCGCCAGCACGGCGGAGCCACCGAGTGCCACCAAACCCGCCAAGTACACCGCACCTGAAATAAACAAAGGGCATTTTAATTTGAACACTATGTTATACCGACAATTAAAGATGGAATCTATATGATGTTTAAAATGTCTGCAGAGGACAATCAAGTCAGTTTTAACAACTTATTAGTAACTTATTTCTAGTATCGTAATTTAATATGCAGTCCTCTTGTGCATAACAGGAGTTTCTTTTGTTCTAATAATAATAATAGCTTGTTCGCACTTCACTCGCGATAAGTTACTTTATACGTCAAGTGTCAGCTCGAACGGCTTTTGGTTTATTATTCAATAATAAACCATTGTAATCGCTTTTGAAAAAAAAAAAAAAAAAAAAAATGCTAACCCCCATCCTGAAAATTTCATGGTTTACGTTTCAAAGGGTGCAGAATCCAAATCTGTATTAAACAATTTTCCGTACGCCTTACGCACGATTTTTCCAAACGGCTGGAGCAAAAAATCTGAAATTTTCAGGAAGAATCAATATTGGTCCGACAACGCCCAAGTTCTTTAGCCAGCTTTCTCACTTAATTTAAAGTGCCCTTTAAGGGTTGTCAAAGTTTTGTAAAATCCCTAAAAACCTCAAAAAAAAGTCAAGGCGGCCTAAATTTGGACTTTTTTTTTTTTTTTAAGAACTTTCCACGAGGAATCGAATGAGCCCCTCTCCAGGTCCGTAGCTCAAACCATTCCCGATGTATGGCCCGATTTGTGGTGCCAACATTTGCATCCTGGAGTGAAGGGTTCATAGCCGATACACGGGTTGAAGCATTCTGAAACGCATGATACGCTACAAATCCTTTGTTGGGGTTTATTATTCAATTTCATTCATTTGGCTTGCATTCATGATTTGAATTTCTACTAATTGATTGATCAATTGATCAAATTTGTGTGCCTCCTCTACATCAGTCTACCGCTGGCTACATCGTTTAAATTATGGATTTGGGGAAGTTTCGACGCAATACGAGTGCTAAAGTGACTTGATAAATTATAGATGTTTTTATTGTGGTGGGGTATCGAGGTTCAATAAAAGAACGCTGCAAATTCTTTCACTGGGGTTTATTGATTCAATTGGCTTGCGTTCATGATTTGAAGTTATACTAAGCTTTGGAGTGTACGTGTTTCACAGGTGATAGAGCGATTATTGAATTTCAGGAGATATGCATAGACCACGTAAATCGGTTCTCAACCAAAATACCTATTTGGATTGATCAGTTGATCATATTTGTGTACCTCCTGAAATTCAATAATCGCTCTACCACCTGTGAAACACGCACACTCCAAAGCTTAGTAGAACTTCAAATCATGAATGCAAGCCAAATGAATAATAAACCCTAGTGAAAGAATTCGAAGCGTTTTTCTCTTTAGTCTTCGAAAAAGGTTGTCAACGTCAAAGAGATGGACGGCCTCTACATTGACGTGGCCCTTTAGCCGTTCAGAGTGTTTAACGGCGAAGTTAGTTTTTGTGGCGGCGACGCTCTCGATCTTCAAATCATTATGAAGGTTGTCGCTCCGAATGCACCAAGGTGCATCGACGATGTTCCTCAATACTTGTTTCTGGAATGTTTGTACAATCTTGATGTTGCTATTAGCAGTACTGCCCCATAGCTGCGACTGTCTGCCCATAAGCCAGTACATTTTTCGATATCCTAATATCAAGCTCCTTCCGCTTTTTTTTTTTTTTTTTTTTTTTTTTTTTTGACACGCTCTTTTCATTTCAATTTAGCATCAAGCGTCATCCCAAGGTAATTTGCTTGGTTAGAGTAAGGGATGTCTGCAGAGGACTGAGCATCCCTGTAAATATGACATGCAACTGGACCTAAAACCTCTTATGACGCTAAATATGATCACAAAAAACGGAATTCCTAGGGTAAGTTTCAAAACAAATTCAAAGTTCGTACCTAGTATCCAAGAGTTAACTCTCCATTACGTACTTTCAGCACTTTTACTCAAATTTTCTTTAGTACCCTCAATGAACATTTCTATTTGGATGATTATACAAAACATTGCATAGATGGTTTTGCAGTATTAATGATAGCACCATTATAATGATTGTCCAGCCACTTCAACTACTGAGCTGCTGCCAGAAGCACTTGAACACGGGTCCTGGATCCTGTGTTGGTGAATGGAGGGTAGTGCAATCTCTGGCTGTGCCATCAGAAGGCGTTTCTCCTCCACATTGTATTTTTGTGTGTTCATCACCAGGCACCACGACTCGGCCAGCCATCACCACAGGACGGAGAGCAATCGTCCTAAATACTGACCATATGAATCCCATTACGACCCTGGCGGTCATCCATTCCAGTATCATAAGAGGAAAGCCTGCAACCTCTTGTACCATACACCTCGTCGTTGGTTGCACCAATTACCCGAATCTGGCTAAGCTGTTATTTGCCAGGTTAACAGAAAGGTTGGAGGAGCTGGTCCTTAGCAAACACAATGATAATGAGGAGGCACATACATGGATCATCGAAATGCCTGTCGGAAAGAGGAACTATGGTATTTCCTAAAACTATGAGCCAAACTTATGTTTTTAGTCACATATTAATTAATTTTATTTTGATGTAATTGTTGTTCAAATCTAAAATGATCCTAAAACGGATAACATTCTCACGGAAATTTCTTAGGAACGAAATATTACCAGAGTCCTATACCGAATATCATGAAATCGGACGTTGAAGATACAAAAAACTAAAAATAAAATTTAAATATTGCGTCTCGGACGGCGCCTTCAACTCTTCGTTTTGGCGCTCGTTCAAAAAGGCGATGAAAATTGTTAGTCGCCCATAACAGCGGACCCCCGTAATATAAATCTTATAAAGAAACCAGAGAGGATTATTCGAAAAGGGGTAGCGCGAGGGAACGGGTGGGAAATCAAGGTCATTGCCATTGAAATCTGATTTATGCGACAGCCTCGACTTTTCATAAATTAGAAGAATAACTCCCAGTCGTTCACGGTTTGTTTACAGTAGGTACCGACTTGAAAGTTGATGCCTTTTCCTGGGAAATGAAACCGAATAAGGTCTACAGTTGATTTATACGCCTTTTAGGGAGGTAATAAAACTTTTACTAGCGAAAACAATAAAATATCATGAGACGCATGCACAAACACATTAATGTTGACGGCCGTGAAAGGTTTAGAATGCAAATTTTATAGGGTAATAATGGCCAGGCAAGCTAGCATTGCAGCCAAAAACGACTTGTAAATAAACTACTCACATCATTCCGCTGTGTTTTAAGTTGATTGTCAGAATTTGAATACGTAATAGTTTAAACAATGAATAGGTACTTCTCATTTATTGTTTATAGTTTGTTGTGAAGAGGCTTGACGATAATTGCGTGGAGTTCCGGGTAAAAGTGACCAAGTAACATTTTTTTCAAAATGAGCTTTTTTTGTCATTCCGGTACTAAGGAACGTTGTCTACTGTGTGTTGTTGCTAAGAACGTTATCTTCAAACTGATGTGCAAGAAATACTTGAAAATAAATTTTACCTGCCTGACCCAAAGAGTTTCATGTGACCAAATGGCATTTGAACTCAACCACAAAACACGAGATGGATTATAAATGTACTCTCGCTGGTGCACATAAATGTTATCAATTGCCATTTGATCACTTTTACTGTGTAAGATTTGTAAGATTGCATAGTGGGCAGGTGAAAATGACCAATTACAGTGATAGGTAATGGATAACCTTTTCTAACAGAAATAGGTATATCATTGTTATTAGATGCTTGGCAACACGATAAATTAACGAAAAAACTATTCAATTCCTCAATTTCATGTAACTATGCGACTTATTTTCGAAGAATTGAATTGACCAAATGAGTAAAGCTTGAAACTCCAGGCAGGTAAAAATGATCAAATAGAGTTTCCCGAATAAACAGCTCTTACTTAATCTGAAGTGAATTTTGAAGCATGATATGAGAGGAAGGCACTAGCTAACTACCTACAGGATAAAGAAAAATCGAAACATAGTCGGATGAGACATCACACAACCAGTGTTCGTAAGAAGAAAATAGGTGAAACTTCAGATCGCTCCCCTGTAAAATTTTGCGAATGTTACTTGGTCACTTTTACTCGGAACCCCACGATTGTTAAAAACAACGAAATTCAGAAGGAAGGTGTGATTTGGTGCAAAGTCCATACCGGATGAATTATTTTCGGATATATCGAAAAGTAATGCCCGCATCTAGCCATTCCGGTGGTATGAAATCAAATATCTACGTTATAATTTGTACCATCCATTGCATGATTATTCGTGAGCTCAGATTGTTACCAGGACCAACAAAATGGAATTTTCAAGACATGATGATTTGCGTGGAGTAAATTCCTACTTTTAAACAAGGGCGAGTATTTCGATTCAGATCTACTCTGAGAATATAGCTTTTTGAAACAGAATGAGATGTTTGAAACTCCTAACGTGAAGAAATAGTAATGGCCACTGTATATATTCTCGTTTGACTGCACTTTGCTTGTGGTCCAACTTGTCTGCATATTTTCTTGAACAAGTTCCAAGCTGTACGATAAAAGGAAAGAAGCGAGTGCGGCCAAAAGGGTTTAAGAGTGTACATGTTATGGTTCCGCGTTGAAATTCTTGGCCCATAAAGACCAAACTATGAGGTTCACGAGGGAGAAAATCTGGGATAACTCCTCCCATCATGTGATTATTTAATGCGTGAATGCAACCTTATGACCTAAATGCAGTTAAGGGTTTGAAACAGTTTGTTGCAACTCTTATTTTGCATTTTTTTGGAACCAACGGTCTAGTTACTATTGGAACAATAATTAATTATTGACTATTTATTCTCTACAATATATATTGTTTTCTATATTATGTATAATTATTCTTTTTATAAAAATTGTTCAGCTTCTTACGGTTAATATGGAAGAAATTCGGTTTTGGAGCCACGAGGCACCGAGAAGACGTGAGTAGAGAAAGACAAGGAACCGAAATGATTAAAAAATCTTAAAAGCGAAAACCGAGAGGAAATCAAAAATTTGATGGACACATTTTTCCGATGATCTGTGAATTCACAAACATATTTGCAATTCTTAATAAGTGTCCAGCAAAATACAAAAATTTGCTACTTTTGGAAGACTGTACCTTCCGAAATTCTAAGTTTTCAAACAATGATCTTGTACTGTAATGTATATACTTCTTCTTCTTTATGTATGTGGTAAATAAAGGACAGCCGCATATTTCAGCCTACTTGAGTCAACACAATTTCGGAACCACTCGCCTGAAATTGACATCGCCCGCCGTCAAGTTTCGCTCGTCAGCGTTCTCAAGATGGGAAGTGAAGCTCAAGTTAGTAAGTAACTCATCTAACTTCAAGACCGTTGTCAGCTTGAATTGCACTTTCTGATTCCTCTGTCAGAATGAGCTATGGGAGTAAGTAACATCTTACGTTTTAGAAGCAATATGATGCTACCTGAAAGGTAGAGCCTGGAAATCTTATTTAAGAAATCTACCTGTATTCTCTTACAGTTCAGGAGCTCACGAATATAAAACATGACTGATGTAATTATTTGCGTTGCTATGGGAACTTAGCGGCAGACAACACTTAACTTCTGGGTACTTAATCATGTTAATAAAACAGATCAAACGCGCGAATACCTTGACCCTTGTCTGTTGGGGAGTTCCCAGTGGTTGTAACACTGCAGAAAACTTTACTCTATTCATTCCCCTTTCAGAAGAACCAAGTTTCATGGGTGTTGAAATCAGTCATTTTCAAGTTCCTTTTTGTCAAGAAGTTAAGTCCTGTCTGCCTCAAAGTTCCCATAGGTTATATGGCGGCAGACAAACTTCAAAGCTAGGTACTGTTGTCGTTTGCGGCCTACGAATGGTTTGGTGTTGTCGTATGCAGCCTACATGATATAAAAAATACGTTATACAGGGTGTCCCAGGAGTTATGCACAATCCGACTTCTACGTGTTCTACAACTCATTTCCGACCAAAAGTGCCTCATAGCAATTTTTTGCCAGAAGCCTCGTTTCCGAGCTATTCGCGATTTAAGATTTTTTTCGTGTTTTCGACCTTATGTCATTAAAACTGTCGTAACTCCCTCAATTGTGGAGATAGCTCAAATTTGATGACACCGTTGGAAAGAGCGTTGAATTTTCTATCTATTTGATGTCAAAAAACTTTTTTTTAAATTGCATTGAAGATGTGCGATTGCTGCGCGAAATAGCAGTTTTGTCAAAATCTTAAAATCGCCTGTTTTTCATCTCGCTTAGAAACCCCATGAATGCTTGATGCAGAACTGTGCAGGCCTGATAAAACGTGCGCCAAAATGTCAGCTTTCCAATGGTGTAGTCGTTTTGGTTTTTAAAAATACTTTTAGTTGAGGAAATGGTGTTTAACTGCAGAAAAACAAGTGTTTTCTGTTAAAATTCAGGTCTTTCCAAAAGTCTTGACAAAGAAAGGTTGGTGGCGGGATATACGTAACTTTTCTCGCTGAATCGAATGGTGACAACGACAGAAATTTCAAGTGACCAGCATGAGTGACACACTCCAAAGCTTAGTAGAAATTCAAATCATGAACGCAAGCCAATTGAATAATAAACCCCAGTGAAAGAATTTGCAGCGTTTTTCTCAGTTTGTCGTTTAGATGACTTAGCAGTCAAGAAAAGCTGTAGTGGAAACCATGAAGAGGTCCAAATAATAAACCTCTGCGAAATTCGTTTTTTGAATTGCAGGAGTGAAGGGTAAGTAAGATCCAAGATAATATGTCCACACTGTCACGGACAGAATTGCATTAGTAGGTTGTGCTGACCCCAGGACATTCATTGAAATACCTTGCCTCCTTTACTAAGCAGCTTCCCACACGTACAAATGAGATCCTCAGTCTCTAGCATTGAACATGCATGTACAATAAACCATCATCAAGTATATACCGTTGACCTTATTTAATTTCAAACGGCCCACGCACGTAACAATACCAACATACGTTATCTTGATCATATATCTAATATCACATAAATCTAATTAATAATTATGAAGTAATTAGGTGTATAAACTTACCGACAGGTTTGAACCGCGTCGAGCCCTCCCCGCATTTCCTCCGGCCGTAAAGGAGATATTTGCATGTTTGCCAGGGACCAAAGTATCCTTCTTCAGCACTCGGTCCAGCTGCAAAAATCAAAACAAATACAATATCAACATTAGCTACCTTATTACGATCCCACCATTTTCAAAGTGTTATTAAATAGGTAACTAATTATATAAAAAGGACAGATTTCTTTATTTGACTGTCACGATTTTACTCAAAAACCATTGGAAAGATTTCAAAAATTATTTCGCCATTATAAAACTACATCTGAAACACAGACACACACACACATTTCCTTTTCTTCAAAATAATCTCCCAAAGGCGGAAGGGCCACACCATTAAATATACTGTCTTCAACGCCCATGCGGGGGTACCTGGGAAGGTACCTACATTCCTTAGAGCAGGGGTGCTCAAACGGTCGATCGCGAGTGCTTTTGGTTAATTATTCAATATAAACCATTGTAATCGCTCTGGAAAAAAAATTTTAACCCCCCCTGAAAAATTCATGGTTTACGTTTCAAAGGGTGTAGAATCCGAATCTGCAATTTTTCCGTCCGTCCGCCGTACGCACGATATCTCCGAAACGGCTGGAGCAAAAAATCTGAAATTCTCAGGAAAAATCAATATTGGTCCGACAAAGCCCCAATTCTTTAGCCAGCACTCTCACTTAATTTAAAGTGCCCTTTAAGGGTTGTCAAAGTTTTGTAAAATCCCTAAAAACCTCAGAAAAAAAGTCAAGGCGGCCTAGATTTGTACTATTTTTGAAGAACACTCGAGGAATCGAATGAGCCCTTCCGCATGTCCGTAGCTCAAACCATTCCCGATATATGGCCCAATTAATGGTGCAAACATTTGCGTTATTTTGGTTTATTATTGTTTTTGTTTTGATTGCAGTAACCTTGTTACTGTTTGTGATGTAGTGAACGTGGATACTGGAGTGAACTCCTAAAAGGGTTTATAGCCGATACACGGGTTGAAGCATTCTGATAACCATAAAAAAACGCTGCAAATTCTTTCACTGGGTTTTATTATTCAATTTGCTTGCGTTCATGATTTGAATCTGTACTAAGCTTCGGAGTGTGCGTGTTTCAAAGGTGATAGAGCGATTGTTGAATTTTTGTAATCAACTGATCAATCCAAATAGGTATTTCGGTTGAGAACAGATTTACGTGCTCTATGCATATCTCCTGAAATTCAATAATCGCTCTATCACCTGTGAAACACGCACACTCCAAAGCTTAGTAGAAATTCAAATCATGAACGTAAGCCAATTGAATAATAAACCCCAGTGAAAGAATTTGCAGCGTTTTGAGTAAATCTCGAGAAGAAATTTAAAAAAAATAAGTATGTAGCTAAACTAAAAAAATTTATTACGTAACAACACCGCTTGCGGCAAAAGTAAATTGCAACTTATGATAGATCAACTGAAAAGAAAGGATCTGAAACATTTTCCATCTTTGACAGCAAGGATTCCTCAGTTGAATCATGATACGTATGAGGCAGAATTATCAATTATTTTGGGACAACTCGAAATGCGTTTTTATGATTGCAGTAAATTGGTAAATATAGCATCATTTATGAGTTATCCTTTTTCATGTAAAAACATTGAGGAATTAGCTACTGAAGTAGCAAGCCAGTTTAATATGAACTCATGTTCTGTTGAAAATGAGTTGGTCCAGATTACATCAGATATACATCTCAAAGCTACAGCATCTGATACAAATTTCTGGTGTTTTATATCTGAAGATAAATATCCGAATCTAAGACAAATCGCCCTTCAACTGACGGCAATGTTTGTGTCAACTTACTTGTGCGAGACTGCATTTTCTGAAATGAAGATAATCAAGTCAAAATATTGCAATCGACTAATATGTCATCATGCTTGCAATTAGCACTCGTGGTTACGCACCATCTTATGAAAAGTATGCTGAGGACATGCAGTGCCACGCTTCAACACCCAAAGTCACTCCTTAGTTAATTTTAACACCATATGCAACTGTTTTGTTTTGTAACAACGAATAAACTAGCAATTTCGAAATCCTAGGAGTTTTAGCGTAGAATATTGTAGAGAAGGACTTATAGTGAAAAGGAACGCTAGCGTAACGAAATGTGACACGGAAAAGTCTATTTTAAATCTATATAGATTATGATCATAAAACACCGATAATTGAGGTGTTTATAAGCACATTGGGTAACTAAAGCATCACCATGCAAAACTTTGACAATAAATATTAATTAAACAACTTGATTTACCTTAAAATTTTATTTTCACCAAGTTAAACTTATTAGTAACACATTTTTGCATTTAAGTATTGATTGGTTAAAGAAATGCGGATTATCGTGGTGGATCGTAATTCCATATTCGCTTGCCATATCAATAACATCGTTAATGTACGTTACTTAAACGCTAACACACGTTTCATAATCACCGTTGAACGTTCTGCAGTTCAGCGTCCACTCGAAACGTAAACATTGAAATAAAAGCAAAAGAGGGTGTTAGATTGATTTTGTAAAAGAACTTAAGCCTAACACAAACAATGGTCTATTATTGAATAATAAACCAAAATATCAGTCATGCGGTATGATCAAGCGAATTTTCGTAATTACCCAAAAATATTACATTTTTTTTTTTTTTTTATGATTTATTGCATAAGTTACAACTTATTAGCAACACATTTTTGACATTTAAATATGGATTGGTTACAGTAAAGCTTAGGTACATAACTAAGTCTCTAATGGTTTCGAATGTTAGAAGTGTCATTTGTTGCACTTGAGATTCACTAAATTTCTTTTTTCACTGTGTGGATTTCGTTGTCGCGAACGTACACAGATCATGAGGCTTATTTCTCTTGAGTCGTCTGGATAGGTCGTCAACGTCGAGGATCTGCACAGCTTCTTCATTGAGGTGTAGTTGTAGCCGCTTGTGATGGGCTATAGCGTGCATTCTGATTACTTCATTTACTGTTGGTATACAAAGTTCTTTGTGAAGTCGAACATTTCGAGTGTACCGGTATGCATCAACAACACACCAAAGTACATTGTTTTGAAACCGCTGTATGATATTGCGATTACTTACAGCAATACAGCCCCACAACTGCACTCCATAAGTCCAGACTGGTTTGAGGACTTGTTTGTACAACGTTAATTTGTTCTGGATTGACATCTTAATTGAGGTAAATCGCCAGCAGTTTAAGCTTCTGCACCTCTGCCTTAGAGGGTCAGTGATCACCGGATTCGTGGTGGCCCATAAACAGACGAACGAATGCACTCAAGTACCATCCACAAATGACTGTGGTTTATTATTTGATTATAATTTTACTTTTTTCGATTCGGGAGGCGCCCACCGTTATTCTGTAGTATATTAGATAAAGTCACTTTAATTTATCAACAATGAAACAGGTCATTTTAAAAAAGCTGAAAAAAAAAAAAAAAAAAAAAAGCTAAAAGATGTACTTGAAATTTCATTAAAAAATACTGAAAAAATGGTTACAAATCTAAATAAATAAACAATCCAACATCTTTGGTTGGATAGAAAAATATTATTGGGACACGTTTTTTTGTATTTAGTCTAAATTTGTATTTAGAGTTTTTTGGCACACGAAGTGCTCAAATTTCAACTTAATTTAACATAGGTAAATGTAATACGGTAATTATGGAAAATTCGCTCATCGATCATACCGCATGACTGATACTTTTTATTTTATATTCCTTGTCACGGTTGATTAGGGTGGTTCAAAGCGAATTTTTGTGCCCGATTTCGCTTTTCTTGCAGTAAAAAAATCGTTGGCTTGTAAAATTACTCCCCTAATAATTTCACCCGTCTTCGTTAACGTTTAGAGGTTGCTCAAGTTATTTTTCAAGCTTTTTTCACAAATCAATATGCCACTAAGGGCACGAGCAGACTTAAACTCTATCAACCATATTATCATAACTTTCTAATCTTTTTAGCACTACCACAGGTGAAAACTGTAAAAACGATGTAATTTCGTAGGCACGAATCATTAAACATTTGTTGATTCCTCGGATCAGAAGGTAACACGAAATTGTGGATTGCCGGTAATCAGAATAAATCGGGGTTCGATGTACCTGCTTTCCGATCCGTCATGAGTTGAATAAAACATTCTCTTGTCTCCGGGCAAATGCCACCAAATGATGTACGGTATTTCGATTTACCACATCACCATCGAGCCTTCTGCCCCAAACTTAACGACTTTTCGTTTTCATTTGCACACACCTTGAATCTTAGCATTCGATGGTAATCGATCTGGGGGAATCGAGGAGCCGGTGCTGTTATGGAAGGCAATCGAACTGGATCGAGTCTTGCGAATGAACTGGGAACGTTATCGGCTGATTGGCTAATTGGCTGATTCTTCTGATTTCCCCACCAGGAACCGTCAACTTGACGAGAAGAGCGGTTCGTGAAAATTATAATGTTTTGGTAGACTGCTGGAACGGGAACGGGAACGGATGTTGACGATGTTCGTGATTTGACTCAGAGGTTGTGATGACAGTACCATTTTTATGTGTTTAATAAAGTAATTAACCTCTTCAATATTAGCAATTTTCCAGATTTCGTCATTCCCCCAGTTCAATCGCGGGTCCCCCAAAACCTTTCCCCAGTTAGATGCCAAAAATTAACCCAGTTAGATTGCGTTTCGGAAACTTTTCCCCCAGTTGAAAACCCACCTAGCATTCCGCTACGATCACAAAAAAAAGGAACTGCATCATCTTCGATTGGTGGCAAACGTCCTTGTTTGTTCAGCGACAGTTGAACAGTAATTGGTTGTAGTTTTAGCTCCAAGCATTGGAATAACTCGATAGACTCATCTCTGAGAACAAAATTGAAGGTCCTTAAACGCAAAACACAAATAATGAGATGTGAAGGCCCTAGAGAGCATTTAAAGGTGCGAGGGGTCGGGGCTCTGGCCAGGCTTGTGTCTACGAGGGATGAATACCCTAATCTTCTTCAAATTTGAGGGTAGTTAGGGAAAGCCGGTTTAATCATCTCATATATGGAATTCATATATGAATTTCGACTCGATCGTATCATCATTACATCCGCTTTAGAATTAAGGTGACAGACCTACAATACAATGTATGCCATGTCGGCTGTCATTTGAAGGTGTAGATGTCTGGGGGAACAAGTCCTACGTCATTACTGCCCCTTGAATCCTTGTAAAAATTGTACATTCTGATTCTTTCAAAACGGAATTTCAAAGATCTTTCCATGTTATCTGCAGGATGAAGCTATGTACCAGATACGACGTTTTTCTCTTCCCCGTCGATTACAAAGACTCAGTAGGTATTGCAAATAATATCAAGAAAATCAACTCTTATTTGGACTTTCAAGAATTACTTAGGTGAATGTCTTCGCTTTCATTTCAAGTTTGTTTTCAGGAGTCTGAACACCGTCAGGTCATTAGAAGGAATTTCAACCGAAAGCCGGATCTGGTGTAAAGAAATATGGAATACAACGGTTAAAAGGCCTTTTTCACGGAAAGTAGGTAGAATTGGGGAATGATCCCAACGACGGACAATGGGCAGGCATCATACTCCGCAGTGGAGAGGGGAGGTAAGGGATTCGAACCTCAAGACCTCAGCACTCCCAGGTACTGGAAACCGTAGTATTCAAGTTTCTGCGCTCGGTTTCGGAAGTGTTTTAACGTTCAGTATCTCACGTGGTTTTGATTTAGTTTGGAAATCTGGGCTTTTTAAATTGCCGCATGTGATCTCAATCATCTTTGTGGATGGAATCATCTCTAGCTGCTGATAGTGAAGACAAACATCGACGTAGAGTCTGCATCAACTGTGATTTCATGTGATTAAAGCCTTATTTGGAGGGAAAGGTGAGTCCAGTTAGCACATTTTGTGATTTCTTACTAATTTTTAAATGGTTTGACAAGAACGAACCTACGATTTTGTAAGGTAGTTGTCAATCTTTGGAATTCTGCAGCATTTTTATGGGATTCTCCCGAAACATGAGCATATAAATACCAAAATGACAATATTAGGTAAATATCCACCTTCCAACAAAAGAATTCTGTTCTTTTCACTCTTAAATACTTGGCTACTTAATTAACTATATACCACTGCAGCTCCTAAAAAGTCAATCGCAAATTTTCAGGGGAATTAGCAATCTTTGAAACTGCAAGCTATTATACAATGGTAACTATTTCTATGTTAGATAACCCTCCTACGTAAATAACTTATCTAAGATACCTCCATACCTAGTAATTGTACTCTAGATACGTTGAATATAGCTCAATTTATATTTAATCGTTTTGGAAAGAAAGTGACCACAAGGGTCCTTCAGGTATTCAGTGTGTCTCCGTACTAGGGATGTCAATATCGGCAAATAATATCGATATTTCAAAAAAGTATCGTTTTAGTAAATCGATATATCCAAGGAATATATCGATATATCGGTCACCGATATTTTCTTCAAACTTTATTCCGAATTACGTATGAGTCCAATGAATGATAATTCATTATTCAATTTCACTCTACTACAGATAAAGAATTCAACCTCTCAAAAATTCGATTCAATATTATGTAGGGTTGTAAAATCAATGTAAGTAATATGTTAGTGAAGTAAGAAGGAAAACTGAAAATATATCAATCAAACCCTCTGGTTGATGTGCTCTTTACTGAGGGTCGAACTGGCTAGAACCCAAGTCTCCAAGATGTCCCTACCTTTTTTGCTTCCGAGTCTACCAAGGTAGCGGAAGCATTGTTTTCACTTTCGGAATGTGAAAATTTTTTTGTCTCCAAAATCAAAAATTCCACTCGCATTTTGCGTTTTAGACCTTTCTGAACAATTTTGGTTCCGTGTCTGTCTGTCTGTCAGCAAATCCTTGTTACGAGCAAAACTACACGGAGTTATAATCCGATTTTGATGAAATTTTCAGGGATTGTGCGGGTCGGGGTGTACATGGTCCCCTATAGGTTTCATGACCCCCGAATCAATAGTAGCCGCAAACGTGAAATCCTGCGCAAGCATAACTCCGGAGTTCTTGACCAATTTCGATGAAATTTTCAGGGATTGTTCGGTTTGATGTGTAGATGGTCCCTATGAGTTCATGACCTCCGGATCAATAGTAGCCTCTGCGAATGCGCAAACGTGAAATCCTTGCCACAAGCATAACTCCGGGAGTTTTTGACCGATTTCGATGAAATTTTCAGGGATTGTTCGGTTTGATGTGTAAATGATCCCCTATAAGTTTCATGACCCCCGGATCAATAGTAGCCTCTGCGCATCTGCAAACGTGAAATCCTTGTTACACGCATAACTCCGGGAGTTCATGACTGATTTCGATGACATTTTCAGGGATTGTTCGGACTGATGTAAAGATGGTCCTCGTGAGTAATAAAGAAAAAATAATGTTTTAGCCTCGAGCTTGATTGAACGAAGTTCTTTAGTCAATAATAATTTTCAATGATCTATACAGTCATGTTATGGATACGAGGAAGCTATGTGCCACACCCACTTGGCAGACGTTTTTACATACGATTCGCCTACCTCATTTGATATAAATCCCCTATTCATCAATGGAAATTATCAATTTTTTTTAGCAATAATGTGTAGGATATGGTTGACACGATGATTTATAGCTGAAAAACATCGGGTCCGATAGTATGCATATAATGTCGATATATCAGAATAGAAAATATCCCCCAAAATATTGATATATCGACGGACGAACATCGATGTTTTGATATATCGATATTTTCTGGACATCCCTACTCCGTACCTTGAAATTTGATGTAAATACCTACAATGGTGCAATATACCGGCTAAAAATATATCCAACAGGACTCTTTATGTCACAAATTACTTGTACAGTTTACCCCCGGCCCGGTGGTTCAACCTTAAACGAACTACTTTCCAAATTCGGTTCGGTCTTATGGTTTTATCGTCTAAACTTGGCTTGAAATATTTTGCCTTGCGTCCGACAGGACCTTGAATTTTGCGGCAGTAGTGGAAATTGGGATGTCACTTTCAGATTTCTTGAAACACGGAGAAATTTGGTCTTCCAACGTGCCCCATAAATAGGCTAAGGCAGTCGAAAGCGTTATTATATTTTCCCCTCGGCCCTTAAGTGCTATCACTCTTTTGCCCTAACGGGTGTTGTCATTGTCATCGACCGGGTGTCCCTAACTTATGCCAAATCGTTTTGGTTTATAATTTTCACCAAACCTTTCGCCGTTTGTTTCAGGTTGATTGAAGAATGACTAACTATTTCGAGGACGTTCGTCATATGGACTCAGACTCCGACTTCACGTGGACGATGCAGGAAGTCATTTCTGAATCCACCAACGGCAGCTTCAGTGGACACAAGAATACAGACCCTGTGGGCTACCGATACATGACCGACAAAGAAGTGGTGAGGAAGAAGAAAAAGAAAAAGTACAGGGAAATCAACGAGAGCAGGGACAAAGTGGTGCACAAAAGACTTAAGCCGGCAGGAGTCAAAAGAAGCACGGAAGAGGGAACGAGCAAGGATTTGGGCTACGGACTTGGCCTTTCTAGGGGATTCTCCCTTTGGAGGACGTTGAGAGACATGCGCCACTGCATAACCAAAGTTTCGGATCCTATGACAAAAGTACGTACCTTCTTGTTCATAGTTTTAGCGAATTCGCTTTGACAATTAAGCCATTGTTATTCAGAAATGTTGAAATGAGGATGTCCATCGAAATCCTGTTTGAGGCATTGAAACGTTCCTGGATTTTAACGCTTTGCATACATAGGAGCATGCTAGAATACAACTTTCCTTAGGATCATGGTCGGATTTAGGTCAACATTTTTTGGGTGCCAGTGCCGGACGGTCTGGGGGGCCTCACTCGGGAAATTTTTGAAAAAACAGGCTAAAAAGCTCAAGTTTCCAAGCTATCTGATGCACATTAAACGTTTACTAATTGATTATTATTTCATAAAAACTTTTAAATAAATAGCTTTTTAATCACCCAAATAAATTTAACAATATGTGTTACCATCAACATCAATCTAACCTCCATCTCGTCTGCACAGTACAGACGTACACCCAGCAACACAGCTGATGTCATCGTCCGTGCGTTCCAACGGTCCAAAACCCGCGGTCCCGTTCACGGTTTACTTTTTACAACATATGGAAAATCCAGAATATACAAACGTCGTAAATCTAGTCCAGGATAGAAAAGTATAGTTATAGCTACTGTATATTCATAAATACATGTTAAACTGTCTTGTAAAGTACCACAATCCGACAGAAAGCTGACAGCTTTGGTAAAATATATTATTACAAAAAATACAATATGAATTTTCTTTAAAAATCTTCAAAAACCTGGCACCCCCGTAAATCTGCCCATGGTTAGGATTGAGTTTCTTAAAAATAACTTACCAACTTTTTTGCCAAAAAAATCCAGCATTTCAAAATAGAGGACGAGTCCGTAAGACATCCCGTACTGAGTATACGAAAAGGGTTCAAATGGAAAAATTGTACAATTCTTAACCAATTTTCGTGATTCATTTTTGTTTGGTCCCAGTTTTAATCCAGTTGCGAAATGAACCAGAAAGTTTGAATTTCATGACGGAAGAGGCGAATTAGAAGTGGTAATGCCAAAAAAGCGTGTTTAGAACGTCTATCTGAAGTACTGAAATTCCCGCTAATTGAATTAAAATTTACCCAAATTAAAATATACAATTTCAACAATTCATAAACAGGGCGTGTCACACGTTACCAGATTAGAGCGATCCCCTACCAATAATAAACAATTATGATAAAATTGTTATTGCTGAAAAGCCCCAATGAAAAATTGATATAAGGCAGAAATGAATCCTCCAAAGATGTTGTTTTACAGTCAGAATATAACGATTTACTAGCAATATCGCGAATAAGGGTAAACATACTGGTAAGTAATGCATGAATTACAGGGTTGTCTATGTCCAACTTGTGTACTATCACACGATAAGCGCCCAAGGGTATTTTAAAAAACTAGATCGAGTTCCTAATTATGACTATTAAAACAAGTTAATTGTAGAAGGGACGAGGAGCTCTTTAATAGATCAAATTTGCTGAAATTTGTTTAATTCAGTTTGAGAAAAGTTAAATTAATTTTGCTGCAAGTCTAATTCAATTTGCGCAAAGTTTGATTCAAGTGTAGAAAGGTTTAATCAAAACTGCGAATGCTTTATATGACAAGGCGTTACTTGAATTGTCGACGCTGTCTATTCTGTTACTCTTAATCAATTTTCGTGATTATTTTTCGTTTGATCCCTATTTTAGTTTAGTTGTTCGACAAACCCCAGAAATTTCACTTTTACGAGGGGAGGTAGAGAATCCTTTCATTTGCCCTCCAAGCGAGAACTCACGACCAATTCATTTTAGTTGTGTATTTAAACTTTAATCATATTTCTAAACTACCGATTTTCATGATGAAATTAGGCGAATGGAGAGGAAGTATTAATGATAAACCGGATAAATCTTTATATCTTCACTATTTTTATCCGACTTTCTTACTTTGCTTTTGTTTGATTAAGAATTCTGGTCTTGTTTTGACAAACATATTTCAGAACTTTTAAATTTAAATATAGAAGGGAATAGGGGAGGGGGAATAGATGGGGTAACAATGATAAACTGTTATATCTTCACATTTTTTTAGCTGTTTTTAATTACCTACTGTTTTTATTAAAGTTTATGCTACAGACCTCGAGGATTTAGAATGTGCTCTTGGGAGGTTGGATGGACGGAATATTTTCTGATCCATTCAAGTTCAAATTCTCCACCGATTATTATTATTTTTTCTTTTTTAATAATTATATTATCCATCAATTTCTACTTTCGTCGTCCACTTGATCCGGTAACGAGATACCTAATTACTCTGGAACCCATTTCAGTTTTAAATTGAGGAGCTTGTTTCCAAAGGGGCTTGTATCCGTTTTGGCTATAAGCGAGAAATTCAAGGAAAACCATTGCAAGCTGAAGACTTGCCCCGTGACAAAAAACTTTAAAAATGTATTCTTCTTTCGGTATTAAAAATATTTGAGCTGCTCCGAATGAAACCGTCATTTCGGTCCTGAACTCTACAAATACCTAACGAATTGCTCCATTTCGGATCGAATCCGACAGGGATAGTAAGTTTTGCTCTAGAGTGGATTCTATCAGGCTGGAGAGTTATTTTTCCATCCTATGAGGATCCGATTCGTGCCAGATCATATATCATATGATGAATTTTGCCACAAAGAAGCAAGTTATTTCGAGACGTCAATCAATTTAGTTGGAGCTTTGAAATTTAAGATTTTGGAAATAGTACCTACCTTTTCGGAGTCAAACCTGACGTTTAGTGCTTTTTGAAATCAAACAAAATGGATAGTACGTTTTGAAATCAAATCTTTTCCTCCTGTCAAAGACTCGACTAATCTACCCAAAGCTGTTGCAAAGACATTCTCTAGCAGCTGCAGTTGTCCCTCCTCCTCCATCCTGCACTTCTTCCACAGAAAAACAATTTTCCTTTCAATTCAAATAAATTTTTTGATACTGCACACCTTACGAACAGTCGAAATTGATGGAAAACAAGGCACCAAAACCAAGCTTTTTTTGAAGCAGTGAGTGGCAGTTCTTGATGGTGACAATGTTATGGAAGCCACTTCGGAGGTTTCACTGTGGTTGTCCAAATTCTTTCTATTAAAACTGAAATGAACAAACTAAAAAAAACGGTTTAAATAAGTGAAAAACCTTCAACCTGGCTTGAAAGTTGATAAATCCTATAAGTTAGTAGCACTGGCTACAATATGTTGAGCATAAAGTCCACACTGGCGATACTCTTTAATGGATATAGTACTTTTTGAACCCAAACAGATGGAAGTGCTCCTATATGATGAATTTAGTAACTTTTGAAATAAAACTGAATTTTCAACCCAGTTATTCAAGGGGATATAGTACTTTTAGCCCTAACCTGACTGCATTTTTACGAGGAACTCGGTCCCAAAATCCCTGGGAAGTTAAAAACACGAGTTTGAACAGAATGATCTTTAGTACCTTTTGACAACATGCGCCTCAATTTCATTTTGAAGTTTTGGAACTAGGGTAGAATTCTGATTTTCTTATATTATAAACAGATGATAAACAACGTATTAACACACTGTTCATAAGTTTGATAATATAAAAACCGGACATTTTGAAGTCCCTGTAATTGGAGTGTTTATATTTTCTCGAGAATTATAATACTTGACAACTGCTTATGGACAATACAATCGATAAAATCCAAACTCCATTCAACTGAGGTTTTTTTCTGAAGTCAGCAGAGCAAATGGTGTACAAAAAACATTAAAGATATAGTATAATCAACTGTGATCTATGAAAATATTTAGTATTATCTGATAAGTAGAATACGTATTAATGAAAAATGTATTACCCGGTATGACGTAAAAGTGTAATCCTGAACCAATAACACTTGTTTTTAAAAAGTCCCTGAAATACATGCATTAGTTACATAATATGTGATCAATTGTTTGAAAATTTGAACACTTTGGGAACAAAGATATTGCTACTTATGAATACGAGTGTTAAAACAAAGCAACAATTTCAAGAAGTACCTACCCACTATTCCAATACGTAAATGAATTATATTTTGCTTTTTTTACTCATTTTTTGCGTATTTTAATGCAAAAAAAAAATGTAAAAATTTCCGGTATTATTTTGTTTATACATTTTTCAATGTTTTCAGTAAAATGTTTGCATATACCTTTTTCAATGCCCTATTTAGTTTCATTTTCTAAGAGTAAAAATGGTTTTTGCTGCTTCACTTATTGGTATTGTCCTGAGCTGATGTTATTTTATTCGGAATTTCAACGCTTTTCTTGCGAAAATGGACAAAAATTAAGTAGTTGAGTTGATGTAGAGGATATGTGTTTTAAGAAAACCCTTCAACACATTGAATTTTCTTCTAGTAGTCACTAAACTAAATTGGGAGTATGGATGTAAACATTTATGTGTAAGTTGGTTCCTATCATGAGGGCTGATATGAAATGCGTAACTCGTACCTATTCGCTAATTAACTGTACAATTGACATCTTCCCTGATCGATCGAAAGCTTCCTACAGTGTGGAATGTTCTGTGCAAATATAATTATCATTAATGAATACAAAGAGTTATAGAAAAAGTGCTTTCTGCATCAATAATTATTGTGATTTGTGAACATTTGCACCATCAGCAAATTGAACACTAGCTACAGAAATGATCAGACAAGGTTATAATAGATTGATTTTTTAATCGCTTAGATCAAATGCTTGTGTTTTGATTTATCTTAAATAATTATGAAGCGACCTAGGGAATTAATATCTGATTGAAATCTGTTGCAGGCGCAAAGGCGATCTTTAAGGAGGAAGCTTACTTATTATGTGGACGACTTGGAGAGGATTGTGGTTGGAGTGAATCCACGTGCTCCTGTTACAGAAGCCGATGAGACACTCAGTGGCGACGAAGAGATGAGGGAAGAAGTCAACGCCCTCATTGAAGACGCCTTGGACGAAGCTGCACTCCAGGGAAAGATCGTTCAGTTGGGGTATTTTGAAACACGGATGACCAGTTTGCAACAGCAATGTACGGCGTTGAAGGAACAATTGGAACAACAAAAATCAGCACCACTGAAATCTGTGGGCAAGGTGTTACCGGAGCAAGGCAATGAGAAATGGGACGTGGTTGGACTCAAAAAGCAGATTGAAGACGAAGCAGAGGACGCATTGCAGAATCGAGAGGAGTCACACAAAAAATCGAACTCACTGCACTCATCATTATGCGGTTTGCAAGCAGCTGTTATAAATCAACTGTCGACCGGAGAGCCTAAAGGGTCCAGCAGAATGAAAGACGGTGAGAGATCCAGTGAGCAAACAGTGCACCCAGATTCCAACATCACGGATCTGTCTCAAATGCGGGGATTGCATATCTTGGCGCATGCGTTTCGGCAGAATGAAGACACCGCCGAAGACGATGACGTGGCAAGCATAAACCAGTTGAACTTGCCAAAGCCCCGCAGAGGACGGCCACCTTTGGCAGGAGGCTCTAGAGGCAGGGGAGGTCACAGGGGAAAGCACAAGTCCCAGATGTTGAGACGGATAAATTTACAGTATTAAAATTTGACGCGGTACTCTACAAACTCCAGAATTTATTAGTTATATTACGTACATCGGTCCTACATTTCTAACTTTCAATGCTATGGTAGGCACATCATAGTACGCAGTACTGTATGGTTATCTTGCTTACCTACTTCGTAAATACCGACCGATATTTTTCGTTATACAGTATTTTTCCATCTTAATCAACCTTTTTCACTTTTCTTTTTTTAATATAAATTATTTTCGTTTTGAATGTAACTGCATTTCTTTTCGATGCAACTTTTTTTATTTCTGTATAAAATTTTCCATCGAATTCACTGTGAAAGAGAATATATTGATTGTGAAAACAGCTGTACTGAAAAGGAACTTTAAAAACATTTGATGTGAAAATGGTTGAACTAAATGAAAAAATACTACAATTTGAATTTGCCAATACTCGATACTCAGATCATGAATTCGATAGAATTTCATTATTTTTAGAATACAACCCAAATTGATTCTTGTATGTTCTACCGCCAGCTGTTTCGACGATATTTGATTAACCTGATGAGTTTTATATGAAACTAGAGTTATTTGAATGTGGGCACTATAGATTTTCATATCATGTTAGAATATAAATAAGCTCTCCAATGCTCTGTAAGAATTTTCACTCGGGACCACAACGAAAAGTTATTTCATAAACCGATAGTTATCAACTCAGATTAGTTTTTTGACATTTTCACATACTTAGGGCATAATGAAGTTTGTGGTGTTCTGAATCAATCCCGGTTGCTTGTATGTGATCCCTGTGGTAAGTGAACTATTTGTTGTTCTATTTCGTTCTTGTGAATAAATGCTAATGTTTATAGATTACGTTTTTATTCTCCAAATGAATATTCCATGTATCCTGACCCGGGAATTGTGTAATGCAATGCAACAGATGACTTATTTTCAAGATATAGTAGTTTGAATAATGGTGAATCGAGTTAGGTATTTCTTAAACTCTTGAGTGGGTCTACCAAAACTGAAATACATTGATTAATCCTTTATTGGCATGTACGGCACGAGGATCCGACCTCTCTCACCAATATTTCAGGCACTGCACATGATTACAAAAAGTTTGATTGTTTATGTACTTGGTGGGGGGTTAATTACAGAGGTTCATTATTGAAAATAAACCAATAGTTGAGTTAGGATGAAAAGGAGGAGGGACTACTGTTGGACAAACAAAATGGTGCCTAGTCGTGAAAATCAAACACCCTGACCCACAACTTAAAGATCATTCCATAGGCTCGCTCCTGCAATATATATTAAGCTGTTTAACGTTCTTTACGATTCATTCGATTGATTGCAACATTGTTGGCTTTGCAGGAATTGCCCGATGGAAGAATGTAATTTACAAACGTAGGCAGTAAAGCTTTGGTTGCTCGATTGGGAACAATACACTTTATTACAGAATTTCATTTTGGACTTACCATTAGGTAAACCAAGAAAATTCAATCACTAACAAGATCAGTTGAGCCCATCATCATTTTATCATTAGTTTCTTGATCTCCCTGGGTGGTTCGATACTAAAGTTTTAACTGTATGGTGAACAGGAAGAGAATTCTGCTAATAAGGTGTGGGCCTTTAAGTTTATTTGGTTCTTCATTTTCTAATTTATCCGTCTATGGTTTGACAGAGGTCCCCTATCCAATTTAAATAGGTGAAGAGAAAGCCACTTCCCTCATACAGGTAAGAAAGGAAGGTGGGTGTTTATCAAATCACAACCTTTCTAGTAGCTGTCAAGATTTAAATATGAGGATAGATGTTGCAATCAAATCAGGGAAGGCGAGGGTTGGTCCAAAAATGTTAATACTTCTTGCCACTCCGACGTTTCGCTATATTTGTATGTAGCTATTATTTTTCTGCTCCACCACTAAGGCACCAATAAATTTTGTAAACTGTTCACCAATCATGAATATTTCAGTACATTATTTAGTAATATCTAACACCACTATAAGTGGTACTAAATTTAATCATATATTCAAAATCGTCAACAACCTAATTAATCTACAGTTCTTTACGTCTGTCGAACTTCACTCACGTATTTTACACGAGTTTTTCTACTCATTCAGCATAAATTCCGACTTTATTCAATTTAAATTATTTTTTGTGTTTTCGACTTTTGTCCATCAAAAAGACCATAACTCCAATAATGCTGGGGAAAAGTTAGACCAAATCTGATTGTGAGTGGAGCATTGGAAAGAGCGCTAAATTTCATCTTAGTCTCTTACAATAATTTCTTTGAAGGAACTTGAGAGTGTGCCCTAAGATGTAATTTCATCAAATCTGGTATTTTTTCAAACGCTCATTAGCCCTCATAATTCGGATGGTAATTGATGGCCTGTACTCCTGAAAGATGCGCCAAAGCCTCAGCTTTCCAATGGTACACCACTTCTTTTATTTTCAAGGAGAACGTTTCTGAGAAAATTGAGTTTGAATGCGAAAAACATTTTTAAGCACTAGGAGAATTTTTGCTTATTTTCCTACGATGAACAAAATGGTGACATACCCAGACCTCCCCAGCAGCAAATTAAATAGGTTTTCAGTCTAATTATTTAATGAATTTATTATTTAAGAGTGTATGGACGCTGATGTGGTTGTAGGGATGCCAAGTCGGCAACATAAATTTCGAACGACGGCCTCAAAAAACGCTGCAAATTCTTTCACTGGGGTTTATTATTCAATTTCATTCATTTGGCTTGCATTCATAATTTGAATTTCTTCTAAGCTTTGGAGTGTGGGTGTTTCACAGGTGATAGAGCGATTATTGAATTTCAGGAGGCACACAAATATGATCAACTGATCAATCCAAATAGGTATTTTGGTTGAGAACCGATTTAAGTGCTCTATGCATATCTCCCGAAATTCAATAATCGCTCTATCACCTGTGAAACACGTACAATCAAAGCTTATGAATGCAAGCCAAATTGCAGCGTTTTTTATGGTTTTATGATTTTATGGCACTTGTGAGTAGAAATTCAAATCATGAACGCAAGCCAATTGAATAATAAACCCCAATGAAAGAATTTGCAGCGTTTTTCCTGAAAAATTTCAGGTTTTTCGCTCTGGCAGTTTGGGAGAAAACGTGCATACGGCGTACGGACGGAAAATTTGTTATTGCAGATTTGGATTCTACACCCTTTGAAACGTAAACCATGAAATTTTCAGGGGGGTTAGGAATTTTCGTTTCAAGAGCGATTACAATGGTTTATTATTGGATAATAAACCAAAATCAATGATAATGTTATGTGAAATGTGCCCTTCTCGTCTAGATGGAGTTCACAGCATGTCGAAGCTCACGGTTGTTCTGGCGAATGTAATCCCTTCAATCGAGAATTCGCCCGACTAAATGGGCCCCTCGACACAATTCTAACCTCGTAAACCTTGGAATTCAAATTATATTCAAATAATAGTTATAATGTTTGCAGACTTTACATCCTACAAGTTGCTCAATAGTAATCACAGAGTTTAATTTGACCTTTGTTTTGTGATGTATCCTGAAGAAGCAGCAAAAATAAAGCGATACGTTTTGCAACTAACCCTCGCTAACCATGATCTGATGGTTACTAAAGTGATTGAGAAAACCAACAACAATTAGGTGTAACACAATGAGCTTTTCGTAGTTTTTCATTTTACACAATTGAATCTCTCATTTCAGAAACCCTTTAAATCAACTCTATCGTATTTTCGAGTATTTCAAAGATAGCCTTATCATTTGAACCAGGAAACAAACAACAACGAGCCCTCCTTGCCTCTTGGTCTTAAATAAGCGTTTTAAGAACCCACTAAGCAACAGCACAAGGGGCCTGATGTACCTAATAACTGTTCAACGATTTTTCGTCAAAGATAGATAGGTACTTCAAAGTCACTTCAGTAGTTTTTCATTCTAATTTCTTACTTTATCACTAAAATGAAAATATTTATCTCCTCAATAACTTTCTTTTTCTTTCAATAACTTGAAAAACCATATTTAGTGGGGTTGCTGTCAATTTTTTCTTGATTATCTCGAAATGTGGGAAACTGGGTTTATGGGGTTTTTGAAATAAGCAATTCAATTGTAGCCCGTAGATTTATATTTTTCATTACCTGTAATGAATATATTTCAAGTACCTATTAAACACAAATTCAATTTACGAGCTTTATGTTTTATTTGTGAAATATGGTACACAGCACCCCACTAGATCGGGTTGTATTCCATAATTGCACGTCTATTGAAGCCCTATAGAGATTTTCTCTCAAAATTAACTTCCCATGAAAAGCATAGAAACTAGATCATTTAGCTAATGAGGGCAGAGCTCGTTATTTCTTACGTCATTCGTTGACCTATTCAGATCTCAACTCCTTGAAGTGAATAGAAAAGCGTTTTCCTCAATCTGCTGGTTGATTTGGATCCCAGAATTTGATTTGGCGCGATTGTGATGAAATCAGAGTTGTCCAATTAGTGGTGAACGATTTTTGTGGTCTGAAAAATTAGTAAGGAACAATTCCAAGGCAACGATGCGTTGTACAAGAAAATTTATAAGCTTAGAGAGCAACGCATATTCCGTTTCCAACAATGAAGTTACGTTATTGTGATGAGGAACCACCTTCCCTGCCAATTCACCTTTCCTATATTCCCTGAGAATAATAAATGGAATGGAACGGGCAAGTGCTGGTGAATTTTTCCCACTCCAATTTTACCGATCTGAATTTCAGACTAAGCTTCACTCTTCAGTAGCAATGGCAATACATAATTTTTTGTATTTTCCATTGCAGATAAGGAATGGACGAATGACAACAGTTTGGAAATTGTCAACAAGGGAAATGTATTGGCACAACCAAGTTCGGTCTCCATTTTATGGGTTGACACGTGTTTATTTTCCATTGCAAAACTCGTACGTCAATATCCGTTCTCCCCGAGTTTACCTACGTGTTGATCCACGAGAAATATCCAGCAAGGTGTTTACTGTCATTGACAGCCCTCTGGCGTCTGGCGTTCTAAGAATCGGAACGACAACAAAATTGACAACCGTCGATGTCCGATTGTTAGATTTTTTCTTCGAAGGAATCACAGAGCGCACATATACGGAATATCTACGTTCATTTACTTAATAAGTATACAAGTTCCCCGTGGAATCTCTTTCAGAAGCCAGAAATACTAATTTTTACCCAGTTAATACTAGTTTTAATCCTGTAAAGGAAACAGGAGGGGGTTTGAGAACAATCAAAGTTTGAATAGTTGGGCTCAAACATTCCCGGGTATCTCCACCAGGCATACTAGTGTCAAACCTAGGGAATTTTGGCTCCAAATAGAACGATTTGTTTACTTTTCTAACCATTGTCTTTACATAATATTAGCGCGTTTTGAGTTGTGTACACTGTTGACAGATATCCCAACAGTAGGGGTAACAAAAGTAACTTTAAACGTTCGCTATGGTAATCTAAGGACAATTTGTAGGGTAGCCTACGGATTTTAGAAATCCACAGACAGGGTTACCGTTACGGCTTAAGACGTCTTAAGCCTCAAGCCAACAATTCTAATCTCCGAATTTCTTTAAGCTTCTGACGGATAAAACGGGACTTTTTCTGTGGAATGATGACAGCAATAGTCTTAATTTGACTCTAGCTTGCCACACAACAAATATTGAAAGATCGCTTATATACCTCATTAGAGAATATCCGCAAAAGTTGGAAACAATCAGCTAGGTAAATATCAAATCACAAACAGTGCGTATTGAGAAGATTTGGTTGAGTAACCTGTGCAATGACCATGGACAGTTCCTCCTCCCCATTTCTGGAAACCGCTGTCTCTGGGGATAACCTGGTGCCTTCCAGCATCATGGTTATCCTCTGGGTGTTGCGGGTATTAATCGCCTCAGCCTTTGGAAGGAGCAAATAAACTAGGCTAGTAGTCCTTAGTATTGACTGTCCTGTCACAACGCTGTCGCTTGCTGCATGGGCATTCAACTTACAACAATATCCAATAACATTTAAATGCCCTGCCCTGCTTAATGCAAGTCTATCTGCTTTTTGAAAGTCCATGGAGTGTGATGGATAGTTCCTCCTTCTGATTCTGGAAAATGCAATGTTTTACAAATAGGCATTAAATACCTTACATTTTAAACTCAGTAAACATCTTAATTATTAACTTAGAGCCAGGGGTACAATTCTCCTTCGCCAATTAAATAGCTGTTCAAACGGAGGTCGCTGATTTTCCCAGTTGTATAGTTCCTGAAAAGCTACTCAAAACTCGTGATCAGGGTTGATCACCTGTTTAAGTTAAACGCTCATTTGCTAGTGATTGTTGTTGAAAAGTCATATCGATTTTGGTTTATTATTCAATAATAAACCATTGTAATCGCTCTTGAAAAAAAAAAAAAAATTGCATGGTTTACTTTCAAAGAAGCGGCCTAAATTTGTATTTTTTTGAAGAACACTCCACGAGGAATCAAATGAGTTTTGGTCCGTAGGTCAAACCATTCCCGATCTATGGCCCGATTTATGGTGCCAACATTCGCATTATTTTGGTTTATTATTGTTTTTGTGTTGACATCAGTAACCTAGTGACGTAGTGATGTGGATACTGGAGTGAACTCCTAAAAGCCTATACACGCCGATACACGGGTTGAATCATTCAGATAACCATAAAAAACGTTGAAATTCTTCCACTTTTGGCTTGCGTTCATGATTTGAATTTCTATTAAGTTTGGGTGTAGGTGATAAGTGATTATTGAATTTCAGGAGGCACACAAATATGATCAACTCAAACAATCCAAATAGGTTTTTTGGTTGAGAACCGATTTACGTGCTCTATGCGTATCTCCTGAAATTCAATAATTGCTATATCACTTGTGAAACACGCACACTCCAAAGCTTAGTAGAAATTCAAATCATGAACGCAAGAAAATTAAATAATAAACCCCAGTGAAAGAATTTGCAGCGTTTTTTTGATCGAGATGAAAACAGTTTTTGTTTTGTTTCTTCAGTTTTCGAAATATTATTATAGTTTGCTCTAGCGAACTAGTTTGCTTTTTCAGTTTGCTCTTTGAAAATGGGATAGTTCACAGAGGGTATTTCTGAAGATGGGAATTTTGTTGAAATCATCGTTGATGTATTTACTACCACACATCTCCGTTTGGGGTAGTAAATGGCCTCAGTCTTCATAATGCTACGACAGGAGAACTACGTTCTCGCCCTACTTCAAACTCCTTGAGTTGCAATATCTCCAATGAGTGACGTCCCTTTTTGACTGGATTATCGGCTCGGCTGCGATCAATGCCCACGCAAGTTCTGGCAACTTAGCACACTCATCTCTGAGTTGATCAGGTCAGACTTTTGCTGTCCCACCCTTCATACAATTTAGGGGGTGGGTAACATTCATCAACTGTAAAAAAAAACTTGGCGTTTCCTGGGTAAGTCTTCCGTATCTCAAAGTCAACGTACCTCGAAATTGCGAGGCTAAGCCATCGGAAAAACTGCCCTCAATTGAGAGCTCTTTGAGCTTCATTCATTGCTTGCTGTTGTGCAGGCTGCAGCTTATTAAGAGAATGATTACTTGTAACTGCCTCCCAATTGGCTTTCTCACTATTTAGTACTGCAGAGACTGCTTGGTCATGGTTAAATGATGAAAATAGTTCTCCTGCCGTAATTGTTAATGTCAGGACTTGTGTTGCTTTCTCTGATATTTGATATGCTTTTTCTGCTGAGGTATGTGAGTCTTTAAATTCCAACACCCTCACTTCGACTTCCCATAGTTACAGATTGTCCTCAGTATCGGCAATATCAAAACGTGTAGGTGTAAAGGATACCTTTATTGGATAGAACCTACCTGATAAATATTGTCTCGCTGTCTGCCCAGTTTTGATTAAACCACGATTCAACTTCCCTTCGAATGGGACTGATTCGAGTTACGAATTCGAGTTGGAGCCCACCGCTCTTCTACCCCTATTTGACGGCAATAACTCCCGCCTAACTGCGTGACGGAGGGGGAAGCAAAGTGACATTAATTATTATCCTTCCAAAGGGATTACACGACCTTCCGAAAGTGCGTTTGTGGATTTAGGACGCCCGACCTTTCTCGCGGCCCGAAATGACGCTTCCCAAACCCTTTCCATCCTCCCCTTTTGCCACAATGTCGGTGAAATGAGAAAGAGGGAACTAATAACATTTAGGCCCAGGGGCTTAAACCTGATATTGGCTCGCCCCCATCGATCCTTCCAGCGATAATCATAACTGGAGATATTGGGTTGTCAACTCGCGTAATCCCCTCAACCCGCTGTTTACTCCAAAACTTCGCTGAAAAGTCTATACTCCCTGAAGTTGGTAACTTCGGTGACACAGGAGTACAGGACGGGCCAACAATAAGGGATTCACTATTCAGGATGAAAGTATGGAGATGATAAAGGGCTCATTCTATTTAGTCCAAATCAAATTAAAACGGCGCAAATTATAACATAGAGGTTTATTATTTATGTATTAACATAAACCTACTATGCTGATCCCTCAGCTGATATTTCTCTGTTCAAATTTCATGTTCAAAACATGCAAGCCGTTTGACGTATTTTTACCAGTTAAAAACGTTTTGTTTCCTTAAGTCAACTTGGACCCAACTTTGTTCGCGAAAAATTCGTAACCCTTGCAAAAAGCAAGTCACTGAAAATAGATTTCAACGCACACCTGGCACATACTATACACCTTTCAGGTGATTTCTCTCGAACTGTTCATATTGTTCACATTAACGAGCACATCTACTTGACCGCACGTCTTGATAATCATGGTCACCAACTGGAACATACACAGGAACACACACAAGCCCTGAATTCAGAGAAGCTAATGAAGGAGCCTTTTAAATATGTCATGAATGGTGTGGCCTCAGTGTCAGCCACACAGGTACCATCATTTCGGTCTAAGCATAATTCTTCCCCATATCAGGTTCCCGAATATCATCTTTGTAATGTCTATGAAACCATATGATGTAATTCCTGAAACCAGTGGCCTGGCTGCTTACATTAATAACAGTGAGATTAGGATTGATGAGGGCCAGTGAGATTTAAACTGTTTTTCGCCATCTCCTCCTGCACTCAGTAGAGGTATGGTAATTTCACTACCACCACCGAAGTCACATTTTCTTTTATTCTTTATGGACAGTTGGGCAAGCAGGCAAGCTCATCTTGCGATTCCTTCGTGGGTAAGAACACTTCAATTAATCTGAGCCTCTCTGTCAGACTATTCAGGGATCTGTTTTTGATGGGTACACTTTCCCAAACACTTTGAAACTCAAAATAGAGAAGGGGATTGTAGAAATCACGTTTGATTCGCACAACATGGTTTACTTTGCCATCGTCAGAACTGAGGACCCATAAGAAATATCAGATATTCTCTGTAGTACTTACGCACTTAGGTTCTTATCAAGCCATTGTGTACCTTCCAATCGAACACATATACTTGAAACTGTGAAAAGAAGTTAGTTTCAAACTTTAAATGAATTTTACGTTCTGGAGAGCTAAAGGTCACATGCTAAAGGGTAGAGACCCTTTGATCGTGCTCAGTGATGATGGCTCTCGCTAGTAAAACCTCTAGGCATCTGGGCTTCCTTTGGTGAAAAACACTAACGGATGGTAACAATTGCACCAGAGGCCGACTTTATGCTTCAAACGACCTGACAGTCTGCTTTTTACTGGAGTCCCACGCACGTTGATGACGGGTTACTCGCCTGCTACTCCTCTCTTGTTCCTCGTAAAACTCCGCCTCGCTTCCTGCGTTTTCGGTATGAAACGGGTTTCAAATCACAGGGTTAACCTCCCCCCCCCCCCCCCCCCTTTTTTTTGAGGTTTGACTCCGGATTTGAACGATCACGGATGCACTTACCTAGAACATCCCATTCCTGAAAAAGAAATAAAAACCCTTCCATAGAGCACCGTTCTATTGAGCCATAGATGCAGCACGAAGCTATAAAGGTGGCGTTATGAAACCTTGCTACAATTGTCTAGAGAAAGGTACCTCGTATTCCACCTGAGTTCATCTAACCATGTAAGCACGTACGCTATGTTGAGAAACACGGCATATAGTGGCTCCACACCGAAAATTCTAAACAGCTTTTATTGGTTTTCTCTTAAATTAGGTTGGGGAGGGGGGATAGGGAAGAGGCAAACTTTCTCATTATCCTCACGCGTAGTGGGAACTACCTATGCGGTCCTGAGGCGCTGTCTTAGGAACCAAGATCAAGGTAAGTTGTATTTTTCACATACATGCTCAAATCGTGCTCATCAAGAACTATCCAGCAGTCGTTTATGTCTCCAAGTTTGCTAAGATGTCATTAAAAGGTCATCTGTATGTTAGGTACTTTATCGCCATTGATGCGATGCTGCAGAAGTCCAACAGCATTTAACAACAGGAATAGAAGGTGAACGAGATTCTGAAAGCGCAGAACCAACAAGGACTCTCTGAGTTCGACGGTAAGCCCAAGAAAACAGGAAGCAGACAGTGAAGAACAGAAAGGTCCAACCCCAAAGTGTCAAAATCTCTTTTGAGAGTGACGCATTTCTCTACGAAGGAATACATCAGTCTACAACACTCCATGCCGATTTATTTTGAGTGTAGTGATTCACTGATTAATTAAATTCTCAATTTTCTCCCTAAATTGAAGAATTCCCTTCATTTCACTTGATTATGTGAACATTTTGAGTCAAAGATTGGTTTCGTGAAAGATTCGTTCCATTCAATTCTTACTTAAGAGTAAAACCCTTATGAAACAATTAAATGGAATCCATCAGGTTCTTTTGGTTTATTATTCAATAATAAACCATTGTAATAGCTCTTGAAAAAAAAAATTTAACCACCCCTGAAAATTTCATGGTTTACGTTTCAAAGGGTGTAGGATCCAAATCTGCAATAAAAAATTTTCCGTCCGTCTGCCGTACGCACGATTTCTCTCAAACGGCTGGAGCAAAATATCTGAAATTTTCAGGAAAAAACAATATTGGTCCGACAACCCCAATTCTTTAGCCAGCACTCTCACTTAATTTAAAGTGCCCTTTAAGGGTTGTCAAAGTTTTGTAAAATCCCTGAAAACCTCTAAAAAGTCGAAGCGGCCTAAATTTGGACTTTTTTTGAAGAACTTTCCATGAGGAATCGAATGAGCCCTTCCCCAGGTCCGTAGCTCAAACCATTCCCGATGTATGGCCCGACTTATGGTGCCAACATTCGAATTATTTTGGTTTATTATTGTTTTTGTTTTGATTGCAGTAACCTAGTGATGTAGTGAACGTGGATACTGAAGTGAACTCCTAAAAGGGTTTATAGCCGATACAAGGGTTGAAGTATTCTGATAACCATAAAAAAACGCTGCAAATTCTTTCACTGGGGTTTATTATTCAATTGGCTTGCGTTCATGATTTGAATTTCTACTAAGCTTTGGAGTGTGCGTGTTTCACAGGTGATAGAGCGATTATTGAATTTCCGGAGACACACAAATATGATCAACTGATCAATCCAAATAGGTATTTTGGTTGAGAACAGATTAACGTGCCCTATGCATATCTCCTGAAATTCAAAAATCGCTCTATCACCTGTGAAACAAGCACACTCCAAAGCTTAGTAGAAATTCAAATCATGAACGCAAGCCATTTAATAATAAACCCCAGTGAAAGAATTTGCAGCGTTTTTCTTGTTTTGAAACTGAGTTTTTATTCAGACAGCAGTCAGACATTTCAAAGCTATGATATTCAACAGGTTTGATGTACTTTATAGTCAATATATTGCATAATTGAAATTGTGAGTTCTACTTGTTAGTACCGCTTTGAGTTAAAAATATTAAGTCATAGTGAATGAGAAATCTTTTACAATCAAAACAGTTAAGAAAAATTTCAAGAATATATTTTAATTGACATTTTCGTATTGCGTACAGGATTTCCTGCAGATGGCACCCCATTAATGAACTTAAAAACTTTTTTTTAATCCTCCGTTGATGCTAGTTAAACAAGACTAGTTAACTCTATTTGAAACTATATTTGAACTAAATATTTGAAATAGACCTTCCCAGGGCTCAGCGAGGAATCCAGTTCGGACACCTGACGAATCAAAAGGACAGGTTCATCTGCTGCAAGGTCACTCAGGAGTACATGGCAAAATTTCAGAGCATTTTCAGTTTTAATTGAGCCAGGCATAAGCAATTTACCATTCAGAGGTCTTTAAAAAAACACAACAGGGAAAGCTCATTGCACCCAGCTTGGGGCGTCCACAAGCCTTTGTTGCAATTATAATCTTATCGTTTCGTTATCAGTCCAGCCGTTCATCATGTATGCGTTTTGTGCAAATGCAGTGTGTTGTTATCGGCTCCTGGAAGGGTTCGGAGCTACATATAATTCTCTCCTAATTGCCCTAAGAAGTTGTATGAAATGATGGGCTCTTTCCTCATAAACTGGGAGCTCCATTACCTCCTGTTCATCCTAGTAAGTTGAAACTCGATAAAAAGATTCTTTAAAACATCAGTAAAAGGTCGCTTGAAGTTATGGGCTGCTACCTCATCAGCTGAGTGAGCTAAATTTTCCAAAGTTTGCCCTAGGAAGTTGAAATTCGATGGGCTGACACTGTGTGAAATTATAAGAACAGTGAAATAACAGGTTCTGCTAAGAGCAGCTGATTATCTTACTCACAGCATAATTTTGGCTGTTGGTTTTCTCAAAGTGTACACTAAAATTATTTATACCGTGTGAAATCAGTACAGAAAATGTACCCAAAACATATCCATGATTAAATTTTGGTTTATTATTCAGTATTATGCTCACAGAAATTTTGGTTGTTGGTTTTCTCAAAGTGTACACTAAAGCAATTCTGATTATCTTTCATCCGACGACAGCTTCACTTATCGTGAATGAAATCACAAATAGAATGTCCCAATTTTTGGTTGATTATTCATAATAAACCATTGTAATCGCTCTTGAAAAAAAATGCTAACCCCCCTGAGTATGAATTTCATGGTTTACGTTTTAAATTCAATATTATTACTGTGTAAAAAAATAATTTTTTGCCGTCATGTCCGCCGTATCTGTATAAACAATTTCTCCCAAACGGCTGGAGCAAAAAAGCTGAAATTTTTCACTGGGGTTTAAAAAATCATCTACGACGCCCGAAATCTTGAGCCAGCACTCTCACTTAATTTAAAGTGCCCTTTTAGGGCTGTCAAAGTTTTGTAAAATCAGAAGATATGCATCATATTTGTGTGCCAATAATCGCTCCATCACCAGTGAAACACACACACCAAAGCTTAGTAGAAATTCAAATGTGAACGCAAAACAATTGAATAATAAACCCCAGTGAAAGAATTTGCAGCGTTTTTTTCAATGAAGTGGAGAGAGTTGAAACTCTTTTCTGTATTATCGACAGAGTCATGGAGAAAGAATCCGGGTCCAGGGGGACTTCATCTGGGCCTCCTATTAAAAAATAAAATAAATAAATGAATAAAAACCAAGCGTCTTCATATGATTGTAACCATATACTGTAATAAATCATAAGCCAGTCAGAGAAAGAGGAAAATTAAGGAAGGAATATCGATTGTGGAACTTGAGAATGATCCCATTTTGCCGGGCCCCCTTACGAAGGCTTGGATCGGGGGTATCGGGACCCCCCTCCCCCCTTTCAACGGAGCTGATTATCTTAAGAATGTACTAAATATAACATTTATTTGGTATTCAATGTATTAATCTCATAAAATCATAAATTAAGTTCAAATAAGCTAGTATGCTATAGATTCCGTACAATAACTATCCATGGACCAGTCACCTGTTAATATGATCTAATTAATAGGGAAATGTGTAACAATCCAGTAAGCAATTTAAAAATCGAATTTTTAGAATCTGCTAATTTTGAATTGTAAAATAACAAATACGGAGTAAACTCTTTTCTTGGTTGATTACAATGTGCCAACATATATTTGGCGCAGGTGGACAAAATATCAAAGAGCTAAAATCTACCAATGACAACCCAGCCTCCTATCGCATAGAAACTTTCAATTCGTTCCAATGGAACGTTAGTAGGTTCCAATGAACTTGGGAGGCAAAGCTGTGAAGCTTATCTCAATTCGCACACATCAGCAACAGGCGTAAAAGCGTTCAGAGTCTCGAACGATAAACTTGACCGCTAATTTCGATTCATCGTCCCGAAGTGATTACACCAGGCTCATCTACCTGGTAGATTCGAAATGGACGGAATAGACACCACCTGTTTCAATTAAAGCTAACTCAACCAGATTGAATGCACGATTGGTAAATCAGCTTCACGCGACTGTCACATCGATCCAAGTTGCACACACCAGTTCCAAACAAAAGCTTTCATTCCTGCTCCCGGGCTAATGGCAAATATTTGAGAAGTTGCCTGGCTGAATTGCCACCTTTGAAATTGATGTCTACTTGTTTACCGACGGAGCGAACCCCCCTTACAGCCTCACTACTATTTCTGTTGTTCAATGTGGCTCACACATGAGCCGAGGGTACATCTGAAGCAGGAACAGGCTGGTGTGGTAGAATTAAATATAAACGCAGGCCTGGTACCTGCTGCAGGCATTCAACTAGAAACTGTCGGTAAATCGTTTGTCTATCGCTTTTCCACAACAACGTTCATTTCAAGTGAAAACGCTGCAAATTCTTTCACTGGGGTTTATTATTCGTGGTTGCATTCATAATTTGAATTTCTACTTATTTGGAGTGTGCGTGTTTCACAGGTGATAGAGCGATTAATGAATTTCAGGATATATGCATAGAGCACGTAAATCGGTTCTCAACCAAAATACCTATTTGGATTGATCAGTTGATCATATTTGTGTACCTCCTGAAATTCAATAGTTGCTCCATCACCTGTGAAACACGCACACTCCAAAGCTTAGTAGAAATTAAAATCATGAATGCAAGCCAAATGAATAAAATTGAATAATAAACCCCAGTGGAAGAATTAGCAGCGTTTCGTGCATATCAGAATGCTTCAACCCGTGTATCGGCTATAAACTCTTTTAGGAGTTCACTCCAGTATCCACATTCACTACATCACTAGGTTACTGCGATCAAAACAAAAACAAAAAAGAACCCTGTTGTTTTTGTTTTGATCGCAGTAACCTAGTGATGTAGTGAATGTGGATGCAAATGTTGGCAGCATAAGATCATGCCATACATCGGAAATGGTTTGAGCTACAGACCTGGGGAAGGGTTCATTCGATTCCTCATGTTCTTCAAAAAAAAAAAGTCCATATCAAGGCCACCCTAATTTTTTTTTTTTTTTTTTTTAGGTTTTTAGGGATTTTACAAAACTTTGACAACCCTTAAAGGGCACTTTAAATTAAGTCAGAGAGCTGGCTAAAGAATTGGGGCGTCGTCGGACCAATATGGATTTTTCCTGAAAATTTCCGATTTTTTGCTCCAGCCGTTTGGGAGAAAACGTGCGTACGGCGGACGGACGGAAATTTTGTTATTGCAGATTTGGATTCTACATTCTTTGAAACGTAAACCATGAAATTTTCGGGGGGGGGGGGGGGGGTTAGAGTTTTTTTTCAAGAGCGATTACAATGGTTTATTATTGAATAATGAACCAAAAGGTGAAAACGTGCCGATTAATTCCCTTATGCTGGACAAATAGTGAAAAACTAGTGCACTTGAGTGATTGCTTCCGAGTCTACCTACAAGGTAGCAGAAGCATTTTTTTAACTTAAGTATGATGAATACAAATAATATTGACTTCTAAATCAAATTTTCCTCGTATTCTATGTTTTGGACAACTTTGTTGTTACCTGTTCATCTGATTTCCAGTGTTCAATGACATTTTCAGGTACTGGCTGTCCTAGGCAGAATACGCTATAGATGTTCCCCTATGCATTTCATAGCTCACAAACCAATGCTCCATTGTGGGGGAGCGCAATCGCGAAGTCCATCCAACATATTCCCGAGTCATCCGATTTCGCTCAAATTTTGTCTGTCTGTCCGTGTGATGGCAAGTCATTGCCGGGTGATCCTCAAACTACGGCCAATTTTCAGGTCCAGACATTTTAAAAATTCAAGTGTTTCTTTTGCTAGGTTTTTGGATGTTAATGGGCCTCCCTGGATGTCTTTCTGATGCCCAGTGATTCAAGACATCCCATTATTCTCCACGAAATTCAAAATTTGAAATTTGACCTCCACGATAATAATAAAAGTCATAACAATGGCTTGGCAGGTTTCGGTCACGACAATGAATTTTGGTATGTTTTCACCTACATGATAATGACGATTCGAAATTTCAATAGAGATTCTTCCAATACTAGTGGACTTTTTGTGGGTCCAATGCAACGTGATACAACTTTCCAAGAGAATAAGACTTATTCTCTTAGTAGGTAGAAAGAAAATTTTGGGATCAAACATAATAGGCGAGCAACTAGGGCCATTAAACAATGACTCTAGACTAAAGTGACCTGAATTAAGTGCGGCGTTAGGACATTAAAAACTTGAACCAGGGGTTGAAAACCATCTAAAGCTGATCTTCAGATGTAATTTTAGACAAGAGACTTTTCATGTAATTTTAAATCTCAGGTAGAATTTTCGAAAAACCAACTCGAAATTGGGAACCTCGATACAATTGCAGGTATGACATGACAATGACAAATCAGGGTTTCTCAACCTTAAAAAACATAGAAACTGTATCGGCTTCCGAGGGTTTTCAATTGGTGAACGCAGTACTCAATAAGCGTATGCAGTTAAGGGGAAAAAGTTTAAATTCAGACAATTTTGAACGGCACAGCAAGCTATTTACACGGATTTGTCCGTAGTTTGAGAATCCAGTAACAACCTTGAAGTTCTCTATTTTCAAACGTTTTCGATGACATTTTCTGGGACTGGCCGAGGTTGGCTATAATTGGTCTCCAATGAGCGTTATATCATACATTGAATCCATTCATGGGTGGAATGAAATGGGATGAATTCATTCATTTCTTGGTAAATTACAAACGTTCATCATTGAAAATGATAAACCAAAACTTGGGTTAACTAATTCTGTTGAAAAAAGAGTTATGTCATAAAATGTATTGTCAACAGTACCATTACTTAAATAGTACCAAAGTAAAGGCTAATTTTCAATGTTTTCAACATGAACATAATATGAAAATTCGCTACTGCAATCATTTCGCATGACTGGACTTATTTTTACAATTCCGATACATAAATTTATTCTGGACTTTCGGAGCGGTTACATAATACGGTTAACATGGCCCATTGGAGAGCAGTTTAAAATCACTGAGCTTGTTCAAACTCGAGCGTTGGTTGTCAAAATACAATTAATTAATTCTCGTTAAAGTGAAGGGTATCGAATGTTCGAGCCCTTACAAATGCAACGAGAATTCCGGCCCTTTTTCGAACAACCCCCAATTCATTGCGGCCAGAGCTCAACGAATTTCATCGGGTTACGGAGGAAATGAATTCTTCTTCAACCGCACGAAGTCTGACGCGGACGGGCTTATTGTTATTTCCTGACTCTCGATTAAAATCGAGAGACCGATTTCGGAATGAAGCTGCCTGCTCGCGAGGGAAAACTCACAAGGTTTGACTAGCACACTGACCGGATTGTTCCTTAAGTGGTGATTGGGAAATTTTTTTTAACTACAAGAGCTCGGATATGTTAGGGCTTCGCATTTTGACAAAGGTCAAGCAAATATCGTTCACAGGCTACTTGCACTGCAAACGAACAACTGCAAGCGTGTCGGCTAGTTATTGAACCAGAATTGAAAATAACAAATCCGGTAAGTGCAAATTAACGGTAAATGTTTGTGAACAAGTGATATACCTGACGCTCTTTATTTTCGGGGTTTCCTCTGGCGTTACGGGCAAACTGCCTCAGCCTTTAGAAGGCGCAACCCCTCCTTGTTACATGGTAGCAGAGGGTGGTTGCAACCCTCTCATCCTTCAACGTTCAATGTCCCGACGCCCAAGAGACCAATCTTTGGATTTAGGTGGATAACATCATAATATGTTCTCATATTCCGAGAAATTTGAAGCTGAACAGGCTTCTTTCAAACACGATGGGGTCCAAAGTGTCTCGTTATAAGTGTCATTATTTTTATTAAAATGATCTATGAAATGAATCTATCTATGATGATCTATCCTATTGAAATGAAGTCTATCGCTATTTACGTAGTTTTGATCGAAAAGAAACGCGTTATTCCAACACTTGGTATTATCATTTTTTCAATAATACGTGATTGTTGGAGTAATAGTGAGGTCTGTGGGGCCAATTTTAGGATCGAAAATTGCGATTTGATATTGGTGAATTTGTACAGAATTCAAACGTATACCAGTCGACTTGTCAAAAATTACTAGGCAATGACACTCCACTTGGCTAAGTCATTAAAAGCCATGTTTTTTGGCACGTTTTTGACCAGTTTTTGGCCGTGTTACATGGTAGCAGACAGTGTTTTCAAACCACTGATCCTCTAGCATTATAAAGATGCCAATTTTCGGATTTAGGTCGACGAAATTATAGGATGGCCTAATGATCTAAGAAATTTGAAGGTGAACACGCTTGTATCACGCATGATAGGTCTGAGGATTCTCCTTGATGATTCCATCACCACGGACAAAGTCTATAGAGGGTGTCTGCAATACAGGTATCATTCCTTCAAAGGATCGATTCTACAACTAATTTGTAACAAAAAATGTCTTTAAGAAAAATTACCAAGTTCACAGTTCAGGTTGCTTTATTCAACGTAAAATTCAACTGAATCAATTTTATTTGGTATCAAGAAGATAGGAAATACCACGGTCTTTCCAACATTTTCTTAAAATTCAAGATTACTCTGGAAATGAGGTAACTGTGCCGTTTCAATGAAGTGAAGTCTATAACACGAAAAAAGTCTTAAATCGTGGATATCTCTGAAGACAATCGTTTAAACATAAAACTTTAGGAGAGATGTTTCGTTGCAAATAAGTTGTAAAATCGATCCCTTGAAGAAATGAGACGTGTTTAGTAGACACCCTGTCTAGTTTTTATCGGAGAAACACTATTGCTTTATTCCAACAAGCGTGATTATCATATTTTTAATGTTGCGTGATTTTTCGTGTCATAGTGAGGATTGGGGGGCCAATGTCTGCAGGTATTTTCTACCGACCTGGAGCCTAAAGCAGTCGATTTTCCTCCCAAAATTACTGGAAAATGACACCATACATGCCTATGTCAGTTTTGACCAGTTTTTGCCGCATAGCATGCGTGTGATTCAATCGGGTTGGATGCCCAAATGGATTGCACGTGTGATAGAACATTTTTACATCACTTCTACGGCCTTTTATGGCCTTTAAAGCGTTGGAGTTTCAAATCCGCTTCCGAACTTAAGTACATGGGAAACGCGGTTCACATACATAGATTTCTTCGTGACGAGCAACGAACATTCCACCCGAGGCTGACCACCAATCTCCTTCGTTCATAAATGACTTAACACAGTTATCCTCGTTTTCTTGGCTCATCGAATATTTAGAAAGCAAGAAATTTATTTTATCAGCAGTTCCGAGGCAACTATGGCCTATTACAACAAAGTTGTTTGCTGACCCAATATACATAATTCACAAAAATACCAAAAGCAACATTTTCATGACAAATAGACTAATGATGAACCTAATTTCCTCTATTTGGTGAATTACATAATAGTAAAAAAAGTGAGACAAAATACTCATAATATGTCCGAAAATTGAAAATTAAAAAACAATTCGAACCAAAATGGGGACTCAATAATCACATTAATCGGACAGTCCAGCCTCATTTACAAGCTCCTCGACAAACGTTATATACTTCATATAGCACATCGTCAAATTAAATAGCATGCAAACACTTTCTTTACAGAACGCTCAGAATAACAAATTGTTTACAAACTCCATAGTGACCCCAGACGACTCAAAATGTTTCGCTCTTGTATCGACCAGCTGGGGGCAACTGCAGTATATATGCTCAATGGTTTCAGGCTTCTTATCATTGCACAAAAAACATATTTTACTATGGTAGATGGAGTACAAGGAGCCTTTATAAAAGATACGGAGTAGCTTACCATTCCTCAACCAATGAGCTATTACTCTTTTCACTGCAAATGGAATAGCCCACGTGAGGTAGCCCTCCAGGGAAGAGAAGCCCTGTATATACTCTTGGTAGACAGTGTTATAGGTTGAACGTATTACTCGCTCATATTCATCGTAAGCACATTTCGTCGTAAAGCTATTCAGTATACACTGCTTAAATTTTTTCACCTCATCAGCATTTTGCGACTTCCAAAGATCTCTATACCCCAACTCCCACAGGATAGTCTTAAGTTGCGTTGCCCAGTTGTATTTTTCCATATCTACACCTCTCTCAATAATGGTTAGGAGCTGCTCGTAACAAATCCGCGGGTATCTATTTTTTGGCATTCGCAGGACAGCTTCCCACCAACCCAAGGCCCAAGGCTCATGGAATATTGTTGACGATCGTTTCAAAATCTTCAAAACCTGACTTTTTGTTCACCTAAATCTGGAAAATTGGCCAATTTGCGTCCCTTTTCCTCGCACAGAACCTATAGAGAAATTTTGAAAAAAAAATTGCTATTTTACCGCTGTCCTTCTTGTTGCGAGCCTCGTAGCATAAATTGTATAAACGTTGGACGTACAACATAGATGTCGATGTTTTTGATTCAACAAAATTTAATACAAACTTTCGTTTTCTAAACTCAACAAATTCCAGTGTTTCGTTTTGTTCGTCTCTCACAGAACCCAACTCCGTTGTGTAACGCCGAGGACGAAATTAGAGCAACTCTCATTCCCACCGGAGTTCCTCACAAAAAAGATGCCACAACAAGAACAAAGAGTTTTTAAAAGCGAGACGAGTTGTGAGGCAGACTTGAAATTGCGTTACGCCAAGTTATGTCACGGCCCTTCTCATCTCAGCAATTGACACCTTGAGCTGGTCGTTTGCACGTACTTATTACAGAGTCTCTCTCATTTTTTTTTTCTCCCAAAGAGAGCACGATTTTCTTATTCAAGTCGCAGAAAGGGTGGAATTTCGAACTGATTTCTCTACAGCTTTGAAGTCCTCATTACCTTTTCCGACTACTCGAAAAATTATTGGTTACTTGATTGTAACCAACGAGAAAAATGTCTGCCCGATCGGGCGTGGCACTTAATTGCATTGATAAAATTGAATAGTTCAATTGAATATTTTAAATGAGTAAAGTTGAAAGTTTCTTAATCTCAAATAACGAAGCTTGTTAAAAGGATCCATGGGACATATTCCATGCAACATCAACTTCACCAACCGAAAAGTCCCAATCTTGGATGTTGAGATCAATTCGAATAAAATACCGCATACTGAAGCAGTTAAATACTTGGGTTTGACACTTGACTCCAAATTAAACTGGAATAAACACATAGAAAAGAAGAAAGAAGAACTTAAAATCAAGTACAGAAGGATGTATTGGCTAATGGGAAGGAATTCCCATCTCTCACTTCACAACAAACTGCTTATATATAAGCAGATACTTCGCCCTATTTGGACCTATGGGATACAGATCTGGGGCTGTGCCAGGAAATCAAATATTAGAAAATCCAAACCTTTCAGAATAAAATACTGAGAAGTATAGTTGGAGCCCCTTGGTACATGCGAAACGATGATATTCATCGAGATTTGAGGATGGAGACAGTCTATGAAATTATTGCAAAATACGCAAGGAAGCATGAACATCGCCTCCACGAACACGTGAACCCAGAGATGCTCTACGTTTTGGACAACGAAGGTGAAATCCGACGTCTCAAGCGAAACAAACCACTGGATTTAGTTGTGCTGCGTGAATAGAAGTGCAATCGAACTCGGTGCTAATTAATTGAGCTATATAATAAAGGGCTAGATTTTGCTGTAAACCTACCCTCTTGTAGTGTACCTTTATTGATATGTAAAATTGCTAGATGAAATGTATTTGATTTTTCGGTCGCAATTAATAAATCACGAAAAAAAAAAAAAATTGTGTTATTCACCTATTTCTTTTTAACCTGCGTAGCAGGGCCATTAAACTAGTACTAACATAAAATCCAACAAGCATTATTTTATTACTTTCTATTAAGGAAGTTTCTAATCATCACGCTCAAATTTGAATAGTATTTGGGGAAAGTTGGGTTAATCACATTTTGGAATGTCACTATTGCACTAGCTGTAGAATTACCACCGCAGACCTTCAATACAGGTCGAATCACCAATTTGAAGGCGCTGATGATCAACGGGACATGTATGTTCTCACAGTCAACCTCACCTTCATAGAGTTAATTACAAATCGTGTACTTATTGCGGTTCATGACGTTTCGGATTTAATGGTTTGTGAGCGATAAATTGTAAAGGGAATCATTTACAACCTAACCTGCACATACCCTGAGCGTATCGTGAAAATCGGGTGAAAGCTGTAGAAATAAAGTTTATAACCAGCTTTTCACGTTTACGGATTCGTAACAACTATAAAAGATCCTATCCTGATAAAATGAGATCATTAAACCGCTGAGTCCGGACCACCCTCCATATTCGTGCAAGATCGGAACTCTAGAAGTTGAGGGAATGATGCTTGGTTAATTGGACGTTTGCTCAAGTGCAGAATGAAATATTGATTTGTGAACAATGGCATTCGACAGACCCACACTTGTAATGAAATTTTGTGAAAATCGGATGAAAACTGTAGAAGTTGAGCTTTTTACAATGATTTGCAGACATGAAGATGTATGCGGTTATGGTTTATTGTGGCTCAGTCCTTCCAGTCTATCATTAAGCCGAAGCAAATGATATCAATCAATTTTATGAAGATAGTAGCTTTTGTAGCTGCTGCGAATCCAATAGCTTTCAATGCTGGATATAAACCATAGTTCTACAGCATTCACCCGATTTTCATTTTCAGGTGATGTGTGTTAGGTTTTAGACGGTCCCCTATGCAATTCATCACTCACTAATCAATAAATACAAAATTGACATAAACCGCAATAAGCACGCGATTTGTACCAAATTAACGGCTGAAAAACTTCTACGAAGGTGCGGTTGACTGTGAGAACACATCTCGTCATCATCAATGCCTTCTCCATTGTGCTGTTTAATGGTTGTCTTGGCAGCGAGTGACATGTTCATATACCGACGGGTGTTCGGGGACGGGTAGACGGGGATATGTGAATACCGACGGGTATTCGAGTGTGCCAGGATATGCTGGTGGACCATCGTCACCATTAGCCTGCCATTGAGGAATTGCGTAATCTGATACAGGACTTGAAGCTCAGAGGAGATTGGGCATCGAACCTGGAACGGAACAAGCTCAAATCGGGACGGTTGGCAATGATTAGGCTGATAGGAAAGGTAAGGAAGCGGTTGCGAAAGAGGAGCTTCCAGTAAGTGATTTTTTGGTGAGCACACCAACGGTGGAAGCTGATAAAAGAGCCGGAAGCATCGAAGAATGGGTCCTTCTCTCGGAGGCTGACGCTGTTACTTGGTAAGTGGTTATGGTAGGACGAGGGCATATCAGCACCGTTTTGGTCTTCTTGAACCCTAATGTCTTTCTGTTCCAATATAACGATCCTCCGAACTGGAAACATGAACTGTTCGATTCCACAATGCTCAATCAACATCGAGCTCGTTTTTAACGGTAATATACACTAGAACGACTAGGAGGAATAGCTCTACACGGAGGCGATCAGTCGAGGCAGATTCACGAAGAGCTGGAAAGTCGTGGCATCAGATCGTGGCTTTGGAATAGAAAGGGATGGCGGAATCTCGTCTAGGCCCTATGCTCCTCCTGAGGATTAACATGGAAAATAATGAATAAGTAATGAATAATGAATAAGTAAAAGAATGAATTCCGTGGCCAGTGACCTCCAACGTTTGAATGAAAAAGAAAATTGAAGCTATTGTTAAATCCAGTGGAGCATTGAACTATATTTCATTCCTATCATAACTGTGAAATAATGCAATTTTCATACTTTCAAGAATTTCCTGTCATCGTAGACGATGAGGATGCAAATAAATGTATTTCTTAAAATACAATAAAAATACATGGAAACTCACACAGAATGCGACAGGAAGTTGTTCAGGATGATCTAAAACGCAAAAAATGCTAGGAAAGTTTGTTTCTTTTAGTTTCCGGTACCTGAATGAACATGTACCTACATTCCTCGTTTCAATTGCTTCATAGAGTCTTGACTTGATCATTTTCTGTAACTCCAAGGAAGAGCATAGGGCCGCTACGAAATTTCGCCATTCTTCTCAGTCGTTAGCTAGAGCTTTTAACTTTGGCCATGATCGTATAGTGGTTTAGTACTTCAGTGCTTTAGTGTTCGAACAGTGCGTTTAAATAATACGTAGAACAACGAAGTTGCAAATAGCTAAATAGTTCACAACTTACAGAGTGACGAACAGATATCTGCCGGAATCTAGTCAAATGATATCTCCTACGAATGTAGAAATGCCCTGCTTCTTAATCAGTTTACCTGAAAAAAAAGAAGAACAAATTAGTGCTCAACACTTAGCTCAGAATGACAAAGAGGCATCAGTTGAAATTTGAATTCCTACGTACAATTTTTCTGTTCTTATTCGGAATTTAATCACTGCACAAATTGTAGTGAACGTGGTGTGAATTTTTATTCAGACAAGAAAAACGTGTGATTCGACTCGTTTTAATAAAAAGAATGGGAGATATTTTATCAAATTCACGACGGGACTTCAATAAAATCTTTTATCGTAGCGGCGTATATCATGATTTCTCTCTTAAAAACATATTATTTTTCCAAATGGTCGTTTCCCTTTTACCTCACTCTCAAGATGAATGTTGAAACATATTGAAATAGAAAGCGAATGGATAATGCAATATTGGAAAGATATTGAAAGTATAAATTTGAGATGCCGTGAAATAAATATGCACCTTTATAACACTATCCTCTTTCAAAATATTTCCAAGACAATAGCTCGTAAACCATTTTATTCTTATTTTACTGAGCATAGCGGGAGTAAATTCCTACATATTTTAATATAGTAGAAACCATTATAGATACTCGCGAATGCCAAGCGAATCAGTCTAAACTTGGGCCTAATTGGCACCTACTTGTCTATCCTGGCTGGAGAAGGGAACAGTTGCTATTTTTGGACCATGTACGGGTTCGTTCTTTCTCATGCTCGGATTCGTTCCAGGAACTAGTTTATAGATAGTGTGTCTAACATCCATAGATTCATTCAGAGAAGGCAGTCCAGAGTTAGACCCGTTTACAGTACCTGTTTCCGACTGCCCGTTCCTGTTCCTGGACCCAATCTTTCCCCTCTCATCCTGACAGAGCGTCGTACACGACCCGGCCCCCGACCAGTTCGACGTTGATCTTCCCTCGTTCTTCATTGAACCTTCAAACTTTTCTTTGTCTTTGTGTCTTTCAAAAGGCTCCGTTTTTAACAAAGCAGCAAACCGTGGGTGTCACATTATCTGCTTTAGCAATGTGCAGGAATGAAGGGAAGAGAAGGAGGATATGGATGAAGAAAGTGTACGTTTAACCACCAGTTCTGACCCATCAAGAATTCTTCATGTGTTAGATTCAGAAAATATCATGAATTCCTTGCGGATGACATCTTTCTCAAACTTGCTAAATTTGACGAGGCTTCAAATTGAATTTCTTCAATAGAAAAAAAATAAATATATAATTACGGTTGAAGCTGAGTGCTGAGGAGCGGTTGATTGTCACTCCAGGAGAAGCGGTGCCCTCACCCTTCCGCCCTAAATCCGATGGAAATCTTTCCCGACCTGGTCACCACCCCAACTAAGAGCACTAGTTTCCTAAGTGTACTAATTTACTAAGTAAGATTTTCCATTAGCCACAGAAGAGTGAGTGTGAGTCAGCCAATGATAGGTATTTATTTTGAACCCTATGGAAAAATCCTCTTCAGCCAATGGAATTTGATTATTCCGAATCCAGGCTCTGTTTTGGGACTGAGAGACTCGTTTCTTCATTCCAGTCCGGGTTATGAATTGATAAATTTTATTTTATTTACATAGCATTTCCACTAGAGAAACGACCTTTGTATAGGGAAATTGGTTCGACAATACTATTACAAGAAAATATCAAAAAGAATCTAACTGTCTTTGTCGGAGATCTTTTTAAAATGAAAAGTGGATGGATGCTACACTATACTTACAGTGTCCGGAATGGCGATTCCTTTTCTTGGAATACTCCTGAACTCGGTTCTCTAAAGGATTCGATACTTAGAAATCCCTTTTAAAAATTTCATCAAACAGTAATGACTATCGCTAGGGTTTCACTCTTATCATTCGGGCTCGGTGCTTTTAAAAGGAAATACTGATTTGAAACGTGATCGAGTGCATCGAAATTGGCAATACAAACAGTCAATTAAACAATAACACAAATATATTATAATAATTAACTACAATAATGAAGCGTTCGATCAAGTAGCCTAGGCTCATTCACCAATGCGGTTCTCCGGAGCCCATTTCTGGTATCCATTTATGGATGAACGACTCAAAACTCTCCCAAGACGTATCTGGAGTGAGAAAAGTGACGAATCCACGGTTTAATAACTCCGTCAGCAACTCAGTGTGAATATTTTCTGAATATGGAATTGTGAACCCCATCCAGTGGGAACACCCCCCCCGGCCGCCCCCTCACCTCCTCGCGAGAAGACCAGAGTAGAGGGGAAGGGCGGAGCCACCCCCTTGACCGCGGGGTTGTTCCCCCTCTCGGGACCTGCCAACTGAGCCCGTGGAGGGAGGTGCCCAGGAGTGGGGACGCGACCCACCTCAGGGCTCCCGACGTTGAGGCGGCAGCCAGTAGTCTCTCCGCTCTCGAGTCGAAACCACCTTTCTATCGTGTGTGTTGTGAAGTCGTTGTCCCCGTCCTGTCAGTTTTATCATCCGTTCGTTAGAACGCCCCCCGATCGCGATCCGCGCCGCGCTTACGCTGTTGTGTTTTGTTGAATTGTTACAGAGTCAGCTCGCTTTTGGCGCGCCTTCTGGAGTGAAGACGCCCCTGTTCTTGTTGAGGACCCCAGCGTGCTGTTACACGCGCCAAGCTACGCGCCACGCTCGCGCGCCACGCCAGTCACCGCTACCAACGTGCAGCTTGCCTTCCGGCTCGCCGCCCACGCCACGCCGAGCCACGCCAATCCACCAGCCCGGCTTATACCACCTACGAGGGCCACGCCAAGCGCCGCGCCAAGCCACTCCACGCCAAGCGCCGAGCCAAGCCGCGCCGCTCCAAGTATCACGCCGAGCCGCGCCACGCCAAGCGCCGAGCCAAGCCGCGCCACGCCAAGCGCCGAGCCAAGCCACTCCACGCCAAGCGCCGAGCCAAGCCGCGCCGCTCCAAGTAACACGCCGAGCCGCGCCACGCCAAGCGCCGAGCCAAGCCGCGCCACGCCAAGCCGCGCCCGAGCCGCGCCACGCCAAGCCGCGCCGAGCCGCGCCACGCCAAGCCACGCCACGCCAATCCATCGCCTCTCCAGCTCGGCTCGCCGATCCAAGCCACGCCACGCCGAGGACCCTAACACTAGTCAGGCCTGTAACCTCCATCACTATAAGGTAGTGTCAGTTAAAGTACATTGTTTCCCTGCTGCAATTAGGACACTTAACGTAAACCCCATCCGGGTCCGCACCATTAGGGTGACGCATTGTGTATTGAACGTAAACCGCTTCACGGTCTTGTGTAGTCAAACTACGATATCAACTAAACCAGCCAAGTTCCTAACATTCAACAAAAACGTTAACATTTGTCATACAGTTATTAGGAGATTGATACCTATTTCTTTGTGTATATATTTAGTAACCAAGTTACGCACGCTACCACTTAAGATATTTACTTTGAACTTACCATTTTGCAATTATTATTTCTATATTTTGTATTTCTTGTTTGAATTGGTTAATAAACCACGTGTTTGTGAATTCGTATTCACTTATTTCTCTACCTATTCCCTGCAACTAGTACTGGATCAAGGTTGTTTACAAGACCCCTCAGGAATCATTGACCCTTCAGGTCCGCTATCTTACCTTTTCAATACTTTCACATTCTTTTCAGACGCTCTTCAAGCATTGACCGTTGGTCATTAGGAATAATAGGGGCTTACAAAATTGGTGGCAAGCGGTGGGATATTTTTGTACGGTACGCCGTACACTGACCCCGCAAAAGTAATAAACAACCCATTAAGATCCAGCTGCAGGGGATTAGAGCGGCGCGCTCAGGTAGAGAAACCATTGTAGGTAGGTTGGTTGTGAGCCCGATGGCAATGAACCGCACAGCCATGGGGAATAGTGACAGTGACGATGCAGAGATGGGTACTAATGCCCTTATGAGACAAATGGAGAGATTGTTGAGGTCGTACAATGAGATAGCCGAACGTACGCGGGTAACGGAGGAGGAGGGTTCGCGGGGAAGTGCCGATGTTCCGCGGTCGATGTTTTTAGAAATTGAGAATTGGGACCCCGATGAGCCAGGCGCGATTACAGTGTCAGCCTTTTTTCAATTGTTCGAAGATGTCGCGGGTGAATTGTCGCAACAGAAGAAGCTTCGGTTATTACGTGCGAAAGCGAAGGGAACAGCGAAGCAGTTCCTCGTAGACCACGCATCGAACCACGAAGGCGCCAACCCCTACGATGAAGCGAAGAAGGCGATGCTCTCCTGGTTTGAGAGGGAAAATCCGGCCAAAGCAGCAGCACTCCTGTGGAGTGCCAAGGTGTTACCAGCGGAAACGCTGAGACGTTTTGCGGAACGAGTCCACCGGTTGGCCCAGTCGGCGGTTAACGAAGAAGGCGAAGAACTCACCAGAACGCAGCGTCAAGAATGGATAAAGAGACGTACGCTGAGGGCGTTCATCCGAGGGGTGAGAAAGGAGTTGAGCTCTCACTTGATGAACAACCCCCCTAACACCATCGAAGAAGCCCTGAGGAGGGCCGAGGAGTTAAAAGAAACCTTAGGACTGGAAGAAGAAGATCCTAAGTGGGAAATAGCAGCCGTAAACCGCCAAGAAGAGAAGAAGTGCTACGAATGTGGGAACGTGGGACATTTTGCAGCACGGTGTCCGAAGAGAATGGGGCGGGCGCCCCCTCAGCCTTCCCGTGTGTTTCAGCGTCCGACGCCTCGCTATCCTTGTGGGTTCTGTCAACTCAGAGACCACTTCCCGGTGGATTGCATTCGTAATCCGCAGAAAATGGTTTTCTGCGATTATTGTGGAGTTCGCGAACACCTCATCACGGATTGCCATAAGAAAAAACTAACAGGACGGGAACTGACACTCAACACAACGAGAGATAGGTGTTTACGACTCCGGAGCATAGAAACTACTGGCTGCCGCTTCATCGTCGGGAGCCCTGAGGTGGGTCTCGTCCCCACTCCTAGACACCTCCCTCCACGGGTTCAGTTGGTGGGCCCCGAGAGGGGGAACAACCCCGCGGTCAAGGGGGTGGCTCCGCCCTTCCCCTCTACTCTGCTCTTCTCACGGGGTGTGGGGGTGCCAGGGGGGTGAACCGTCTCGCTGCCGTCTCCCCCGGAGGCTGAGGGGGCGGCCGGGGGCCTACATCCTTCCCCCTTCCGGTGGCCGACGTCATCGTCGGCTAAGCTCTCTTCAAGTAGACTCGGAAGTGGAAAGGTCTTGTGGGGATATAGTTTTCTGAATTCCACCTCGTATCTGTAGCGACGGCAGCGGGAACACTTCGCAGTATGGACTCCTTGGGGTCGCTCGCAGGTTGTCGGCAGGGGCTCTCCTCGTTGGTATTTCTTCAGCAGCCGCCCGAAAAAGTCCTTGCAAGCGGGACAACGGAAGGTTTGGAGACGCTTGGCAAGCTGGAGGCAGACTGGGCACACTGGACCTTGTGTTGGGGTTTCGTCAGGGGCGGTCTCCATGATGTTAATTTCGGGCTCGGTGATGTTAAGTCCCTCACCTTGGCTGTAGTATGTTTCCGGGTGGGTGGTCGTTGGCTCAGCATCCGTGTCATCACTCTCGCTGTCGGAGTCCAGGGGTCTAGCAGAGCTTCTCCTTCTTCTGGTTTTCATCTTCTTAGAGAGCTGGGTTGACTCCTCTCTGGTGGGTAGCATGTAGGACTCCCTCTCGCGGCTTCGCTCCCGGAGGCGGTGTCGTAATGCCTCGTTCTCTTCCCTAAGATCCGCTATTCTTCTCTGCGCCGTCATCTGCTCTATTCGTTGCCGTCGGAACTGTGGCATCATGCTAGCTAATTCGTGCACTGCCTCCACGGCGATGCTTTTCATTTTGTGCAGCATGGTCGGATTTGGGGTTTGCGCCATGACATCCACCGACATCGCTATAATCTCCAGCTGGGACATCGCTTTCTCCTCCTTGGGTTGTTGGTCGGGGGAACAATCGGAGACTTCGTCATCGAAGACTCGGGTCAACGCCTCTTCATAAGTTCGCCTAATGGCATGGGCCGATGGTAGGACCACCACTTGGTCCGGGTCCCCGGGCTCGTCGGGACGTGCAATCCTTCTCAGGGCCATCTGCGGACAAATCAATGGATTACCCCTCCATCACCTCTACATATCAGATTTGACACAATAAATGTAACAATCCTACTCCCTGCTGCAATATCATGCTTGTATTTACGAACTCATGGACATGCATTATTTTAAATTTTATGTCGGATGTTAAGTTGTTGTTTGTGTAAGTGGATGGGCGGAAGGAATGGCGTAGAATAATATGGCCACTTATCTGGTGTAAAACTTATACTCTATTATTGTAAATTGTCAATAAAACACTAAATTGTCAATAACACACATTTGTAACAGAACAAAACATTATATACAATAAATACATTGTTTCCCTGCTGCAATTAGGGCAATTAACTTAAACCCCTTCTGGGTGCGCACCACTAAGGTGACGCTACTTGTATTGAACTTAAACCGCTTCACGGTCCTTTGTAGTCAAACTACGCTATCAGTTAAACCAGCCAAGTTCCTAACATTCAACGAATACGTTAACAATTGTCGTACAGTTACTAGGAGATTGAGTCTTGTTTCTTTGTGTATATATTTAGTAACCAAGTTACGCACGCTACCACTTAAGATATTTACATTGAACTTACCATTTTGCATTTACTATTTCCATATTTTGTATCACTTGTTTGAATTGGTTAATAAACCACGTGTTTGTGAATTCGTATTCACTTATTTCTCTACCTATTCCCTGCACTAGTACTGGATCAGGTTGTTTACAAGTCCCCTCAGGAATCATTGACCCTTCAGGTCCGCTATCTTGCATTTTCATACTTTCACATTCTTTTCAGACGCTCTTAAAGCCTTGGCCGTTGGTCAATAGGATAATAGGGGCTTACTCCTTGAACTACTACTCGAAAAACGACACACGGGATGCGTTACGTAGAAGTGTCACGAAAGTATTCTGATGATTTTCACGTACAACCAAGCCGTTCCTAGGGAAATGAAAGTTGTTCAGTTTTTGACGGAAAAAAATCGTTTGCCATTCCTTGTAATGGTCTCAATTTATCACTCTGGCCTTGCGTACTTGTTAGTATTTATGCCGTACATTAATTTTACTTATGTTATTAATAGATGTAGTAAACAATGTCGATTGTTTACTTTCACTTGGTAATAATGTTGGTTACAGTAGACGCACACAGAAATAGAAAACTTCCTACATCTAATAGTAACTCGCGAATAACGCGACAACTATAAGAAGTTGCGAGTAATCATATCAAAGTGTCTACCTCCAGCCGTCCACTTCAGTTTGTAAAACACGATTTACATTATCAGGAGACAATAGGTAGTGGTCGATGGTGTGCAAAGTGGGACACATAAGCAAGCGTTTGTACATTGGATACGTTTCTCGTGAAGACACCGTCAACACACGTCATATTTCGTGTCGTGGAAACGTCCAAAGAATCACTCAGTGTGCAGCCGAATGTTACAGTCATTTTTGAATTTTAGCCGCAGGCTCTAAGCAATAGACATCAGGGGGTCCAGGGGGCTTGCACCCCTGGCGAGGCGCTCAGCGCCGAGTTTTTATAATAATGGTGATTTTATGTTCTTCAATTTCCATTTCTGACAGCTATCAGGTCTAAATATCCAGGTCGGAGGTACGTGCTGGTCCTAGAAATCAGCCAGACATCTCTCTGCAATACCGCGATCTAACCAGAACCCCAGCAGGGCTGGTATGCACAATTTGAAACCCTACGAGCTACGAAAGCAATAGTGGTGCGCATTTCGGAGGTCAAATATGTGCAATTTGTGCATTGGAACTGCAGGAAAACCAAAGGTTGACACTTAATTCCCAATAAACATCAATCCACTGCTCATTTCTTTTTGTTATCAATCGAAATACCTGAATATTTAACTGCTTAAAGATTATCAAACTCTAAAATACCCAAATTTCTAGTTGCAATAAATGTTTCCTATGTTTGTTTATGGAAGCCACTGAACCAGGAAAGCACCATTCGTATAAATAGACACAAAGAAACTTAATTTGCACGAGTATATGTCGAGGCTGTCATAGATATATAAATGTTCTCGAGTATTTATTCTGGGCTCTAAAAGAAATAAATTAATGCTAATGTAAAATCACCATTGCAAGTTGTATTTTTCCTCCAATTGCCACTACTTTTGTGGAAGTCATAAGCTCTTTATTAAGGAAGGACTTGAATTTGACTTTGTGATTTCGCTCTAGGCCACTATTGTGCTGTGCTGTTTATATACAGAAAAAACGACGCCGCACTGGGCATTCGCAAGTTCAATTATTATGAATTCAACTAGGAGTTGGAAACTTGAGATCGCATGCCGCCGCTTCTTTATGCATAAACCAAAAAGAGTTTCGTGAAGCACCAGTTTTTGCAGGTACCCTTCGGAAACTTGGCGATGGGATAAGGTTCCGGGCGAATGGAAACGGAATGAACATCTGGGGCCGGAAGGGTCTTTAGTGAATACGTTATGATTGGAGAATCGTGAATAATTCCTGGATTTCCCTTCGGAGGAAATCCCTTGGCAATCGCCCTCTGTAGCCATCATATTTGCATTTGGAGTTTGGGAGTAAAAAACGAATTTCTTCCACGTAAGTACACTCATGTAAAGTACAAACTAAAACGGATTCCATAGCAAACTTCTGTATTTTGACTCTAACCAGTCAATAAGAAAGTATTTGAAATAGCAACATCATGACATTGGAACGGTCCCGTCTTCTGGGTCGGTGAGTGACCAATCCGCCCACTCCACTATCCGTCATTCAGGAAAGATGGCGGTCATGGTTGACATGTGTAGATATGTTGACGATAATCTTTTCTTAGACATACAAAACGAAAGTGGTGAATATCCATTTCCTAGTGCCTTAATGTTGCAGATTGAGCACATCAAGGACTATGTGCAATCTCAAATCCTCTTCATAGATCTCTGGTGTTGTTAATTGCGAAATGTGGTTCAGTCACCTGGACGCCACACCACAACATCTATAGAGTGCAACTGGTGAGAATCCAACATAAATTTCTTAGCATCACACCATTCAAGCTCAAATTACCAATGAAAAATCACAATTACAGAAAGATTGAAATAAAACAGTAGTTAAACCAACATCACACTGGGACACAACCTCAGCTATCTAGTACGATCCCATCAGTGGAATGTAAATAGTCTTGAGATTATTATGTTGTTTGTATTACTAAGAATTGTAATATTTTCTTCATCATTCTTTATCAACTTTTAAGAATAACTGTTTACATTGCATTAGTTTCGGTTTCAGTGGACCACCTGACGTCTCGTCAAAAAGCCGCTTTCTCTACTAGCTCAAAACCCAAAATGTTTCAGTCATGCAGCGTGATCGTATGAGCGAACTTTCCAAAACTATCGAATTACATCAATGTTAAGTTGAGTTAAGAATTTAAGCATAAATGCTTAAATTTGTGTGAGCAAAAATTGAATACAGTTTGGCATATCATTGAGCTTCACTTTTCAAATGACCTATTTCGTTGTTGATTAAACTTGTTTGAGTAATACTCGGCTAAAAATATGAACTTAGTGATTTTGGTTTATTATTCAATAATAAACCATTGTAATCGCTCTGGAAAAAACGCTGCAAATTCTTTCACTGGGGTTTATTATTCAATTGGCTTGCGTTCATGATTTTATACCACCTGCTAACCGTTAGCACACCCAAATTCAACACTCCAAAGCTGTTTATTACCAAGGTTTCTCATTCTACTAAGCTTTGAGTGTGCGTGTTTCACAGGATAGAGCGATTATTGAATTTCAGGAGATATGCATAGAGCACGTAAATCTGTTCTCAACCAAAATACCTATTTGGATTGATCAGTTGATCTTATTTGTGTGCCTCCTGAAATTCAATAATCGCTCTATCCTGTGAAACACGCACACTCCAAAGCTTAGTAGAAATTCAAATCATGAACGCAAGCCAATTGAATAATAAACCCCAGTGAAAGAATTTGCAGCGTTTTTGGTCAGTTTTTGTGGTTACATTTGGCAGAATTTTGAAATTTGCCTGATTTAACCTTCCACAGACAACATGCAGATCAAAATGACCAGAAACGGAAAACGCTCTTGAGTGGTGAGGGAGCAGTTGGAAAGGCTTGGGGCCTTGAGTACCTGTAGATGACAACCAGGTGGAAACCAGTTTCACAGCTGGTCATTTACGTGACATCATTGAAAACAGTAAGAGAAAATGTGATCTGAGTCAACATGGCCTCAATGTCTGATTTGTTGATATATTATTTTCTGTTTTTCTTAATTTTCAATCTTTTTGACGTCCAGTAATTTGGGCATCATGTAGTCCTGTTTTTTTTTTTTTTTTGTTGTTTTTTTTTTGGCTTTTTGTGAAATTGGGGAGTTTATTAGGTACTTTTTAGAACTTGCCTGTGATTTATATAGTAATTCGTTGATGGTAGATTAAAAATATTATTTTATTACAGAAATAGAACGAAATCGTTTCCTAGAATGTATTGAATGACGCCTTGCACCTTATCTTGATGTTGGGTCAAATAGATCCCACGTTGTCTCACATTTTACGAAGGTTCACGTTGTCTTTGAAAGTTTATTATGCTCGAACGGTGTTGTCCAAATAAGCTCACCTTTTCGTATAAAATGCTCAAAAGGAGTGAAAAATCTATTCGAAAAATTTTGTTTTTCAAAATTGTCAGAGCCATTGCAATGTTTTATTTTCTGTGGAAATTTGCATACTAAAAATGAATGATTGGCTCCATCCTATTTTGCTGAGTCTAATAATTATGAAGACCCCGATAATGATTATTGGAAATATGCCGATATATGGTACCAACCACCCCATACTTGAATCGCGCGGAAATCCGATCGACGGACATCGTCTGCCCGTAGCCGCAGCCACCACCTTTTCAATAACTGACGCCATATCCGACCCATCGACCAACCGGGTTCGTGACGTTTGTCGCGTCCGATGTCGCGAGTAATAAGGCAATATAAATGTATGGAAGCGATTGCGGAGGCGGTTAGAACTCCGTGATATGGGGTGCGGCTGTTCACAAGGCGGGAGGAACATCGGAAAAGGATTCACACATATTCCACAGTCTGTCGTATCGTCCACATGATAGAGTAACTTCTGATTTCCAAAAAATTTGCTTCTAAAGTAAAATATAAACCTCTAATAAACACCACAACAAGGTTACCTATTTGTAGTCGCACCTACTTGTAGAATGACCTTGATGATTAGACTTGACAAAACCCTTTCGAGGGGTCATCAAATTTAAAAAAACGCTGCAAATTCTAAGCTAAGGACAGCTACTAAGCTTTGGAGTGTGCGTGTTTCACAGGTGACAGAGCGATTATTGAATTTCAGGAGATATGCATAAAGCACGTAAATCTGTTCTCAACCAAAATACCTATTTGGATTGATCAGTTGATCATCTTTGTGTGCCTCCTGAAATTCAATAATCGCTCTATCACTTGTGAAACGTGCACACTCCAAAGCTTAGTAGAAATTCAAATCATGAACGCAAGCCAATTGAATAATAAACCCCAGTGAAAGAATTTGCAGCGTTTCATGCATATCAGAATGCTTCAACCCGTGTATCGCCTACAAAGCCTTTCAGGAGTTCACTCCAGTATCCACATTACTACATCACTACATCACTAGGTTACTGCTATCAAAACGAAAACAATAATAAATCAAAATAACGCAAATGGTGGCACCATAAATCGGGCTATACATCGGGAATGGTTTGAGCTATGGACCTGGAGAGGGGCTCATTCGATTCCTCATTGAAAGTTCTTCAAAAAAAGTCCAAATTTAGGCCGCCTTGACTTTTTTTTTTTTTTTGAGGTTTTTAGGGACTTTACAAAACTTTGACAACTCTTAAAGGGCACTTTAAATTAAGTGAGAGAGGCTCAAGAATTGGGGCGTCGTCGGAAAAAAATGGATTTCCTTTTCAGATTTTTTGCTCCAGCCGTTTCGGAGATATCGTGCGTACGGCGTACGGCGGACGGACGGAAAATTTTTTATTGCAGATTCGGATTCTATACCCTTTGAAACGTAAACCATGAAATTTTCAGGAGGGGTTAGAATTTTTTTTTTTTTTTCAAGAGCGATTACAATGGTTTGTTATTGAATAATAAACCAAAATGCATAGTTCTTTATAAACTGGCAATGATCCAGAGTGAGTCCTGATCCTGCTTAAAATGAATCGGGTTGACCAAGTGGTGAAACATTGAGCCTAATCCTAGGTAACCTGTCTGACTTGGCTTTGTCTAGGGCACTCAATGATGATAAGCTTCAGAGTCTCCTCCAATCGGCAATTATCACAATTTGGAGAATCCCGTAGGCCAATCCGATGCAGGTACGACAAACCACGATTACACCGAAGTCTGCAGATCAATCTAATATATGGTCCACAGTAGATGGAACTGAGATAAACAAGTAAAACCGAATATATGGTCAGTAACTAAGATGGAACTGAGAGAACAGGGCCTCACCCAGATTCGAGGATTCGTGGAACGGTATTGAACACCGACGGTTGCATCTTTGTGCATCCGGCTGCCATTTGTATTTCAGATTGCTGGATGCCACTGGGTAAATGTCGGTGTAGGGCAGATAAGCGTTTAAGCTAACGTCATTCCCGCTCACTCCAACGTCCAGTCTACTCTCCACGCTCTCGTCCACACGAAGTGAACATGCCGATCCTGGTGTCTCATGTGATAAACCTCGTCCAGTATTTCCAAAACAATGTGATTTACTTCTGCGCTCATCAGGAAATTCGATAGTTTAGCTAGTACACTTCGACAGTCTGTCATCACAACTACCTGTTTTTCTCTCCTTACGTTTATCAGGTCCTGCCGGGCAGCAACCGCCTCGCATGTGAAGATTGAACCATTGGAATTGGCCTGAATGGTTCACCTGTCCCAGTCTGAGGGTCGTAGAACGCGCAGCCATACGCATCATTAGCTTTGAATCCATTTATGTACATTACAAACCCTCCAGGAAATCTCGAGTGTTCTGAGAAGGCAGCCGAGGCACTCAAACATCCACCAACCCTTTCCAGCTCAATGATTGAATACACGATAATGTTTTGACGTTTATTTATACTTTTTTCAGCTAAGTAGACTCAAATAAGTGTATCCTTCAAAAACTAGAACATTGTACAATTTCTGCTCAAACCTGCTCTGAAAAATTTATTTAATTTTCAATAAAACTTGCTAAAAAAAAAATGGTATTGAAGTTAACGGAAGACTACCAAAAATTAGAATTTTGGCAAAGCCGAAGTAGTTCCTATCGTGCTCGCATGGAAGCGGTCCAGGGTGTGCGTTTCCTTTATTCGTTTTTTCGTAACAGTTATATTTCTGTAGGGACTATTATAATTTTTCATGTATTTCGAAAAAAAGTTGATTTCCCGGTTACAGACTAATGTTTATTAATTGTTTATTTTCCCGACTGTTTGATAGATATGGTTAATTGGTCCTTCTCGATTTTAGAATCCGTCGCCTTGGGAGATGAATAATTCGTTTTCAAGCGTCCGGGTCAACCTCTGAGCGTGGCGGAGGTTATTACCGCATCCACATCAATGGAAGGGGCAACTATACCATTGCATCACTCTTAGCTCTTACTCGCTCTTACTCGATATTCTTCATTCATCTGTGAAGCCATGAAAACAATAATTATTATGCTAATTGAATAATAACAAAAATCAATCTACCAACCTCAAAACTCCTAATTATTTAGTAGTGCTCTCCAAGAATATCGTCAAAATCGCCGGGAAGGAGCTTTCATAAAATGTTTAATTAGATAAAACGGAGGGAGCGCTTCGTTAAGTAATTACTTTCATTAGAGCTATTTTGTCATAAAAGATAATTAAGGTAACGAATCGAGGAATACAAATTGGTTTTTAACTCTTCCTTTTCCGGTACGCGAAATTCTTCGTACGGTAATTGATGCTCTTAATTTCCGGATTTGTATGCAAATTAAACGTCGTATTATAAAACGAGAGTTTGTTTCCGCTGAAAGTCATATATGCAGGTCACGGTTTCATTACGGTCACGCTCGTTCGCAACGATTGAATAATCTTAGTAAAATGACCTTTTTATTCGTATTTCTCCCCAACACAGAGACCAGTAGCTTGTACAATCTTGTTGTACCGTTGAATTGAAAGTTCAACGACCTCATGGAATGATTATGTAAATGCGAAACACTCACACACAAAAACACAAAATACTTTCTCAGGTTCTCGTGATCTCTTCATGTCATAGGCCAATGTTGACATCTACAATATTTGATATAGGTAAGCGGTCCAGTAGTTGGACAATTAAGCCGCTTTTCACCCCAATGAGCTCCCTAAAAACAGAAGCCTAACTAAAATCCAGTTTTTGTTTTCAAATACACCCCGATTCTATAGGAAAATAATGACGAAATTTCAAATTTAAATTTAAAAACCAGATTTTGCTGGTTCACAACTTGGAAAAATAGGAATTATCTAAGTCAGCCACATTTTACGGCGGTAGGAGTTGATTAGATAATAAATTGTAATAAAAACACGTGAATGTAGCTAAAAATAGAAGAAAAAAAATTACTTAATAAGTCATCTAGGAAGTTTCAAGTACTACAGGTAACCTCTCCTGTTTCATGTTCAGGTTTATTTTATTTCTTCCTGACGGTCTGATCACACATCCGAAGAATTAGCGGTATCATCACATTATCATCTTCTTGAAGAACAGCAAGTTGTGGAACTGCCAAAACATGGGAATTTTTGAAACAGATGTCACAAGGCCTTTCGCCTGTGATATGGATATTCCACACTTGAAGCATAGGCCTTATTCTTTTCAGTTACTATGTCACTACGTGTTCCTCAAGATGGGCTGTTATCAGCATCTTCAGCAAATGCTTGTTTCGGCACACAATTCGAACCTTCTTCTAACTCCAGGTATTTGGCAAAGATATTTATAACCCAGCTCGTCTGCTGAGTTTCCTGCTGCACTGCATGATTCAGTGGATGGCAAAGAACTCCGACAGTGCATCCGCATTCACTACATCACTAGGTTACTATCAAAACCAAAACAACAGCGTTTTTTTTATCGCAGTAACCTAGTGATGTAGTGAATGAGGATACTGGAGTGAACTCCTAAAAGGGTTTATAGCCAATACACGGGGTGAAGCATTCTAATATGCATGAAACGCTGCAAATTCTTTCACTGGTGTTTATTATTCAATTTCATTCATTTGGCTTGCATACATTATTTGAATTTCTACTAATTGATTGATCAGTTGATCATATTTGTGTGCCTCCTCTACATCAGTCTACCTCTGGCTACATCGTTTAATTTGGATTTGGGGAAGTTTTGACGCAACACTAGTGCTAAAGTGACTTGATAAATTATAGATGTTTTTATTGTGGTGGGGTATTGAGGTTCAATTAAAAAAACGCTGCAAATTCTTTCACTGGGGTTTATTATTCATTTGGCTTGCATTCATGATTTGAATTTCTACTAAGCTTTGGAGTGTGCGTGTTTCACAGGTGATAGAGCGATTATTGAATCTCAGGAGATATGCATAGAGCACGTAAATCTGTTCTCAACCAAAATATCTATTTGGATTGATCAGTTGATCATATTTGTGTGCCTCCTGAAATTCAATAATCGCTCTACCACCTGTGAAACACTCAAACTCCAAAGCTTAGTAGAAATTCAAATCATGAATGCAAGCCAAATGAATAATAAACCGCAGTGAAAGAGTTTGCAGCGTTTTTTTCGTATTTTCGACCTTACTTCATTCAAATGGCCATAACACCCTTGATTTACCGAATATATTAAATTTTAAATTATACCGTTGAAAAGAGCGTCAAATCTTCTTCAATTTTCATTCCACAAAATTTTCTCTTGAGACATGTTTTTTTCAAGTCTCAACATTAATTTTTTTCCTGGTTCCTTAAGCAATTTCCAATTTTGATTTACTACCATGACATCTACTGGAACATGAATGAGCTCTACGGTTAAAGCGTGTACATTTCATCAAATTTCTTTCGGTCTATTAAATTTTTATTTTAGAGCGATTTCTGACAGAGGAATTGAAAGTTTTTTATTAGTTTGGTTCTTGTTTTTCAAAAAAGAATAAACACGTTGTATTTCAGATCACATCCTTTTTCATTTCTGAATCATCCATCACCCTGCCTCACTTTCTTTCTTTGATTTCAATCATTCAGAGAGTTTTAAAAAGTTGTTCATTCGAATCAGCGAGAAAAATTACGTAATTATAACCCCTACCCTCTTCTATTTCATCCAACACCAGATGCATCATATGCCAAAACGCTGATTTCGTTCAAAAATTAGGTTTTAAATTACGTTTTATTTAATACAAATTATATTAAACTAATCCTAGGAAAACAAAATTCACTATTAATGATAACAAATGTGTGAACAGTTCAGTGTATTTCTGTAGAAAATACAGATTTTGTAGTGCTATAAATATGAAGATTTTCAAAAATCAATCACAATTGGGGAACAGCGAGAGAAAAGTAACCGAGGAAGAATTTGGTTTCCCGTTCTATTATCGGAAGCTCGAATTTCTCCGAGAGGGGGAACAGTGGAGCGAGTCGGCCCAAAACCGCGACATTTGATACGTAGATAAGTAGATAGATAATTTATTCAGTGAATAAATAAAATTGATACAAATGCGTATATGTGGATGATCCAATTTTGAACATGAGTTACTCGCTTTATGTTACTTTCTCAACGACAGGCTTGGCCCGTGTTGTTTGGGAAGGTCTTGGCGATTCACTCATGGATTTGCCGACTATGAGAAAAAAAAATTTCGTGCGTTTATAATTGCGAATTAGGTGGACCTTTGCAAGACTCCAATTTGTGGAATGCGGTTCGCAAGCTAAAGGTTCATTCTCCCCACCGTTGGTATGTCTGCTATTGATCAAACCCCGATTCCAGACCTCAAAGGAGTCCTTGACGATCCTTGTTGGGGTTCAAACCGAGATGGATATTTAGATCGCAATAACATTCCCACTCTGCTTTGTAGTTGGAAGGACGTTCGTGGGAATTCGAAACCGCCCACAATTATGAAATTATGCCACAATAATATGTATGCACGTACACCAACGCGTCAATATTGTTGCTTATGCATCAGGCACTTAACACATTGAATTACAGTTAACTATCACCATTGTGCAATTTCGACGTATCATATTAATTTACTAACAATTGTATGCATTGATGTCTACCCACAATAACTAAATTAAATTATACCTGTAGCGTGAACAAAAACTGTGCATATAGGACACTAGTGACGAATCTGTTACGAAACTTCTTAATAAAATTGGGGATCTTCAGTCGATCGAAATCATATTGTTACATTTCTTAATCCTAAGCCTCACTATTAGCATTATGATAGCCCTTGAAATCAATAAATCATTAATTAACCCATTTAATCAACAAATTACACCTTTATCGCCAACTTAACGTAAAGGAGCGGTGTTCTCGACAGAATTTAGGAAGCAGTTGAATACTCTCCAAATTGGAACGACCGAGGAAGGCAACTGCTGATTGCAGCACATTAACGCCCAATTAAGTTTTTATCGGGGGAGAATTATTGATGCGGGCTTTACCCCTTCTGTCTCTCGTTCCGTTAATGTAGCAGAACGGATTTGGGTTGTGCTCAGTATTTCATGCTTAATCCACCAGTTTCTAGTAGGTCATCGTGAACTGCTGATGGTGGAATTGCCGCAAATAGTTCCGATGTTCAAATTCAAGTAAGGAGTTTCAGGTTTCAAATGTGGAAGATTGAGTTTCAAGTTCTGTAAACGTGCTGGAGTTTGAAAAAGTAGTTGTTTTTAGGAACTCAAATAGCTTCTTGAACAATTCGATTCACAGCCATGTTCAGCTTATCCACATCAGGAGTCATGTAATATATTCAATCAACTAATCTGTCTGGTTAGAACAATGAGTTGCTATCACAGTGAGTGATAGCAACTATCGCTCATCACTCATTCCCTTACAAGATGTCAAGGTGGGAGGGCTTGCTGGTTTGGATGGTTAGTCGTAGTTGGACGGAAGACATGAGCACGCGATGGGTCAGTGAGGAATCCGCTGTATCCTCTGCTGAGACGGGAGGTGCAACCTGCAAACTTGCTGTTGAGGGAGGATCGTATGGGTTTGCCTATGGATCTTGAGGTTGCGTTCAATGTGCAACTTGAGAACGAGTGTAAATTCCACGGTTTATGACCTGCTTGAGAACGAGTATCACGGTTGGATGTTCCGAATTCCACTTCTTTGGGACCTGCTCTGTGCTTCGGGAATTCAGGAGGCGCTTCCTGGGAGAAAGTTTGTTGGATACAGGGCGAATTGTACACTGTTAGATAGTAAGAAAACTGGTTAGTGGTAGCACAAGATCCATTTCATTCGTGGAAATACCGTAGATAACAAGGTGGTTAAATTCAATTGGTGAAACTTCGAACAAAAATTGATTATTTAAAAAATATGTTGAACAATCGAATTTTAAAAAAAATGTTGAACCAAGATTCTAACGGAAAATGTCTGAAAATGCCTCTTTTTCAATTTTAAGATTTTTATAGTTTTTTCGAGTTCAAATTTTTTTTTTTGAAACTATTGACGAAACAACGCAATGAAAAATTATCTTGGGTCATTGTACCCCGTGGAAAACCACGTTTTCTTACTTGAAAAGCAATTTTCTTCCAGAAAACTTTTTCACACGGAATTTCAAATTATTAATGAAGCATGGCATACAGAAACAGTTCCACCAATGGAAACATGCCTAAATTTTGGCGCATCTTTTAGCACAATTTTTTTTTACAGCATGACGAAAAACGGGAGTATCCCGTGAAAAACCACGTTTTTCTTACATGAAAAGCAATCTTCTCCCAGAAAACTAAACGGAATTTCAAATCTGGTTACATCGCTGGAAAGCCTAAATTTTGGCGCATCTTTTAGCACTACAGTCTAAAATTCACATGCCTTATTAAAGGGACTCATAGGCGTTTGAAGAAAGACGAAACCTCCACGATTTGACAATGCGTCCTTTTCAAGGTGATTTTTCACCCGTTTCGCTTGCTAAAAAAAGTTGGTTTCCCAATAGGAAGTTTAACGCTCTTTCAAACAGTAGAACCATATTTGAAACCGCACACAAAATGTGGGAGATATGGCCGTTTTAATGCGGTAAGGTAACGGTACCGGTAGTGGCCACAGTTAAGAATTTTTTCTTTAGTTTTGACAATTGTGGGCCAACAGTAGTACTGACTTTCTTCAGGACTCATTTAGAATATAGCCCGACTCTTCCTAACATATCCATTGCCTAAAACTATCAAAAGAACAATTTTTTCTATTTTTTATTAATTTTTTCTCACACCTTTATTTTGATCTAGTAGTGGCCACATCAAATTACGAAATTTCCAGTAGCGGCCACGTGCATGTCTCAGTAGTGGCCACTTGACATTTTGCCCTCCTTACGTGTTTAATATCATTAAATTCAACACCAGATGAACAAAATTGATTCTATCCAGTAGAAGCTCTAGGATACAGCCCAACAAACGAGGAAACTAGGGACGGTCATATTGAGAAGTTTACCACAATTTCCAATGATGCTCTGCGCACTCCTAGTTCAACCTCTGACTACAAGATGACATGAGCTGTACCTCCTGCAAGTTTGAAGCCACTAGGAGACCGGGAATCCTTATTTCTCAAATATAAACTTTAAAATGGCTTTTACTGGAGCAGTGGCCACTACCGGTGCCGTTACCTTAAGGTCAAAAAAACTAGAAAAATCTTAAAATTGAAAAAGAGGCATTTTCGATCAGAAATGTTCCGTAGAATATTCTCCTGGACTGTGACCGTCACGAAATGTAACACCCTGTATGTGCATATAGGCAAGGGGCCTCGAGTCATCCCGGCAGACGGGCTTCAAGGCCATTGCTGTACCACGTTTATTTATTTTTACCTGTGTCAAATTGTTTTTTTCTTAAGGTGGGAGGATGGGGGAATCGAGAAGTCTTGTAATATATTCAGTCTGCTACTGGAGAGATTGTACTGTCAAGTTCCAACAAATCCTGCTAGATTGAGTTGGCGTCACTCAGCACTCGTTCATATACAAGATTTCTGACTTGTAATGAGTGCGTTGTGTCTCTCAAATTAAGGTAGGAGAGTGGAGGAATCAAGGAGTAGAACCTGTCAAACTAAACAAAATACCCATGTTGGAAATAAAAATATGTTACAGTTAAATTCCAAAATTACATTTTGTCATACAACCATATTGCAATGAAGAACTGAGAAAGCTATGTATACTTAACACGTGAACATCCAACCAAGCAGACATTTGTCGACAATTTATACTTGAAATAATAATTCCCAAATTTTCTTGGCATTTGAAGTGTTTTTGTTTACTGGCGTGAACTGAGCCTACTACATCGCAAGACGTGTGGCTCAATGACAGATACGAGCACCACTTACTAGGGAGGTACAGAAATAAGATTATTATATTTAAGAGAAAACGAACATGGCCATTTTCAGAAATCAAATATGCCCCGTCCTACGGTCATGCCAACGTGAAACCATTGAAACAGCTTCATCCAACGGGAAATTGACATAAGTGCTTTCGACAAAAGAATTATTTATAAAAGTTTCTTCAGTTACAGTAGTTCTGCTATTGTCGATACAATGGCGCCGTCCGTAAACAGAGGCGAGCATGAGTCATACACTGGGTGGTAGTGCAGATACCAACAGCATGTAGGCGCATTACTAACGGCAAAGATACATTCCAGTCACGTGAACAACACTCTCACACACATGACTCGAATAGCTAATTCCAGTGGTGTAAGTCCATTGTCCGGCATGTTTGAGTGTTTTCATCCGAGTTTCATGGGCCGAACGTGGCCCCGCGTTCCGAAACGTTCTTGGAAACCGTGCCGCGAATCGTATCTTACAATTTTCAATGCGTGATGTTCGATACGAACTGAACGCGCCTACTCAGAAAGCTGTTCGATAGCGACGACTTTCATTTTAATTGATGGCATACACTATCTGAGTGGGTCATTGGTTCATCGAACGGTTTTCTATCCAGGGTAATAAAACGCTATAAAACATGATATAAAGGTTTATTATTCCTTTCCACGCTGATCCCAGGCCTCTAATCATTAAACTGAATGGATTTCAGCCATCACTTCAGCGATCACAGACAAGCGTTTGGTGCTTCATTTAGGGCTTATTCATTTATTTAGGACTAGTGTGTATTTTTTATCATTTCCCTAGTAATAGTGAAAAGGTTGGATTTCAATTAGAAAAGCTTGGATTTGGCTTGGAAACGCCGTATTTAATGCGGTTAGTGAGTGTGCTTTCATTCGAATGTGTGGTTGTTAAAACACGTCAGGTCATCGCACCAGACAATCAAGCGATTACGTGAGAGTCGGGGATGCGACACTGATGGTCGCCGGACCGTTTCACGGCTGTCCGGAGCCTTGAGGAAGGAACTGGACCATGAACTCGACTCGGAGCTCGTTTTTATTCGATCTGTATGAGATCAAATGTGTTACAGCGCGGTTGGAAGATCTTTCCACTTTCTTAAGCGACCTGGGCAATGGTATGTGGTGCGTCTCCGTGAATGATAAGTGTTGAATATGATATAGCCGTAAGTGGAGGCCATTACTGTAGGACCTATTAGAGCTGTAAGGAATTTTATACGAGAAGAACATAATGACCTGGGGACTGATGGGTTTTAGAAAAACGACTGCTGGGGTACAACATCTTAGTTTAAAAGATAAAAAATAAAAATCTTGGGTTGTCACCGAAAGGTATGTACAAAAAACATTCATATAAACGTAGAAAGAGTGAGAGCAGTCCTTAAGGTTTTTCCTTTTGTACACTGCAGGGAAAGGCTCACTGGTTTCCTGAGTGAAAAGTAATCGTTTGAGGAGGCTGTGCTACGTTGAGAGAATGCTCGCAGAGCGGTTGTAAGGTGATGGAATGGTATAGTTGCCCCTTCCAAGCAGGTGGATTCATTGTATTAATGATCCGCCACGCCTAAGCAGGTCATTGTATTAATGATCGCCAGCGAATGATGAATGGGAAGCCAGGAGGTTCAAGACATAGAGGAAGACCACGAGCAGGATGGCAGGATGACGTAGAGAATGACCTAAGAGGACTAAACATAAGGAAATGGAGACAGTCGGCATTGGACAGAGTTCAGTGGAAGGCAGTTGTGGAGGCCAAGGTCCTTGCAGGACTGTAGCGCGATGGGAAGAAGAAGAAGGGAAAGGCTCAAAACGTTTGCACTACCAGTTTCCATCCAACTTCCAAATCAAGGCCGACCGTTGACTCCACGAGGAATAGGGCAACCACAGAAAAAGTCATCAAGAGTTTGCAAATTGTTTATAGAATAGAGACAAGAACGATTGGAGGAAATCGCTTAGAGTTCAAATTCACTGTCTCCCTTCCCACCCTAACCACCCAAGTCCAGTGGAACGGAATGCCAGCCTCCAATGTCTGCTTTCCACGCTTGATGGTTGGATGCAGTTCCCTGCACAATGTGAAGTTCCCTGAAGCAGCAGTCCGTCCTTCTCTCAAACGAAAATTTCCAATTCTCAATGAACCTCGGCACAATTCACTATTGAATGTTGACTGATGGGATATAGTTAGAGCTGAACAAGAGAGATATATCTAAAGTAGTTACGCCATACTTTGAGAGTTGATGGGCTGTTTAATCAATTATTTGCTGGAGACCTACATCAAATAACGCTCAAGAACCAGCAGAATAATGAGGTATTGAATTCTAGGCATTAAACATCAAAATGCGAAGAGCATTGAAGTAACTAGGAAATTTAATTTATAGTACCCTTCATCTTGAAATTAATTGGATATTTAGTTTATGGAGGCAGTATTTCTGTGGTAACAATGCAGTTTATAGGGAACAGTTTGTGAGATGTCGATGATAACTGTACTTATAATGAAATGTCTAATGGTTGAGAGCCTAAGAGAATAAATAAAATTAGGTTCAGACTAGTGAAGTACGGGTAATTAAATGGATTTTAAGGTTCCGCACTTATCCGGATTTAAAGAATAGTCTGTTGGGTATTTTCATTCGACTTGGCTATCATCATCTGAGGGTTGTGATGGATATGGTTAATTGGCCCTTCCCGATTTTAGAAACCGTCACCATGGGAGATGAATCAGACATTTTCAAGCGTCTGGGTCATCCTCTGAGCGTGGCGGAGCATTGTTACGGCATACACATCAATGGAAGGGGCAACTATACCATTCCATCACCTCACAGGATGAAGTGCTGATGAAAGATCTACGCACTGCGCTCATAGTTCACGGACATGCAGACAACTCTTTACGATTACCAATTAAGATCAGGACGGAATGCGGAAACTGGAGGACTATGAACTGAAACCCAGGAAGGAATAATGTAGTGATTCGTACCTCCTTTAATCATGGTTGCTTTACAATCGACCACAATCCTAAGATGCGCCAGGAACCACTTGTGACAATTAAAAAACAAAGATTTGCATGGGCGGATTTAGGTGAACATTTTTGGGGATGCCAGTGCCGGGTAGTCTGGGGGGCCTCCTCTGAGAAATTTTTGAAAAATACAAGCTAAAAAACGCGTTTTCAAGCTATCTGATGCACATTAAACTTTTACTAGTTAATTATACATAAATAGCTTTTTTGATCACCCAAATAAATTAGGCAATATGTTTTACCATCAACATCAATCTAACCTCCAGATTAGAGGTTACAGACGTGCAGACAGCAACACAGCTGATGTTATCCTCCGTGCGTTCCAACGGTCCAAAACGGTCCGTTCCGTGGTCCCGTTCACAGTTTACTTTTTACAACATATGGAAAATTCAGAATATACAAACGTTGCAAAATCTAGTCCTGAATATAGAAAAGTATAGTTATAGCTACTGTATATTCATAAATACATATTAACCTGTCTTGTAAACAACCACAACCCAACAGATAGCTGACAGCAGACTCACAAACTACGCAATTATAGTGAGTATGATTTTTTTTAACTGAATAGTTCTCCTGCATAGAGTAATGAATAAAGCAACTCTTTTACTTTATTTCAATACAAAATATAATCGAATTGGACTACAGACTATTTTTCCACGGTGTTTTTTGCAATCAGCTCGAACCGAGCCGTTAGCACTTGTAGAGTTAACCGTTGCTAGAAAAGTGTTATGAGAATCTTAAAAAGCATTTCATTGTTTTTAAAGAAGCTCGTTTTTTAACCTATATTTAACCTTCAATTCAATTTTATTTGTTTAATTAATTTTGATTGATTACGAGACTTGCATACTTACGTCTAACTTGTTAAAAAGGTTTACCGTAATATAAAAAATTAGGTGTAAAACCAAAATAATATTTAAAAAATACGATATGAATTTTTAAGAATCTGGGGGTGCCAGGCACCCCTGTAAATCCGCCCATGAAGATTTGTGACTGGAGAAAATTATGATTTCGGTACGGTTTCGTGGAGTTGATTTTGGACTCTCCTACACATACGTGGGCCACATACGCTCGAACACATGCCAACGTGTCCCCTTAAATAAACTGTACCATCCAACCTCAAAAGGAGGTTCTTCGGTACAACATCTGAGACGAGCTTCCTTTGTCGTTAGCGTCAAAGTCAAAGCTTTGAGGTCGAGGCGCTAAGGGTATGAAAATAAAGTGTGGGGAGAAAGAGTCCTCCTCGACGCCTTTCCAATTCACGAGCATCAAAATATTCGCATCCGGTCTTCCTTACATCCTTATTTCCACCACTTTTCACTCATACGCTCCAAGCGTCGCATTCTTCAACTAGTTTACTGTGGTTTGAGGGGCCTCATTATGGAGCAAAATTGAAAAAACCTAGGCGAAATTACAAAACTCAAAAGTCAGCAAGTGAAAAAGAAGAAAGAAGAAGAAGAATGTTAATTAAAATTATACAATTTACAAATCATGAGTAATACAAAATAAACAGTACGACATGGTTCAGTGAACCGCCTGTCAGAAGCTCCAGGTAGTTTTAATTTTGTATGAAGACTAATCAAGAAAATTAAGAAAAGGTTTGTGGTAAAAAAAAATAATGATAAAACTTCTGAAAATTATTGCTCAATAAGAAAAACAAAATTCCGAAATGAGCATCCACCTGTAAGACGACTGCACTCCAATGTCGAGAGCTGTCAAGAAATTTGATCGATTCCTCGCGCGCCAGTGTCCCTTCGCCAAATGCCTGTAAGGACATACGCACTGCATTCGATTACCATCGAACACTGCTCTGCTGAATGTCGAGAGCTGTCAAGTTCGGTTGTGCATAACAAAAATTTATTTATTGATCGATTTAGTAAAATAATTTTCAATGATCCATACAGTCATGTTATGGATACGAGGAAGCTATGTGCCACACCCACTTGGCAGACGTTTTTTCACCTCTTTTCACTCATCAGGTATAAGCATGTCAAGATTTGCCAACATTATTACATTACATATTACATGAATGTCCAGTTCGTTTGAAGGGCCAATTGCATGGAGCTTCCCAAAACTCCGTCAACAATGGACATACAATACGCGAAATTACAAAAGTCCATTAAAAGTGTTTTCGTTAATTCCATTCGATTACACATCGAACACTGCTCTGCTGAATGTATGGTGAAGTATGGCTTAAAGTTTAATTCAGTGTTTCCGAACGTGGTTTTATCAGCAATCTGAGCACAGAAAGTGGAAAGTGTTTTCGTTTTCCATTCGATTACACATCGAACACTGCTCTGCTGAATGGTGAAGTATGGACGGAAGTAGTGTTTCCGAACGCGGTTTTATCAGCAGTCTGTGTGTGCAGAGATCGGTTGCTCTGAGGAGGCTGGCAGGTTTTAATATTGAGTCCAGTTCTCGATTCAGGGTATATGAGTCCGATATTTCAGCCCTTCCCATGAAGTGTGCTTTCTTGCTGTCTATGAAGCCTGTCAATATCTTCCTGACGTCTATTTCAAGCAGTGTATCATCAAAAGAATCCAAATTATTTGGAATGCCATAGGTTGACGCTAGACCTCTCCACTGATTGTCCCAAAACGCTACAGCTCTTAACACTTCCATCGCGACGATTCTTGGTAATCGGCAACTTGGCATTTTTCCAACCTTAACAATGTAGCTCAAGTGAAGACGCAGCGTGAATGTTGAGAGTGGGTTCAACTCTGTCTTCTTCCTCTGTGTATCCGATGTAGTTGGGGGCATGCATTGGGAGGCGAAAAAGTCTCTTAATAAATAGCAGCTGAACGCTATCAACGCTGGAAAACTCCCGGAACCTCCAAACCTGGGCAGAATAGCACAAAATGGCTCTGACAATGGCTTGAAAAATTCTCATTTTAGCTGTTATGGGGATATGAAGTCAGCAAGTGCTTCTGAAAGCTTTTGTTCAACTCGATAGGCATATTGGAGGCCACAATGCAACTATCGGAATGGAAAACTACTTACTAAGTGTTCTTCTAAATCTTTGTTCATTCCACAGGGTTGATGGAGTCAAGATGATGTTGATAGACAGCTGCCACACATTTCACAAAACTAACAGCAAACACAATTTCAAAAATACTAAATATAATTATTTATATTCTGACTACAAGAAAATTACAATTAAACAACGCCAATACATTATAAGATTACAATCATTTCCTTGTAACATGAATGTGAGAAGTTCCAACGGACTTCTGAATTTTAATTCTGGCATCACCGGAAATACTCATTCCCGTAAGCAGTGGCATGTAATGACAATCCAAAATAAATAAATTAAATTAAATATTTTCAAATTTGTGAGCTGTGAAATAGGGGGTTCAGTGAATGGGTTTTAGTGAGAGGTAATTGAGAGAAACACTTGGTAGTGGTTGAGGTGCCCAGTGGGAAAACAAGAAGATTTGCATTTGTATTTGACTTGTCATCACCAGGTGAAATAGATCCGTTCTAGATTCCTGTGTCGTTTTCCAAACAATAATTATAAAAATAAATCTAATGAAATAGAACATTTACGTAGAAGGGCCACCTAATACAGAAATATAAACCCAATAATTTGGGTTTCCTCCCTCCACCTTCCTGTTCAAATGGGAAAACATTTCAGTTTCGGGTGTCAGCTCGTTTCGTTGTTATCACCTTACAGATGATAATAAACGGAACGCAATATTGCCGATTCGTAAAACCTACGTCGCATTTTCCTCTAAGAATACACGGATTTATCTTTATGAAAGCGGGAGTTAGTGCGCGAAGGAGGTGAGTTTTCGCAATCAGACGCTACGAGGCGTTCAACCGAACCATCGGAGAATATTCCCAACGACTGCTAAGTCGTAAATACTCTTACTTGAAGATTTCTTGGGTGTTTCTGCGTTGTCAAAGCGAGTCGCGGTTTCCTTCATCGGTTAATAGCCATTTTACAGGGTTTCCCGCCAGTTCTATTTATATCTTTCAATAAACTTCAGGCCCGCTCCTTTCACGAGAATACGCCAGAAGCGGGTCTTATCTAATTCTACGATAACTGCGGGATAGATATCCGAAGTACAATACTACTAGAACTTAGGCCTTTCTTCCTTATTCAGTTTGAAAGTTTAATGAAGGATTGGAGAGCCATTACCTGAAGTAATCTAGAATATAAAAAGCAAAATAAGTCTGCCAAGCAAGCAAATTAGCGTCTTTGTATTCATAACATGAATCTATGAACATAACTGTTAACATAAGAACATGAAATGTTAATAGACGTAAAGAACGATTCCCAATGTTGGGGGAAACAAAGTAGGTGAAATGACACATAAAAGGTGAAAATTAGCCAATTGGACGACGAGACATTAATCTTTAATTAATAGATTTTAAGTTTGCGCATGCGCAGAGAGCAGAGTTGATTTGATTCTGTACAATGAAACAGAAAGCAAACAACGTTCAGCTTTGACCACAGTATCTCAGAAAGTTTCTGAGAGTTATTTTATTTATTTATTTTGTTTTACTTTTTATTACATGGGCCAAAGCAACAGAAGGAACAGATATTAAATTAGTACATTGAATAGATCAGACAAGGGAGCCAAAGAATTACATACAACGAAAACAGAAATCAAAAACGAAAGCTCACACCAATAACCGGATAAGCAACTGCACCCACTTAATGACTCTTTAGGGACCACTACACAGAGGGACGACGTATCGCAGATCTGACTGAAGAAAACGATGTAACGAAGTCAACCAACGTGTCGGCACCCATCATGGTGCGGTTTACAGCTTGCTATGCCCTCACCAGAGGGTTGTTCAGAAGGTAGTTCGTATCCGCTGGCTACAGGTAGAAGATCGTCGAGTCCCTGGTTGGGTACTGGGATACGGCGAAATTGAGCCGAGACAAAAGATCGGAAGAATCCGTAAACCCATGTAATAGCCTCTTCAAAAACGAGACATTCGCCTCAACTCGCCGATCGTCCAAGGAAGGTAGGCTTTGCATCCTCAATGCTCCAGAATAGGAATAGTCCTCCCAGCTAACACCTCTTCCTTGTGAGCATGGTAGCGCACAAAACCCTGTTGCGAATTAATTAGCTTTAGCGATCAACCCTCCAACCTCCTTCTGTATACCGAAATTCATCGCTCAAAAATTACAGGGGCTGTGTACTCTTCGGTTGGTTCGAAAAACATCGGGAAAAACGATATTTTCAAACTAAATGTCGACATCTTCCTTCCCCGATGAATGCCACTAGATTGGCTTTACTCACAGAAATGGCTCTGATATAATTGGATTCGTTACAAAAAGTGATAAGGCTCTATTCAATTTGAAAAGTTGACGAACAATATTGAGATTGACTCCTAATTCCACGATGGAGGAAGAAGTGACATCCAATATTGACAGGCACATTTCCTGGTACTTTCTGAACACAATGAAGCGATTTGTACTGTCGTCGGTACAGCGGTTGTCCGCGCATAGGAGACAAACAGGCGAACTTAGAGATTTGAGCAGGGGGTTGTATGTAATACCTGTTGAAATAAAATTAATAAGGTTCGAATGAAGCCTCGCTGTTTCTTTTCAATTACAGCCATTCTTCCAATAGTTCTTCTTCAACCAGAGTTTTTAGTAAGGTCATAACTTCTAGAAATGAAGGAAATCTCAGTTTCGATAAGACATGAGGCATTTTTTCCACCCATGAGCGATCCCATGTGAAGTCTGATTTCCTGTGAGAATAGCTCGTCGTCAAATATTATTTGTACGAAAACCCGACCCGCCGTGACCCCGCGCCAATAATCCGTTGTCGGCACCGAATGTCACCGCGATGTTCCAGAGGTAATGCACGAAAATTGCACCGCGTCGAATGGACGCTCCAACATTTTCTTCGCCCACTTTGTTCGCTCGGACGGTCCGGTCAAAGTAAAAGGGAAAAAAATCTCCGACAAATCCGCTTCAAAAGTTACCGTTTTCCCGGCGTTTTATCGACTCCATAGTTTTTCTTACGCCCTGGACTCCCCATGGAGTCGCGAAGGTAATGGCGAGTGCAGTTAGCTTCTCTGTACAGCTTAACCCATAAAACTCTATCTTCTACTAAATTCGTTTTTAAGATCCTCCATGCACAGTATGATCGCAAATTTAATGTTGTTGAAATTTACAATAATTGTATTACCATGAATTATTCATGGTACCCGAGTTAGGCTGTACATGGTACCCTGTGAGTTTCTTATTTCACAAATAAATACTTTCGATTGCACATGCACGTGAAGTGCAAGTGAAATTCATAGAGCATAAATGTTTTTGTACACGACACTAGACACACAACTTGAGCCCCCCACCTTGCCTCCGAACGAGCAGTTTTTTTGTTTTCGTTTTGATCGCAGTAACCTAGTGATGCAGAAATCTTCCTACAAAAGTATGGGACCACCAATCATAGATAGAGGATTCTTTTACATCTCTTGTATTTGCGGTTTGCGGAGTGTTTGCAATTCAAGAGCATAAACAAAGATTGGGCCCAAGTATTCGTGTTAGTCATACTTCACGTATAACCGAACATTCATTATGGATTGTAACAAGTTGCTGAAATAGTGGATGGATTGGAGTGGTGGATGGTGGAGTGGATTATTGTGGAAAATGAATAGAAAGCAAGTTATAGGCAGTGTTTTGAACAAAAATATTAATTACATTAACAATTACATTTTCATTTTTTCGTTTATTATTCAATAATAAACCGTTGTACTTAATCGCTCTTGAAAAAAAAATTCTAACCCCCCCTGAAAATTTCTTGGTTTACGTTTCAAAAGGTGTAGAATCCGAATCTGCAAAAAAAATTTCCGTCCGTCCGCCGTACGCACGATTTCTACAAAACGGCTGAAGCAAAAAAGCAGAAATTTTCAGGAAAAATCCATGTTGGTCCGACGACGCCCCAATTCTTGAGCCAGCTCTCTCACTGTTTTAAGGGTTGTCAAAGTTTTGAAAATATCCTCAAAAAAAAGTAAGGCCTAAATTTGTGAAGAACACTGTACGAGGAATCGAATGAGCCCTGGTCCGTAGTAAACCATTCCCGATGTATGGCCCGATTTATGGTGCCAACATTTGCGTTATTTTGTTTATTATTGTTTTTGTTTTGATATCAGTAACCTAGTGACGTAGTGATATAGATACTGGAGTGAACTCCTAAAAGACTTTGTAGCCGATACACGGGTTGAAGCATTCCGATATGCATGAAACGCTGTAAATTCTTTCACTGGGGTTTATTATTCAATTGGCTTGCGTTCATGATTTGAATTTCTACTAAGCTTTGGAGTGTGGGTGTTTCACAGGTGACAGAGCGATTATTGAATTTCAGGAGGCACACAAATATGATCAACTGATCAATCCAAATAGATATTTTGGTTGAGAACAGATTTACTTGCTCTATGCATATCTCCCAATAAAATACCTGTTTGGATTGATCAGTTGATCATATTTGTGCGCCTCCTGAATTATTATGTAATCGTCAACCCACAACTACTATTAATAATTGTAATTAATCGGAAATTAATAGAAAGTAATCGGAAAATTTAATGAATTTGTTGGGGATGTAAAAGTGGTGTTGAGGGTGTGGTTACTGAGGTCGGTAGTTCAGACTCTACAATCTTGTAGAGAGTTCTCAGGGTTCAATAGGTGATGAATAAATATTCCCCGAGAATAAATAAATTAAGTCCCTTTTTTTGCAACTCTGAGTTTATAATCATGAGTTCAACATGTTATGTATAACACAGCTTGATTAATAAATAAGTTAAGGTATACTGCGCAACAGCTTGATCTAGAAAGAATGGAGATTTGTATGAAATGTAGTATCGTTAGCTTGAAAAATTGAAAGGAAGAGGAACGTGGGGCTACTTCGCTTTATCAAGCGGTGAAATTTTTTCCGTTACGTCGCACTGCTGACCTAAGCAACGTTTCACGACCGCTCGTCCCACAGGAGCGCATCCATCATTTCAACAACAATGCGTCCGAAGTTTTTCGTCATCGTCGGTCGAACATCCATCACTCCATGATGATGAATCGATGAAATCAATGATACCGTGACCATGCAAACGACGGGCAACGGGCGAGGATGAAACGCTGGGGTACGTCGTAGTGTGAACATGGTGGTATCTGAACCAATACATCATCGAGGGATCGCTGTAGGTTATTTCTATATTAGGGTTCACAATGCAGCATTAAAGTTCTCAAACTTGAAATAAATCTCAAAGAGATATTTGAAATCAGCGTTGAAAATAACGAGCAAAAAAATTTATATTTGTACTGTAATGCAGGGGTTTTGCCCACAGGGGGGCTATGACGCAGACTGCGCCATTAAAATTCTTGGGGGGGGGGGGGGGGGGGGGGGTAAAGTTGATTGAGACAATACTGAAACAATTACTGGATTGAAATTAATTGATTAAAACAATTACTTGTTGTTCAGCGGTGTCAAGTAAAAATATCAAAAGCAGACTCAGCTATGGGAGACTCATGGTTCTCCAATCTAATGGTTCTAGCTGCAGTAAAATGTGTTCTAATGAAGAAATAATCGAAAGATTTTCGATTATCTCATCCCAAAGACAGAATTGCTATGTAGGGTTTAAAGAGGTATATTTAACAAGCTTAAAAGGTGCCTAGATACCTTGTAGATGGTGTCAGACTACAAATTTAAAATTTTTGACTTCAAACTGTTGATGTTTTTATGTATTTTACAATATAATTAATATTTATTTTTTACTTTTTTGAATGTTACTGCTGAGAATACGATGTTACCTACTGGAAGAATCTCAAGAAATATACACGTTTCTCTACTGCTGGATTCGAATTTAGCCAATACCTACATAAATCTTCTTTTAGTTTTAGATAAAATAAGGGGTGCTAAGGGGGTGAAAACTTACATGGGACATGGGAGGGGGGGGGTGCGTCATGAAGCTTAGGGGGGTTGGGCACCCCTGTTTAAAACATTAGTTTTTATTAGCATTGACTTGAATTAATTATGCATTCAACAGAGCGCTGAATGATCAAATCCACTATTAAATCAACCATCATTGAATTGTGATTCATATTTTTATAATATGAATTACATGCATCCATATATAAATGTCGTAGTAAATAACATAAAATATATGAATTTGCTCAGAAGGTGGTCATCTTCTCTTAGTTTTAGATAAAATAAGGGGTGCTTAGGAGTATTTTTGAAATGTTTGTTTTGGGATGGGGGGGGGGGGGGGGATATTTTTGTGTGATGCAGTAAACGTCGCTTTTTGTGCCCACGTTGGGCAAACTGGCACTTGATTCAAAATCCGATGAAACCAATGAGAATCATTCAAAACGTACACCTACATCCGTACATAGTTAAATGTTGAGTGTTTAAGCGTCAACTGACCTACAACTTATGTATGATCTAGGAGAAATAATGATATGCATGTGCACCCTAATAAACAGGGGAGATCGGTACTTGAGACATTTAACTACTGATTGTTCTTCAAATTCTTTGATTGTGTAAACCCCTGGAACCAGCCCCTCACACTTGCTGCGTGACCCCATGCTTGGTGAAGAGGGGTGGCAGTACATAAGGCGCGAATTCCTAGGAGGGTATTATCTAGGTGATGCTAATCGCAAACAAGATCCCCATTCGTTGGGCTTAGATAAGCGGCTCACATTCAAAGAACATGTTTCGGAGCTCATAGGAAGAGCGCGAAGTAGAATCATAAGTTTGAAATCCCTGCTGGATAGTCGCCTTGTTTCACTGCATAACAAAATAATAATTTACAAAATCCTTATTCGACCAATTTGGACGTATGCTATCAATACATGGGGCACCTGTAGAGGTGGGTAGTTAGTGAGTGACCTTGTCTCAAAGAACTTCTCTTTCAAGTGAACTTGTCCCAAATGACCTGCGGAAGGAAGACCTGCAGTTCATCACAAAACGTTTGCGACAGCATGGCTCCCCGTGGCTGACATTCGAACTACTCGGACGGTCGCGAACTTCTCGTGGCAAGTGAATTTCGAGACCTACACGTCGCAAACGCCTCTTGCTGAGGAGTCTTGGCTCAAGATAACCGTTCACTCTCCCCACCTAACAACCCGGGCAGGTCGCAATTCCTTTACAGCAGATTCTACAATTCAAATAAAATTTATTCGTGAGGACTCGGAAAATTACTTTGTTTTGGTACCTATCATTGTTTTACTCAGAGGTACTCATGTAAGGAGTACAGTAGATGTCTGTCATCTACCGAACCCTGACTGTAAACGAAAATAATAGAGGTCTCATTCATTCACAAAGTGAATTGCGGAGTGAACTGCAGATCCCATTCAATTCACGCAGTGAACTGGTGAACTTCTCCCACTGACCTTGTCTTTGGACTGAGTGACCTGCAGGGTGTCTACTCCCTCAGGTGACCTGGGTTTACACACTTCTAGACACCTGCTCACCCTCACAATTCAGGAGACTGGCGCAACAACAGAATTCCATACTCCAACGTAGAATAGTGCATACGCCTCCGTTTGTCTGTAATGGGACGCTTTACCATGATTTCGGACTGGGCCCTCCTTCGCCAATCCTCACCAAAAACCTTAACACCATTGTGCAACGCAACGAAGACCATTTCAACCCCCTCGTTGTAGACGGCTTCACACGACCGGACGTTCAATGTATATACCGGATAATTTCAAGGTTTTGAAATTAATGTGTTATCTTCTTTCGGTTAAGGACCCAGGACTTGAGACCCGCTCGTGTTCCAATCCTTCTAAAGGTCGTTCAAAAACGATGGATAAAGGCGGGAAAAACAGGTGAAAACAATTTGACTTCCCGCGCTTTCTACCTCATCGGTACGTAAAGCTGTCGTAAACCCAGAGAAACGAGACCGTTTTACGCCTCGGCGGTCGAAAAAAAGGTTGCGGCCTCAACAAGGATGCACCGCACTCGCCTCGGTCTCGCTCCGTCAGGTTTTATGGATCTTGCAGAGCATCAGGCGTGCGATGGGAATTGCCCTTTCTCTCAAGCTGGACGGTGTGCTGTATCTTGTAACCGGACCGACCAGGAACGAGGAATTTCCGATCGCAGTTTCACGGACCAATTGACCTCAACAGGGCCGGCAGGGTTCAAGAACATCACTATCCAGCGAGCAACTACTCCTAATTCTATTCTGTCCTCTCGAAACTATTCTGTTTTTGGTTCACCATTTTCAATATTAAGTATTGGTATTATTAAGTGGATCTGCATAAGCAGAGTTGTGGTCAATTACCGCTTCATTCCATTACATCACGAGTATGGTGGATTTCAAAATAATTCTTTTCGTAACTCTTGATAAATTTGATATCCTGTTTAATCATATAAAGAAGGTAGGTAATACACCGAAATGTCAATCAAATCGCTCTATACAGAAAGAGACCGTCACGGAATGCCCAGAAGCGCTTCGGAACACGGCGCTCAAAACTCTGAACTCGATACATTTTGAGGGCGCGAACCGAACTTCGCCACTTAGCAGACTCCGGGCAAAGTTTTAATTCCATTTCCGCGTCCCCGAGATCCTCGGAGTTGTCGCTAAAGTAAGTAGGTAACAGTTAGCGTGACCCGAGGGAAGGACTTCATTCGGAAGAAGGTTGAAAGACCTTGATCGAATTTGGACAGTAAGCGTCGCTTAAAGAAGAAGACATGACAATTGGGCGAAAAAGGAACTTTTTGACATTAATTATAACGATAAACTCTTGTAAATCGTCAGGATCAAAAGTTAATTCCATAATGTCATCACCTTTTAAAAATGCTCTGTATTTTTTCACCAACAACCGAATTTTCATGGGAAAACTTATGAGAGCCCATCTTGCAAATTTTACTTAATGTGAAACAGTAGATCATTTACATTGCTGAATCTGAAGTGAAAAATAACTGAATAGCCACGTCCATGATTCCTCATTTCACGAAGAAGGCTAAAACAAAATGATACTTTTTAATACTCAAGCCGTTTGAGGTCATTTTCATCATTATGGTTCCAGTTTCCACAATCCGCTTTCTTCTCCGCTTCCAGTTTGCATTGCTTTTCTAAGGGATGGAAGAAATGAATTATTCACGACCAAAAGAACGAATGAAAACGTGTAGGCGAGTTTCCCTTGGAAACGCTGACGTTTGTGCCGGTTCTTTTGACGCATTTCATTATATGAACCGCATTCAAGAGAATCTTGATCCTGGTTTACCTGCTAATTCAATATCTTTATTTCGAGTGGGAAAATAACGAGGAATATTATCAAGCAAGAAACTCTTGTTGATGGATCTAGTTTTAATTACAGGATCAAAATAAGACGACATTCGCTCGAAGAAGTTCCTTGTAAAAATTTAGAAAATATAGAAGAAATGACAAATAATTAAAGTTGTTAGATAAAGGCAAGAGAAAGAGTTTGCGTTAAGGATTCTTAAAGAAGTTCCTTGTAACAATTTAGAAAATATAAAGGAAATGACAATACTCTTCCTAATACTCGTGTTAGTTAGGTATTATGGAGAAACAACAAGAAGCTGTTGTCAAGTTTCTGGGATTGTAGAAAGGAAAATATGGCTCCAAAGCTTTGACTATTTAAGAAAATATACTGACCGGGAAGAGTCTCGCTGAGCGATCGTGGAATGATCAAGGTTGTGTACTTGTCGGATTTAGGGTTGTCCGAACGGGTAGCGAATAATGCTTCACACATAAAAATAAGCGTTGGTGTGAAAGCTAAAGATAATATAGTGATTTCATCAGACAACGAAAGTGCTGATTTGCTTTCCGACGTTATGATGGACTGAACTAACCAGCTGGCAAAGCAGGTTTGGATAGAAGCTTGTGGATGTGCTTGTTCCAACATACACGATTATCCTAATCGTACCCAGTAAGTTGACATGTGATCGAACTGATTGCCTAGACTGGAATCAAGCTTTCGTGTCTTCTCTCTGTTCATGATAAGGGAGTTATCTGAATGCCACCACTTTCTACTAGCCTCCCAAAACAAGGAGCTTCTCATCAGGTCTTTCTGATTTACTATGGATTAAGGCCGCCATATCGTCTGCAAAACAGGAACAGACGACCGTCATCTTAAGTTAGAGTAAATCTCTCTTACTATGGACGCCAAACCATCGAATAGAGAGAAATTCCATGAAGGACATCTCTTGAACTCTTTTGTCGACTTTCCAGTTAAGGTTATGGGTACTGCTTCTTCCAGCCAAGACATTGTGATTTTCATCGAATAAGAAACGTTGCTAATTCTTTCACTGGGGTTTATTATTCAATTGGCTTGCGTTCATGATTTGAATTTCTACTGAGCTTTGGAGTGTGCGTGTTTCACAGGATAGAGCGATTATTGAATTTCAGGAGGCACGTAAATCTGTTCACAACCAAAATACCTATATGGATTGATCAGTTGATCATATTTGTGTGCCTCCTGAAATTCAATAATCACTCTATCACCTGTGAAACACGCACACTCCAAAGCTTAGTGTAAATTCAAATCATGAACGCAAGCCAATTGAATAATAAACCCCAGTGAAAGAATTTACAGCGTTTCATGCATATCAGAATGCTTCAACCCGTGTATCGGCTACAAAGCCTTTCACTCTAGTATCCACATTACTACATCACTACATCACTAGGTTACTGCAATCCAAACGAAAACAATAATAAACCAAAATAACACAAATGTTGGCACCATAAATCGGGCCATACATCGGGAATGGTTTGACCTACAGACCTGGGGAGGGCTCATTCGATTCCTCGTGGAAAGTTCTTCAAATTTATTCCGCCTTGACTTCTTTTGGGGTTTTTAGGGATTTTAAAAAACTTTGACAACCTCTAAAGGGCACTTTAAATTAAGTGAGAGAGTTGGGAGTTGTCGGACCAACATGGATTTTTTTCTGAAAATTTCAGCTTTTTTGCTTCAGCCGTTTGGGAGAAATCGTGCGTACGGCGTACGGCGGACGGACGGAAAAATGTGTATTGCAGATTCGGATTCTACACCCTTTGAAGCGTAAACCATGAAATTTTCAGGAGGGGGGGGGGGGGTGGAGTTAGAATTTTTTTTTTCAAGAGCGATTACAATGGTTTATTATTGAATAATAAACCAAAACTACTAAAATTTACGGATTCATGCAATCGAATATTCGATCGTAAAAAAATTCCATGACATTGGGTTGATGGATATGAACCGGAATGTTGATTATTTCTTCAAAATAACGTTCTGCGTGTGATGTCTTTTATAAATAAAATTCTATACAGTGTCTAGGTGTGTTTGACAATCAAAATACCTTGTCTAGATGCAAATTCGAATTCATATAACATGAACGTAAACCTCAGAATGGGACTCTAATTCCTTTTTTATTTCCAAGTCCACATTTGCAATTCAGATATCCTTTTCACCAACCTCTAGGTGCTCAATTTCTTCGTTTGTCGTAGAAATTTCACTTCCATCTTCAACTGGAAAGAGTTGCAAAAAAACTAGCATTTTCCGTTAACTTGCCTGCAGTAAATTGTTCTTTACATGCAAATGACTCTTGACGATTCACCTTGAAACGGTTCCGCGCTTTGAAAGCTCTTAAGGACAAACTCCTTTGAGACTTCTTGAATTGATTTGTATGGAAATCACGCATTTGAAGTCTTCAAGGTTCATTACCACGCGGGGCCTCCTAGCTGTGTTTAGACGTTACGACAATATTTCCGTCCTCTTGTTACCTATTTGGATTTACATTCTTTCTTTCACAACAGACTGCTTGCATGTTGGGAAGAACCAAACAGGATACTGCAGTATTGTACCTGGCGTGTTCTCGACCATGATATTTAAAAACAAACTTCATTTTCTTCTTCGAGCTAAATATATCAACGGTATATAAATATATCCTTTGAAACCAGGATATTTAGAAACCCTGAATCATTTTGGAATTACAAGATGATATAAACAGAATGAACATTACTACCCGAAGATTTATTATTTGTGTTTTGGATAATCGTTCTAGGTGAATCACTGATCCATTTTTATTAGATGTAGTCTCCGTTACAGTGAACATTTTATTAGAATTTTAGAATTCCAAACTTCTTGAAACATCAAAGAAAAACATTTTCGAGGGGGTTTAAAGAGTTATTTTTTCAATATTTTGTACTTATCCAACTGTTGGGTGTACACATTTTCAAAGCATCATCACAAAATTAAGACCTTCATGATTAAAAACCCTATCGTTTTAAATTTAAAAGGTCACCTTGCCTCCTTGACGATTTTTTATTCAATCTAAGACGCCATTTTGTGATTTTTTTGTTACGGTTTGTACTGGTTATATATCAGTATTCTTAAATGTGAAAATTTTAGCATGTTTCAAGCCGTTTTATGTTGATCTTGCTATCGTTTCATATTGTCTGTTTCTCCTCGCTTTAGGTCCCCCTCCCCTCTTCATAGTTGCAGATTTTTCATAATTTCATATGATATGTTTTCTACCTGAACTCCTTTTCCACATAGAGCCACTGATTCCTTTGGAACAGTTCGGGTTCCGACCTTTACACTAATGCCCCCAACAACTATACAGGGTAGTAGATGAAATTGTACTGGCTTATGAGAACAAACAGATAATATCTGCACTCTACCTGCAATTTTTGGAACTTAACAGTTCAACTCTCTGGCAAAAGATTAGTTTACTGTAATCGATCACATGACTGAATAGATCACATGGCTAGTTATTTTAGCAAGAAGCCCCTCGTGTCCACACCCGATCAAAACTTTTTCCACGTCAAGAAAAATACCTAGACAAAATAGCAAGGGGCTTCTTGCTAAAATAAAGGACCTGACACACATTATCGAATTTTACAATCTTATCTGCTAAATCGAACATATGCAGTCAAATACGCATTTTTGACTCAGCATCTCTAAATCGCATATCATTCGAGCAGGTGTCCCTCAAGGAAGCATTCTGGGGCCTTTCCTGTGCACCCTCTACACTCATGACTTCCCAAGGTGTCAAAATACCACAATCGCGCACTAGGCTGATGATCAGGCTGTACTGGTTATACTCTCTTCAGGGGAATATGCTAGTCAAGTACTCCAAGAGTACACGAACACATTAAGGGTATGGACCAAACGTTGGGGGATGAGAATCAACACCCAGAAGACAAGCATGGTCTGCTTCACATACAAACGGTCTGTTGTGATACCTACACTGTACCTCTTTGACCAAACTATCGAGTATGCTGACTCAGTGATGTACTTGGATCTTAGGCTGGACAGCTGTTTGACCTGGGAACCCCACATCAGTGACATTGTGGTAAGAGTGCGTGAGAGGATTCTCCAACTGTACTTCCTGCTAACAATTTAAGTTCTACCTCTTCACGTTAATCGTCTACTAATAAGCGAAATCCCTCAGTGCAATATGTGAAATCAAAAGTTTTTGATTTTTAGATTTTCTTAAGAGTTAGCCCTTCTTATGCACCCTTTAGAATCGACTGTGATCGATGCCAAGAGTCTCAAATAAATCTCAAATGTGATTTTCAATCCACTTTAATTTTTAAAGTTTCATTAACATACGTACAGTAGGAAATGTAAAAAAATATCCTTACAGCATACTGCGGACGGACGGATGTTTTTAACCCCGATTGTCGGGTTCTACACTCACATTCTACAGCACATTTCAAGGGGGGGAGGGGCTAATTATTTTTCTTGCTCTATAAAGAAGGTTCATTACTGAAAATAATAAACCAAAATCGATAACAATACCAAAAAAATCCTTCAAATCAAAAATTGTTGATTGAATGAAAAAATATTATTCAGAACTGTTTTCCCAAAAAAATTAAAAGTTAACGATTAGATACTTTGCACACAAAGTAGGCAACATTTAGTTTCACATTCAAAACCAATGTAACATAAATGAAGTACATAATTTAGGAAAATTCGCTATCACGATCATTTTCTTTATTTTTAATCTGTTGCTTTTCTGACCTCCAGATTTCTTGTTATATTGCGTTGGAAGTCAACCTTGATGGAAGTGAAGCGAGGTGATGGATCTTCTACCGGAGGGATGAGGAAGAAAAGAGAGAGTTCCAATAAACCTTATCCGTCCTGATATTGAAAGCACTGGACGGGATCGGAAAGGAGCTAATTGAGTCGACAATAAAATCCGAGGGAACGGCATCTATCCAAGATGTGCTCAACAATGGGAAATATTGGCTTCGTTATTAGGATCGCTATCTCTCTATCTGGAGTGATGCGAAAACTGCAGTGTAACTCCTGTAACTATTGTGAATCCCTTGTTCGTTCGTTGCTTAGCGGCAGATGATTGGAAAAATGTTGGACATCCAGCCTCCATAACATGCTGTATAGATCATTGAAAATTATTTTTGACTAAAGAACTTCGTTCAATTAGGTGAAGTAAATATTGAATTAGGGTAAATTTATTGTTATGCAGGAGCATAACTTGAGAAAATAAACGAGTAGGCATGTTCAACGAAAAAACTATAAAAACTATAGCTATCTCGTGGCATGACTGTCAACCTCTACTATCTCCGTCCCTTCAGAATTCACATCAACTAATTTTTCGAACAGATTTTCCTGAATCCCTCCATCGAAATTGTGATCAATAATACTCCCAGAGTTATGCGCGTAACAAGAATTTCACGTTTGCGCATGCGCAGAGGCTACTTTTGATTCGGGGGTCATGAAACCTATAGGGGATCATCTACACCCCAACCCGCACAATCCCTGAAAATTTCATAAAAAACGGACTATAACTTCGTGTAGTTTTGCCCGTAACAAGGATTTGCTGACAGACAGACAGACACGGAACCAAAATTGTTCAGAAAGGTCTAAAACGCAAAATGCGAGTGGAATTTTTGATTTTGGAACAAAAAAATTTTCACATTCCGAAAGTGAAAACAATGCTTCCGCTACTTTATTTGTAGTTCACTCGGAGCAAAATTCTTCGAGACCAGGTCACTAACTCACCGGAAACCTGTCACGCTTGCGGACGCAGCCTAGCGTCGCTCAAACTAACCACCTCCTCCTCTCGTTGGCCGCCCAGCTTCCTATCGGACAGCTTTTACATAATCAATAAAAGTTAATAATAATTATTATTAGTTGTTCGATTTCGGATCGCCCAAACTCTGTCCTAATAAAATATGGAGGCGGAAATCTTAGAAAATGTACCATAGGCTAATATACATAGATCAGTGACACACGTAAACGGCAGGGGCGGATACTGACAGGAGCACACGTGCATCTTGTGAGGGTGATGGAATGGTATAGTTGCCCCTTCCGAGGAGGTGGATGCCTTATTATGCTCCGCCAAGCTCAGAGGATGATTCAGACGCTTGGTAACGTCGGAGTTCTAAAATCGGGAAGGGGCCAACTAACCATATCCATCACAATCTGCAACCCTGGGGTTATGGGCTCGCTGTTGGGGAGCAAGAGTCTGCCCTACTACGAATGGAAGGACCTTGCACGGAGCGTTTGATTTCATCTGGGTCCGAAGAATGAACCAACGAGAGACTCATCACCTCACCACTCACTAGAATGCGTGCATCTAATCACCAAAATACACTCTTATCCTATTACCAGGCACTGGTCCTGCCAATATTGGAGTATGCCTCTCCCATATGGTCTCCAGTCCACAAGCATATCCTGAAATAATCCAGCAAAATTTCTTCGGTATATTGCTTTTAAGCTTGGAACCTCTCCAGGATGAAGTTGATTATGCTGCCCTGATGGGCGTCTGTCACCTTCTACCCATGGAGAGCCGACGATATGAGGCAGACCTAGTATTTTTGCACAAACTATTGGATGGAGCAATAGTCTTGCCAGCCTACACGGAGAGATAGGCCTCCTTGTGCCTCGTCTCTCCGCTCCCAGCTCTCCGTCGTTCTACGTCAGTTTTGACACCCCAAATTACCTTCTTGATCGCCCGTTGCGCCGCATTCCTCGTTTAACTAACTGCCTTGTTCATCTACACCCTGAGTTGGACTTTTTCAATAGTTCCATTAGATTTTTGAAGTCGTTAATTATGTCTTCTCCAACATCTTGATTTTTTGCAGTTATAATCCCACATCTAGTTTCAAATCCTCATCATAGTTATATCACTTCTAAATTACGTCATTCTAAACTTATTTCATACTACTATTTTCTTGTAATTAGGGTAAGGTGACCATCCGTCCCGCTTTTTAGGTTAGTGTCCCGCTGTCCCCAGATTTACTCGGGGGACGCTATTATGTCCCGCTTGGTAGGATAAACAAATAATTGTCCCGCTTTAAATATTATTTAATATTATATGCTCAAATAAAATGTTCCTGACTGACTCTTTCACAATATAAATATAAAATCAACAAGGAAATTGCAAACACTTACGACTTGAACGTATTGTTTATTTGGTTCCTTGTAAATTATACCTGCATCGGGGAATTTTGTAGATTTGGATTGGACTGATGGTCCAGTTGGTGTAATTGTGCTACTATTACTACCTGAACAGTAAAGTTTTTCCTATTCTCATTTCTGTAAATTTAAGTACCAAACAGATAAAATAATGAGTTTGGGAAGTTTAGTTGTGTGTACCGCTTTGAGGTCATTACAAAATTTGTTATGACCATATTTATTAATATGGTCACCTCAAATTAGGTTCGCCCGTTCATATAAATAAATAAATCAGTTGATTGTCCCCAACCCTTGTGAATACGGTAAGTGCTGTAAATGAGTTTGCTAAGTTGTCAAAGTAGCAATGAGTGATTATTCACGATGGAGGGGGTCCAATGCCACAGGGCTGCAACAAACCTCAAAAGCAACCAGAAATTTTTACACGATTAACAAGTTTAACCCTAAGTACTACAAAAAGGTAGATTGGCTCTGCTAAATAAATACTGAGGTAATTAATAAATTTTTCTGCTTCCCTCGTCTTCTTTACAGTTGTAATAGAAATGAAGCTTGGGTTAAAGATGGAATTGGGCTCTCACTTCCATAACGATTCGTGCTGGGCAGATATGAATTTCAACTGTTTCAAACGCGGTTTTCTAAAGTTCAACGATTATTAATTTTTTTTAAAGTTTTTACGTACCTATTAAGTATTACGTAAGTACGAGTTGGAAGTTGAATAAGTTGAATGCCCGCGACTTTCTGATTCATCCTGTAATTTATCGACGTACTAACCTTTGGTAGACAAGTGGGTTCATTCGGACGGTCACGAATGACTCCAGTCATACTATGATGTTCTGTTTACTAACCTGAAAACAAAAAAACTACGATTAATGCTCCGATAGTAATTTTACAGCACCTAGTGCTAGGTAATCGTATACTATTGTAATCACACGAATGAAAATTTAAAAGAAGGTAAATAAATTTAAAAAGACAAAGTTACACATGACGATAAAGTATATTTCCTAAAAAATACACAAACACTTGTTGACGGGTTTCGGTTGTTACACCATCATAAGTACACTACAAATGTACTTATACAGTACAGAAGCTTCTGTTTTCTCCTTGTTTTTTTATTTATTTAAGATGGATTTCCACTATCTCACCGCATCAACTTTACGTCATCATATGAATAATTATAATGGTAATAAAACGTTTTCTAACATTTTACGGCATATTAAATTTGAAAGAGTAATATGACTACTCAGTCTGTTAACATATGGATCCATCGTGAGTATTCAAAAACCAAAACACACTAAGTGTGGTTCACACAGTGTGGAACACACAAGTCTTGTGGTTCATTTAAATGAATCCAGTTCTTTTTCATGATAAGTAAGTATTTGCGAAATTAACTTCCATAATAAGAATGTTATCTACATTATTTTTTTCATTTATCCACATTATTCCTCCCTAAATTATTCGTTTGGTTCATACAGCATCTATTGACATTTCGTTAATCTGCATCGGGCTTCATTCATTATTATCTCATTCATCTGCATCGATCAAACCTTTTATTACATGTGGTTCATGCATCATTTATCTGTATTTCATTAATCCGAATCAAGCTTCATTCATGTGTACTTCTTTAATCTACATCACATCTTTACCCACCTCATTTTTATGCATCAGAATCATTCATCTCCCCCCGCCTTCATACTTTCTCTCCCCAATAATAACTTCAAACTCATAAAATTAATTTGAATTTAAGCGTCACAGTCGTTGGATACACATACACATCAGTGTATACGGCCGCGAGAGGTAATCATGGCAATCAGCCCTGTAATTAGGCACAGCAGGTGCACGTCAATCCGTTACCACCCCGATCTCATTAACCTGTACAGTTAGGAGTCAAAGCGAAGTCATTTTATCTCGAGTTTCTGTTAATCCGGGAACAGCTGAACTCGAAAACGTAATCAGTCGCTCAGGTGAAAATGTCGCTTCCTTGATTAACGGGTCGGCTGTATTTTGGAATGAAAGAGACCGGTGGTATGAGGATATGGGGAGGCCTCATACTCGACGTTAATTGCGCGATTATGGGCCTACAGGCTCGCAGCATATCGCCACATCGCGTACACGACTTTCCCTGTCATCAGATTTCAGCTTGTCAAAACTGATGGTAGATCGATGGCTGCTTAGTTTCCGGGTTATCTCAATGTCAATTTATTTTCGTGTTTGTCAAAAAATGGTCCTCAATCCTTCGCTTAAAATGGTCCTTAAATACTTCGTCCAAAAATTGCCCTAAATCCTTCGTTGTCGAAGTATCCGCAATCTGAGGTTGCCGTAGAAAAGAGCTCTAAATATTTCATCTCAGTCCCTATCGAAAATTTTTCTAAAGGGACCTAAAGTGTGAGAAATGAGCCCAAAAAGAAAATTTGGTCAAATCTTGAAAAAAAAAAACTAGCTTAATGATACGTAATAGCCCGTAAGCCCAAATAATGCGCAAAAGCCTCAGCTTTCCAACGGTATGATTAGTCATTATTGTTTATGGGGAACCTTTTTGAGAAAATTGTATTTGAATCCAAAAAAGACGTGTATTTTCAGGAACATTTGACAATTTTATATCCCTCCTCCCCGTTATGTCGAAACTGTTCGAAAAGCTGCTTCTTAAACGACTTAAACCACTAATAGAAGATAGAAATTTGATCCCAAATCACCAATTCGGATTCAGACAACGACACTCTACAATAGATCAAGTCCATCGAATCACTAACATAATTGAGAGGGCCCTTGAAGGTAAAAAAATATGTGCCAGTATCTTCTTGGATGTGGCTCAAGCCTTTGACAAGGTTTGGCACGAGGGACTAGAGTACAAACTGCACAGGGATCTCCCAAGACAGTACTACTTACTACTGAAGTCCTACCTAGAAAATAGACATTTCAGGGTGAAGTAAGATGACCAATACTCCGGCTTGAAGCCCATAAAAGCAGGGGTCCCACAGGGTAGTGTTTTAGGGCCAGTACTCTACCTCCTGTACACACGGGACTTACCCCAACAAGAAGGCACAACTGTTGCCACCTTTGCAGATGATACGGCTATCCTCTCTGTTGGAGATGATATAGAAGCTGCAACACGCAAACTACAGACGTCTACTATTGAGGTTAATAAGTGGACCAAGATGTGGAGAATGAAGCTGAACGAATCAAAATCAGCCCACATCAACTTCACTAACCGAAAAGTCCCAATCTTGGATGTTGAGATCAATTCGAATAAAATACCGCATACTGAAGCGGTTAAATACTTGGGTTTGACACTTGACTCCAAATTAAACTGGAATAAACACATAGAAAAGAAGAAAGAAGAACTTAAAATCAAGTACAGAAGGATGTATTGGCTAATGGGAAGGAATTCCCATCTCTCTCTTCAAAACAAACTGCTTATATATAAGCAGATCCTTCGCCCTATTTGGACCTATGGGATACAGATCTGGGGCTGTGCCAAGAAATCAAATATTAAGAAAATCCAAACCTTTCAGAATAAAATACTTAGAAGTATAGTTGGAGCCCCTTGGTACATGCGAAACGATGATATTCATCGAGATTTGAGGATGGAGACAGTCTATGAAATTATTGCAAAATACGCAAGGAAGCATGAACATCGCCTCCACAAACACGAGAACCCGGAGATGCTCTACGTTTTGGACAACGAAGGTGAAATCCGACGTCTCAAGCGAAACAAACCACTGGATTTAGTTGTGCTGCGTGAATAGAAGTGCAATCGAACTCAGTGCTAATTAATTGAGCTATATAATAAAGGGCTAGGTTTTGCTGTAAACCTACCCTCTTGGAGTGTATCTTTATCGATATGTAAAATTGCTAGATGAAATGTATTTGATTTTTCAGTCGCAATTAATAAATCACGAAAAAAAAAAAAAAATTTGACAATTTTGTAATAAAAAATAAAAATGAAAACCCTGAATTTCCAAAAAGATTTAGAGATCGCGGTCAAAGTATTTTTCAACGCTAAGTCGATTCCGACTACCTCCAAAAACGTTTTTTCGCATTAAAACTCGATTTTCTCAAAAACGTTCCCCTTGAACAATAAAAACTAATTATAACGTTGGAAATCTGAGACTTTTTTTGAATTATTTAGGCTTACAGGCTGTTAATTATCACTAGAAATATGGGAGACTAATGAGCCTTTTAAAAAAAGTGTTTTTTCAAGATTTGGCACAATTTTATTTTCGGTCTCATTTTTCACAATTCAGTTCCCTTTGAACATTTTTGTTAAGGGCTGACAAGATGTAAAATTTAACGTACTTCCGAATGGTATCCTCAGATTTGCGAATACTTTGAAAACGAAAGATTTAGATTGGAATAACACGAAAACTAAGCTTCTTGGAATAACAGGAAAACTCTAAGAAAACTTTTTGTCGGAAAATTAGTCGCAAAACTCTTGGGTGAAGTTTTCCGGATCATAATCTGGACACTCTGTATTAGTATATCCTTCCAAGTTTTAACGTGATTTCAGTCCTCATCTTTTAGGGAAATCTCGTCATCTTTATGATGGTACGACTTACATTTAGGTTTCGGACGAACGCGCTAAGCCAATGTCGACTCAGCAAACATGTAAATAATGATTTTCTTGAATAAGGTGAATGTAGGGCAAGTCAACAGCTTGGCTCAGAAGTAAACGGATCCAAAATTGTAGCAATGGTACCATCCAATGCGGTTAGTGCAATTCACCAGATATTCAAATATGGGATTTGAAATTTGTGAATGAGCGCGTACGGTCACTTCCTACTATGATTCTATCGAGAATTTGGCAGATGGATTTCCGAATCGTCGCATCGGTTGACTCCATTCATTGAGTCTGGCTGTTGTCTAGCTCCCAGCTTCTGGTTACCTCGCTAATTATAGAATGGCCTGGCGCAAGGTTTGGCCCGACACCATATCGGGGTCACCGAGTTTGACACTCGACAAGTTGGGTTATTTGGAACCACTAGGCAGTCTGCGTATCCGATTGGGATTCTTCGAGACGTCAAGTGTGATTTTCATTAAAAAGTTGTGGTTGAAAAGGTTTTGAAAGAAATATTTAGTAGTTTTCTTTCTTCCTCAATCGAAGAAACACTAGTTCATAACATATCGCAATCATGAATATATTGATTCGTATCATGAGTAGGTTTTTCTTCCACTGAAAAGTATACAGATGGGTGTTCTTTGGTACTGCACCCTTCATGTCTTGTGCGGGCATTGATTGGGTACTTGGCGTCGTAGCGATAGGATCCTCCAAGTTTAAGATATGAATCGTTGGGTAAATATGTCTCGTAACGACAACAACAACGTTACAAGACAAATATCGACTTGGTTAAACTCAAGGGCCAAACGGAGCTCGGATTTTCTAGGCACGAGTCCAATAGCATTACAGCAGAGTATTTTGACTCTATTCTAGGTTTTTTTGGACTCGAGCTTTGGATTGTAGCTCATTGAGCTCTCTGCTATCTAAATTATGTTTTATTATACCTCATTGTTGTCGCGATCAATGATGGCCTAGTGGTAGGCTGTTGTAGAAGCGATTTCTGATTTTCAAGTACTTTTGTGTATGACTCCAAGTTTGAGCATGACTCTGATTTGGTTTTTCATTGCCGAGTGACGGAACTTTTGGTACGAATTTCATCCTAGTTCATTTTCCTGGTGTTGACGTGAACCTTCCCGGTTGTTGCTATTGAGTTGTGTGAGCATATTTCCAGCATTAATAGCTACTGGGCAGCCTCGATCATTCGCAGTATGCCTTTCCTTGTAGTTCACACACGTTGCAGGGGTTTCTTCGGGTTTGGTACACTCCTCAGTGAAATTGTCCTTTACCACACTTGACACACCAAGGTCACTCCTGACACATTTCAAACAGAGCAGGGTTGTTTCAATGACTGTTGCTCTCCTACAGAATCTGCTTTGTTTCATAATTTTTGTCCACGATCCACGTCCTTTTGGAGGTCAACAATCCACATATCCAGAGGGTTTTTTAATTTCCATTCTAGATTTCTATTAACTTGGCTAAAATCGGTCTCTTAGGTCTGTAAGGAACTCCTCAATCGTCCAAGATTTGTGAATGAATCATAACTTTTAATGGGTCTTTGTTTCGTCTAGAAATGCAATGGAAGCTCAAATAAGTAAATGAACTGGATTTGAAACGTTAAAAAAACATTTAAAAGAAATAAAAATAAATAAACTTGGTTTTTTAGTACAGCAAAATATAGCTGCCGGAGAAACGATCTGTCAAAGCATTAACTAAAAGCTTCTAGGAATAAGTTTTAAATAAACAATATTTAAACAACAACATTGTTTCTTTTTGACTCTGGCAGGTCCTACGGGTCGATGTGGGCTACCCTAAAGGTTGATAATCCGTTTTTTACAGAATTTTTCCGAAAAATGGATATGACCCCTTTTGAAAGTAAGCTCCTCAATTAATCACAATGTCTTGTAGCGTGAATTAAGTAAATACGTCGTCTGTGCAAAGACTCGAACTCGGGACGTCAATGGCAAGGTTGTGGCGGTGACGGAGATGATACAAGGCTGGTGGCGAGGGGCCAGCATGGAGGAAAGTGATAGCGTCGTCACCGGTAAACCTCTCTATTTCAGAATTCTCAGTGAGCAGGTCCCGTTCCCGACTAATTTCCCTTAGCGGCGGGAGAAGATGGGATAGATACCTCCCCGACTTATTTAGGGGTGATAGGGGCGAAATGCGCGGGAAGTCTTGTGAACGAGATAAATCGCACAACCGCATAAACTCCGGGGGAAGAAATAGGGAGTCAGGGAAGCGATTGAGGTTGCGGCAGACGGAATACTGACTGGGTTGACAGGGGCCAGACGGCGTCGAGTCGTTATCGCTGAACTTCGAAGAAGTTGTAATCTCCTAGACTTTGCCGGGATCCCCCTCACTTTCCTATAACGGCACACACAACCAATTTCATTCTTAAAACATTCACTGCTTTCCCACGAAACACTGAGTGATAGTACGAAAGTTATCTGAATCTAATGTGTTGATTTTTACTACATTATTGGGAAATTTGGTAAAACTAACGTTAGTGATTTGTTCCTCGACCATTTTTCCAGGGCTGGAAAGGACGAAACCTTTCAATATAGACAGAAGGAGATTTGGGCTCTTTTGTTTTGGTGTTGGATCAACTGTTGAATGTTTTCTGGGGAGATGTGAAATCGATTTCTTCCTTGCATGTATTCTTTGAAAGAAGAAATTCCATTCCTCTGTCTCTTCGGCTAGAATTTCTTTGTCAGTTTAATATTCCTCAAGAGAGATTTCTGCCTTAGGAGCCTCAATTAGAATTTCATTTTCGAGTGAATCAATCTCAGTTTTCAACTGAATGACTCGATCTCGTTCTTCAACCCCAGCTTCATTAACTTCAATTAATACAACGCATAAATGAGTAATAATGTTACATAGCTCACCTACTGTGTTCCGAGAGGCTGTCCGAGTTACGGTGTTCCGGAGTGTTGTTTACATGTCATTCTTTATTTTCGCCAGGGTTTGAGATTGCAAAATCACTTTAAGGAGAGCGACCTCCGTTCCGCAATCGCCCGTAAACACAGATTGGACAGTTTCCGTTTGTTTCTTCGCTGTCGCCTCTATGGCGGTTCAACCAAGACGAGGCATGATTTCTGATGTTATTTTATACTGAGATGGGAGCATAGAGAGCATCCAGACCAGCATATTTAACAGTAAAGTCATTCTTCGTGTTTCTGGAGATCACCTGACACTTAACTCTTGAGTGGAATTTCGAAGTGAATTTCACACCGCGCGGTCATTCATAGTGAAGTTGAGGAGAGGCCGTTGATGGGAGGGCCTCCAGTTGTGCCATCCCTAACATGCTACTTCAGTTTTGAGAGGAGCCGCCGATCGCTGGTTCATTCAGGAGCTTGGCAGGAGGTGCGTAATTAAATGCCTATATGTGAATTTCACACTGAATCCAAATCAGTAGGTAGAATTTCACTAGGCGTTTCCAATGGCACATCTGTTGAAGGTCCTTCCTTCCAATGATTTTTTTTATACTCAGTTTATTTTATTTAAAAAACCCCTTATTTTTCCCGAAGAATATATCGATGTTTCATAAGTTTATATTTCAGGAACAAAATGGAGCTTCGGTCTGCAAAACAAGTTTTAAACGAGGAACAAATACTCCCCCAGTTATAGCAGATTACAGACTGTGTTACAGATTTTGTTGCTCCTATACCAAATGATTACCAGTTGGGTTGCAGGTAAAGGTGTTTTAAGAAGGAAGTTAATTAAAATTCACAATTTCGTACCTGTAAGGGATTAATTATCAAACAAAACCATTTTGATTTTTCAAAAAGAGTAGTACTCATGTTTTTCACTTGAAAAACTACACAAAATCGGAAAAAAGGTAAATGTGTTAACTGGAGCTTTTAAGGGAGGTGTGAAAATCACACCAAGCTATTCCTTTAACAGACTACAGGGAGCTATTCCACTCCAGGGTTATTATAGAGTGAGGGCAGTACTGTACGAAGTGAATTAGAACAATAGTAGTTTACTAGGTGAACATCATATTACCGACCATCATTCTTTTGAATGGTATAAAAACCAGTACGGAAATGATTTTTTTCTATATTTACTTTTTTAAATATGAAAGAGAAAGAAACAAGAAAGTCTGAAGGTTCCAAATCGTGTTTTCTAAACTGAAAAATAATGGTGTGAAGTGGAAATGTAGTTTTGAAAAGCGGAGGAATGGACACTGTCCATTGGACAGTACAGAAGAAAACCCGTTGCTAGGATAATTAACATTAAAATTAGCAAGGAAAAAGTAGGAATACTTAGCATGGCTTAGCTTAAGTACATACCTAAAATCGAGGATGTTTTCACGCTGAAACATCAGCTCATTTGATAGGAAATACATACAATAACAGTTTGTAGAAACAGAAAAAATAAAATGATCTAGTTCCACTGTCGTCCAACCTTTCGCGGAATCGATACCAACTCTCAATATACGAAGCATCAGTTGCTACTTTCCAGCCTCCACCAAGAGGTGGGTAGTGAGTGAATGACCTTGTCTCAAAGAACTTCTCTTTCAAGTGAACTTGTCCCAAATGAACTGCAGTTCATCATAAGACGTTTGCAACAGCATGGCTCCCCACGCAGGACGTTTGAACTACTTGCATGGTCGCGAACTTCTCTTGGCAAGCGATAATGGTGGTGACTGTCCCAGAACGGAGACCACAAACTGCAGGTCGCATTCAATCACGGAGTGAACTGGTGAACTTCTCCCACTGACCTTGTCTTTGGGCTGAGTGACCTGCAGGCCGTATACTCCCTCAGGTGACCTGGGGTTACACACCTCTACACGGGGAGCTATGCTGTATGGTGCAAACGTCCTTGATGAACTGCAGGTCTTCCCTTCGCAGGTCATTTGGGACAAGTTCACTTGAAAGATAAGTTCTTTTAGACAAGTTCACTCACTCACTACCCACCTTACTCTACCACCACCTCTCCGACACGGACTCCTCACCTCTTGTCAACAGACGTAACCCCAAGGCGTAGAGATATCGAAGGTTGCAACTCCTCGCAATCTCTCCTTTGTATATGAGAGAAAGGTTTTTTTCATCCGAGATCCTGTTCAATATTAGCTTCGTTCCTTCACTATGGGCTCGAGGGTTTATGTTTTCCGCGTTACGTCTTGAATCAAGAGCTCAACGTGGATCATTCACTCGTTCTTTTTTTTCCATCTTTTCAATTTCATCTTTTAGTCCTTCTTACGTCAAGATCTTCCAGTTATGAATTTAGCGAAGGTAGCGAGGTCTTCTCTTTCCAACCTTCAAATATTACATCTCGAAATAACCTCCATACCGTTCTACATAGCGTAAATACACTTAATATCATACATTTCAACGTTGAATGAAATATTTCACTTCACGGAGAATCTTCGCAGTGAATCGGTATTAATTCGAAGAGAACTCTCGCCCTCATGGATTTATTGAATTGTATGTATTGATGTATATGTATACGTTTTGTATATTCACGATTTATTAATAATGAAATTATTTTCATTCATCAACTTTATATTGTATTTTATTCACTGTAAATTTTTTTCAATAGGGCTACTGCCCGTTAATTTGTTAAATAAATAAATAAGTATAGCATGATTTTTCAGAATTCTTTAAAGTTCAGTTGAACGAAAACAAAAAATGTAGGGTTTGTGTACATTTGAAAGGACGTGGTTATCAGTGTTTTTGGTTGGTACCGATTTGATTTTATGACGTCATTGTTCACAACGTCACAATTTTGAATTCATTGACACCGGGAATGGCATTTCAAAGGAGATGCCGTTGATTTTCCAGGGAAGAAAGCTCATCTGGTCGCTCTCTCCAAGAAGGAAGACTAAGAGTCAACATGAATGTGAATCTGAATTGTTTGAACATAATAAAAATCTCCTAGTAAACTCTGAATTTTATGCTAAAACGCTGCAAATTCTTTCACTGGGGTTTGATTATTCAATTGGCTTGCGCTCATGATTTGAACCTAACAAGATTTGGAGCGTCCTTTTATGATGGATATAGTATTTTGAAATTCAAAACTGAATAGAGCACGTAAATCTTTCTCAATGAAATATATTATTGATCAGTTAATTTTAGCTCCAATGTCATTGCAATTTTATGAAGAACTCGGTCCGAAACCCCACGTTGAAGGTATATAACTTGATTTTGAAAAAAAAAAAAGGTCTTTAGCACCTTTTGGAAACAAGCTCCTCAAATATGGAACATTGATCTACGTACAATGGCATCCTAGTACAAAAATAATAGAATTTGAAGATGTGTTTAGCAGTGCTTGCGACCGTTTGGACAGTAGTGGTGAAAACAAGGAAAAGTGAGTTTTCGCTAACTGTTGTTCGCACTTCGTGCATGAGCAGTGTTTCATTGATGACAAATGCGAAAAATGTCAGGCTTCAGGTTAGTATAGTTTTTACGATTGTGCTCCATTGTCTTAAATGTGCTTTTATATAGGTATTTTGTGTTCCTATTATTTCTGTGATTTCACCTCAATTCTTTATTAAAACATACCTATTTCCTGTGATTTATGCATGGTTCCTTCCCTCTATTTACCTGTTGTTGTCGCTTCTAAACTGTTCATTCATCATCATTCAGGTAAAAAAAATAATAGTTAGGTACCTAGATTGGTAACGAAAGAACAAAAACAATTGCAAGTGGCTTATTACCCGGACAGTGACATATTAACCCGAATGTGCTGGCATATTACCCATGAGAGTGGCATAATCCCCCAAACTGGGTGTGTTTAATTTTTACCATTAATTTTGTCAACACATTGATGAAGAGTGCTGAATCCTTGGGGTTTTGGTGAAGCAGCCCAATGAAACTAAAGTTAAGTGGTTTCTGTAACTCAACAACTGTGGAAGATTCACCGATTTTCCAAAAAGTATGGCATATTACCTACCCTATACTTTGTGTAACGATTTGCAGTTTTTTTATATTTTTATGAGAGAAATAATCATTAGGTATCTTATTTTCATCTACAGAAACAGTTTTTCAGTACCGGACAGCATTTATAGAAAGACTTTTGGGATGTTCATACGAATAATTTTGATAAATCTACCGCTTTCTCTAACGTAAACCATCCTCTTTACAAAGTGGGTACTTTCTTCTTCTTTTCAACTCAACAACTCAATTTGGACAAGTTACTCAGCTTACATAAAATCTAATTTTTTTAATCTCTTGGCGTTTAAAACAAATTATTTTCGCCCTAATCTCAAGTACCAACAAACCACATCCATCTTCGATTTAATTAAAACGGACGCCTTAGGCTCGCTGGAAATATCTACAAAGGCCACTGACTTAGAAGGGGTTAAAAACGGGCTCGAGAAAACTTCCTTGTCAGAAATTAGGGGAAGGAGCTAACAGTTCATAATTGGAACAGGCTGTTATTGTAATTAAAAACGCCCTAAGAGATGAAAAGGAGTCGAACGGCTTCTCCTAAATCTACTTCATGAACCGAGCCCTGCACGGAAATCATGTTTGCGTACGAACTGGCCAAAAGGTTATCGAAACAGTTCAAGGTGCTTCCAAGTCTATGGTAAAGCCCAATTGTTTACACTGCCCTGTTTAATGACATTTGATTATTGAAACTTGACAAATAATCGTTTGGGACCTCCTAGATTTAACCCTGTAATGCGAAATCTTTGATGGGCGCGTCTTTTCCCCTCTCCTATAATTTTGAACCTTGTACTATCTTCAGTGGTCGTTTTCGTAATTCAGTTCACCTTCAGCCTTTGTGTGGATCACACGTTTCTCGACACCGGGGTGTGTGCCACCCCAGCGATGATTTATCGCCTACTTTTTTCATAGTTGTAGCGTACCGTTTGCGATTATTTCTTTGCGGTTTTTGCCAGCAATTTTTTTTGTTTTCCGCCACAATGTCTCACAAAAATGTATATGTCAATCCTGACGATTTCAGCCGCATACTACCGAAATTGGAGGATAAGGAAGATTTATTCGGAGGTGACGTCTCAGATGGGGAAATTGACCACGTGGAAGAAGAACAGTGCCCACAGAGAGACTGACGATAATCCCTCTGAGCCTGTGCCCTCGTCATCGCGAGATATCACCAAGGAAGATTTCGTGCTTCCTGCGCCGACATCTTCAGGGAATGTTCGTTGCGCATTTTGCGATCATTCGAAAGATCGAAAAACGAAGAATTTGTGTTCCAAGTGCTAAAGGGTCAAATGCCAGGATCACAGTGCTACAACTTGTCGAGAATGCTGAATTTCGCCAATGATTGATCGTCCAAGGAACGCTCACTAGTTATTATGAAAATGAGTGCAATTTTTGAAAAGTCTGGTTTTTCTAAGCCATTAGAAGTTAATTTTGCACTATTGCTTTGTAATGTGTTTTCGTCGATTGCTCAATTAAAAAGTTTATTGTCGAGCTAATTTTTTTTCTTTTTGTCCGAACATCCTTGTTTTTAAAAAAATTGCAAATTAAAAAAAATTACCAAACAAAAAATCGATATTTTGCACTTGGGGTGTACTACACCCCTCCAGTGGGTTAAGTGATGGCACAATGCCAGGGTTAATAACGTGGCAACAAACGAAAATTCAGCTAGTCAATTACCGCCTCCTGCCTCGATCATACGATATAAGTATGTTTTTACGAAAATCCTCTAAATCGATGCAAAAATTGTTCTTTTCATTCCCATTTCGAATGTACCAGTTCCAAATTTCCATTTACGGTTCAAGTTTTGTGCGTACCTAGACACATTTTTGTCAATTTAGATTGCAAGTCGGCATTCTTGTGTGTGTGCCTGGCGAATCTTTGTTCCGGGCTAGATTACAGTTCAATTTGATATGATGAGAGTTTCTGCAGGAAATGGGGGGCAACATCAACTAAAGCGACCACAATTAGATGTCCTTTTTGTCGTCGGCTATCATATCCTGGGCCCTTCATTGTGTAGTTTAAAGTTACGTAGAGTTGGTACGTAAAAGTTAGCGTGACGCGAAGTTCTCAATTGAGGAAATGATAGTTATTATGCGAAAAGGGTAGGAATCTGTCGGGTATCCCACGGAACTTCAAAATGTCACTCGGTGGGCATGCGTGCTAACCGTCATCTGTTTCACCAATGTACTTGTGCCCCAGTTGGTGGGCAGCAAAAACTCTGTCATGAAGTGTGGAACTGGTGAGATCAATATCATCTTCGATTCCTAATCCTTTCATCAGGCGCTTCCGTTGGTAAGGAGTTAGACAACCAGCTCTGTCGATTGGTGCCTGCCCATCCCTTCTGTCTCCAAGTTTCTGCAGTCCCAGTTTGCGCTGTTACTTCGTCTTCACTTAATCCTCCCTCAAGCTCTGTGCAAACTAATTTCAAATCTTGAAATTCGTTCTCATCTCGAACCCTCCATGTGGTTTGTAACCCTTATTCTGAATACCGGTCACCCTTTATCAGGCTGACTCCTCAGGAAGTACTGCAGTATCCCGAATTACGCCAGGAGCCACTTCCCATCCCAGCCAATCCCCCTCCTCTTCCTCACTGGTCTTCCTGCCTTCCTAGTCAAATGAAAGCAAATTTTGGAAGATAGAAAGCCTTATCTGTCCGCTTGATCACTGAAACAGCCCTTAGGAGACGGTCGCCCTTCACAGTATCACCTTTAATAGATATGGATAGTTGGATCTTCTCGATTCTTGAGTCCGTCGCCCTGGGAGACGAATCAGACGCCTTCAAGCCTCTGGGACATCCTCTGAACGGGGCGGAGCATTAAACCGCATTCAGCTCAATGGAAGGGGCAACTATACCATTCCATCACCTCACCTCACTATTGAAGTGAGGTAGTTTTTCTTTCTCATATGTTTGTTGGGAGAACATTCTCGATGTTTCCTTGACGTAAGGTCACTTTGTTTACATGTTAATTAGTTTACAAAATAGAAAAGCAAATACGCATTCTGCTAAAACTGTGCTTATTCCGTTTTATCAATAGTTTTTCCAATTTCTTCTCAGTGAAACACAAAAGGTTATGGGCCCAGCACTTTACACACTAAATTTCTATAATTTTAGAACTTTCCCTGATGGAGTGGGAAAAGAGCAGGTAATCACTCGCTTTACCGCCACAACAGCTATATAAAGATTTCTGACAACGCCATCTCTAAAGCACTTCGATTCCAAATTTATTCGCAGAGAGTGGCTAGTGAGTTGTTCATTTACGTTAACATACAACTATGGATTATCAGTATTTTACTCGTCAGTATTACTATCAGTATTATTGAGAACAATACACCAAAAGTTCCGATTATACAAAAACGTTTGTCAACACAATTAGGACCACTTCATTCTCCAGGCATGCATCCGTCGTCATAGTTACTGTCCGGGTTGAGTCTTTGTTTTTCAGAGTGAAGCACCGTAATTTACTTGGTTAATGATCCGTCGCCGAGACCGGGACGACGTTTATTCCTGAAGGTGAAGCCAAGTTCAAGCTCACGTAGGCGCCGAAGGTTCACGTGGGTGCTGTAGGTCAGTGATTACCAAAAATGTTTCTATAGAAAATGATTTGGGGCTGCATAAGGCTCAAAAATCAGTAGTTAACTGAATATAAATTGGTTTGTATATTTTGATACCGGTAACTATGAGTATATCCATCAGATATGTATTACATAACAGTTAATAACTGTGTCCACTTTCAAAAAGGATTATATCCACATTGGGGTTTTTCCGGGGAATCGAAAAAAATGTTCTACGGCATTTGTAAAAATAATTGGTTTTTCTGGGTTTCTAATTAATTTTGATCCTGGACCACTTATCAAATTAACAGATGTTTGGATTCTCGTAATAATTTTTATAGAGAGTTATGGTCATTTCAATTTTGGATGAAATCCTTTTTGGTGTAAAATTTGGATAAGTTCCCTTTTGGTGGAAAACGGCCTTGTACTTGACAAAAAATACGCAGATAAGTAATTTTGAAATATTTAATGGAAATAGGCTCACAGTTTTAATGTTTCTTGCAACATGAACACGACGCCTCGCTGGGTCATACCCTGAAATATTTTGAGCAAGGTACAGATCTTGACTATTTGTACCAACTTTTCCGCAGAGACAACGCCGTTTTCGGAAATATTCTTTAAGGTGAGAGCCATGCACTTGAACTTCGTCGAGTTGTGGGCAAATGGTTTTGTTTTACGCTTCAGGAAAAAAAAGATTGGGATCTGTATGCTTTACAGATTTTGGCTCGCTATGCTTTACACCGCTCTTTGTAGGTAGTCGGTCGCTTTCTCGAGCCACAATTCAACGAACTAACAGTTCCCTCCATCGCAAAAATCTGATAGTAAAAATCACAGAAACCTAGCAGAAACAATCGAATAGAAGGGACAAAACGACAAAACTGACCGATGAACTGGATAGACGACTTGTCAACAACAATTGCGCACAGCCGCTAAAGACCGTGCACAAGGGTCGCGGTACTCGCTGTTCTGAGGAAGATAGACACAGAATGTGGATAATAACTCAAATTCTCTAGCTGAAAAACTACATTCAAATATTTGGAGGCCACCTCATGAATGGATTGATGCCTTTTTGATATGAAAAAAACGTCCAGCGGCTATTTGTTGCAGGATATGTTCCACTTCGGTGTAAATGAACTGCCCGAAAATAGGGACTAGATATATGCCCTTTTGGTGGCAAAGCCAATGTTTACACTCGCTTTCAAATGGGATTGAAACCTTTTTGGAATGGAATAGATGTACAGGTCAATGGTTCTCATCCCGAAGATACGAAAAACACAAAAAAAACGTATAGTTTCCAAAAATGGATATTTGCCCTTTGAAAGTAAACTCCTTTCATTAGTCACTAATGAAATGAGAAAACACGAAGAACATTCGACGCCTTGTTGCCACAATCTGAAGAACCTATACCATATTAATAATGTTATATAACTTCCTCTTTAAAAACAATCTCCGAATGCTCATGTTTTCATAGCTGTAGAATTTTTAAATGTCTAATGACGTCGAGTTAATGCCATTAAACAACACTCCTGACAACTCTGCCTTGTGTTTCTCGAAACTTGGACCTGGAGCAGGCAATATCCTCAAGAACCTTCCCAGGACTAAGGATCGGTCTTTCAGGAAACAGCCCATCAGCCTCAGAAGTACCTCTCCCAAGATTGCAAAATCACTATTCTTCGCCCAGTGGCGAAGTGTTTGCGAAACACGCCACTAGGATCCTGGTCCCGGGTGTCAGGATGGATATCTTCTTTGGCACCATGTCCAGTATGTAACTGGGATGTGGGCGATTTTGCCTTGCATCTGGTCCTTCAGTGCCCCCTGTTATGTGTACCCCGCCTAAAGTTCCTTCTACCACTGCTCGCTCTACCTCTTTCATATGAACAACAGTACAACCGCGTTTTTACATCCAGTAATGAAAAGGTGGCCAATAGGTTGTATTATGTTTTATGGGAAGCCAGTGAAGTGAGGACATCAATTTAAAGTTCCTAATTGGAAAACTCTATTTCATTCATTTATTTGTCTGGTCCAGACTTTTTAATCTTGTACTGACTGTTAATGAATTTTGCAATGAATGTTTATCTAAATGGCAATAAATCATCTATCTATCCAACTTCCTTGGTAAAAACAATCTCCGAACGCTCATGTTTTTATAGCTTGTGAGGGTGATGGTATGGTATCGTTGCCCCTTCCGAGGGGGTGGATGCTTTATTATGCTCCGCCACGCTCAGAGGATGCCCCAGACGCTTGCAGGCGTCCGATTCATCTCCCAAGGCGACAGATTCTAAAATCGGTAAGGGGCCAACTAACCATATCCATCACAAGCCTTAGGATTTAAGGTACAAAGTTTGGGAAGATGTGCAGGCAAGTAGGTTTGTTCTAGGAAAAGCCAAATAAAAAGTCAAACAGGTACATAGGCTGCTAACCTCGATGAAAATTAAGAATTTCTGTCTCGTACTATAGTATCAGGTTATAAATAGTTATAAAAATGTCTGGTTTTATTCCAGTATTGTAGTAACGTAAGAAACACGGGAACGAAAAAACGTAAAAAGGAGGTTTCAAGTAAGCTGTCTAAAACGCGACTTTTACACCAGGCTAGCTCCACCCAAATCCGAAAATTTATAAATCTTAATATTTAAAATCACTGTCTCCTAACAAAATTTCAAGAAAGAAACCTTTTTTAATTGAGACAACTGCAGATTATCTAGGAAAATGTTTGCAAATGAAATGAAGTTGTATTGTCACGGAGTTGGTCCATTAATTGTAGTTATTAGGTATCTTGACTGCCCATTATGATTAATGGGAGGTTAGCGGTGTAGTTTATCAGCATTGAATAGTGTTCAACCTTTATAGCTAAGAGAATGATCTTGGAACTCAAAAACGTGCTCTGGTTCCGATGCTTTCTAAAACCGAAAGAAGCGAACCGTCTGACCTGTCGCAGCTGCGTACACAAACCACTGCGAACGACGAAATCCAACTGCGCTCGCTCAGAGCCGCTCGAAACTAGTAGAATTACCGTTGAAAACGAAGCCCGTCTGTTCTGCAATGCTGAACATCACTCGCGTAAACAGCGGTCTAAGGAATCCACTGTGGGAACCCTGATGAAGAGGAAATGTAGTCAACGGGAACCGATTGGTGAAGACGTTCGAGTTTCCGACCCTGGGGAAACGGTGCGCTTTGATAGCTCTCATGTTTGAATGAGTGGAATCCCAATGTGGGATCCACCGTGAGCGCTCAACTGTGAGGTAGAGGGCAGTTTGCAGCGTTTACCGCTTTCCGGTCGGACAGCGCTGTAAAAAACAATGAGAGCCGTTTCAAAACGTTTCATGAGCCATCTAAATGATTTTTAAACGCGCATTTAAGAAATATTGCATGCAAATTCAACATTAATATGAAGTACACAACAAAGTTAGCAGCACCAATATGTTCATCATCGGGATTTGACATCATGATTGATTGATTCACCGATACCTCGAAAATGTGGACTATTGAAGTGCATCAACTTGTTATCAATGTGTATGGTTACTAAATTACTGTTACTGTTTAAAGTTAATCAAATGTTGAGCTCCGTTTAGGGAGTCTTGTAGATAAAATAACTACAGAGATGAGATTCCCAGGAAATTTCAGCAGATTTAATTATAAAAAACTAGTATTAACATGGCTCGTCACTACTGGTCAGACAGACTTTATCGAAGGGTTTTTTAATAAGTCAGTATGTTTGCAAATGAAATAAGTACTTTCAACTTTCTGGGGTTAGCTTTGGTGAAATTTTGAACTTAATATTGAGATAGATTATTGCTATGCCTACAGCCACCAATATATTGACTGCAATTTATCAATTTATGCTCTTCTATCATTTCTACCTAAATATCAATAAAATTTCATTTCGGATTCCCTTTAGGAGCGGCTTTCTAAATTATCCAATTCGAAACACCTGGCTTCTTATCACTTGTATGAAGTGTTGGTGCTCTTATAAAAGCATATTTAGTGTACAGACGTCATAAAGTCTTGTTTGAAATCCACTCCCCAATGTTCATGTACCATAAAATATTTAAAGGCCCTTGGTAATTGAATCATTCAATTTTCTGCAATTTCAAAGTTGTTACAATGTCATTATAAACTAACGGATATTACTTCTTGTCGGTAGTACGGTTTAAAGATTTTAACGGAAATTGATTTTTTCCTTATAGAATGACCCGACAGAATGTTAACGATCATCTAGGAATTATTCATCTAGCTATTTCGAAGGCATCCGTTTTAATAGCCCCTGCCCTGCAACTTGAAAACAACCGGCGGAAAACAGGTTGTGAAGAAGAAGCGAAGGAGGAATGGTGTTTTTCACGGGCAGGTGGCTGAACCGTTAGGCCGTAAGTTGATACCATTTAAGCCTCCCTCAGATGAGAAGGTTTTCCTAACTGGGAAGCTGTCGCTGAAATATTACTGTCACGCCTCAAGAGGGCGTGGGAGTAGAGTGACTGAAGAACCACAGTTAGTTATTACCTACGTTAGCATTAGTGAACCCAACGGTTCTGTTCTGATTGATATGAGGCACTAGCTTGCGGATGCATATGAGGATGCATATGCATAGTAGGCATAAGTGGATGCATGTGAGTTTACATTTCAACACTAGACGACGAGACCGTACGTTGCCAGTTAGCGGTACAAATGACATATTAACACCCTATCAAATCACGGTGGTGAGTGAAATAATTCTAAATTATGCTTGTTGGGCAAATTCGCCCGCTTCAACTGGTTACACCTTAATTCCTTTAAACTATCTAAAAACATTAATTAACGGAGAGTCACTCGGCCATATGAAGTTTTCCGGGTAACGGTCTATGCCTTATGGTACATTAATCTCAATGTTAAAGCTTTATAATCGACAAAGAAAAAATTAGTTGAGCTCCCCTCATAATTGATTGTCTCAAAAAGAGAGGGATCAAAAAATCCGTCCTTCCGACATACGGAGTTTTTCAACATGGATCAAAACTCACGAATGCACTCGAACAACATTCATTACATAGACACGGACTGAGATACAGCAAAAGTATAAAAATTATATTTTATTTACGTAGATAGGAACTGGTGATAACCTGGTAAGGTAATCACGTACTCGAATCTACAGCAACACTGAGTAAAGTTGGCCCTATAGAATCGAGTTTGAAATCCTTTTATTTCGAGCTAGAACTGAAAACTCGTGAAAGATCACGTTTTCAGACCTTATCTAAAAGAAAGGCTGCAAATTCTTTCACTGGGGTTTATTATTCAATTGGCTTGCGTTCATGATACTAATTTCTACTAAGCTTTGGAGTGTCCCTGTTTCACAGGTGATAGAGCGATTATTGAGTTTCAGGAGTATGCATAGAGCACGTAAATCTGTTCTCAATCAAAATACCTATTTGGATTGATCAGTTGATCATATTTGTGTGCCTCCTGAAATTCAATAATCGCTCTATCACCTGTGAAACACGCACACTCCAAAGCTTAGTAGAAATTCAAATCATGAACGCAAGTCAATTGAATAATAAACCCCAGTGAATGAATTTGCAGCGTTTTTTTTTTAATGGTTATCCGAAAACTTCAACCCGTGTATCGGCTATAAACCCTTTTAGGAGTTCACTCCAGTATCCACGTTCACTACATCACTAGGTTACTAATTTCAAAACAAAAACAATAATAAACCAAAATAACGCAAATGTTGGTACCATAAATCGGGCCATACATCGGGAATGGTTTGAGCTACGGACCTGGGGATGGGCTCATTCGATTCCTCGTGGAGTGTTCTTCAAAAAAGTCCAAATTTAGGCCGTCCTGACTTTTTTTGAGGTTTTAAGGGATTTTACAAAACTTTGACAGCCCTTAAAGGGCACTTTAAATTAAGTGAGAGAGCTGGCTCAAGAATTGGGGCGTCGTCGGACCAACATGGATTTTTTCTGAAAATTTCAGATTTTTTGCTCCAGCCGTTTGGGAGAAATTGTGCGTACGGCGGACGGACGGAAAAATTTTTATTGCAGATTTGAATTCTACACCCTTTGAACCGTGACATTTTCAGGGGGGGTTAACATTTTTTTCTTCAAGAGCGATTACAATGGTTTATTATTAAATAATAAACCAAAATGTCGAAAATTAAAATAAAATTTAAAAAAGCAAGATCAGATTTACTTTAATTTCTGCATCAAATGAGATTAAAACTGGGCAAATCGGACATACATTTATTTTTAAATTTTCCAAAATTAAGGATGAATTATTGACGAGAAAAATATAGATTTATGACCTAAATTTTCTCAGGAATATATAACGTATTTTTCCCGATGTCGTTTCAGATAGAACATTTTGAAGACGACGGACAATGTAAATTTGAACCTAATTACAATAGGGGCTACACGGTGTCCGCGGGGGATGATGGAACGCGTGTCTGAACGAAGAAATTCACGTTCACCAAACACTCAGGTTCGGAAGCAATTATGCAAATCAAGCGGTGAACGGACAGATCCGGTCGTTAAAAGGCGGGTCACGTCTTTCGGTCATATCTGAATAATAATAATTGGAGTAACGACCCCCTTGGGAATCAGTGAGGAGCAAATTATAGTATTGAAATCTTATGTGGACTATGACCACTCTTTGCTGTAATTTCCACTGCTTGGAGAAACAACCGAATTCGCTCATAGGAAGGCCTAAAACGTATAATGCAACGGAAATCCAAATGTGTCGGCAAGAAACAAGAACAAATGAATAGGTAGAAATGATGAAGGATGATCATAAAAGTGAAACTCTAGTGCTCATTTCGGTTATGGAATACCTTTTTTCAACTCCTGAAAGTGATTATGATGCTGTCGCTACCTTGTGCTAAAACAAAAATCAAGTACGTATGTAAAAGACTGATTTTTTAATCAAAAGTATTTCTACATTGCCAAGAGTCATTTCCCATTTCCGATCCCTGAAACAGAAAGTGTATCGTCATCGCTTCAACATCATAGGAAATATAAATGCGTGTCTATTGTTCGCTGCCCGTTTCAAACTTCATAACGACTGGGAGTTGAGGGAGACAGCATCCTCCACGGTTAATGCACCTCACAGCACCATCCCTAATAACCTCCAGCCTGCTAGTTCATGCTCATACACCAGTACCTGCATAGTGTATGCTTCGGTAATGCAGAGAGACGAAAAGGCAATCATGAAGACTGTGTTGGATTTGGACACCGTGAGCTTAAACCTGGAGCTTTTCAGATTCACAGGTATCATCTGGGAGTTGCAGGATTATCGCCTCAGCCCTTGGAAGGAGCAACTAGTCCTACATTAAGTTAGTAGAGCCTGGTTGTATTCCACTCAACCTCTAATATTTGCTTCACTGACGCCCCTTTGCCTCGCGCTATCTACATTAGGAAAATGGGCAATACCTTTCAAATATTGCCCCTGAAAAATAATGGCTCTTCGTCCTCTTCTGCTATCTGGAAGCCACGGGATACCGATGAATGTGGATACTTCCCCCTTCACGTTTCCTAAAACTGCTCGGCCTGAGCTTGAAGCTTCAGGGGTATCCTCTGTGGTGCAGTAGGCTTATCGCCTTAACTCTTAGATGGGGCAACTATTCCAATGGATCACTTCCTTCTTCCAGGACATAGCTAAACGACTAACCTCAGCACGACCTAAAATACGCAAGAGCTATACAATGTACCGGCGACAAAAGTGGACTGAAAGATTGATATAAAGATCGATTTTGACACATCACTCTCAAAACACTCAAAGAAGTAGAAAAATACAAAATTTTCGGATTTGCTCATGCTAAACAACTGATCTGTTTACCATTGTATTTATTCATTCTCTGGAGCCATTCTTCATTTTCGTTCTCAGGGGCAGAAATCAAACCGTAACCACTTCTGCATCACAGTCTTAATGTATCTATTTTACTTGATTCCCGATTTAAACAGCATCCCTACTAGAAAGTCCAAATCCTCCAGGCCGATTCACCTCCTCAGTCGTGGCCTTACAGAATCATGTGTGACAATCTGCCATCTAGTTCATGCTCATACATCTGTACGCAATGAAGCATTTTATCTGCACGGGTATTCTCTGTGTGTTGCTGGCTTATCACCTCAGCCCTTGGAAGGGGCAAATAGTCTATTCCATTATTTTCTTGCTTCAGAACATAACCTAATTGTCATTAAGATGAGCTAACGTCAGTAAGACCTAAAATATGCAAGAATTACAAAGTGTGGAAACTACACACGAGATGAGCAGACATTAAAATAGGGATACTCAGGATAAAGCTGTACCTCATGGAATAAGAGGTGAAATGCAGATCAAAATTTCGATTAAGTAGTATTTTGTCTGAAGTAGTGCTAACTCTGATTTCGTACATCGAGGGAAAACTCAAATTATTTACAGTTGTGGAAAAACACAAAATTTGATGATTTGGTGATGGTAAATAACCTAAGTTTAGATTTTTAAAAAATCAAAGTACAGCTGTCCTTATTACCAGAAACATCGGATTACCAAAAATGTCATATTATCAAAGGTATGCTTTATTCTTAATGCGTTTCAACACAATGAAGTTAAAAAAAAGGAAGAAACAGTGAAGGTACATGTAATTTATTAATACCAGGATACAAAATGACAGTACATGTAAGTTTTTTAAAAGAAATACGGAAAGAAACGGGGGATGCATGTTGCTGCCGGCAGCGCGTCGGACTACCGAGTACGTCGGATTAAAAATTGTCGGATTATCGAGGGACAGCTGTATTTCAACATTATCTGGAGTTTCGTGCCCAGAAACAGAAATCAAAGTAGGATCGCTTCAACATCATACTGACATGCATCTCGCTTATTTGCTGCCTGATTCAAACATCTTCTGCACTGGAAGTTGTGAGAGGAAAGTCTCGATCCTTCAGGGCTATTCACCTCACGGAGGACCATCTGAAACAATCCGCCACCTACTCGTCTCTTAGTTCATTGTCCTGCCGCCAATTGGAAAAAAATCTACAGGACCAGTGAAGGCACAATGCTCTCTCGCTCGTTCCCATTTCCAGGAGCCGGCCTTGGGATTGGCCACGGCCTTTGTGACTTGTACAATGTGATTCGTAGCTACAATGCCCCGCCTCATCCCCTCTTACGTAAGTCGGGTTCCCCAAAAGATTGTCTCGTCTTTTTTTTGCTACCGGCTTCGATATCCTCCGTTTCATTAGGAGAACATCCTTTGGTGCTCGACTTTCCATCATAAAATGCCTTACAGGCATACGCATTGAGAATGGCTCTTCCTCAACAGATGATTTTTTTCTTCTTTCGCTTCAGATTCTGCGACCACGGAACAATTCTGTTCAACTGTGTGAATTGACCTTTCCTTCCTCCAGTGTCAAGATTTCTAGTCGCAACTTTCGTATGAGCAGTTCTGACATTTTGTGTGACAGATCTTCTACACGTTTTTAACTTCAAAAATGTTCAACCGCATTCCCTGACATTTCGAGATTAAGTTTAAAGGTTAATCAAGTTAGAACTTAGATGAATCTCTCCGTTCTAAGAACAATGAGTACCTTAGTAATAGGTGTAGGTAGTGGGGGTACCACATTCATTTCGAATCCCTTATTTTGGAGCATAAGTCTTTATTTCTGGCGGATACGTTTCGTCCTTCACCGAGGACTTCATCAGTCTTATTATGTCATCAATACATACAGAATTCCGGCTTAGACATGGTGGTGCCACCACACATCCCTTCACTTGGTTTCATTACTTGTAGTATGGGCAATTGAAGTTTTTTAGTTGCTCCCTCATCCTTCTTTATATAAAAACTAGTCATGATTAAAAACTTTTATTATTTGTTGTTGCAATGCAATGAGTTTTATTTTTGCCTGCAGCTCCTCTCTCCCTTTTTTATTTTCTATATATTTTTTACTAATTAACGCATCATGACTAGTAATGAGTTAGCAAGTAAAAAACTTCAATTGCCCATACTACAAGTAATGAAACCACCATGTCTAAGCCGGAATTCTGCATGAATTGATTGACATAATAAGACTGATGAAGTCCAAAATAAGAGATTCGAAATAAGTACCTTGGTATGCTCAATTGTTGTTTTCCTGCAACTTAGTATTTCGATTCTTTCCAAGTGGTATGGAATCCAACATGAATTGTTGCAGATCGGTATATTCCTTCAAATCTGAAAATTCTAGAGTATCGAGCCTCTATATTATAACGTTCATCGTCCATGTCTCATGTCATACATCCTTCAGAGAAACTTTGAAAGATTCACCTACTTAATGAGCGAAGAATAAACATCAATCACATTCACTTATAAGTAATTATCAATGGTAGGCAAACAAACTACATAACAAATATGAGTGATACACCGCCCCTCATTATTGGATATTTATTTAGATGAAGTTGCGTTCCATGCTGTTACAATATTTATTTTGTATGCCTTTACTTTTGATGCATTGATCAATTTTAGCTATTATTGTAAAAAATTACGTTTTCTGTTGTAATTTCGTTGAAACCAGGCTCTTCTATCCTCTCACCGTCCGATTTATCTTCCACATTGTCGTTTTTCACGCAAAGAAATTGAGTCAAGGACCTTCGAAAGTATCACCAGGCTGAGAACAATGGGCTCGAGAGTTTCGAGGACGCTCTATCCCAGAACAAGCTATCCGAACAACCTCCAAGGTGTGTCCGATCGCCGAAAGCCTCTCGTTCATCCGTGATCTTGACATGTCTCCTACACCGGCGACTACATCTTGAAACCGTTGAGAATAGTGGCAGGTTTCGTAATATTATGCTAATATGTCCTTCAATCGATCCTGAAAATATTAAAGAGCTCTTGAAAATGTAGGGAATCGTCTGCATTCGGGGGAAAGTAGTTCAAAATGGAACTGTCATTACAATTCAAGTGACTTAGTTAAATGACATCTTTGTTTCTGATTGTAACAAACATCAAATATCCACTTACAAACAGAACAACTAAACAAAAAGGAACAAACGAATAGGTAGAACGAAATTTGTAGTCTTTCTTTTTAACTGCTGTGAAGTGGTCATGGACATCCCCATCCCATATCATGGTAAAAAATCCATCTTCACGTTCAATGTCTGTTCAGTTGAATCTAGACCCTAGAAAACTGAAGAAAAATAATAAACAAGGTTGATTGACTTTTATTTGAAGGGCAGGTTTGGATGTTCTATATTATGATGGATATGGAATGTTCCTCCTCCCCGTTTCTTGAAAATGCTAAGCTTGAGCTTATATTTGAAGCTTTATAACTTCAGGAGTATCCTATGGGTGTTGCAGGCATATCGCCTCTGTCCTTGGAAGGGGAAACTAGTCCATTGATTGCACCTTCTTGTAATAATTGTACCAAAACATGCCACATTCTTCAAGAGCTTAGCCACAGAGACACTGCTGCATGGAAAACATGTCTTGCTACTTCAGCAACTACAGTTTTAGGCTTACATCTTTCTTCTTTAAAAGTTGTAACTGACCAACCTCTAGGTGAATGGATGGAATCATCAATGAAAGACACAATCGCAAGACCGCACCGAATGGCGTGAACTTCAGAAGATCAGTTAGGTGTACTTTTGGTGATCCTTGATAGAAGCGGATTACACGACTATTCCAGTGTGGGAAAGGTAAAGTAAGATTGGCTTTGAAAATGCAATAACCAAGGGAAGCTCTACTTCTCTCTATTCCAAACCATTAGCAGCGTCAGCCACCAAACCTGGACACCTATAAGTAAAGTCATTGGAAATGCCTTTAAAGCTTGACAGTTTGGCACATCCGTCGTGTCCAAACTCCATGAGGCTTTTCTGCAGACCGATGCATTACTCTTCTGCAAAGTTAGACCTACGAATTCCACGATCTGAGAAATAGGCGTACAGAAAAGAAAGAGTAGTGGGTAGTTCGCACTATAGGGAAGTAGGAGGGGTTGGACGCTGCACTCCTTAATTCAAATATCGCAGACATGTAGAGTGTGAAATCTGTCATTTGACTGTTGCCTTTCCCTTTGCTATTAACTACTGCCTTGAATAATTAACTTCTAATTGACTCATTCAATCTTGAAATCTACATCTAAGTGAATAATTAGTAAACCCCGGCGCAGTAACAATTTGTTGATTTGTCTCCATTACGACCAGGAAGGGTATTTACATTTCTGAGATCAAGTGAGGGAAGATAGATGGGAGGATATTTACAAGTCCCCGGCCTCCATGCTCGCAGCCAAAGGCTTGATTCCAGCCTATTTACATTCGACCATCCATTGTTCTTGTGGTAAATGAAAATTCATAACTTTCCCAACGAGCCATGGAGTTGAATTGAAATGTTTGTGAAATCTTCAGTTTTGAGGCGAGTGAGATTATCTATTATCATCTAGAAATGGATCTATGATCAATGGGTGATTTTGTCCCTGAGCTGATGTAGAGTTTTCACAACCTCGAAGTCATGCGAGTCCAACAAGGTTCATCTTCAGGCGTTTTCACAGAATACTTAAGAAAATAAATTGCAGAAAAATATATCTCTGTAATTACACTCGTGAGATCTTAATCATCTTCTTAAATACCTCACACATACATCATCGTGAAATCCTTCAACTATTATTATTGTCATCAACACAATTATTACAAATTAACAATCATTTTATTGATAGATAGATAGTTTATTTACATAATTTTACATGTTTCATTCTTCAACTGAATGATAACCAACGACCGGGCTGGATAGTGTAACACAGCCCGGAGTTGGTTCTGACTTCTAATTTTTATGAAGCACCTATAACACTATATTTACACCACATTAATGATTAAAATTTAGATTCCATTTCATTGGAATGATGTACTTAGTTGCTATTATTTATATTGCTGTTGGTGTTATAAAATCAATCATTTTCGTTTATATATCATATTATCTTATCATATGATGTCTTATTATTTTACAAGTTTCTTTTTTGAATAGCCGTTAACTACTTATCTCATTAGTCTCCCAATTTTTTCATATTCTATGAAAAATGTGTGCTTCTATGTGTACTATTGATGGACAGTTAACAAATTCAGATAATGAAATAACGTATCGCAGTGAATGGCGCCTGGTCTTATTGAAAAATGTAATTTATGACAGTTTTTCAAATTGATACAATCTTAAAAATTGTATCAATTTGAAAGTGATTGAGTGGAGTTATGATTGTGAGGAATATTGTCCCACCCCGCTTCGCAGTAATATGCTTTGACCGCATTGAAATGCCCGTTTAAATTTAAATTTAACTTATCTAAAAGATTTCATTCTTCATGTTGTGCATAACATAATAATGTAAAATATATAAGTAATTAAAAGCAAAAATGTGGGTTTTAATGTTTTTTTTTAGAAACATGGGAAATTGGCTTGTCATTTTTTAGTAATTTTCGACACGAAATCGAGTTTCAAATCCTTAGAAATTCACCCAAAGCAAATAAGCAAAATTTAAACCTAAAAGCGACCCCCAAACTTCAGAATGACAAGGGCAATCACGCATTGTTCGAAAAAGTAATAAACCCATGTAATATTCACTCAGTAAAGAATGTCTCTGTACACCCCAGGAATGTGTCATTATTCAGGCAGGCTGATTCGGACATCTGGGTTCCAGCTGATATATAACATTATTTGTCTGATTTGGAATCTCGAACACAAGAGCCATTTGTTTTAGAAAAGGGGAAGAACAAAGTCTCCTCAAACAAACTGGAGTTCTTGTGAAATAGAACAGAGTCAAATCAAGACCCTCCCCCCGCAATAGCAATTACCAGAATCATAAAAATTACAGGATCAGCATTTTTTCCGGTCACAGTCATGGACGTCTCACATTACAGGCAATAGAATTGATCCAGGTTGGTAAAGGGTTAATACAAACATGAGAATAGACAATAACCGAATACGAATACGTTCCAAATCATTCTATGACCGAAGATGGAAAGAAAACTATAAGTGCTCTATAATAACAACTTTCAAAAACAGAATTCTTAAACAATTTTCTTGATTCGTTACCGTTATTGCTCGTGTATTGTTTTGTATGTACTCCAGATAGGTGTCCATACAGGCAGGTGCGTGGCACGAGTGCTCCTAGATACCACCCAGTATGACTCAGAAACTTGTCGATTGTTGGAAGTTGTCAAGCAAAAAAGAGGGCCCACTATTAATCCATTTTTTGAGCTCGGTTCTCTACTGTCTTTGGACTGTAAGAAAACTTTTCTGACTTTATCAAATGAATTCGTGTACGTTTGATGACAATTGGAAGTTAGAAAATTGTTCGACTCGAAATACGCTATTTAAGACCTCGGTAAACACATTCTTAAAATTATTATCCGATTTTTCTTGGGGCGTGAGGACCAGCTACAATATTCGTGAAAAGCCAAGTGGGTGAAAACATTTTTTTACAGAGTGTAATTGCCGTCCTGTCTAAATGCTGTATTTGTCATTAGATTGCCGATTTAAAGAAGAATTCATATATGCTTCTTTGTCAATCATCAAAATTTAATGTTAAAATGATGTATATAAATCCGTGCGATTGGGACAGGATCCTTATCCAGTCGTTTATTAAATCGCGATTGATTTTATTGGCCGACTTGTGGAGCCCACTTGGGAAGTTAAGGATTGCCTTACTTGTCGTACTCGGAGTTTATTCGCTAATGGTCAATTAAAGAAAGATCGATCTCTCCATCCGATAGTATCGCGGGTTGTGAAACCAGAACGTCTAGACGAGGGAAGGTCAGTCACCTTCTTCTGCGCCCTTGTGAGCTCAGCAAAATTACACCTGCCGACATTCCTTTCTTCGCCCGCAGCGAGTTGCCCAATTTCGGGTTGTTATGATTAACATTCCTTCCACGCCGTGTACGGTAAGATTACTCTTGAACATACGATTTAATGGAAAAGAGCATGAAAGTTATCGTGGAGAGAACTACGAGATGGTAGGAGGTTATGAAAGAGTTAGTTTTGTAATAGAGGAAGTTCACTAACTAGAGGAAGAAGATCTGCACGTACAAGAATACTACCGTAAACCGGGGTCACTTTGCACCACTTTTTCGGGGTTTTCTGATATTCCTCGGGCTGAGCATCTTCAATCGAGCTGTGATTTTAATATGACCTAACTGTTCTATTCACTGTTATCAACCCACTTCAAAATTCAACAAAAGTGCAACAGTTTTTATCAAATAAGCTGGTTTCTGTGGTGCTCAAATTACCCCGTGCGGGGGCAACTTCGCACCACCCGATATTTTTCCTTTGAACAACCTAGAAATGAAGGACCGGTGCCATGTTACCCCCTACTCTTGCCTCATGAAGACTCTCAGAACCTGCCTTTATCACAAACAAACAAAAAAATTCAGTGAAACACAACAAGAGATTACATTGTGTAGCTATCAATCGGTGGACACAGGTATATCAGATCGGACCAGAATGAGCTTCCTATCGTTACTTTTGTTGGTAGGACACCGATTTGATTTTGAAATCCAACTGAGGTGCAAAGTTGCACCTTGAGTGCAAAGTTACCCCGGTTTACGGTATTGCAAAGGAAGAATAGGAACGATCATACATTCCTTAGAATGTTCCCGAAGGGGATCAAAAACTGGAATCTTTTCATGATGAACGACGGATGTTTTTAAAGCAATCAAATTGCTTTATGGAGGTTTGCTGTTACTGCAGATCATCTTACAAGATCTGCAATACGACTGAGTTCGACACAAAGGAACGAGGAAATCGAGGAAACAGTCCAGAATATTCCAACTAGAACGTTGGTTGGTGAAGCTGCGAGGCTCTCTCCTGGGACTAAATCACCGCCTATTTCTCGTGACAACAGACAGAAGGGAGGATTGTTCCACGTGTAACTTGGGGGCGATGGTGGATGTTTATCATTTTCTTAGGGTGTGTCCCTTGTTGGGAGAGGTCAGGAGCGCCTGTCTGGGTGCATGAATGCTTAGTACGGATCGGGTTGTGTAGCTACCGAATGGCGATGGCACCTAGTGGTGCACAGTGGTACAGAATCGAAAAAAGTTCTAGAACTCGGATTTTCCAAATATTTTATCCACAGTTGCTAGCTCCAAATATGTTTTTCATAACCTCTGGGGATTTCATTTCTCGAGTTTCAAAGAGCTGACTTAGCAATTATGGGGATATAAACAATTGCGACTTTTTGCTCCCAAAAAATTAAGGAACTCCCTTCCAGTTTCTTCTTTTGACTCAACAATCATAAACATGTAAATTTTGGAGAGAAAAGTTTTACATAGGAACTAGAAAAAATTACTTATATAGGTACCAAACGAAATTTTAAATTTATACCAATATAAACTTCGATTTTTCGGAAGGGGAAACGGATTTTCTCCCATACTGGCCTAAATAAATTCAAATTGAGGTTACTGTTGGAAACCCGAGCCGACAGGTGATTGACAAAACCAGTAATTTCCCAAATTTGAAACACCTTCTCTTTAGGCTAATTTTTTACTCGTTAAACCTAAGCCCTCCACGGAATAATTTTAGTAAATAAAAACCATTGGCTAATTCTAGCAGTTTGACATCTCATCCAGAACGTTCCAACCCTCCTAGACAAAAACTTTCTTGGCGTTCATTCAGAGGTCTTATTCTCCCCGGTTTCCATTGTTTTATGCAATGGAGACATCTTGGTTGTGTCACCATACAAATCCACGTAGAAAATTGCGCAAACTTGTCTCCTAGCACATTCCCAGAACCCTTAATTTTGCCTAAACAAACATGTTTTCGACGGGGAAACGAGATTTTCTCCCATACTGCCCGGAGTAAGTGATCAAGCAACAAAGGAAATTGTAGGTCTTCTTACTGGCCACTACCCCCTTAGGCACCACCTAAACATCTTGGGTAAGGCCAGGACAGTAGAATACCGGTCTGCTGCGAAGAGGCGGAAACAGCAGAACACATCCTCTGTAATTGTCCTGCTGTTGCATCAACTAGATTCCGTCATTTCGGGAAGGGTGCCCTAATACCCTCTGATATTGCCTTGGAAACCTGGAAAACCTCCTACACTTTGTGAACAAAGAGGTTATTAAAAAGGTTTTGAATTAAAATGGGAACAGCGTCACAATAGATCCTAGTGGTCTCAGTGACCAGGGGTTCCTCCCATCCCTTAATAAAAAGTGATCAAGCTAATACTGCATAAATCAACCATTGATTTTATTTCTAGCTTCCTAATGAAGTTATTGATCGAAGATCACAGGTGATCCATCAAAAGGGTTATCTAGGTTGAAAATTGCCAACTTTTGTGTTTCAATTTGTCTAGTTTTTCACGGGAATATTGCAGACATGATTCATCTCCTGGGAGAAAAATTCGTTCCGTTTGAAGCCCACAAGCTTACTGAAGCTACGACAAAAACAAGGAATTATCCGATCTCTAAATTGGTAATTGGTAACGACGGCCAATAAAAACAGAGATGGGGCGGCTCCGCTTCCACAGCGGTAAACAACCTCGAAATCACCCCCTAAGGGCCCCGGCCCATTAGCTTCAGTCGGTTCTCCTATCGGCAAATGAAGGTTTTTCCGTCCTCTACTTTTTACAAACACATCAATCTGGAGGGAGTCAAATGATGGTGGCCCAAGTTGGGGTGTCCCACGCTGATTTGACTTGCAGGTTAAATAAGACGCCACAACTCCATCGCATACAACACACCATTTTTCAGATTCAATTTCCTTTCATTTCATCTAGGAGTTAACGAAATGAAAGATGAAAATGAAGATTCCTCACCAAAACACATTACGGTATCCGATATAGCGATTGGCTTCTCGTATGCATTTATTTAAAACAGGCAAAGATACCACACACATAAACAATTTTACTCCCCACGTCTAGGAATAGTGCTGTGGGGAGGAGTTGCATTACAACACTGCCAGTCAATCCAGTCATGTCAGGCAAGATATTGCTCGTTATAATACTCCTTCATTTCTTCTTTAAATCTAGACAGTGAAAGAATCGAACTTAAATTATCCGGCAATGCATTGAAAAATTTGAAAAGTTTTATAGATATGGATAGTTCCCTCCTCCCGTTTCTTCAAACAGCTAATCCTGAGCTTAGGCCTAAAGAGGTATCCTCTTTGTGTTGCTGGCGTATCGCCTCGGCCGTAGAAGGGGTAACTGTACATCCATCGTCTCCTTGTCCCACGAGTCATGCACAACCCGACTCCTACGTGTTCCACAACTCATTTCCGACCAAAAGTGCCACTTAGCCTTTTTTTTTTTTTTTTTTAAGTTTTTTCCTCGTTTCATGTCATTCGTCATAACTCCTTCAATCAAGGAATTATTTGGTGCGATTTACGATTTTTTCCTATGTTTTCGATCTTATGTCATTCAAACTGTCATAACTCCCTCAATTGAGGAGATAGCTCAAATTTGATGACACCAGCTTTCCAACAGTGTAGTCGTTTTGGTTTTAAAAAATATTTTTAGCTAAGGAAATGGTGTTTAACTGCAGGAAAACGTATGTTTTCTGTTAATGTTGAGGTTTTTTCAAAAGTCAAAAGTCTTGAGAAAAAAGGTTGGAGGCGGGATATACGTAACTTTTCTCGCTGAATCGAATGGTGACAACGTCAGACCTCTCAAATGGCGATTTGAGTTAGTTTTGTTGGATGCAAAAACCCGTTCGAATTTAAACAGCGTCTTCGGCATTTCTAAGCTGTCCAGCCAAAGTCGGGATAATCGAAGAGCCGGAAGACCGCTGTCGTTTATGTACATACGATTGATTGCGATGGGTTGCATTCATCATTTTGCTGACACTAAGGACCCTTATCAAACCAGGCTTCCGAACCATTAACAACTCTTCCCTTTCGTCTCTTTCCTCGCCGTATTTCCGCGTGGTTTTCCTATTGCAAATTTTTAGCATGGTGCGCTGTAGCTATTGAACATAGCTGGTATTATTTCCTACGGTGTCATTAAAATTAAGGTATCTCCAAAATTGAGGGAGTTATGACAGTTTTAATGAAATAAGATTGAAAACACGAAAAAACTCTTAAATCGCGAATAACTCGGAAACAAGGCCTCTTAAAAAATTGCTAGGAAGCACTTTTGGTCGGAAATAAGTTGGAACACGTAGGAGTCAGGTTATGCATGACTCGTGGGACTCCCTGTATATATAGTAGCAGAGCGTGGTTACGAATCACTCAACCATCAAATTCTCTAAAATTGATTGTCCATGACGGCCATTTCTTTCTCATAGGTAAACGGACAAAACGTATTAACCATTACTTGTTAAAAATTAAATGTTTACGCCGACTCCGGCTACTGCGACCCCCCTCATTCGTCATGAAGTTAGCGCGACAGAGCCGCAATGCATATCGGCTCATCCATTTGAAGGCGTTGAGGTTTTCGGGAACACGTCTCATGACATTTTTGTAACCCGGATCGTTATAACCAGCTTACATGTTACAACTTTCAAGATTAAGAATCTTTCAAGGTCATTTACAACATATTTGTGCCACATCCAAAACTTTTCAATGTAAAACCATTATTACAGCAGATTCCTTGGCTCAACTACGACAAGATAAGTAAGTTTTATCATCGCTGAAAATTATTATAAAAAGGTTTATTGTTTCTGTACGGGATTACCATCCTACGTAAATACATTGGACCAAGTCTCTGTTGCATTGTCCAAAACTTCAAACCCTGTGATTGTGATAAATAAAAAAAACTCTATTTATATTTTAGCGATAGATCAGAAAGCACTCTAGAGCGCTAGAAGTTGACGTTATTTTTTTCACTTGACGACTTTTTAATATTTCAGCCTTTGGATTTCACCCTTAAGGGTTAACAGGATTGGTGATGCCGAGAATTCTGTCCCAATGTGATTTTTTATCTTAGTTTCATCAAGTTTGGCCCAGCAGTTTCGAAGAAAAGCTCCGGACGCCGGGCCAAGGTCTAGAATCAGTGAAAGGCCGTAAAAACCTCTTTTCTCCGGAATAATTTAATGAAACTTGGTGCACCTTGGTTTTGGTATACGTCGAATCCAAATGTGAAGTCAAAACAATGGAAATATGCTTTCGGGGCACCGTTAGAGGTACAAACCTGAAAATTAAGCTTCAAATGTTTCTATGAGTAAAATACCACCTCATCAATAGGTATGTTCCAAATTAGTGCAATATTTTTTATATCAACACATGAATAGTATCCATATTTTTAGAATTTACAATCCTCTGCACTACCTGACGATGCCAAAAGTGTGGTGAGGGGGAGGGGGGTTGTGATGCATTGAGGCAAGTTTAGGTCTTCCGCGTTGGAAGTCGCGAACTTTGAAATACTGTAAAAGGCTCTAACTGTTAACTGCTTTGAATGTTACAAGGTCTTCACTGTACCTTCTTAGCTTTCCAATAAAATTCATTGCAGACTGTAGCTTGATGCAGCTTTTTTAAACTCTTCGATAAGTCATCCTCGAAGCTTCAAGTCGGACGCTGCCAACTATTGCACATAGGTGTATTACTTTTGACTTATTCTACACATCTTGAAACGTAAAACTTTAAATTTTGAGGGGGGAGGGGTTGAAATTGTTTTTGTCTTGCGAATTCCAATGGTTCATTATTGGAAATAAACCAAAATTCATATTTTTGGAAAATCTTTTTTTGCCACCCACGCTTTACTGTGGACAGTACAAGCGGAGAATGGAGGAGATTGTTATTGGAAAATCAACTAGAGCACTGCAATACTTCAGGATACCTACTAAGATTGTTATCCTATTGCAACAGTATTTTTCTCAGGATTCGGCAAAAACTGCTTCTCTCACTGAAATCATTACATCTCTGTTATTCGCATCCGTTTCACCTAAACCTCCACAACAATATGATTTCCCTTAGGCGACACCGATATTCTCGCCAGATAGCCTTGACACCTTCTCCGAGGAGAAGCGCCCCATCGGAGAAAAACACGGCAGTTCCCCATTCTTCTTTTCTGGAAACTTTCCAAAAACTTTGTCCAAAGGGGACAGAATGCAACCGAGAAACTCGGCAAGCAGAAGAAATCCTATTCCGCCTCCGCTCGTAGCAACTTTTATTTTACGAGTCTTTCCTCCTCGGTTTTATTTCCTCCCGCTGCCATTTTAAAAAAGACGGAAGGTAATAAGTCGCGAAATGTTGGTAACTAAATAGGGAAAAGTGGAAACTCTGGTTTCGGTCAAAGAACAACATCGAGATAAGAGATCTGGTTTGCACTGAAGGCTTTGTAGTAATTTCAAAATATTCATCTATTAAATTTTTATTGGTCCTACCGGTGCAATGACGTCCGAGACAACCATAGCTGTCGAAACATTATGATTACTGCGTTCGATGTAGACCTGGTCGGCTTCTGGATGAATTTTAAAATTTGTAAAGTTTTGAATGAAACTGAAAACGCCTGTTATAATGATACTATTGTGACTCGAGAGAACTTCAAGTAGGGGTTTTGATTTTATCCTTTGCGGCACCTTCTAAATATTTAACAATTAAAGTTTTATGGACCCTATTGGTACATCCACGTCGGTGACAACCAAAAATTAGTCCCCCCCTAAAAATTAGTATACGTTTTAAGATCCGTGGATTCAAAATGTCCGTCCGCAGTAAAGGCCATAAAAAGCCCTAAATTTCTAGTAAAAAATCCGTTCTTTTGCACGTAGATTCCAGGATCTGGTAGGTCCTAACTTCTAGGTACCCCAACCCCATCATTCGCACTGATACTATAGGCCAAGAACTAGTCAAAACCGTGCTATTTCTGTCGGTTTTACTTACAAAGGCCACTGAGGTGTCTTATTCTACTTATTCAGGCCGAAAATTCGACTGGGGTACGCTGCAGATCCGTAGAAATTCAACCATAGCAAATAATCTCAATTTCTGAACCTGAAAATAACCCCAGAAACATCATAATGGCACGAACAATCGCGGATTATTCAAATATGAAAACCCACGAGTTAGAATCGACAGCGTTTTGTTTCTGAGGATGATGATATTTGGATGATGTAGATTGTTTGATTTGAGCTTAAAATGTCCCATGATAAAAATTAATAGTTATTTGACAAGTGTCAAATATATCGAAGTAGAACTTACGACCACTGTAATCCAGGAATCAGTGAAACAAACAAAATTGACGATATGTGACCTGATACCTATCAAAACTTATCACGAGGGTCCGCCACTAGCCGATTTCCGTCACAACGATGTTTCTAGACGGTCGTTGCTCTCGTGCCGAAAATTATCTCCTAGTTCGGATTGAAGAGCGTGTTCCAAGTTCACGCTGCATTTGCATCGTTGAGGTATTCGAAAAACCCGTTTCATCGGTTTCGTAACCCAGAACCGGTCGTCGGGGTTCAGTGACCACCAACACGAATGAAGTTTTGGCTATTCGGCCCGCAACATCCAGAGCAATGGACGTTGTAATAGGTGTCATTCTGCAGTAGTATGGTAAATAATGGTCATCGTCAGGAAATTGATTTTGGTTTATTATTGTCAATTCGTTGGTAAGTTTGTACTTTCCCCGCTTGAACCGAAAAAGGAAATATTGCAATCAGTATTTGAGGAAGAAAACAACAGCAGTTTTGGAGGGACATGGATTTGATGTCATCAGATATTTGGACGGTTGTGAGTGAATCTGCATCGCGTTGATTCTTTCATGTCATCCTATTGGATAGAATGAGAATCAAAAGGCATTTTAGTCAGTGACTATTGAAATGTTTATGGAACCTAAGTGACAACTGAGACTACCACGGTTTGATGAGAAGTAATCGTGATATGGTGTGGACTTTTTCGTTGGTCCAAAAATGAAAAGCGTTTGGGGTCGAAGAGGTCACATTCTATGCCACAATGTGGTTGCCAATCAGATAGCAAATCTTCTTAATTATTCTAGAGGTAGTTGTGGGACAATTGGTCTGTTAGCTATTTCGTTGGCGTAAAAATTAAACTTTAAAGCTTCTTGTAAAGAAGCGATATTTAGTCTCGTGATCACATTTTACGTTAAAATGTGGATTCCAAGCAGTTAGCAAGCGCTCTCAGGTGTTCCAGAGGTTTTAGTGAGACAATACATAACTCTTATCCATTTTGTTGTTGTATGATTTAAACTCTCTGTCATGTAGAGCAGCGATGTTTGGTGTCAAGGTGGGCACATTCTATGTCACGATGTGGTTGCCAAGCAGATAGGAAGTCTTCCAAGTCATCTACCAACTGAGAAGTGGAGAGGAAATGATGATATGACTACCAAGTGACCAGAAGCTAGATCTTGATGCCAAAAAGCTCGGTGAGTCTCATATAACTCAGGATAACCAAGAAGTCAATCAAATTTTGGCCTGGATTGAGCTGGTTGTCAAGTTTGACAGAAATGAATTGCAGCAAGAGTCCAATTATCTCTTCCATGATTTACATCAAGTTCCATCACCTGGAGTGTTTTGGGGACGAAGTGCCATAAAGTTACACGAGTTGGCCACCTCGGCAGAACTTCTTCGACATTTCATCACCCGTGTCTTCTCCCCTCACTCCATTCACCTTCTTCCTCAACTTTCCTTGATCCGTTGTGGTCTTTGCAACGTAAATCAAAGGATGCGGGCCATGATTAAGTTTTGGACCCTAGGGATGCTGCCAAAGATACTCTAAAGATAGTACTTATGCTATACAACCAAAGGTTTAATCGTCTATCACAGCGATTTCCAACCGGGGTACGCGAAAAAGAGGGTACGCGAAAAAAAAGTAATGGCGGAAAAATCAATAAAATTAGTAAAAAATACACAAGTGCACGAAAAGTTGAAATACCTGTTTCCCGCAAATTTATGTAGGCGTAAATAGTAGGTATAAATGTGTGTAATATATCTGTGTAACTACTTAATAATAAAAACTTGTTTGTCAAAATTATTAAAATAGTTTATATTTTAAAGCTCAGCACTATTAATACATACCATACACAACAACCTATAGGAATGCGGGTAGGTAATAGCTGGTACCTAGTGTATACAATATGAATGGAAAAGCGACGGGGGGTTCGTGAGATTGAACCTGATAACCCAAGGGGTACGGGAACAGAAATGAATGACTGGTCTATCAAATGAAAATCGAAACTTCCACAATCCAATTCCACAATAGTTTACCCCTTGCACGATTGAGGGTGAGTTAGTTGAGCTGAAATGTCAACAATGATGAAATTAGTCTTGCGTTCATTTTCGAGGACTTAAGGGGTGTAAGTTCACGGTCTGTGACCTGAATCCACTCTCAAGGCGGAAGGAAGCTAATTGCTTACGCCACTCACGCCTGATTCTGAATCCCGATAACCGGAGTCTCAGATTTATCACCCCTTCTCGGAAGGGATTCTACACGCGACGGATTTTCAAGTGGCTTATCGTTTTCACCCTCCGAGAAATTGGGTGAGCTCGGAATTTCAACCACGTGGCCCTTCGCCGTTCATTGAACTTAATGAATGAGATACTGTAAGTCTGTGTATTTGCAGGTTCCTGCATTGATGAGACCTGAAATTCTAGCTGTCACTTCCTTCTTATTATTCATTTTGAAATGGAGCCTCTTGGAGGCTGATTTAAAATTTTAAATGATTAAAATGTTTATAACTCCTTGTTTCTCAGAGCTCTGAAGTCAATTTCTTGGCTTTGAAAGATCGTTTAAAATGTTTGATTGATGCTGATGAGACTTCAACATTCCTAACTACGATGCTTAGTAGATAAGTAAGATAATTTATAGGGGACGATTTAGGATCAAATCCGCAACACACCATTTTTCTGGATTCAAACAATAAACGTCAACCAAGTTGGGTGTGGCATTTAGCTTCTTCGTGGAGGTGATATGTCTCAATGGATCATTAGATTGATTTCAATAATCTTAAAAGCTGTAAAGTTTAAGCTTGTTTAAGCAATTCATGTAGAAAATTTGGAGGATAAAAATCAACACCCAGAAGACAAGCATGGTCTGTTTCACGTACAAACGGTCTGTTGTGATACCCACACTATACCTCTTTGACCAAACTATAGAGTATGCTGACTCAGTGATGTATTTGGGTCTTAGGCTGGACAGCCGTTTGACCTGGAAACCCCACATCAGCTACATTGCGGTTAGAGTGCGTGAGAGGATTCGCCAACTGTACTTCCTGCTTTCAAGTCAAATTCTACCTCTTCACGTGAAGCGTTTACTCTACCTGTCGTTACTTAGGCCGATCTGGCTATACGGGAGTCAACTTTGGTGCTCGGCATGCAAATCACAAATAAAACGCATTGAGACAAGCAAGAGCACTGCGAATACTGACTGGGGCACCATGGTTTGTCCGTAACGTAACAATACGTTCAGACCTCCCAATCTCAACAGTCACTGAGTCCATCTCCAAGTCCTAAACGCTTTAGCGGAATGTATTATATCCCACCCAAATACTCTTGCTCGAGACATGCTTTCAAGTCCAAGACCTCATCGTGACTCTAGACGATTAAAACGCAAATGGCACTCGGATCTCCTGGGTTCCTGATGCTCCTCTGCTTATGAACCATTGTACATATATTGTCAAATCTATTCAGTGCTCGATTTTTCTTTGTTTTTTCTCTCTACAAACTCTGTTGTTGTTTTGTTATTGTTAATATCTTTTCATAGTCTAATACGATTAATGCTTTACATTACATATATATAGATTTATACATTTTCTTTTTACTATAGTTGTCACATTTAAAAATTATAATTGTATTATGTTGCTAATGGGCAACGTTAAAATACCTCACGTGTCATGTGAAAACTGTATAACGAAATATGCTCAAACTTAATAGTGATTTATCACAATAAAGTTCCTCTTTGAAAAAAAAAAAAAAAATGTAGAAAATACATAGGAGCAAATCCACCAAGTTCAAGGACCCGACATCGACGCCTTCAAAAGTTGAGTTGATATGAATTGCGGGGCTTTATCGCTAATACGTCAGCGGGTAGAATAATGACGATATCGAGTGGAAATTGATGAGAGATTATTAAAAAGGCTTTGCAGACAACTTGAGAAAATGATGCTTTGTGGCTTTTTACTGATCCGCATCTGCGCCAGCTAATTATGATACTGTCGTGTTGGAATAAATGCGAGATCATTAGACAGTTCTCCCACAAATACAATGCACGCTGTGTAGATTTGAAAGAAATATTTATACACCTACAGCAAAACCGATAAGCATCCCAAATTATTCAGCACGCTCTGAAACGCTAGGAGCAAGGAGAAATGTCACTTTGGAGAACAATAAATAGTTCGCCTTTTTTGATGATCAGACACTGTAGTGAGGAAGTTTATCATTCAATAGCCTTCTGTTAACGAAACCTACATTATTGACAATAGTAAAATATCAAAAACTTGAAATGTGAGGATCATGAAATTTGTAGAGAGGTTTGTGAATTCTTGATGAGATGCCACCTATTTGGTATTCAAAAAGTGGTGTTTTTCCGGTTTCGACGGCGATTGTTGACCAATACATTTGAATGGAATACAGATTTCCTTTTGCCAATGGGCGATTCATCTTTTTCGGCTTATACACTTATTATATTGGTATGCAATTAGCTCCAGTGGTCAATATAATGAATAACCCATCGTGGGAATGGCCTTCATTTCTCCCGATGAAAGACCGCCACAATCACCTGAACCTGAGCCCGGTAGAAAATGAGTCAAGAACTGGTTGAGGATTCACATCGACAGCCCTCACCAAGCCCAGAAATTGCGACAACTAAAACCAGATGCCACCCAGTCTGAGTGCCCACCTTAAAAGCACCTCTCAAGGCCAACTCTCTCGAGCTGGCGTTTGTGTAATTTAGACGTCTGTGGACTCCGTGATCGGGTCGGTTGTTATTTGCACTGCGATTCTTCCTTGGCGAATGTCGTTCAAGGCTGCGCAACATCATCCTCATTACCTGCTCGGTTATTTCCGACCCCAGTAGAATGTTTCGAGGTGAATAGATGTTGTTGCCGTTACGAAGGCAAAAATGTTCTTTTGCAAACTTGATTGAAGTCCAGAAATGTCTGCGGCCTCAAAAATTACGAGTTAACCATAATTGACTCCCAACGAATGAACACAGAAAAGCAAAATTTCATCGTAATAGTGAATGGAATTCGTGGCATAGATGCCCGGTAAAGATGGTATGAATTAAAGGCCCATCATGACACTTTCATTTACAGATTGTCCAAAAACTAAAAAGTGTACAAAAAATCTCGTCCGTTATGGCAAACAGAGCTGATAAACAACCTAGCAAACCAACTATAACGGCTGTTTGATACGTCATAAAATGTGATGAAAAACTGCGTAAAAAGTCTTTGAAAGAACCAAGTAATCAGTGCTTGACTGAAGGGAGTTTACTAAGTGGTCTTGATTAAGAAAACGCACAGGCAGCAATCGACTTACTTTAGCAATGACAATTGAACACACAAAAAGTTGAATAAGTGGGTAAGGGTTTTAAACCAAATACAGATTGAAAATCTTCCATCACGATTTTAGAGGCCTACCATCGGATTTTTCTGAAGTCTGGTGTGATGCTCGCACACCCCTTGTAATCTGGAAGTTTCTATTTGAATATGGACCCCTTGGAAGAAGAAAACTATCGCTTCAGTAGTGAAGCTTACCAAGTACTTATCTCGAGGTTATAACAAGTTTAATTTTAACTGTAGCTTCTACTGTTTATCCTACGGATATCCTAAACGGCTTACATCGTTGTACGTCCACCAATCATCGACCTTAATGCAACATGAGGGGTCAGAACATTGCACCCAAGCTCTACTACAATGTAACGTGGAAGTGATGGAATTGCAAGTTGCCCCTTCCAGGGGCTTTGCACGTGCAACAAGGAGGCTCATAGGCATCAAGTTTATGCTCAGGTGCAGTAGCTTCAAGAAACGGAATATGGGAAGTATCCATATCCATCAAACATTATGCTGCTATATGCTAGGATCTATATGCAAGACCGCAGCAGTAAACGTAGTACAAGCAATTTCTGAGGTATGTGATTCAATTCCAGCCTAATAACAACTATAATGTGATAATACGAAATGTGCAATACAATCGGCCGTATAGTCAATTTCTGGGGCAAGCGAGAGACCAGTAGGAGGTATTTGCAGATGAACCATTCTAGAGGCTTGCATGGGGGGCGGGGCTCTGCCTTCCTTAGTCATCCGTGCGGCTTGGAATGTATTAAGGGTTGTAATTATTGCTTTACAAGTTGACTGCGGGGCTTCTGCTACAATCGATTAGCAAAACATCCATTTTCACTACAAGGGAACTGGTAGACCAAGTCCGAATGTTGGTATTTTGGTGTGAAATTTTCGGAGAATAATTCTTGGGGAGAAATGTTGAAGAAAGTGGAATAAATTGAGGATTAAAAGCATCTTTCGTAAATCAGTATGTCCGCGTAGTTCCTATTAAAGCGACGACATGAAGGACAATCCAAGAGATAATACATCATCTTGTCTCACTCCATGAGAGGTGTGTTATTTTGCCGATTTTCCCCTAGTAGTTACCTACAACGAGCAATAATAGTAGTTATGTAACACACAAGGCAAACCACATGTGTGGAAATGGTGCTAGACTAAACGGTTAGATGCGGTTTGTACGTTGAAGACGATAAAAACGGGTGCAAAAACGAGCTAATCAGGTTTGTACGGTTGGTTCTTTCACACTTTGGAAACTTCCCATTCCAAATCACTATTATGCTTTGCTATTTGGTTTTTTACGAGATTTTCGAAATTTCCTTTTCTTCAAGTTGTTGAGGAGTGCGTGAGCAGCAATGTGATTATAGGACCACAATGGAACAACAAGCCATGAAGACCCATTCGTTCAATATGTTAGATCCGGAAAAGGCGTGAAAATTGGATGTTTCCTTATGCTTTTTACACGATGGAATCGCCAAAACCGACACGTGATCTCGCTGAAACTAATTTTTTGGCGAATCCCACCAAAATACAGCTGTTTAATACAGATTTAGGTTAATTTATGTTAATATTTGATGGCCGTTGCGATTTGCAGAAAAAGCTCCCCTGGGAGAAGGGATATTATTCACTTTAAACCACACTGCAGTACATTTTGGCAGCAATCAAATTCACATTATCGAATTACCATGAAACTAGTGAAGATTGCAGATGTAGGTATATACCTAATGGAAAGTAGCAAAATTTATACAAGTTTTCATGAATTGCCTGGACTTTGAGATTCCATTACTCATGAGCTACCAGGTGTAATGGAAATTACCTAAATATATGCAGCTTATACATTTCCTGGACTCAGTCTCAACAGAATATTACGAGATTATGCGTATTCTCGCATAATGTGGTGGAGGTTAGTAGGTGTGCTCCGCCAAATACGCTCACAAAGTCAGAGAAAGAACACCACCAAGTAAACGGGTTGGTTCTATTGCCTGCTCCTAGAACTAGCTGCCTTCGTCATTACCGATTCCCATGTTTATATCTGGCTATAGTTTGTTGGATATCATACTAAAGGATGAGAGGATGGGAGTGTATGCATAGACAGTAATTTACTCTGCCAACTAAACTGTTTGGTTGTCATTTCTGCTACTAGAGTAAGCTTCCGACGTCATTTCTGACCTGAGATGAATCTGATCTGAGATGGATAAGGTAACTTATATAGGGTACATGCACATACATATGGGTGGGAGGGTGACTTGCAAGCAAAGACAGTGATCCACCCTACCATCTAACTATTACTAACCTAGCCTTCTCTTTTCTTGAAACTGCAACCCCTGAGCATTACTATTACATTGTGCTTTCCAGCTTCAAGGGTATGTTCCGAGTGTTGCAGGTACTCCTTAGACCCTGGAAGGGGAAACTAGTCCATTCCATCGCATCCTTATTTTAGAGGGAACAAAGATAAAACCATATTCATGCACCTGAGTAACCGGGTTAGTGGGCTCACTTGTAAACCTTTTAGTCAGAATCAGCCAATGGCGGGACATTTGATTAAGAAGAGGTACCTATTTTCAACTCTACCTACGCATGCAGAGTTGGTCTCTATTTTTGCTTCCGAGTCTACCAAGGTAGCGGAAGCATTGTTTACACTTTCGGAATGTGAAAATTTTTTTGTCTCCAAAATCAAAAATTCCACTCGAATTTTGCGTTTTAGAACTTTCTGAACAATTTTGGTTCCGTGTCTGTCTGTGTGTCTGTCTGTCAGTGTGTCTCTCTGTTTGTCAGCAAATCCTTGTTATGGGCAAAAGTACACGAAGTTATAGTCCGATTTTGATGAAATTTTCAGGTATTGTGCGGGTTGGGGTGTAGATGGTCCCCTATAGGTTTCATGACCCCCGGATCAATAATAGCCTCTGCGCATGCGCAAACGTGAAATCCTTGTTACCCTCATAACTCCGGGAGTTTTTGAATTGACCAATTTCGATGAAATTTTCAGGGATTGTTCGATTTGATGTGTAGATGGTCCCCTATAAGTTTCATCAAACCCGGATCAATAGTAGTCTCTGCTCATCCGCAAACGTGAAATCCTTGTTACACGCATAACTCCGGGAGTTCATGACTGATTTCGATGAAATTTTCAGAGATTGTTCGGACTGATGTAAAGATGGTCCTCGTGAGTAATAAAGAGAAAATTAAGTTTTAGCCTCCTGCATAACAATAAATTTACCCTAATTCAATATTTACTTCGCCTAATTGAACGAAGTTCTTTAGCCAATAATAATTTTCAATGATCTATACAGTCATGTTATGGATACGAGGAAGCTATGTTCACCCACTTGTTTGAAGAAGTTACGAGTCGCTGGTTTTGCGTCAATCCTGAAGAGTTTTGCAATTCAAATTTTCTCCAATGCCAATAAACTGGTATGAGAGACCCTTTAGCTTCCCAGAAAATGATAATAATTCGGATTGAAACACCACCTTCGTACCTTTACGAATTGTACAGAAGTTAATTGTTCAAGTATGAAAATTTCGTACCTGTCGCATCAATAGTTCTCTCAATGGTGTGAAGGTTGGGATGGTTTGCTTACCTGTAACAAGGTAAAACATGCAAATTAATATGAATTCTCAATCGCGAAAGAATTGCAATATGATAATTCGTAAATAATCAGGTGCAACCGATAATATTAGTTAATAAAGCAACGTAAAATACATAAACAATTAAGATATAAGTATCATCTAGCAATATACAATAAGATGAATGGTAAGGCATATCTGATACCATTTTCGTGTAGGTCAGGCTGAGCCGACTATATTTTATTACACTAATGGCCTGTCGAGTCAAATCGTTTTCACACTCCTGGTTTTGATGGATAACTCCCTTCTCTGGGCAAACCCTCCATTAGGCCGTTGTGTAGAACTCTTGAGAATCCGCTGTAGCCCTAGAATGTTATATTACTGGTTTATACTAAAGATGAAACCTCTGAGAGAACCTATTGGAATTTGAATCAAGCTTCCAAAATTGAAATTACTGAAGAGACCCGGTTTTTGCACGTGAGCGGGAGCCGCATTTGATCCAATTTTAAATGAAGTTATGAGCAATCATTTTTCGTTCATCCTTAAAAGATCCTCAATGATCAAATAAAGAAAGACATTAGAAATTCCGTTACGACTTATCACTTCCGTGCAACAGCCCTTTTAGTAAAGTTGAATTGGTTCAATTTCATAAAATTAACTTTATAACACATACAAATGTGGGGTTGACGTTGCAGATCAAATGTGTGCCATACAATGTACAACGAAACACCCAGCGCTGGCCCATGGTCGTTTTCTTCAACCATCTTAAAATTGGTGGAATTAATTAGCAAGTTATTTACCTCGGGAACCAGCTATTATTCGAATCAATGCCCCGAAGAATATATTAGACCTTGGCACATGAACTGACCATAGGAGAAATTCACGGAGAAGTCAATTACTTCGGGCCTTCAGGTCAAACCATTCCCGATGTATGGCTTTATTTGCAAGCTCGTCTGAAAAGGTTTCCCCCGATAGCGTGGATGATGGATGTGGAAATCGCCTGCATTAGCCGAAGAAAAGGTCCAGATGTAAGCACTGTATGTAGAAATTATTCAATGTATTAACGGAGGCTTATTATTCAATTATCTTGTGCAAAAAATGCGAACGAGGCATATTTTGGGCCATGATTTGAATCTTACTAAGCTCTGTTCAGCCTGTTTTTCAATCTTGAATTCGTGCAAACCCTCAACGCAACTTATGGAGCTAGATTTTTTAAATTTGGATTCGCAATACTATTGTACACGACAAAACAGTTTTTTAAACAGATTTCAAGTTTTTTTAATTTATTTCTTATCCTAAGACACTGTGCTTAGTTTTGTAACTTTATTTAATTTTGGTTTTAGGTCGATTACAGTAATAAACGGTTTTTTTAAAAGACGTATCCATGTTTTCCCTTTCAAGTACCTCCCTAAGAACGTGACCCATATTTTGGTTTTGCACAAAATAGCTTTTAATAGCCATTTTTGTAACGTGAGCTTATGAGGCACACCGCGCCCATCCTAAGGAGGTTCCGAGCCGCGCCCAACGCAGGGTTAAAAATCTCTAAAAATAAAGAACGGCTAAACATCGATAAATATTTATGTTTTTTTCAATGATACTCAACTATGTTAATCAAAGATAGTACTGAAAAATATCCTTCAATTTCAATAAAATAACAAAAAAGTTGGAAAATGCTTTAAAAATTGACCCAAATATAAGTTGGAAAAAGTGCATTTACTGTAACATTTGTACCCTAAAGTGCTCAAATTTTATCACAATTGAACATAATTGTACTCCTTTGACAACATTTGGGTTTTTTTTTCTTAATTCGCACGGATTGTTCAAATACCCCCGTTCTTGCGGATGCAGAGGGTCGTTCGTCTGCGAATGGAGTCGACCGCACAATGCAGGTCAAGGTGGTTCTGGAGGGTCAGATCCTCGTTTCATAGGGCCAAGATATGCCCCTGGAATAGAGAAGGGGAAGATGAATATTTCGAAAAATACTTGATTTAACAGCGATTTTGCTCAAGATTTTGCATTTATGACGAAGGCAGAGGCGTCTTTCACTGTTTGAAACATTATTTTGGAATATGCTGGTAGAACGGATTCTATTGGGAACCCCGGATGTACGAGGAGCGTCATTTGGGTGCGTCATTGAGCTCATTAGCCTCCAGATTCGTCAAGGGCATTTAACGTTTCTTCGTGGACTGCTGTCTCCCAATTCACAACTGCGGGATTGACAACCAGAACTAATCGAGAGAGACTAATTCTCGTCAGACCGTCTCGCAGTGTACAATCACCACACCAACTCAAAAAGAAGAAGTTTATCAGGACTCCGTCGAGCACCGATTCACACCGTTCGGATCAATCAGTCCAAAAACAAACTGAAGGCTGATAATAAATTACTTTCCCTTTTTTAGGTGGTGAAACACCTTCTTTATCTTAGCCGAGAGTTGTCTCGTCGTTAAGGGCACCTGCGAAGACCCAAACCAAATAGAATCCCATTTACTTCTCCCAGTTTTTGCTCCCTCTGTCACTGGCTTTCGGCAACGAGGACATCAACCGAAGAAGCTTGATACGAACAAAAAATATTGACTATTCAGTATAATATGGACTAAACTCCTTGACTAAATGCTTGATTTATAATACGTACTAGATTAAGAACAGAAATATGATTTATACCAATACGAATCCATTTATCTCTTGGGGCAAAAAACCTGAAGTTCGTATCCCTTTTTATTCCGAAATGGGAGCTATCGGAACGGAAAAATGTCTCTACCTGTCTATTTCCATGTGTATTCAATGAAGTAATGACGAATTGTGGGTTACTGAAACTAATTTCCTTCCATAATTAACGGTGCTAATTCTTTCATTGGGGCTTATTATTCAATGATTCATGATTTGAATTTATTCAATCATTGAATTCAATTATTGAATTTCAGGAGGCACACAGATATGATCAGCTGATCAATCCAAATAGGTATTTTGGTTGAGAACCGATTCAAGTGCTCTATGCATATCTCCTGAAATTCAATAATCGCTCTATTTTCTGTGAAACAAGCACACTCCAAAGCTTAGTAGAAATTCAAATCATGAATCATTGAATAATAAACCGCAGTGAAAGAATTTGCAGCGTTTATTGAATAATAAACCAAAATTATCAAGACAAGTTTGACATGGTTTTTTTCTAGCGTAAACTTGAACTTTTTTCAACCTTGAGGCTGTTTTAACAATTTTCAATGTCGATTTACCACCACACCATTTACTGGAAAATGGATCAGCTCTACGGTAAAAATATGTACATTTTATGGGCCTATTAAATTTCAATTTTAGAGAAATTACTGACTGAGAAATTGGTGTTTGATTGTGGAAAAACGTGCATTTAAAAAATGAAATTAGCTACAACTAGTTTCCAACAAAAAGTGCCTCCTGAAGTTTTTTTTAGAGGCTTCGTTTTCGAGTTATTTCACTTTTACGATTACGGTTTCAATCTCCTATTTTTATATTTTTCAACCAGACCTTGAAAATTTTAAAAATAGGAGATTGAAACCTTCTTCAGTGATCAAGTGAAAAATCTTCTTGATCTGAGAGTCGAAAGTCGGCATAAATGATGATATTTCACGCAAAATAAACAAATGTCGGTCATTATCCCGCAAAAATTGAGTCAAATAAAAAACGGATAGCATCTCGTGAATCAGCGTTAAAAAACAATGAAAGTTCATTTGCCACACTTTACAGTTCTTCATCATCCACTATTTGACAAATTTGGGGTTGCGCAACTTTGCGTGCTCGATGAACCGGTTACGCGCAACCAAAAAAATTGGTTGAGGGGTCAAATTTTCATGAAATTTGGCGTAGAATTTGAATCTAGAATAAAAAATAGGGGTTCTCATTTGAAATAAGGAAGTAAGTGTAGACTGCGCACACTGCGCACGTGCGCAAAATTGCGCACACATAATTTGTAAATCCTTGTCAAAAATCATTGGACACGTATTTTTTGGATTTTCAAATATACTGTTTGTATTGAAAATAAAACACAGATTAATATAGATTTAACATCCCTCATAAGTAACATTCTTCGTATACCACATTATATTATGTAAGCGTACTTTAGTGTAAGCGTATGTAGAATAGTACTCTGAAGCCAATAAAATTTAAAAAAAAATGTTAGGTGGGCTACCATGTATAGCCGCTAATTTTATATAATTATTAATTTTAGTTCATCAAGTACTCAGATGAATTATCTCTTATTAGTTTGCAGGTTTCTTTTTTGAATAGCTGTTCACTAACTATGTTCATTAGACATCTAATTTTTTCGAAATCTTTAGTGACTATTTGTATGTCTTTGTATTTTGTTTTGTTGAAATTAGGGAAGGTTACGTAGCAGGTGAATGATATAATAGCACTGGTTATCAAATAATACCTATAAAGATATTAGTTTGAGTTGTGGTGAAATTTATGAGTACAACGGAATACCACAGTTCCGAGTTGTCTGCAGTTGAAGAGTGGTCTCTCAATTTCAGGTAGCGCTTGCTGTACGTATTGAAAAAGGATGATAAATGGTTCGCCGCTCCTCTTTCTATAAAAGGTCCCATCATTCAACACCTTTACCGGCACGTGATTAACATTGGCACAATGGTCCTTGCCTAAATATCCCTGGAGGAAGCTTCCAATCACCGCGGGTTTGCCTCAAAGGGAGGTGGGGAGAGGGCCCGAAACAGCTTTCATTAGCCCATATTGGCAGCAATGTTAGTGCGGCCCATTTAGACAATGGACCGTCACCTGGGCTGTAATGAGCAGAGGTGCGGTTATATGAAACACGATACGTTCGCATTTGAGATGCGGCTAACCTGCATGAGTTGCTGAAGTTACACAACCATTTTCATAAATGTTGAAACAACCATACTAGGTATCATGCAGCTTTTGTTTACAGCAAACAGGCCTTATCGGTGGTAATAAATTTCCGGAAAAATCGCAATTGAAGTTAGAGATGCGTAAACCCAGGTCACCTGAGGGACTAGACGACCTGCAGGTCACTCAATCCAGAGACAAGGTCAGTGGGAGAAGTTCACCAGTTCACTCGTGATTGAATGCGACCTGTAGTTAGCTCCACAGTCCAGTTCACTTCGTGGATGAATGCAACACCTGCAGTTCACTTCATGAATGAATAGGACCTGCAGTTCGTCGTCTCCATTCTGAGACAGTCACCACCACTACCGCTACCTTGTGGCATGACCGTCAAACTCTATTATCTTCGTCATCCGTCAGAACTCGGTAAATGACAGTCATCTTACTGTTCTCTTTTCCTACTCCCTTGTCATTTTTCGAGTCCTTTTGCAGATTTTCATATAGATACCTACTTATTAAATATAACTGACTCCGTGTAGTATCTACCAGTATAGTTTAGTATTGAGTAAATTTGAATGGTGTTGACTCTGCAATGAGAGGAGTCCTTCGTTGACTAGAACAAGACCCGAGCTAATGGCGGATGGGTGAACTGCAAGTCACTTTGTGAAGAACGGTTTGGCAGACCTGCAGGTCTCCGAGTAGTTCGAACGTCAGCCGCAGGAGCCATGCTGTCGAGAACGTTTGCGACCGTCCGAGTAGTTCGAACGTCGGCCACGAGGAGCCATCCTGTCGCTAACGTCTTGTGATGAACTGCAGGTCTTCCCTCCGCAGGTCATTTGGGACAAGTTCACTTGAAAGAGAAAGTTCTTTGAGACAAGGTCACTCACTCACTACCCACCTCAAATTGAAGTTTAGCTCCGTTTCAAACGAGATAGCTCCACCCCAAAGTATTGTAGTGGTCCCAAACTGCGGCGAAACTTCTGTCTGCCTAATACTCCCAGAAAATTTGAATTGCGTAGCGAGATTCTAAAAACCGATTCAAGTACAATCTGTTGAGAAACCCACAGATACTTTCTATTGCTAGGCACAAACAGTTCCTTTGTGATGTTAATATTGTTGACACAAAAATGATTGTGTATTTAGTAATAAGATTTTTCATTTTACGTTTCAAGGTGAGTAGATTCCATAACTGTAATATCCGTACCCCGTCCGCGATAGAATTGATGCACAAAAACTTTTTCATTTTGGGAGGGATTTTGGATGGAACAATCCATTCAAGCGCTGCTCATTCTGGTGGAACTGCCGATTTGCTTGATTCTCTTTTGTTCAATTAAAAACTTTAGTCTAGTTTTGAAAATTTTTTCAGATCATTTTAATTTAACTGTGGAAGGGAGTGAGTGGAGGGGGTAAATCGTACGGATTCGCTGTTTTCTTTTTATCCCTACTTTAGTGTAATAATCCTCTCTTATCCTAAGAAATGTTTTATTAGATGCCAGGAAGGCGATAGGGGGGTAACGTAAGTTGGATTCAAACTCTCCTCATACCATTACAATTTCAATGACCTCTGCCTCGACAGGCGAATAGCGTACCATAATTAGTATTTTCCTGCTGTTACCATTTCAAAGAACTTTCGGATAGTGCGTCTCGTATCCTATGTTTTCCGGGTTTCTTGTTGTTCAGAGGTAAAATACAATATCTCCAATCGGAACATTCCAAAAAATTACTACGAAATCCGTCAAAGTCCACGACAATTTGAAAATTTGAGGTTAGTGCCTCTCTGCCTGCAGGTAGCTAACTTTATCAGTAAAAGTTTGCTTCTTCTCGTATCACGATAGAAGAGTTACGTATTTTTACAGGAGTTATAGTTTGTCTAACCTGTACAATTTAATCTGTAATAACTCATTATGTTTCACAGCTTTCTGCACAGTGTACATTCCATGTCTCTCTGTGGCGATTCATTGTGCAACTTAAAAGGTGTTCTATAGATTTCACAATCGTCATACTACAGGAGCCTGCGCACGTGTGAACTTCCTAACAAATATCTCACGGTCCCAGAAATCAAGAGAACAATTCTTATTATTGTATTAGTTGTGGAAGGATGGGCAGGAGTCGATGGATTGGGAGATGGATTGCCCAATAATGTCGCTTTGACTGGATCTCAAATTCTCAGATCTTAGCGAATGGCAAGTGAACATCACAAAAATAAACCTAAAATTGACCAAATGTGAAGGAAAGTTTGGGTGTTGTGGATTGTAGCGTTTTAACGCCAATATTTACAACGTCAAGTCTCGATTAAATGTATACAAGTAGGAGCTAACGTTTTCCACTTTGTTTCAGTTTTGACCTTACACTCCGATTCAACAGCCTCACAAATCCATTTTCAATATTTAGCCTGTTGGACCACACAAAGTTCCTCAAAATTTGCACAGCATAGTAACCACTCTTAAACATTCAGCCCATGTTACAATACGTAAGACAGGCCCGCCCACTCTTCTCAAAAGTTTTTATTCCCAAGTTCGTCGAAGAACTGCGTTTAGTGATGTTCTAACCAGAAATTGAATTTCCCGAACGGAGATAGAACCACCTAGTGCCAGGGAGCGTGACTCGCCGAGTTTTGAGGGGTTGGGAGCGAGGAAAAATCCGGCTAACAGCGGGATGTATCGAACCAACAGCTTTTTTGAGAGAATCCGTAGTCGACTCAAACGAATGTACAAAAAAAGAATGGAAACGGAAAGCTATCAAGTCAGCTAGGCATGGGTGCTTATTAATCGGAATAATCCACGTTTTGTCTCTACCTTATAACCAACTAGAAGTGTTCGATATTAATTTAGTTTCTCATGAATTTTACTCACACAAAAAAAAAGGTTCATGGAACGATAGAGATGTCCTTCCTTAATTAGTGACTCATTAGGTCTGTCTTATCGAGGTGGATGAGCTCTGGAGAAGCCCTTAGACCAGCGGTTCCCAAATGGTGGTCCGCGAGGTATGGCTAAGGAGTCCGCAAGATATAAAACGCTGCAAATTCTTTCACTGGGATTTATCATTCAATTGGCTTGCGTTCATGATTTGAATTTCTACTAAGCTTTGATTACAAGATAGAGTGATTATTGAATTTCAGGACACACAAATATGATCAACTGATCAATCCGAATGGGTATTTTGGTTGAGAACCGATTTAAGTGCTCTATGCATATCTCCTGAAATTCATAATCGCTCTATCACCTGTGAAACACGCACACTCCAAAGCTTAGTAAAATTCAAATCATGAACGCAAGCCAATTGAATAATAAACCCCAGTGAAAGAATTTGCAGCGTTATCCTAAAAATTTCAGATTTTCTGATTTTTCCTGAAAATTATCAGAATGCTTCAACCCGTGTATCGGCTACAAAGCCTTTTAGGAGTTCACTCCAGTATCCACATTACTACATCACTACATCACTACGTCACTAGGTTACTGATATCAACACAAAAACAATAATAAACCAAAATGACGCGAATGTTGGCACCATAAATCGGGCCACAGATCGGGAATGGTTTGACCTACGGACCTGGGGAGGGGCTCGTTCGATTCCTCGTGGAGTGTTCTCCAAAAAGAGTACAAATTTAGGCCACTTTTACTTTTTTTTAGGATTTTAGGGATTTTACAAAACTACGTCAACCCTTAAAGGGCACTTTAAATTAAGTGAGAGAGCTTCTCAAGAATTGGGGATTGTCGGACCAACATGGATTTTCCTGAAAATTTCAGATCTTTTGCTCCAGGCGTTTGGGAGAAATCTTGGGTACGGCGTACGACGTACGGCGGACGGACGGGAAAATTTTTATTGCAGATTCGGATTCTACACCCCTTGAAACGTAAACCATGAAATTTTCAGGGGGGGTTAGAATTTTTTTCAAGAGCGATTACAATGGTTTATTATTGAATAATAAACCAAAATGATGCAGAAGAGAGTTTACCTGCCCCAATAAAGAACAACGCAGCCGAGCACCTACATCCTAGCCACGACTTTTAGAACATACTTCCCTGAACCTGACCCTGACGATGGTTGGATTCAGAATCCTTTCAACTGTCAAGCAGTTGAACAAATCCAAGGCCTCACAGAAGAAGAACAAGATAAGCTCGTGGATTTGTCGAGCTGTGGTACGATGAAAGACATTTTTAATGGCGAGAAAATAGCAGACGTCTGGGCAACAGCACGCAAGGATTACAAAGAACTTGGAGACAATGCCATGAAAAAAAATTCTTCCGTTTGCCTATCGGTGTGAGCAATCATTTTCTTCTATGTGATTCATGAAAAACAAATATAGGAATCGGCTTGACATGTGGTCGGATTTCAGCGTGAACGTTTCAAGTTTGGAACCCAACATTACAGAAATAATGGACTCTAAGGTTAAATTGAATGTATCTCATTAATTGAAGAGTGAAAATTAAAACCACTTATGTACTTGTAGGTACTTTGTATTTTCACAAATAAATCCTGAGTTGTATGAATAGCATTCGTTCTATCTCTTTTTTTTCACATATTTTGACTCTTTTCAGGTATTTTAGGATTAGGAAATAGTGGGGGTCCTCGTCTTTGTAGTACCTTGATGAAGGGGTCCTTGGCAAAATATAGTTGGGAACCCCGCATTAGACCATGAGTAACACTATTATTGTTCCCTGACATTATTACATCATTATGGGTTAAAAGTTTTCAAAAATGGACCTTTGTAATCGACCAAGAAATCAATTTAAACCCTCCACACCCTTTAAATAATCCGTCCTTCGCTTTTCTTCGAAACTACTGAAATAAAGTTGATGAAACTTGGGTCTTTAAATCACATTTGGGGTCTATTTAAGACTGAGTTCTCCGCATCAATCGATCGGTTAGGAGCTTATGTAGATTCTAGGGTATCTCCTCTGGGTGTTGCAGACTTATCGTGCAAACATTAGGAAGGGAAAACTTGATTATGACATCAAATCCTCGTTATAGAGAATAAAAAGTTAGTTCTATGGGGAAAATTCGAGAGCAATGTCATCAACATAAACCACCCTTACATCAGATCAAGTCTGTGTTGTTTGGAATAATTGATTTTTGCTGATAATCAATCGATTTACTGGCTGCTGTGAGTTTAAGAGGACATTAACTTTGAACGAATGCAAATTTGGAGTTGCGAAATTTTGAACATGTGAATTTTGAACTGCTGAACTGATTTGGTTGGGTTTAATTTGGATAATAAATAGGTATTTGAAAATGATGGTGATTTTCGTATTTCCCTAAAGGGGTGACAAAGGGACTGTGAAGCAAGATCATCCGAATTATTTTCAGGCGTCAGCTAGGATAACGTCAGGGGCTAGTAATTCCCTGAGCGAGAATGCAGCTAAAACTCGTTTGTACATGAGCAGCTATAACCTTAAGAGATCTGTGAAGAAAGCAGAGCAGCTACGGCACCTGTGGATTTAGGGATACATTTTAAAAGAGCGAAGTAGGTTCAGGAAAGACTGTCCGACAGAGTGACAGAATCAAGAGAGAGGATCCCAATTAATCACCTTGGGCTCGTCCGGGCTCATTTATACGGGTGTTCTGACCCCTTCTGCCGTGACCAGGGAAAACCCATAATCCTCGACTCCATGAGTCGTCCATCGTTGGTTTATTGTTAACCAAGTGTTATTTTACAATTGTAGGGGCTTCTCCTAGCATACTAGCATACCGACTAATTATGACGATGATGTACGATTAATCAGAAAAATGTTCCTTTGGGAGAATTTCACTGAACTATCATACATCGTATCTATGTTTAATTATGTTGATATTTGAATACTTCGTGAGTAAAGAGATAGTTTTTAGCAATATTATGCTTCAAAGTACAAATGTAGCAATTTTCAACTGTATTTTCCACTTTCGGTGATATTAAGTACCTTTTTTCGTATTAGATCAATTTCCTGTGCTCAAACAGTGCTGCTCAATGCACTCATTTTTTTATTTTGGGATTCTTGGATTTTTCCACCAAAAGGGAGCACATTATTCGGAAAACGAAAACCGTTATCTGGACATGGTCGTTATTAATCACATTCATCTTTGAAATTGGACACGTAGGTGCTAACGTCTTCGTTATGTTAGATGTCACTTGCCCTGTTGTTAACATCTACCTGACAAGACCTAAATCAAATACAACCCCCGTTTACTTCAAAGTTTTTTTGCTTCCCTCGTCTTCAGGGTTTCGAACGTAGCCACCAAGCGATGGAGGTTGCGGCCGGCAAAAAAATATCGATTCCTCAGAAGAGGGTCACCGCTTACCCAATAAGATCGATCCGACATCATTATCTAAATTGCAAGATGATAAAAACAGGCTCTTGAGAAGGGGTTTCAATCAATCCTAGATTCAGCTCTTCAGATGCAAAGTAATTTCTATGTAAATATTTCACTAACTCGGGTGTTCTTTTTATTCAGTTTAACCGTCTACCTTCATTTAGATTCAGAAAGTGGTATCTTCTTTTAGACGAACAGAAATAACGGGATACTGATAGAATAAAGGTTTAGTACGCAATCAATGTAATGTTTTCAAACTCAAATTGTGGCAGAAAATAATTTCTACTTCACTGTACTGAATGATAAGTGTTTCAGGTTATTTTATCAACGAATCTTAGAAATAATTGAGAGAAAAAACCATCTAATTTCCTTATGATGGTTTTGCAATTACTAACTTGCCCAAGAGTGTATTGCACCCCTAATAAAACAGTGAAACTTCAAAAACCTCACTATTCAAGAGAGCCTAAAAACGTAAACAATTAATAATAGTTTCTTCCATACTTGAGGTTGCTATTCCAACTAATTGTATTTAGAAAACTATTCAGCAAACGGATAGCCTAATAATTTTTTTAAATTAACATACCTAGTTACCTTTATTGTAACAATATTACATTCTAGTTGTGCTGAATAATAAATAATTAGAAACATGTAAGATGGTGTGGGGTTCCTATCCAGCGACAGTCCTCACTATAACATTAATAATTAGGTTATGATCACACACATATTCAACAATTTATACGAGTACATAACAGTTTATAGTGCCAAGTCACCCTATTAATTGTATTGTATCTATTTTATTCATTGTTGGGACAATAAACGTGACATTTCGTCGATGTGTAATTGTTTTTGCTGGGACCCAATCAAAATTTTATAGTGAGTTGTATCGTGCATTTTTATTGTTTAAAATTGAACCGCCCCACTACGTCTACTGGTCAGACAGAGGACGACGAGGGGAACCCTATTTAAGCCCTGAGCACTAAGCTAAGGGCGCTAATCGTTCTCTAGACGCTTTGCGGTCTAGCCAGGCCATTGGTTTCGCTCAAACACATATAAAAACTCTTTACTTCTAACTATCCCTTGGGTGAGTACGTCATCCCTCTTGACGAAAGACTTTTCAGGCCCTACCAAAAGCGAATACGTCAGATGCGTCTAAACATCAAGCTTTCCACCTCTTTAACCAAATACGTCAACTCTGTCTCGACATGAAGGTTAGCAAAAAAACTAACCAAAATTCACTCCCTCCTGAGTACGTCAAGACGAAAAAGCAAATGTTATTTTAAAAAACTCCCTAAATTCGGTACTGCTAGTCTAGGCACTAGGAAAACTGTAATTTCGTTCACGAGCCTAAGAAACTCGTAACAATAATAATTGAAAGAAATAGAGCAATCAACACAGTTATTCAATGTGATACTGTTCTTGCTAGTATTTGTCTGAAAACAGCTGATTGGAAAACTAACATTTTCGGATTTTTGCGACTAGTGTTGTAACTACAGGTTGTAGACCAACAAGATAACTACCACTGTACTGTCCACTACTCGTCACAATATTTAGGATGTGGGGTCTTAAGGAGATAAGAGTTTGAGCTTTAAACACGTGTATAACCACCATATAATAATTCGGACGCTACTCGATATTCGGGGTTGGTAATTTGATATTTTTCCAAACGGACGGAGAGAGGAAAAAAGGATCGGGCTGCGTCATCGCAATTTGACACTCCTGCTCAACGCCCCTGCTCTAACGCAAAAACGCATTTTCAGGAAGCGTCGCTTTTCTTGCGTGGGAGGGATGTTCTCATTACGAAAGAATAATCTCTCGATTGTTACCACATTCGTCTTCTGGCTAGACATTATCAATTATGTGACTTCTGTCCGATTTGTTACGACCGATTCGGCAACGGATAAATAATAAACCATCGAGCGAGACATGAGTCGTTGTTGGGGAGGGAGGAGGGTGGGGGCTCCAAGGTGGTCTCATGAGAGACCAGTAACTCGCCAGCCACCATCCGCTCAAGAAGAACCACAATAAATTAGTCCTATTATATTGAACAACACTCCGTTACCTCAAAAAGAAAATCTCAAATAGCTTGGCATCCAACTCGACCGAAAATTAATCTGATCACATTGGCGACTTAGCGAAAAGATTAAGATCACGTATTAATTTATTGAAACCACTTATCGGTCCGAAATCTCCATTCACATTAATCAACAAAAGGTTAATTTACCTCGTAACGATAAGGCCCATTTGGCAATACGGTTACTCAATTTGGGAATCCATCAGTGCCACCCAAGTCAAAAGGGTTCAAACCCCACACTTTTCCTCACTTTCCTCACTCCCCACAATGTTTTGAAAAGTAGCCCCCAACAGCAGGAAAGGGTGTTTATGAAGTTGCTTCTGTTTTGTTGACATCCCTTATTCAAGGTGGTCCCAACGCTGATGGTTGGATTTTGCCTAGACCTTCCCAGTCAGTTCTACCGGGAAAACCATCCCTGGAGGCAGCAGAGTGGGTTTTTTAACTCTCTCTCCCTGCTCCAGTAACATTCTGACTGTGGCAAGTGAAACTTAGTGTAGTTGTTGGAAGTTCGTTGACAACATTTTGGTTCAACCAGTTTCAATTGATTTGTGGCCTGTAAAGGCGGTGAAAGGGTGTAACCTCACTCCCTACAATATCCAGCTAATAGCCCTTTAAATTGTAGGGAGTGAGATGTGCTTGTAGCAAGTGAGATTTTGGCAAGGAAACCTTAGTATTTACTGTAGCTAAAATTAGGCTCATTTGTGCTGTTCCACTCACCTAATTTGAAAGACTTCAGCGGCGATTCCCATGGAGGTTAAAGGCTCAAGAGGGGAATAAATTGTAGTATACACCTCACTCCCTACAAAAGTGTTTTTTTTTTTCAAAATGGCGTATCAGCAGTACGGTTTAAGATTATGTGTGCTCACTTGGGTAATATGCCGAGAGAACCGCAGTGATTGATTAGGAACAAGAAAATTTATCGAGTTTCAACTTTTATTTTTTAGAAAAGTAGATACCCAAATGTGACCGAAATTTTGAAAAGACCCATATAATAATTTAATAAAGATGTAGAAGAAGAGCAGCACACCAGACACTCAGTAGACTGGGAAGATCCCAGGAAGGGAGTCCCCCCATTTTCCTTGATAGATTTAATTAAAAATTTAATGCAAACCTCCATTTTGCTTCCTGTAGTTAGTAAGTATATTCAGTGAATCCAGTGATAGTGTGTTTTTGGTGTGTTGTCGTACAACCGCCAGTGTGCCCGTCGAATTTATATCAGTTTAGTCTGAATAAAATTATTCTCCGAGACAGCTAAAACTCTCAAATCCACCTAGTGTCCCTTTATATCGCAAATGAATACAGAAAGGGTATCTGACCAGGACTTTACGGTGAGTTTTGTTATATTTCCAGTAGAATCAGTACAGTACGTGAATGTACTTGGAGTTACCTATACTTCAATCACTAAATGCTTTCCATTGTGGCGTCGAAAGCGCTGGATCCGCGGCACAAAGATGAGCTGGGTGGCGCAGGCAGGTTATATTATCAGTCATTGAATGGCCGATCGGCGACAAAGCCGCGGCCCGACCACCTGTTCCTCTCTCGCGGTTCCGCCTACCTGTTGTGCCGAACATGTGGCACCGAACCGAAGGGAGTTCAGGTCTTTTCAGTGACATCTGGGAAGCCCGTGACGTTCACTTTACAGTCTCATTCAAAACTCGGAAGGAAAAAACACCTCTGCAAAGTAATACGGAAAGGTTCAACATTTCCTTGTCCATACAAAATGGATAGAAAGCCTATCTGAATCCATGTCTATCCCCTTTCGAAACCTGGATTGCGTACATCTACCTATCTGAATCGAATATAAGTTCATCGCAAGACAACTTCAACAATGTCATCATGCCCCTGGAGAGAGGATCCGGGCCAGGGTCAAAATTTGGACCCCTTAAAAAAAGGTCTGTAAAGCATAAACCGTAATAATGTAAGCCATTTCGAGAGGGAGGAAAATTAATGGAGGAGAATAGATTGTGGCAAATTGAGAACGGCTTTCTATGTGTACATTTATTAATTCTATGTTGATATTTCCATGTTTGGATACCAAACAGAGGTCTGAAGTGGTGCAATTGATAGACACCAATTAAAAGGATTTGTTAGTACCACTGGTGGTTCCCTGCCCCTGGGTTTCTACCTGCCAAAATGGCTCACGTTGCATCAATATGATTGAGTGTGCAGGACTATCGCAATAATCGATTTTGTTAGAACTTTTATATATGTACGAGGGTCAATCAATAAGTAAAATCTCCATTGCAGTAGAGGATGGAAGAAAGTTCCTAGGAAAGAAATGTGTCCTTTTGCCGTTTACCTGAGGCCATCATCTTTAAAACAATGCATCCGGCCGTTTCCTGCTGTTTCAGACTTCATCTGAAATGGATTTACTGATTCTGTTTCCTGCAAGCGCGAGGTTATTCGTTTTTGAAAAGAAAGAAGCTAACGACCAATTACAGCTGCCACAAACGGTCGCTGAAGTCGACAAATTAGTTATCAAAATCGTCCTGTCAGTCTCCTTGAATTGAGCTTATTGATTCCTGAAATTTCTGGAGGTTCCATTCACATCATTATCAATGAATGATTGAAGTTTGTGGACAGAAGACCATAAATGGGAACAAATTAGTGGAAAGACTCCTGAAGCTCAACGGAATGGGGATTATGCGGAAAATAGTTTATAGAAGTACTAAAATAAAACGTTAAACTTTGTTTTAATGAAAACACCTTCGATCATTAAAAATGTGGAGATCTTACTATCGTCAACAGGCTGCAAATTGTGGCTCCCAAGACGAAACTTTGGACATGCTCTATCTGTCTGTACCTCTATATAGTCTCTACCTCTAGAGAGAGAATGTTTGTCAGAACCATTCAATATGAAAAACCTCATCCATTATCACCGAATAATAAATTCAAAATCACTTCTTCACAGAGCAGTGTGTACTTACATCGATGACATTGAAGTGCAAATCTAATTTGTAAATTCAATAATAGTTGATTTGTAGGTTTATTCTGCAATCTTGAATTTGTAATTCTATAACAGAGATTTAATGGCTGTGGCCTCTGGCTTATTCCACAGGGGTAGCGTCGATACGCACAGAAAGAACTCTTGGATCTTCAATGACCAATTAAACAGATCAGTTCGCTATAAGTGGATGAATTGCACAAGAGAACCACAGGTGAAAGGGAAAACTCATACTCAGGTGAGTGAGTACTGTCGAATTTGATTAAGCAATTCAATTATCAATAACAATGGTCAGCAGACCGTGACGCAGAGTATGCTTTTCCATAAATCCTACCTGAATCTCGATAGCTCTTGCGCCATAGCCCCACAAAATAACCTTGTTTATTCAACACGTATGTAACCCAAGTTATATCCTAAGTAATTTAAACATGGGCTGAAAGTGATAAAAACAAAGCCGATTAACAAATATTCAAACGCAAAAAAATAAAATCAAAAAACGCTGCAAATTCTTTCCACTGAATTGAATTATTTAATCGACTTGCGTTCGTGATTTGAATTTCTACTAAGCTTTGGAGTCTGCGTGTTTCACAGGTGATAGAGCGATTATTGAATTTCAGGAGATATGCATAGAGCACGTAAATCTGTTCTCAACCGAAATACCTATTTGGATTGATCAGTTGATCACATTTGTGTGAATCCTGAAATTCAATAATCGTTCTATCACCTGTGAAACACGCACACTCCAAAGCTTAGTAGAAATTCAAATCATGAACGCAACCCAATTGAATAATAAACTCCAGTGAAAGAATTTGCAGCGTTTTTATTGAACCTCAATACCTCCCACAATTAAAACATGCGTACGGTTTTCACTATTTGGGAGAAAATGCTAAATGTCAGGAGGCACACAAATATGATCAACTGATCAATCCAAATAGGTATTTTAGTTGAGAACCGATTTACGTGCTCTATGCATATCTCCTGAAATTCGATAATCGCTCTATCACCTGTGAAACACGCACTCCAAAGCTTAGTAGAGAATCAAATCATGAAAGCAAGCCAAATTAATAAAATTGGATAATAAACCCCAGTGAAAGAATTTGCAGCGTTTCATGCATATCAGAATGATTCAACCAGTGTATCAGCTACAAATCCTTTTAGGAATTCACTCCAGTATCCACATTCACTACATCACTAGGTTACTCATATCAAAACAAAAACAATAATAAACCAAAAAAACGCAAATCTTGGCACCATAAATCGGGCCATACATCGGGAATGGTTTGACCTACGGACCTGGGGAGGGGCTCATTCGATTCCTTATGGTATGTTCTTCAAATAGGTATAAATTTAGGCCGCTTCGACTTGTTTTGAGGTTTTTAGGGATTTTACAAAACTTTGACAACCCTTAAAGGGCACTTTAAGTTAAGTGAGATAACTGGCTTAAGAATTGGGGCGTCGTCGGACCAAGATGGATTTTTCCTGAAAATTTCAAATCTTTTGCTCCAGCCGTTTGGGAGAAATCGTGCGTACGTCGTACGGCGTTCGGTGGATGGGCGGAAAATTTTTTATTGCAGATTCGGATTCTACACCCTTTGAAACGTAAACCATGAAATTTTCAGGGGGGTTAGAATTTTTTTTTCAAGAGCGATTACAATGGTTTATTATTGAATAATAAACCAAAATGATTTTCATCAGATGAATGGTTCACATTTTCTAATCAATGTTTGACATCATAAAAGCTGCATTGAGGTGATGGGCAGGGAACTGTAGCGATAAGAGGCTCCGAATTTGAAACGAAAAATCTTCTAGTCTACCAGACTTGTGGAATTTGGTCTGGCCTTGTTATTATTACAATCCGAATTAAAAGTCATACTAATCCTAGATAACTCCTAGATATTCGCGAACATCTTTGTATCTACAACCGAACCTACACACGCATCAAAATGTAGTCGGTTTCGCTGAGTAGCCAGGTGAGCTATTTCGGGGAAGTGTTCACCTGCCCAATTGTTTACCTGTCCCACATCGCCTGATACTCGAGACAATAGAAATTGAAACAAGGGACCAACTCGTGCGCGCAGTGCGTATCTGTTTACCCCTTCAGGACAACTTCCTCGCACACCCCAAAGCGGAGTTTATAGTACGGCTAAGTTTATAGTGAACTTTGTGTGTACGGATAAGATGATCTTTAACTCTCGTAGTTTCATGCACAAAGTCACACGTTTTGATGAGGATACATGACAAAGGCAAGAAGTTGGAGCTTGTAATCAAATTCCTGAAGTACATAATGAAAATATACGCTTTGGGTAGTTACGAGTCTCTTGCTAATAAATCCTTAATTAGTTTCAACCTAATTGTTTTGTTTCAAGTCTATTCTCAGAAGATGGGAATCATAACTTGTACCAGTTGTCAAACAGTGGAGGCAGACGAGATTAGTATTTTCGGGCAGACACAACTGTTTAGGACGGAGTAACTAGGCCTTAACGATATAAATAACAGATGGTTATCTCACGAGCGGAGACCGCAATGTTCTTGAGACTGTGCCAAATGGGTTTTACGTTCCTACAACACGAGGATGCAATGAGAGCATTTGACCATATAGAGTGTTTTAGTTGAAGATTCTATTGCAACGAATATCTTCTGGGTCAACATGCATTTTGTTAAGACGCAATAAAAATATATATTATTTACTGAAATGTATCGAGCAGATTCTTTGGATAATGATTCGAGGAATATTTCTAGAAAACTTGAGAGCGAAATCATTCTTCAAACTTTCATGAGAGGGGCTCAGATCCATCAACAATCGTGTAAGAATTGTTCTACGCCAATGAAAGACCACCAGAAACAACATTCAGTAATATCAGTAATGAATCTTAAGGAGTGTTGTTTATATTCAGTGTTGTTTGATCCATTTACATACTATTGGGTCGATAATGTACACCCATTTTCTGAATATTGAATAGTCATATTGAATGGACATGAATCACGCCCTTAACTGTATGAAGGGAGGCCTGATCAAACAGGGACATGACGTCGTCCGAGATGAATGCGCAAAAATAGCGAGCCTTGCATGGAACGGCGTGGTCACCGAACCAGTTTTACAGTGCTGACGGCAGCCCCGGCTTGGTAGCGGACATGAAGGTCCATGGCGTGTGGGACCGTGAGAGACCTGCGTTTTTCGATACCCGCGTTATAAACGCTGACGCAGTCTCTTACTCCTCCATGGATTGGCCTACTGTCTCCCGGCATGCAGCCCAAGCCAAACACGCAAAATACGATAGAGTCGCTGAAGACCTGAGAGGGTCTTTCACGCCACTCGTCGTTTCATGCGATGGCGCATTACATAAAGAATACGAAGCCTTCCTCAAGAACGTTTCCTTACGCCTCGCCAACAAGTGGTCAAAATCCTACTCCCAGGTGATGATGTGGGCACGAGTGAAAACTCAATTCTCGGTTCACCGAGCAGTCTCCATGAGGCTAAGGGGCCCTAGGAAACACGTACGAGGACTAGGACTAGAGGACGGAGCAGCAATTTGGCTACACACACACACACACACACACACACACACACACACACACACACACACACACACACACACACACACACACACACACACACACACACACACACACACACACACAACACACAACTGGCTTCCATACCACTCTCTCTCTCTTGGCATAGCAATATTGAATGTCACAGATCCCAACTAACCCAACATTCCACCCCATATAAATGTTTTTCTCTCTCTCTCTCTCTCTCTCTCTCTCTCTCTTGAATAGCCATATTGAATGTCCTCCAGATACTTATCAAGAACCAGGGCCGGATCTAGACAATTTTTGAGGGGGGCAAACTAAAATTTGCCCCCCCCCCCCCCCTTCACCCACAACAAAAAATCCCTCACAAATTAGACAAAAATGGAATAGGCAAACAAATAAATTAAGAGAAGTTGACATAGTTTTTATAAAGTATTATAATTTATACAATATTTCACACTATAAATAACAATGGTATGTAGGTAGTAGTAGTGTAGACTCTAGATGTGTCACAACTTAATCTCCAATGATTACTTTACGACTCTTTTTGGAGGCAAATTCTTTGATCACTTTATCAAAGCTAATGTTTGATGCTCGCTTGTGTTCGATGGTAATAATGATGGTAATTATAATCAGTGAGTCTTTGTTGAGACATAGAACTTCTTAGGTGATTTTTGACCAACTTGAGCTTGCTGAAACTCCATTCTTCGGTAGCAACTGATACTGGTAGTGTGAGGAATATTCTAAGTCCTGTTGTAATATTCGGGTGCATTTCTTCTAGCTTGTTCTTTAAAATGAGTTCTAGTGTAGTGTACTTTCGATTTCAAATATCTACTCCTTTTTGTTCATATCTTCCTTATACGTATCTGCCAACTCGCCAACTTTGAGTTTTAAGTCATCTAAGGTCATTTCATTAATTTGGCCGCCATTCAAAAACCCGAACTTGTCATTGATATTCTCTAATGATTTCAATCTGGTGCTCATTTCCATGATCAACCTATCAGAAATTTGCAGCAAGGATGCAGTGAACAGCTCTTCAGGGGTGCGCCTTGACTGGGATGGCGATCAGCCGAAATTGTAAACAAACTTTGCTGTGCTGCTAACTATGCTATTAGGGCTCTCAGTGTTTTATACTCCGTTGCAATTTATATTGATTGCTATTGCAAAATTATTGTTTGTTTATTACGTTATGCAGTTTTGAAATTAATTAATTGACGTTCCTTATGACGTTTCGCTCATTAAAAACTTTTACAAAGTGTATAAAACAAATTTTCTGCAACCAGAAATTTGCCGCCCATCAACCCTGCCGTCCGGGGCAACCGCCCCCTCTGCCCCCCCCCCCCCTTGTTACGGCCCTGTCAAGCACCATTAATTAATTCTTGTACACATTTAATTCCAGGAAGAAGAAAACTGGAAAGTAGATTGACTCGATGATTGACAGATCTCTTTTTTTTTTCTCAATTTGTTCTCCTCAGGAAGAACTCGTTTTGGAGAGAACAGAATCCACGTGATATTTTCAACTATAAAAAGGTAAGCCTGAGAAGGAGAGAATCAATCATTTCAGGTGAATCACATGCATAGACATTCAGTGGGAAGCATCATTCTATGAAATGGTACAGGTAACTAAAACTTTCTTATTTTGCAAACTACACAGTGAAACGATGTTTACATTTCATTAAATAGTTTGGAGAAGAACATTTTTTCATGGGAATCAAATTATCTTTGGATTTTGTGATGTATTAGGAGGTAGAGAGAGTGGTGCTATACTTTCTATAAGGGGTCAATGTGAAACTAGTTCTAGAGAAGATGGTTTCCTATGTACCTAACTGAAAGATCAGACGTTGAAGACGGCGGATGTCAACAACGCTCCAATTGTTACAAATTAGGTCACAATTTTAAATCGTTGAAATTGCTCGAGGGAAAATTGAAGAAACGCAATTCGCTTCTAGGTTCCTCTCTTCTGCACTAGCCCATTACAAAACAGACAGCTCTCTGGTTCACGGTGGAAACAAGAGAACGAGAAAGTGCTTTCCGTTGTGTTCATTCCCTTCAGCTGAGCAGCTCTTGTCTTCACATGGCAGCTCTCTCGTAACCAACTAGCGACATCGTCTTTTTACTTTGCGCATTTTCCTCACGTAAATGCCATCCGAAGAAGGGACAGGCTTTTCGTAGAAGAGGCGAGAGAACGTGTTTTGAAATCCAAATGCGGAGGTCTTGTAAATAAGTGGAGAGGGTATTTTATTTTATATTATTTACGAAAGGAGCGCGAGACATTACCGAAGGTTTTTTTTTAAATTATGGGCAGGTTTAGGTACCAAAACTTGTTGTAAAACTAGAAAATTAATCGTACCTAATATTGCTTGTAGACAAAGAGGCTACTCAAATTACTTTAAAAATGCAATATACACCACAGTTTGACGCAGTAAATTTTGGAACGGTCACTGTTTGTTGTCAGTTTTCTTTCTCTTGAAAGCACCAGAAGGACTCTTATTAACGAAAACGGTAACAAGAAAACAGAACTTCGTGCGAGGCTCATAATATCAATGTCTTTCTATTTTATTACAATAAAATTGATGATATTATCATATTAAACCAGCCACTTTAGAGTCCTCAATAACTGAATTGATATTAGTAAAACCTGCATACAGTGAAGAGCCCAGATGTACGCCTACCATGTTATTCTGCAAGTGTTTTTGGAGGGGATATGGAGCACAAAGTCACGAACCGTAAGGAATTCTCAAACATTCAAGAAATTCCACACGAGCTGATGAATGAAAAACGGTTTGTTGAAACACATAAAAAAGAAAATTGAAAGAAAAAAACTCCATTACTTGGACATAGCAAGAATTATCATATCCTACCACAGGAAGATGTTAGCCATGAACGCTATTGAGAACGATAAGCAGCCGATCAATAAAAAAGTTTGAAGTCTGATGAAAACCGGTCAAATCACGCTTGTTTCAAGAATTTCTTGTGCGTGAGCACCAGCTACCAATGATACGATCATGTAAAACATATTTTTTGTGGAAATCAAATTGACATTTTCCAAGTACGGTCCAAATTTCAGCAAGATCGGATGAAAAGGCCATGAGAAATTTAGGCTTTATGAATTTTTCGTTTGTGTTTGTGTAGTGATTCTATTAATTTTTAATCAATTAAATTGATAAGGGCCATCCTATGTCCATCCCGCACAATAAGTAGAAATCGAATGATACCTGTGAGAATTAATCTTGTCACAAGAATTTGCGAACACTCAAACAGTCAGATACAACACTAAAACAGTCAGATCAAATTACCCTCGCTGACGTCAAGTTACCACGCCGAAATTGTGGGGATTATCAAAGCCATCGAGTTCTTGATAAACGAGAACGATGTGGAGACGACAAAAGTTGTTTTTTCCGATTCATTGAGTACCCTACAAAAAATCAGCTCAACATCACTGAGAAGGACTTCAAACGGACTCACGACCAGCTTCATTCGTCTGCTTCATAGATGTGCGGTGGCTGGAATGGAGGTCAGGCTGATGTGGATTAAAGCACACGCGGGGATTCATGGAAATAAGATAGCAGATAGGGTCGCCAAAGATGGAGCCAATGCAGGACAATTTTTAGATTTGAGCATAGAGGTCGAGGATTTCTTTCCTTCAATACATAATCATTATTGGTCAGAATGGCAGAACAAGTACACAACCGCTGAGGTAGGCGGATTTTACAGAAATGCACATCCAGTACTACAGTGTAGACCATGGTTTGGTCGCAGGGATGTCCGGAAAGACTTTGGAAGAACGATTTGCCGATTGCGAGCAAACCATGGGATTTGCGACAAATACTTGTTCTTCATCGGTAAGAAAACATCGGCAGAGTGCAGCAGTTGTGGGCAACCAAACGGATCTTTGGAACACCTTGTGCTGGAATGCAGCAATTTCGAAGTGCAAAGAGAACAATTTCTAAGAAGCGTCACTAAATTGGCCACTAACCCATTCAACTTCGTTACTCTACTCCAGAAAAACAATAATTTCATATATCAAGAGATTTATGATTTCTTAAGATTGAATAATGTATAGGTATATAGAATAACTCAATCACTATGTATGGCTGTATAAGATAGGTACTAATGCCAATAAATAAATTAATAAAAATTAAAAAAAACAGTCAGATACGAAACAAAACTGCATTTAAATTGCATTTCAGTAAAGCAATAAAAGACGATTCCCTGGGTTTTGCAACGTTCTTTCCCATTTTTCACCAGAATACTATAGAAACAAGAATCGGTAAATCCTAGCAAGAATCATAAGAATCGATAAATTGCAGATCAGTAAAGGTATTTTCACGGCAGATTATCTTTGATGCTGATCTAGGCACTGAGAACTGTCATATAGTTCTCAGAACATAGTTACGTTAGAACTTCAGTTGGTCAAATCATTTTCTGGTCACCGTTAGGATTATCTTGATGAAGGCTTGATGCTGATCTGGAATGCATTGATTGCTCCAAGAACTATCGGATGATTCTTAGAAATTATGTAAGCTTAGGTTGCTCAAATCATGTTTTACTAATGATCAAGCCTCTTCAAGCAAAGACGTTACTCTACCGTTTGACCGCATTAGGGTCACAAAAGTACAACCCTGTGCAGGCTATTAATGAGGATGACGAAACAGCATCCCACATAATATTTGAGTGCCCAGCACTTGCATCTCGTAGATTTGAACTCTTTGGGGCACAAACCCCAATGAGGTCCGTTCGAGCTAACAACTAATCAAGGGCCTCAATCATGAGGGGCTGAATTCAAAACTCTCAGGAAAGGACAATAAGCCAACAGGCTTCCGTGCTGGGGGCTCCCTAACCCCCACCCTGAGAGTTTTAGTTATCATCTACATCTACATCTACTCTACCGTTCGTGTACTCGTCTGAATATGAGCTGAATTGATCCAATATCTTTTATCAAGGACAGAATATCCATATTTGAACATCAACATTACACATAACTGCTAACATCATAACAGGTATTGGATGTTTCATATATGAGTAGTAACAATATGCCTGTGCATTAACTGAATAGTTTTGTTCTGTGTTCGCGGTAGTCTAAGGTGTTATTAGATTCCGTTGAGTTCATAAACTCCCTGTTCCAGAGCTAAGGCCCCATGAACCGCGCCAATATACCTATTTGACCGTTCATACAGTATGTTGACACTGAACTGAATTGATCCTGTTTGCTTCATGATGGCGACAAAAATATACGAACGTGCTCAATTTTCGAAGAAAAGAACAAAGCTGATATGGGATCAGGGTCATATCGCCTAATAGGGGATAGGTAATACTTTCTGCTATCAGATACGGTTGCCTGGATACTTGGAAACAACAAAAGGTGCTCACGATAATTAGCGTCACCGGCTAAAATCTTCGGATCACATTCCCGCTCCCCTGCGCTCCGCCTTTCGTTCTGGGCGTCCGGGCCCGGGTTCGTCGACCTTCCGGGCGGCCGAGGGCCCCTTTCGGTCTCCCATGTGCCCCAAAGAGAATCCTTTACGGCAGCAAGCGTCGTCCACATACACCAAAAGCCGTTCCTTGGTTAGTTATTCATTCATTAACGGGCGAGTCGGTACGGTATGTAAATGCCATTTTCACCATGCTTAGGCCAGTTAACATTCAGATACGTGTAGATGTAATTCTTTCCTGAAAAAGGCTCTTTAGTTATTGCTTCCGAGTCTATCTGGAGGTAACAAGCGAAGGCTTTGTTTCCACTTTCGGAAGATAACATAAATTGTTATCACAAAAATCCAAATTTTCGCTCGAATTATTAGTTTTAGACCATTCTGAACAACTTTCGGTTTGGTATCTGCCAGCCTCTGTGTGGATCTGTCCGGTTCTTCAGAAGGAAATCTATCAACAGGAAACACCCCCCAAAATCTTGCCTGCCTCCAATGTTTTTCAAATCCTAGTTTCATGGAAAATCGAGGATACGTTTTGAGGTGCTACATAACTGCAGATTCTGTTCCCAGATATCTGAATTTTTTTCAAGTATCTGAATACTAATTGGGAGCCATTCTTGGATTTTGCGGCGATGAAGACGTCAGTTGCGGTTAGTTGGAAACTGAGGGCGTCTCGGAGGGTGTCCCAGCGAGCATGACGGGTCCGCATCGTGGAGCAGCTGATCGAGATTTCTCCGGTAAATCAATTTTTTTGAGATCTTATATCGCCATCCTCCAAAGTGACGATTGTCATCTGTCGGTAGGAGACCAGCAACACCCCGAAAACTACCGCACAATTCATGATAACAGAAAATATCAATGAAGATATATATAGACTCAAGATACACCTCTAGAGATACAATACGTTTTCATTAAAAAAAAAAAAAAAAAAAAAAAGACAGCAAAAAAATTTGTGACAACTAAACGTTTCAAAGGAAGGTTTCGGACGTTTCCACTGAACAAGGCAGTCTTGATTTGTTCCAAAGAAGCATCTAATTTTTTCATTTTAAATAATTCAAATCTACCGACCTAATGTGCATTTAACGACACGGAAATCTATTGTCACTGAACGAAAGATATGTATGGGAAACAGGTAGGCCTATAGCAAAACGCGTGAAACCATTACTCAACGGTTTATTATTTCTTTTTTAAATAAAGCTTCTACGAAATTCGCTTGTCTATGGAAACGTAGTGTGTGGTACATTCATGATGCCTTAAAAAGAAATCCATTTCCACGTCAGCGGATTCAATCAATTAGGAAGGCATTTAGTGACAAGGTTCTTCAGCTGATTAGTGTGTCTTCACATCCTTTGACTTCTAAAAGTCCCAAAGGCGACAGGATGATCATAAATATGATCCAGTAAACATTTTACTCGTCCCTACGTACACACCAAAAGATGATATCAAAATACCTACAAAGGTCCAAGTGAACAAAGGCACGGAAGTCGAAACCCCCTGATGGAACAACCTAAATTTAACGATATAACAAACATTTTTTTAAATATGATTTCAAAAGGAACACTTGAAATCTAAGTCCCACTGGAAATATAGCAGCCGTTTCGATCATCAACATTGGTAATTGACAAAACATCAACGTATTTTACGTCAAATTCATGAAGGTTTTCCAGTTTGAGAGTAGGAACAGTTTAGGCTCATTATCTACTCGTAGTTGACGGTCAACTGTTTTATCGTGTACATCATAAAGAATAGTACACAGATGTTGGGTACAAATGTTTCCTTCTGCTTAAAACTATTCTTGAGAAGTTGGGGGATTGGCTGTTCAAAATTCCTCTTTCCCGTCGTGAATTTCGTCATTTGCTGAGTTTGTTTGTCGAGTAAAATTGGAATTGCAGAAAAAATAAACATGGAAATCGGTCAACAATTGAGGACTGGGCAGCGTCGACAACATTCGTCACACACAAACATACACCTATCTTCTTTTTTGTTCATCCTTTGCCTTGCTCCAGAGGGACGCCCTGAAAACGAAAGTTATTCACAATCGTCCAAAATGCGAGTGGAAATTCCAACGTTACCCAGGCAAAGTTTTCATCTCCGGAAAGTGTCTTGGCTACCCACAGAAGTCGACTGGGAAGCGATATCATAAAAACGGCGATAATAGATCCCGCCCACAGAAACCAACAAACCCAGAGTCCAGGATTCCGCCGCATTTACCGCCAGCGATTGTAGAACTAATCTCATACTAATTGCATTTGCAAGGACCCCAAGAGCCCGGTCAAACCATAACCATAGTCAATGTTTACCGCAGGCGTGGGAGGGTTGCCATACCGTGGCCCAATGATATCAAATATTAACCACGCAGTTAGGTTATTAATGCTGATTGGGTTGCCCAATGAACCGATGAAGTCGTTCGCTTGTACTTCTTCACACATCGTTTTACCTATGTATAACTGTACATTTTCTAAGAAAAGACGAAATACAGGCAATTTGGTAAAATCCTTCACTCCTATTTCAATATTGTAAGGGGTAACGAGCTGAACAATTTGACAAAAATCGTTATTTTACTTGGCATACTTCTAGCACAAATACTTCCTGCAAGTACTCACTCGTTCTCGTTCGATTTGATTGCCGAGTACAAGTAATTTTACATGACTTGTCAAGTACTTTTCACGGACTTATAAATCACTGAAGTACCTTTTCTTCCACACACCCGTGTTTTTGGAGGAGAGCATTGGCGTTTTCACTACCGTACTTGAAGTACGCACTTGCGTACGGATATGCTTAAGTTCTTGAAACTCTGGTGTGGAAACTATGAACGTTCTGAATGTCTGGAGCCTGTCTCACATGGAAACTGAAAACTGCATTGGAATCGTAAGGAGATTTTGCTAGCAGCAAGGATTCCGATACACACCATTAGACCGAATGACTCACAGACACGAGGCCGATTCGTTAAGGGATCACTGAAATGCGAAATGCAAGTTGAAAATTTTGTTTTGACCAGCAATTTATTTTGTCTTCTAAAGTGACCACGATTTCCGCAACCTATTTTGACTCATAAATACCAGTTAGCTTTTGGGAAATTTCTTGTTTTTGTCGCCCAATTTAAAATTTGAAAAAACCATCGCGGTCAGCACACTCCGCTATAAAATTGATTAGTGAGATTTTCCAAAAAATGGTCCAAATTTGAACCCCAATGATAATGTACCAATACAAAATGCAAAACATCGGAACAAATTACCAGTAATCCTCAGCTCTTTCTGAATCTAATGCAAGTTATAGATTGTTAAGCCGTCAGATAATAACAAAATGAGAGCGAAAATGAGATTACCTCGTTTTGGTTCTGATACGTGGTGGTAGCGTTTTGAACCAGAGGTGCCCGCAAAAAGGGAACTAGGAATATACAGTCTCTATTCTCTCCTATGTTGGAGTGTTTATAGAAAAACATGAGTAGGTTTTTTTAAAATTGATTGCTTGATGGAGGAAGTTTCTGTTGGGTGGAACGGTACTAAGGATGGGGACCTACATTGGAGAAAAAACGTACTTTTGGGCTGTGATAAGTTGGGTTAGATGCTGTACCGGGCGCGTGCTTGCACTGGGCGCCACCTGCGACATTTTGCGTTTTGTTGATAAAAATCTCGGTATTGATCCTCAATCCAACAGGGCTTCGAAATGGGTGCGATGGTTTGGTAACCCCCAGGTGATTGATAACACTGATAACCGTCTCAGAAGGTCACATTGTTATAGCGGTCAGAGTGGGCCACTCGTAAGCATGTCAGGACTACGTTGAGTGAACGTTTTTTATTGATCATCAACTAGCGTGTAGAGAATCATCCTATGTAACGTGGAACGTGTTAATTTCTCGTTCAAAACTGGACTGGAGCAGTACCGGAATGATCTTCTGGTTTCGGAGAGAGGGCTGTACTGGGCGCCACACAGTCGGAAAAAACACCCGAAATCGCGGACATTGGTCAAGAATCGGAAGTGATTTTTTCACACTAATGAGTGTGTGACACCTTTCATAGCATCCTAGAATAAGTGGAAAACGTGTTGGCATCACGAGAAGTCAGCATTTTGAATAGTACCAGATTTAGGCGAAAATCTGCTTTTTTGTGTCAACTGATTTACATTTTATGGCGAGTCCGGGTGTGTCCTGGGCGGCTTTTCTTCTATTTTTTCCATCAATTCCATTCAAGAGAACGTGATGAAGGCCAAAAATTATTTCTTGGGGTTTAGTTAGTAATTTTTTTTTTTAAAGCGGTATTTTTCCACTTCTTTACAAAAAACAGTTCCCAAAAGTACCAGAAATTTGATTTTTGTCTCGTGTTGATCTGGGAGTGTCACAAAAGTGGCACCCCAACACATTGGAGCACTAAAAGAAACATAAAAAAATGTTTCAGCTTATTATGTTTCAACACATCTCTAATCTTAAGAAAAAGCGGGACAGTAGACCTCTATGGTTCCACAGCCAGATCATTTAAATGATTAATTTTACACATTTAAGTACCGAAGATGAAAAATTGCCTATGCAACCTACAAATATGGGATTCTAGCTCAGAGGAGGGGAGCTAGTAAATAGAGATGAAAGCTACGGCTGGGGGGGTGGCAGGTACACGAATTACCCCTTCGGGCGGACGGAAAAGTGGTGATGCCGGGATAACAAAGGGCGGAAGGAGCCCACCCGAAGGTTAGTTGAAGGTGTGTTGAGCGGGGGGAGCGGAAATATCGGGTCGGTCGCTAAGAACTGGATTGTACTCCTTTTAATAATTTAAATCTTAAAATACTGCTAAGTTATTTACTGCTTGCGGAAGAGAAACCAGAGGAAAACGTTGTAAGGACTGTAATAATCATTATTATCAACAATGGAAAAGCTATGTGCAGAAGTGGATCTCGGTACAATTGGATTTTCAACTCAACATCAATGGATAAGGTTGTTGTCAATCCCAATCGTTGTTAGTAAATTATTGAAATGATAGATTATTTCACTTTATTATTATTAAAAAGTAATAGGACAGTACAAGTAATTTTAAAGTAGATAGATATTGAAGGTACCTTCAATCTGAAAATATCTGTGAAACGCCGACATCATCACTAAAAGTTACCTGAAACAAAACAAAACTTTATTTAGAGACCAACAAATTAAGTAGGTACCTACATAGGTTTTACAGAATGTCTAAGACGAGTAGCAAGACGTTATAAAATCAATATTGTTACTTATTACATTTTTGCGATTAGATGAAGATTTTTCTAGAATACGGGTGCTAATTTTGGTTTTTGTGCATAATTACAATTCCATTTTACGTTAAGATTTAGACAACTTTTTTTATCGAGTATTCGGCTATGAAAACTATGCCCGATACACAGATTTCATATTTGCTCTTACGCAACAGCTAATAGTGATAGGATCGTGTTCGAATTCATGTGAGATAATCAAAGCGTTTTTCCCAAATTTCTCTTATACTTGAGCGACGTCGGATGACCAGAGCCTGGTTTGGTACAGTTTAAGTTTTTTCTCAAGTTCTGAGCAGAAAATCCTCAGGGGAGCACGTTCAGTAGAGCTCTTACGCTCTCCGAACATTTCAAAGAAAATGGACATTAATACAAGGAAATTGAGCTTAACTCACATACTTCGATTTGTGAGCACACGGACAGAACGGTGGGAATCGTAAAATGCTTGTGGACCACCATTTACAGCCTGACTCGCACATTGTTTGAAATTTTCATCAAAATCGGATGATAAATGTAAAAATTTGGATTTTCTCGAGGATTTACTTATGCATAGGTCATTTTTTAGGAGCAACTAATGATATCATCGCGTTGATATTGATATGAGATTTTCCCCCACTATCCACAGAGCCCACTATTCCCATAGAGCACAGTCGTACCTCTAGAACCTGAGGAAATTATGCTTTCTGGATTTTTAAGTTAAAGCATAGGCAGATTGATGTACTGCTTTTTGAGCAAGGCAACTAATGAAGAACCATCTACATCCTAACTCGCACACCACCTGAAAATGTTACCAAAATCGGATGAAAACGAGAAATAAGGCCTGTTAGCACACACTGCAGTCAACGCGGGGCCATAAATCCGCACCCACCCCCGTACAAACACCCTTGTTGTCAGAATTTTTGTATTTTTGCTTTAATTTTCGTTACTAATGATGTTTTTCATCATTATGAGATGAAATAATGATGAAATCGTCATTTTTGGCCTGTTTCTTTTTAAGAAGGCGCCCGTACGTGGTGATAGCTTCATTTATGCAAGCCCGAAACGTTCCGCATCTCTATTCTCGCCTCTGACTGATGTTACGTTCGCTCTGAATTTGCAATGGACCTGTGCGATATTTATGGAGCTTTTGGAATAGTAATAAACAAGTAGAAAGTGCCAAAACACGGACACTGACGGAAATTTGACAGCAATATAATTTTATTGAGAATTTTTGGCTAACTCTGACTTCAAACTGTTTTGTGGCTCACAGAAATGAGGTAGGTGTAAACGGTCTGTTATGCCTGTGGGGAACTAATGAAGGAGAGCATTAACACACAGAACCGAATCATCGTACAGTGGACGCTCTATTAACCGGCATGTTTGGGCCCATAGGTATGTCGGATAACCGATTTTGCCGGATAATAGAACATATTTAATATTTTACAGAAAATCAAAGTACTTCAACAACATACCAACTCCAAATTGACGAAGAAACTGTTTTACATCATTTTTGGACCAGCTGACAATGACAACATGAAAGGAATTGTGGGAAATGACGTAAAACATAGTTTAAAAAATTGCAACTTTTTTATTTTAACGGAGATTTTACTGGAATAAACTGGATTTGAGTGGCTCGGCTGATGCCGGTTAATAGAGCGTGCTGGTTCACAGAACGCCGGTTAAAAGAGCGTCTAATGCATCACCATGCCAAAAGAGGCCCAAAAGTTCCGGGTGGACTCAGAGGGGCCGTGTCTTCTTAAGAAGACGCCCTTACCACTAAAGGAGCGCGTGTCTTCTTGACTACCGCGTTGAGGGTGTCAAGAGGATCAGCGGACACACTGACAGACAGACAGACATCTATGAAAGTTGTTCGGAATGGTCTAAAGATTTTACAATCTCACATGATCGTTTCTTGTAAGTAGACTCCCAAGCAATACCAAAACTCACTGCGTTATCAAATGTATAAAATTCATTATATTCAATATCCTAGAGTACCTAATATGAAGAACAACCGAATTTTCATCGCTTGGGGCTTAAAAGCGAGAAGCGGGGGGTCTGAGCAAAGTAGACCTCCTTTCAGTCATTCGCCGGCAAATCCTATAAAAGTAACGATCACTTTCGTATAAAGAATTAGCGTCCATTCATGAAATGCCTCGGGAACAAACCTTTAAACTGCCAAAACGCGTTTCCTGCGAATGGCAGCTTTAATTTAGAGGTCCGAACCCTCAATTGGTTCGGAGACATTTTTTTCTTTCTCCTGCCGTCGTTTCGAAAAGGGAAGAAAACTCAATCAGAGGGGTTCGCCGTAATATTTCCACGGCCGTACAAACAACGTCAGACTTCCTATACAATCGGGTTTGAGTCTTTGAAATACCGTCTACCGGAGGGTTTTCATTGATGTTTCAGTTGATTACATTTTGATTTGAGTTCAGCGTCGTTGTTTCGCTGATAGATAGATATTTGCCATTGGGAAACGTCAAGTGATGAGGGAGGTGGGCGTAAAACCGAGACATTGGCAGAAAAATCAAGACGTTTAGAACGTTGGAAAACCTGTTACATCCAAATCTAATACCTCAAGGAACGTGGAAATCCAATTTCAAAGACATAAATTAGATTTGGAAAATGTACGGTAGAACTTGTCGCCTATTTTTAACACCTAAATGATTGGAGAAGCAATACTTGGGCGGGTTGTTACATCACGTGATTTGGGAGTGATCCTCGACTACCAGCTTGCCTTCTTTGACCATATTATGGCTGTGCCATCCATGGATATGCTCCTATTGGGCTTCGTCAAGCGGAACACATGTGAATTCACGCATGTATCAGCAACTTTTGCCCTGTGTAAAGCTATTATCCTTCCAATAATAGAACATGTATCCTTTGTTTGGAGTACCTACTCTAGTTGCCACATTGGTCAGATCTGAGATATTTGGTCTACAAGCTTATTCCCCAGAATTGAATGGATTATGATACACTTGGTCGTGGCTATGGGATTCTGGGCCCTGGTGATCGTATACTCCCTTCGGATGTGTCTTTCTTCTGTAGACTAATGCATGGAGAGGTCGACTCCCCTTCGCTCCTGAGCAAAGTGAATCCTGCTGGTCCACGAGCAAGCTCCCGTACCCAAATCAGCTTCACCGCTCCTCTTTCATCCACAAATCATTTGTACAACCCGCAGTACAGATTACCTAGAGAAGTTAACCTCCTAATTAGCTAATCCTCATCTATAGGCTTCATCGATCCTTTTAATTCTATTCCTCTTGCCTTCTTAGTATCTTGTAAAAGTGGCATCTTGTCACAATATTTTCTCCCCGAGCCTGCTAATAGTTTCAATTGCATTTTTCATCTATTATCATCACTTTGTTACAGTTCACTTTATTATTTTGTAGTTTGTGTACATATAGCACATTGTTCTTTTCGGTGTATAGGGCTTGCCCATATTATTAAATAAATAAATATAATAAACTTGATTGAAAAGTGAAAATATGCGTAATTCAGACAGCTAGTTATATGTTTAGTTTTTAATTCGCGGTTTGTTTCGAAGCGTAGTGGAACAATTTTTCACAGCTCCATTCTGTACACGTATTACCTATATTTTGTAGTACAAATCGACCGTATGTTCACGGCTTCGGGGATTTGTGGATTCATTTCGTTGAATAACAGTGCTTTTAACTGAACCGTGACACATATACGAGGCAGAAGACCAAAAGAGACCACGAAACGGACTTTTCGTGTTGTCGTTGAGTTCGCTCAACTATTTCCAACTCTCCGAGAACGATGGCTGTTTGTTAGGGAGTGGGTTTGGTGCTTAGACTCAAACACGACCATAGTAGAAACCTTGTCGAGTTCGTGGCAAACAATTTCGTACAAACTGACCTAAATGTTAATACTAAGAGAGGATTGAAGGAAAACTTAAACTTATTAGGCGGTAAACTGGTCAAAAACGTGTTTTGCCGGGGTTTTTCACCGACAAAGGGAAGTGAGGTATAATTTTCTAGTAATTTTTCGACAAAAAATCAACTGGGATTGGTTTCAGATTCGTAGAAATTCACCCATAAAAAATGATCGGCATTTCTGAACCTAATGTGTTACAATTGAATGGTTTTTTTACTACGTAAATTCCTTAAAACTCTTACCTGACGATGGATAAGACTCGGATCAGCTGAGATGCTCCCAAAGGTAATTTTCACGCTATATACACTACGACGCACAGTGGTTAAAACGCGGAAAAAACCTCAATTTTCCAAATGCAAGATTTTAATGATTCGAAGCACGTTTCTGTAAGATAACATCCTGTATAATCAAGATATAATAATGGTTATTCGCTGAAAAATTGCGCGAACCTTTTTTTACCCGTTCAAAGTTGAAATTGTGAAGAATCAGCGGATTTAGAGTAATATGAATTTAGGTCAGGAACTGCGCACAGTTTTGTTTAAAATTCAGTCGACTGCTATCAATACATCCTACAATAGCATCGCACATACCCTCCGAGTCACAAAAAATAGAAAATATGAAGCATTTACAATGGAAAAACAGCAGTATAACGTTAATTTCATGTTTTTTGACTTTTAAAAAAAGCTCCAACAGTCTCCAACCCAGTTTTGCGATTTTTCAGTAGCAGACACATTGTACTTTGATCCCTAAGAATTTCATTTGCCTCTGTCTGCGTCTGCGGTCACACAAGAAAGTATGTTTAATGCGACCTAACTTGCCAATTTAAAAATATTACCCTATTTTTAAGCGTTTTTCACACTTTTTTAAATTTAGCACACCCGATGGCAGTGGATCGGACTGAAAGTGGTCTCATTCGACTCAGCACCCGAAAAACCACATTCCCACCTTGCCAAAAAATGAATTTTAGGGCATTTTTTAACCATTAAATTGTAAATTTGGACCAGGAATTCCCGGCCAATCGGGCTGGCCAACGAACCTCACCTGTTGACTGCTGATACCGATTTTTTGACGCAAGAACGAAATTTTTAAAGTGATAGATAGAGCGTGTCGGTTTTTTTTTTTTTTTTTTCGTTTTTAGGCCATTTCCAACCACTGTGCGACGTGAGAAAACATTATGCACGATTTTTATTTATTGGTGGTAACAGGAAATCTCGGAAAATTTTTTAATTCGATTTAAAAACATATTTTTAGAGACAGTTACAACTGTAGACGTAAGGCTGTTGTCGCGTTTTCAACAACAATTTATCAGTTTTGGGTAAATGACGAGAGAGAGAGAGAGAGAGAGAGAGAGAGAGAGAGAGAGAGAGAGAGAGAGAGAGAGAGAGAGAGAGAGAGAGAGAGAGAGAGAGAGAGAGAGAGAGAGAGAGAGAGAGAGAGAGAGAGAGAGAGAGAGAGAGAGAGAGAGAGAGAGAGAGAGAGAGAGAGAGAGAGAGAGAGAGAGAGAGAGAGAGAGAGAGAGAGAGAGAGAGAGAGAGAGAGAGAGAGAGAGAGAGAGAGAGAGAGAGAGAGATGACAATAATCATTATTCTTTATTTTGGGATGGAATACAGCAAACCGGTAACTCCACCTTGCCATGAGTTCCTAAAGGAAGGGTGAACGCAAACAAGTGACCAGGGAGCTGTTTGGTATTCAAAGGATGAAACAGAAAGTCTCCCCTTCTAGGGTTCAACTCTTCGGGACTTACACGCTCGAGGGTTCGGAATTATAAATCGAGGTGTGGCCTGAATACGGGGCTTCCTCTCAGCATCTTTACACGGTCAGGGTCCTTCTAAATCCTCAACCAACATTCGAACAGTGGGCTCGAGGTTGGGGAGACCGACCGTTCGTGGTCTCGCAAATCATACAAGCTAAGCTTAAAGGACGGTAAACGATGGGGCGATTCAAATAGGGCATTCAACTTATCAGTATACACACCTTGGAATATAAACTCACAATTAGGGCATTTGTGAGAGCTTCAAAATAGAGGAGGTACATACAATCAAGTTGGAACTATCCAGCAGAACAGCCGTCACACTATGAAGAAGTGAAGTAACGAAGAAGAATATATTTTGTACGCGTTTTCAACAATCAATAACAACCGTGAAACTTTCTCACATTTTGTTCAAGCCAACGGCGAAGCAACCATGTGGTCGGTTATAACAATAACCAATTACGTTTTTATGGAGTGTAACAAGAAAAAACAGCCTGGCAAGTTTGGCGAGGTACGTAACTTTTCTGACGACATAAAATGCCTTAGAGTTGATGTATAGATTGTCTGATACAGGAAAGTGGGATGTCATTTACAAGTAAGTTTGGCCGGTGATTCGATGAGATGGATCCGAGACTAGATGGGCCCGCGCCTTTTTCAATCGCCCAACAGAGTGGAAACTTATAATAACATAACTTATAATAACAAATGGTACCGATGTAAACAAAGTAACCGGATAGTTTTTTCATATACAGAAAACCCATCTGGTACCAGGAGGCTTTATTCTTTGTTCCTTGCGCTACACAAATCCTGTCGGTGCGAGGCTTCACACGTGTTTTCTATAAGTACAGAAATTCCAGCTGCTGAGTAGCTTTGCACTACAACGTCGTCTCTTCATTGATAAATTCAAACATTGCGATCCAGTTCTGGAATGGTCTGCCGTGGATTCAAAATCTGTTTTTTCCTTGTTTCAGAAGGACATTCTGAAAACTGGCTCAATTCTAAAATACAGACTAGGGAACTTTTTTACATACACGTGGGGACATTTTTTTCGGGAGCTCTTCGTCGCGTTAACCTCTGAGTAAACCACCGCCATTATTTGACTGGTATGGCCACATTGTTGTTGCCATTGAACCTTCAAGCCTCAAGTGCCTCAATCCTCAGCCTCCGTCAAGCTGTTGGTGAGGCTGCATCTTGAGAGAGGTAAGCAGACGTTTGCACGAACTGGCGGACGCTCACCGTTGAGGGACTGCCCCACAGTTGGTGTATCGGATTCTACAAAAAGTTCTTTTCTACTAAAGGTTCAGATTTTCAATTTATTATCTTTGCAGCAAATTAAAATCGGTATGTGATTTTGAGGTTGTATAAGACAGTCTGAGAGTAGGGGAGATCATTGACATATAGATCTTTAAATTCCGTTTGTTGATATTTTCTTCTTTGTAGAAAAAAAAGGTGCTTGAACGGCAAGATTGTGGATTTTTATGCCCGCATGCCTGTCATAGTTCAGCAATACATGCCGCAAGGTATGTATTCAATGCATTTTCATCTTTTAGCTAGTTTTCTTGAAAATGGAGAACGTTGCAATGGCTCCGACACTTTTAAAATCAAAATTTAAAAAAATGTTCTTCATGGAAATGGGAAGTTTACTGTAAAGATGGACGGTTAGTTGAACTTTTTGTTAACCTTCACTCCAGCCCTCCTATCATTCAGAGAAATCACAACCAACTGCACCTCATTTCACAAAGTTTACTCCAACCGTGATCGAATCGGCATAAGCTTATAAAGTTGGGTGGAACTGTCGGATGAATCACACGAGTTGACACCTGTCCGCCAGGGGAACCATCCACTTCCATATCAACCGTAGCTCGGTTGGTCCTCCTGTTACTGTGGTAGGTACCCTCAACTTATCGATTAAACTGTGTACGCCGTTGAGAACCGCCGGTTCCTGTCGTGACCCTCCGGCTTCGCGACCGGGAAATCAATAGCGAACAGCCGTCTGGGGCTACCACGAACCGACTTGGCGTGCCGGCAACTTTATTCCGCGTTTACGGGAAGCGAAGCGTTATGGCATGCGGACAAACAATGCAAATGATGGAATAGCTAATTTCACCTTGACTGATGTTGGCTCTCAACTTAATCATATTTCACATTCTTCTATATGGGTCACCATGGTTAACAAGTTTCTAATAATCTTGAAGTTTATTTTGGACAAAAGACAATGGAAAACCATTTTTACTTTAAATCCAAAATTTGAGAGAACTAACATCCATCTCGAAGCACCCACCAAACCCCTTAGTATTACACTGCAATTCAAACTGTTGACATTTAGGGGTGTTTTTAATCAATGTTTGAATCGCAATGCTTCAAAATTCGATATCAATGTTGTAATTAAATGTTTCAATGTGTTTTCGCCAAGTTAGATTTTGGTTTATTATTCAATAATAAACCATTGTAAACCATTGTAATCTTGAAAAAAAAATTTCATGGTTTACGTGTCAAAGGGTGTAGAATCCGAATCTGCAATAAAATTTTCCGTCCGTCCGCCGTACGTCGTACGCAAGATTTCTCCCAAACGGCTGGAGCAAAAGATCTGAAATTTTCAGGAAAAATCCATGTTGGTCCAACAAAGCCCCAATTCTTGAGCCTGCTCTCTCACTTAATTTAAAGTGCCCTTTAAGGGTTGTCAAAGTTTTGTAAAATTCCTAAAAACCTCAAAAAAAGTCGAAGCGGCCTAAATTTGTATTCTTTTTGAAGAACGCTCCACGAGGAATCGAATGAGCCCTACCCGGGTCCGTAGGTCAAACCATTCCCGATCTATGGCCCGAATTATGGTGCCAACATTCGCGTTATTTTGGTTTATTATTGTTTTTGCGTTGATATCAGTAACCTAGTGATTTAGTAATGTGGACACTGGAGTGAACTACTAAAAGGCCTTGTAGCCGATACACGGGTTGAAGCATTCTGATAACCATAAAAAACGCTGCAAGTTCTTTCACTGGGGTTTATTTCAATTGGCTTGCGTTCATGATTTGAATCTTATTAAGCTTCGGAATGTGCATGTTTCACAGGTGATAGGGCGATTATTGAATTTCAGGACGCACACAAATATGATCAACTGATCAATCCAAATAGGTATTTTGGTTGAGAACAGATTTACGTGCTCTATGCTTATCTCCTGAAATTCAATAATAGCTCTATCACCTGTGAACACGCACACTCCAAAGCTTAGTATAAATTCAAATCATGAACGCAAGCCAATTGAATAATAAACCCCAGTGAAAGAATTTTCAGCGTTTTCTATCAATGTTTTAATCAATCTATGTTCTTAATTAATGGTCACTCAATAAAATGAAGATCTCAGCTTCACCAACTTCGGTTCAGATCAATCACAAATCAAACGCGCTGAATCGAAGATCAAAACCAACCAAACGAATTTGGTGGTTACCGTCATAGCAACGATTAGTGCCAGTACTTATGGCCATCTTTGTTCCGTTAATGTTCATTGTTTGTGTTATTGTTTTTCGTTGGTGTTTTGTATTTTCTTTAGTGTTTTCCTACCTATTGGACTATTCCTGTTATTGTTTATATTGGCAAATATGAGCTAAAAAATGAGCCGAAGAGGCTTGATTAGGGCATAGGTATTTGTGGATGAGCTTGACGAGAATGATCCATATTCTACTGTTCGCCATCCACATATATAGTTGTTTATATTGCCTAGTCATGGACTGAACAATAGTTCTTAGTAGTCGGAAGCTCTTCACGAAATCGCCGATTGACCGTTCTCTGAGTGCATCGTGGACGGTGTAGGGAAAATTAATTTCAGAAGATCTTACTGCCCGTACTATCATGAAGGATTATCAATTAATCGATATTTAATTTTTCGAAGCCTTTGAAGATTCATGCTGGAATGCCACGAGGCAGTGTAATAAGCCCACCACTTTACCTGCTTTACACTCACGATCTATCAGAAACTGACGAAGTACAACTGCCATGTTTGCAGATGATACCGCTATCTTGGCGACAGGAGAAACAAACATTGAATCAGTTACAAAATTAAATGTCTCTATCTTCACACAGCCAGGAATAGACAATTAGATGGAGCATTGGATTGAATGAATGCCTGAACATGCTGATATTACAAGTAAAAGTTTCAACCACGTACCAGCCTTCCGTGACAATAAGGTTGTTCCTTATGCCACTGAGGCTAGACGTCGTGGGAAGCCGGTCGCTGCCAAACTAAGATGGAAATCAAGGGTTAATAAGAAAAATTCTGATATAATTATTAAATCCAGGAAAATGTACTGGCTTATGGGAAGAAACCGTCTATCATACAAATAAGCTCATATTTTACAAGCAAGTTCTACTGTCTGGGTACATGATGCTCAACAGTGGGGGAAGCACTGCGCATAGCAACCGCTACTTTCTCCAGCGCGTTCAAAACAATGTTTTGCGTACCTACGTCGACGCATACAGATACTTCAGGAACGATAGAATACACTATGAGTTGAATGTTGAAACTATCTGTCAATGATGTTATCCGCAAACAAGCCGTCAATCACCTTTTGAGGGTCAGAGATGTCAACGCGGATATCCTCCAGCTCCTTGACACCCAGAACCTACTTACTCGAGGAAAACTTGAACGAACGAAACCGCATGAACTAAGTAATTGAATGTGAACGTTAAAAGTCTAGTGAAGTCTCAATTTTTGAAATCAATAAGTCTAAAGTGAAGCATCTTAGATCTTAAGAAAACGTTAATTGATGTATCGCCTCAAACTTGCTTATAAGTTGTTACAGATACGTGGCGCAATAAAAGTTGTAAAAAAAAACTGTTTTTTCGCCAAAAATCGAAGTTTTTCTCTAAATTTAAGCGTCCTGCACTGATGGTGAGTGCTGAACGCGGTACGAAGGACAATTCCTTCCAGAAGGTCTAACTGCCAATTCAATCACTCAGGATCAATAATTAATTCAGAGTTAACTCAGTTACCCCGGCGTTGTTTTTGTAACAGTGACTCTCAACTGTGTGTCAACTCCCCTTTTAGCACTCAACGGATGGATGAGCCCTCGAGGATTCAGAAAACGCTTCACTCCGGTGAAGTTGAAACAGAACTTTGATGAACGTGAAATCGAAGTGAGGTTTCCGACTAAACATATTTTCATCGACTAAATCGTGTGGAAACTGCGGTTTCTCGAGGCAAACGGTCGTGCCTAGAATACCAATCAGTGAAATGACGTTGGTCCGCCGTAGCATTCCTGAAATTTGAATATTACAGTAACCAAACTTGGTTTACCTTGAAATACCTGAGTGAGACCGTGAATTATTGAAGGCTGTTAGTTACACAAGTTGCATTATTACACAAAGGAATGTTTCAATAAGAATATGATCACATGCAAATCGTCAATATTTCGATAATATAACGAATAAAACGAAATTTGTTCGTAAATAACGATAAAATCAGGAGTTCGTATAGTTCTATTGATGGACGGTGTAAGTAAAAGATTATTTCGTGGGGTTCCGGGTAAAAGTGACCAAGTAACATTTTTTTCAAAATGAGCTTTTTTTGTCATTCCGGTACTAAGGAACGTTGTCTACTGTGTGTTGTTGCTAAGAACGTTATCTTCAAACCGATGTGCAAGAAATACTTGAAAATAAATTTTACCTGCCTGACCCAAAGAGTTTTATGTGACCAAATGGCATTTGAACTCAACCACAAAACACGAGATGGATTATAAATGTACTCTCGCTGGGCATGTAAATGTTATCAATTGCCATTTGATCACTTTTACTGTGTAAGAATTGTAAGATTGCATAGTGGGCAGGTGAAAATGACCAATTACAGTAATAGGTAATGGATAACCTTTTCTAACAGAAATAGGTATATCATTGTTATTAGATGCTTGGCAACACGATAAATTAACGAAAAAACTATTCAATCCCTCAATTTCATGTAACTATGCGACATATTTTCGAAGAATTGAATTGACCAAATGAGTAAAGCTAGTAAAATGATCAAATAGAGTTTTCCGAATAAACAGCTTTTATTTAATCTGAAGTGAATTTTGAAGCACGATATGAGAGGAGGGCACTAGCTAACTACCTACAGGATAAAGAAAAATCGAAACATAGTCGGATGAGACATCACACAACCAGTGTTCGTAAGAAGAAAATAGGTGAAACTTCAGATCGCTCCCCTGTAAAATTTTGCAAATGTTACTTGGTCACTTTTACTCGGAACCCCACGATTTATTCTTTTCTTTTATATAAAATCTGCAATATCCATCCGCCGTACGAGCCGTAAGAGGCCTAAGAATTGATGTAAAAAAATCCGTTCTTTCGCAAATCGACTCCATTTGGGGTATAGTCAGACCGATCGCTTCACACGTGTGGATGCTAAGGGCCGAAATTACTCACAAACTTGACAAAAACGTGGTTTTTCTTGAGCTTCCAAATGTCGATATTAGCTTCTGTTTCGTACGAAGGGGTTAGTAAAGGTTGGTTCACGGAATTATATTCGATACGAGGTCATCCGACAGTCTTTGGACGTCTAGAAAGTAGGGACGTTGCGACCCTCCCCCGATATTTCCCCTGTATCGACATTTTTTTTTTTTCGATAATCGGATAAATTATTGGAAATCGATTCGGAAAATATTCGCGGGTTTATAAGCATAACTAAAAATACACTGCCATGGAGATGGCACAGCAGCTTCGTTACATCTTTTATCATATGAGCTAAATTAAATAAAAATTTTGACAGTTATACCTGTAGATCGACAGAGACGGAACTAAATTTGTTCAGTAGGCTATGAAAAGCAAAATGCAAGTGGAAATTTTGAATTCGGACAACAAAAATGTTTTGGCCCCCGAAAGTGAACACAAGGCTTTGTCTGCTTCGCAGAATCTGAAGCAACTATGAAGTGAACGTCATTATTGCTTGATGAAGTCAATTAGTTATTCGAGCAAAGTGACCCCTCGATGGTATGGGAGGAGATGAGGGCAATACATAAATTGGTCCGAAGCTTTGTCAAATCATTGCCATGTGAGCGCCTAATTTCGAAAGCGGGAGCAACTGTGACAGCTCTCAGGAATCGGTTGCCTCCATAATATTTGCACAAATTGTTTTTTTTTTTCAAATTAAATATAACTTTATTGCATAAGATAAATGCATTACAAGTTGGGTTCCACTGAAATTGGTATTCAAATATAACATGAAACTTGATTTGGAGGTGATAATTTAACAATATAACAGAGGTAACAGTTTATAACAGTTTTATAACAGAGGTTAACAATATCGTGGGTGATTCACTCGCTCTCGTTCGTTAAGTCTCCTTCCGTTTGATCTTAGAGGGCGTATTTCGAGTGAAGTTACTAGGGGATTTTCATGGTGTTCGAAAGAGCTGATTAGGTTGGCGTAAGATGTCTTCAGAACTTCTTTGACAGTATGCACTTTGAGGTCTTTATGTAGGTTAGTATTGGTCATGAACCATGGAGCATCAGTGATGACTCTCAGTGCACGATTTTGAAAGACTTGGATCCTGGCAAGTTGTGAGTCGCTGGCACTCCCCCAGATTGCACAAATGTCGTAGTTCTTTCAACACTCTGTTAGAAAAGTTTTTTTAATTGCTTTTTGACTCATTAATAGGTATTTTGGTTGAAGTAAAATTTCAAATAAAACTATTATCTAGCCTATGTATTTGATTTATCCGAGGTTTCAACGGCGTTTATTTCTTTATCCTTCCCTTCACGTCACGGTTTTGATATTCAATATTGACATCTTGGAATGTCGATATAGTAATAACGCTACGTCCCTACCTAGAAGTCAATTCAAGGTACGGAGATCAGTGGTCAGCTGAAGGCCTCCTGGGGGCGGCCTTACTCCATTCATCAGGCAGCCATGAGGGGTACGGTCCCTACAGTTGAACTCGACCAATAAAAACCGAACATTTCAAAATGTATATTCCCCTGGATGAGAAAACATTTTTGACACATTTTCAGACCGATTCGCCGATGAGGGGGTAGTCAAAGCTAGCAAAATTTGCAGGTTTGGGTTCACTTTAAAGATATCTAGGCTACCGCCTTTACACCACTTCCAAAAAATGAAACTCTCCTTTCCGTTCTGTAACTCTTATTTCAAGCAAAGTCATATTTCACCTCAATAATGAATCGTGAAACTTTTGACAAAAAAAAATGTTTAATCGTCGTCGATTTTATGGCATTTGCCATTCGCCAGTTAAAAGATAAATCTTCTTTTTTCAGCTGCGTCGTCCGTTAACTCTCAAATTCGGGGAGAAGTCGAGAAAAAACGATTCAATAATCACTTTATCATTATTATCTGCTGCTCATGCGAAAACATAGAATCCTTATAGCAAACATGTATTCAAAAGTTTTCGTACAGTGTCTACGGATGGACCCTTATGAGTTTCATCGCTCTGCTCATACGAATTGATTGCATGCACTAATGCAATCGAGCATAACTTTCTCTTTACGTTTCGTTCAATTCACTCAAACATGATCCTATCTGATGCTATTTATATTTAAACATTATTATGTTGAAAATGTTTTTTTCATGAACACATTTCGATGGTCGTAACAGACAATACACCATATCAAAATTGGCATTCAATGTTTAGACGGATATTGATACGTTATAAGGCTGATTATCCAGTATTATCTATTTGGTTTGCATCCGTTAAAGTAATTTTTATTTTACAAATGTCTCAAGCTCTCTTACTTTGTCAGTACCTTTATTTAAAACTTTCCATAACGCACATCTTTACGTAACCATTTATATTTTTACATTTACATTATTTCGTCTTCTAGGACGACGTTGAGACCTCCCACGAAATTGGGGCACAAGTTAGAACACGCAGTGCAATGGCCTCCAAGTGGGCGAGTTCATTTCTACTTTTTTGAAAGGAGCGGTCAGTTCGACCTCCTACGCTTCGCGGAACGAGAAAGGCCCCGTTGGGAATCCGAATCCAACCCTTAGAAAGCCATTTTGGTTGTAATTTTCTCCTTTTTATATTTCCCCAATGTAAAAGGGCGGTAGTACGTGAGCCTCTTCGCGATTTAGTTCCAGAATTTCTTTCGTTACATCTTCAACAAGCAACGCAGAGCTTGCAGAGTTCAACATTCACTGTACAAATTGACTTTTTTGATAACTGAAATGCACCCAGCTTCAAACAGTGTTTGCGGGCACTTCTGTATCAGGAGAAAATGTATACAAAAGCAATGGAAATCCCAAAAATGCATGAGCGCAAAAACTACGTTGTCAGGCCTAACGTTTATAGAACTCCGTATGTTTGTTTTCGAGTTTGCCCATCAATAGTTCGTTTTACTCTCAGCGCAATCAAATACTCTCGTCTCGATGCCTGGAGGATCATGAGGGGAATGAAGCAGCCGATTGTCTTGCCAAAACAGGAGCTAAGTCACTTTCGCGAATGCAGCGATGGCAAAACTCCTCAGCTCTGGGATTGGACCTTCATGTTGAATTAATCAACCACGAAGATTATTTACGAAATAGGTACAAAATAGGTATTGACAAAATAGGTTAGGTAGGTACCTAAGTGTTGCTGAATGGATATTAACAAAACATAAAACGCTTAGGCCAAAGGACGGCAGCGGACTTTCTATGGTTCAATTATGAAGAACAAATTTGGGATCAATTAATTGCAGTTACTGAACTGGTAACAAAGGTCCTCAGCGCTTAATTCACTTCTGGATACAAATAAAGTTTTGCATTTACCTAATAGAAGAAAATTAATAAACATTAAAGAGTAGCTGATTGAGCTGTCCGCCGGAGTTCGAGCCCATGGGAAGATAACAAAAAATAATAAACTTCTTGTACTAAGAATTAAGAATTGAATTTGCCGACTAACGATTTCCTGTAGCGCCAAGGACTTCAATATAAAGCAATACATGACCAACCCATGCCTTCATTAAGCCGCAGGTTTGCCTGCAGGTGTACCTGTACAGGTAAACCAGAGCGTGTGTGGGTACATTGCTGCTGTTATTCACCTGCACAGGCATCAGATCAGTAGATATTCTTTTCGCAGAACTTGGTATATGGTATCACTCGTCTCTGGGATGATTTGTCTAAGAGTTGTGGTGATATTGCAGTTCAGTATTTGAGGCATCTATATGACCTTCCGCTCGCAAGGAATCTCAGAGTAGCTGCTAATCTCTTATGCTGTGAAATGACATTCCGCATTATTGTATCATTTTTTTCATTAAGAACACCAGGAATAGTAACTTTGGGTATACGGATTCACTCATTCTCAATTAATTCCGATAGTCGTGACCTTTAACTGATAACTCTTTCATCAAATTTATACGAGTGAATCTGTTTCTCTTCAACAACCATTCTTTAATCACTATTGGCGATGCTTTTTCTTTTCCTTTTTATGTAATATTGATAGTATTCCGATAAACGCAACATCATCGTCAGATGGCATTATGGAGCAAACTGAGAGCTGAGGGCACCGGATCGTGAGTGCGAGAGACGTTCTGTCAGGTACGCCTGCAGGCAAACCTGCATGTGTGTTGCTGGTTTTTACGAGTAGAATAAATATTGCTCTATCCCTGGTGAGCGAACCACACCCGAACGCCCGCCATCTAGATTCACTTAGTATGCGGCAAATGGATAGAAAGTGGAATATGTCTTCTTGTTCCCTTATAAAGTAAAGTAAGGAATTTCACCTTGAATTTTCGTCCGACTACCCGGAGGTGTCGCGGACGTCGCCAGCCGTCCTCCAGAGAGGATCGGAACTAGGTCTGACGATTTCGCTCGTGGCTTCCCATTGCCTCACGCCCCTGGGTTGGGAGCGTTTTGGATTCACGTGATATCGAGATCAGAGGTGAAATATCTAACGACTGGACAGTTATACAACACTTGATAGGATTTTGGCCCTAATCATTGGTGCCAGCCGGATTCGAACCGGGGCAATCAGTACTCCCTCTGAAAGTAAACAGCTAGAGGACTGACGCCCCACGTCGCTCGGACAACCTATTCCCTGCTTGTTCTTGTTCCCTTATTTTGCACATTGAGCACTCCTACCTAGGACTCGCACGATCTGGCATTCACATCAAGAAGCTCTGCACGCAGTTTAAAGAGCCAACGAGATTCGTGCAAACTAACGTCCAGCTGTTTACTAGACTTGCGCATTTTACAAGAGGATCTAACTCTTGATAAAGAGAGAGATTTACCCCTTCATGATATTGCATGATTAATGGCAATAGTTGAATTCTGGAACTAGAAACGACCAAGTTTGCTTGTATGAGTTATGACTGAACATGGACTTATCCAAGCGATTCAAGATTACCAGCAGCATCCTCTGATTCAGTGTGGCACTTCTTGTACCTCTTAAGGCTAATCATTCCCGGAAAGAGTACCAAAACCGGCCACCATGTTGTGGTTCTAAATGAATTCAAGGGTATAAATACGATTTCCTCATATTTCTCCTCTTTTTTTGAAGTAATTGTGATGTGGTAAACACAATAGTTAGACTTTAATGGCGGGAACGATCACATTTTGAAATTATTCATTCAAATTGGAGTCAAAATCATTGAACAGTAAAAAAATGACCTGATGTTGCTCATCGAACAGGGATGAATCCTGTCTGGATTACAAGGCTGCAAAGATGTATTAATTCCTCTGTGCTTTGCGTTCACCAACGTCTCGAATGTCAGGATAACGATTTTTGAAGTTGACCGAACCGCCACGAAAGTTGAACAAAAGTACAAGTTTAAAGAAAAGAGGAGTCTTAGTAAAGAAGAATGACACTCGTAAAAACAGGAAGCCATGCCGACAAACCCCGACTTTGATTCCATCCAGAAACTCCGTGGAGTTGGTTTTCTCTTCCCGTATTTTTTCTCCGAACTTTTAGGAATGTGTTGAGGGAAAGGGGTAGGGGTTTATCCTCTCCAATACGAAGAACATAAGGAGGAATTCTCGGTGTTTACCCTGGAATGGAAATAAACACCCCGTTCCACTGGAAGTTGTTTGGATGAGGACAGTCCTCACAAGAGAGTTAAGTGAAGACTAAAAATAGCGAAGACTAGGTTCGAAGATTCAGAAAATTGATTAAACTTCAATTCCGTCATTGGTCCGTTGTCTTTCTTAAACTACCGGACGAATGTTTGCCGAATTTGTATGTCAACTACTAGTCATTAATCTCTCCCAATCAATCTCAAAAGGTGAAATTTAGTACCTAGTTGAAATTTTGTAAGAGGAATACCTGCATCTTAATGAATGGCAATGAAAAAGTAGTTTATAAGTACATTTGAGTAGAATTCTTATCAATAAATCGAATTTCACCCTTGACAGTAATGCAAGTCCAACCGGAAACCAATCATTGATGCGATTCCATATTCGAGCTTACGTAATGGTTATCATTTGTACTATGGTAATATTCACCGTAATAATTCATGAGGGACTGGCTAATTAAACATTAAACATATGCGGTGTCACAAAGGAGATGTCATGAGTGTGGAATTAACTATGGATAAGTCATCGGAGTCCCAGACGAATCAATTGGAATCGGCTGTTGAATAAAGGAGTTAGGCCGTAGCAAGAATTTGAAGTTTTTTGCAGAACTGGTGGCTCTGATAGAACCCCTGATCACTGAGAAAACTACTCTCATTTTAGTTCAGGATCTTTTCAATAACCTTTTCATTCAAAAAGTGAAGGAAATTTCAGGCGCTTCCTTGGCCATAGCTTCGGAAGTTAAACGACAAATTCGAAAATGCCGGAATCTTGTTTAGAAAAGCAAATAAAGAGGATGTGTTCTGCTATTCTCTTCTCTTCGTAGTAGAACTGTTCTATCCTATATTATCCTAGCCTTGGCCATTGTCTTCAGTTCCTACATTAAGGTGCGGTGGTCATTGGGGATACCTCAAGTTCGTGCCTAATTGACGATAACTGACTGTATAGTTCATCTTTTATCCTCACGTTTATGGATGTATTGAGTTATGTTACTCTTGGTAGCCCCTAGTTGATGTTCAGGTCGAATAGGATTGTACTTTGATTCCTTTTTAACAGGAAGATCAGCTTCCTCATTGCTCTCAATTCCATCCTGATACGATACTCTGAGCAAAGTGAGTTTGATGCCCTGAACTTTGATCCTTGAGGCAGTTGAGATATTCAGCTCAGCTTTTACGTTATTGGGATGGCAGAAAGTGCTGCCTGATTGTTTGACAGTATGTTCCACCTTCGAATGTTTCCAGACAATATCTTGTGGACAAAATTCATTGCAAGGGTTTCTGCCTGATACGCTGGCCACATTTCCAGCAAAGTTGGATAGGGCGAAATCGGGACCCTTCATCTTCAATCCTGCTGAACGTAGAAATGACTTGAAACCTAGCTAGCGATGACTAAAATTTTAACTGCCTACTTATAGCCTATACAGGGTGGATTCGGATAAGTGACATCGACATCGATATCAATATCGATTTTTTTCCCTCGATTTCCCATCCCTATTATGGTGGTTAGGTTGTGGTATCGTCAAGCAGGTTACTATGCCATTCCCTCTTGAGCCTAAATTGGTCCCTAGGTGTTATAGGTTAGTCCAGCATTGAGCTGACGAGTGAGTTCCGGTGATTTGTTGTACGACCGTCAAAGGTGTTATACGATTCTGACAGGGTATCGTTCAAAAGTGGTATGTCGAGGTCTGTGTAGTGTTGCATTGCGAACAAACCAGTAAGACTCGACTTGCGCGAAACTCGATTTTGGACTGTCTGAACTTTCCGGACCTGTGTTTTGGCAGCCAGATCTCGCTAGCATAATGCCAAATAGGGTGCAGGATCGTGAGGTAGGGAAGTCGCTTGAGATGAAGTGGAATGACTTCGCTTGACAGCAAATCAATTTCCGGATCTTTCCACGAATGTGATGTAAAGATTCCAGGTCAGTTCCAAGCTGTCCAAGGTAACCCCAAGGTATAAGACGGATTCACATCAGCATACTCGCTCCGCGTTGAGAATTAGATGAGGTACCGTGACATTGTGCTTATAAGTTGAGCAAACCATTGTAGTCTTGCAGCATGTAGTTTAATATTCAATGTGTTAATAGTGAAAACATGAACATTTTTTTCGTTTGCCAAAGTTATCAAATGAGTTCCCCGAATCTATTTCCCGAATACTAACATTGCTGGCATGAGGAAACGTGATTCGCAAATCAACATGGCTCGGGCTGTTGTGTAGGCTTGAATAGGGATTGGCGGGAGAGAGGGACTTGCAAACTATGGCGAATGCCCGCGGGAGCTCAAGTCTCCTCAAGGTCAACCACTTCAGTTTGCCTCATCAACCGACTCATTGAGGCTCCTCCGCCGCAGCTTTCCAAGTGCTTCGTGATATTCGCTAACGACGTCTCAGGTGTCCGCCTTCGCCTGCAAGTCAAAAGTCGGGCGACACTTGATACGTTTGTCATTTAACTTTGATCCCTCAGCTGCCCCGAGTTCAAAAGTAATCTATTGTCATTTCAAGAGAATTTCCTGAGAAAATGGAGCCTTTACAATGTTCCAAAACATTTAAAATAGAAATTGTCTTCATCAAAATCCGTTTAGAGGCATTCTGAAATGATTCCTAGATTTCGATTAGGAGGGACAAAAAAATCACTGGGGTTTTTTAATCAATTAGCTTGCGTTCATGATTTGAATTTCTACTAAACTTTGGAGTGTGCGTGTTACACAGGTGATAGAGCGATGATTGAATTTCAGGAGATATGCATAGAGCACGTAAATCTGTTCTCAACCAAAATACCTATTTGGATTGTTCAGTTGATCATGTTCGTGTGCCTCCTGAAATTCAATAATAAACCAAAATAACGCGAATGTTGGCACCATAAATCGGGCCATAGATCGGGAATGGTTTGACCTACGGACCTGGGGAGGGGCTCATTCGATTCCTCGTGGAGTGTTCTTCAAAAAGAGTACAAATTTAGGCCGCCTTGACTTTTTTTGAGGTTTTTAGGGATTTTACAAAACTTCGACAGCCCTTAAAGGGCACTTTAAATTAATTGAGAGAGCTGGCTCAAGAATTGGTGCGTCGCCGGACCAACACGGATTTTTCCTGACAATTTCAGCTTTTTTGCTTCAGCCGTTTGGGAGAAATCGTGCGTACTGCGTACGGCGGACGGACGGAAAAATGTTTATTGCAGATTCGGATTCTACACCCTTTGAAACGTAAACCATGAAATTTTCAGGGGGGTTAGAATTTTTTTTTTTCAAGAGCGATTACAATGGTTTATTATTGAATAATAAACCAAAAGGGTAAAAGTATATGTCAAATGAAGCAGTATGCCAACAACCGCACCTGTTTACCTCAATCCGTCCCCGGGATAGAAGAAGAAGATTTATTTGTGTTTAACATCACGTTTTTCACAAGAGTTCGAAGAACAAAATATCATTAAGAACAAAGATTTCAGTTTTAATTAAGTGGCAATCAATTCCTCATTAATAATAAAGGCCCTTTGGCGTAGCTGTTTGTAGAAACCCCACAAGTCTCCTGGTGTTTGCAGCATCCTGAAAGAGGTCTAGGGATTGGAATATTTCTAGATTAAATTATGGGGTCCCGTAAAATCTGCTACGCTTATACATACTTGAAGACTGGGCAGGAAGATGTAAGGTGGGCTAGCGTGTCAGGACTGAACAGAGCAAACAGTGCAACTCAACGAACCATCGAAACGATTTATAAAATGGTGGAGTGATAATTTACAAAAGGATGAATTTGCACACCTGATTTGGCACAACAGTCTTTTGATGAAAAGTGGAAATGTTTTTGTAAGATACATGGTGAACTGGCTCACTTGGCAACTGGAATATATTGAGCAGTAGCTGAACGAAGATTTTGCGATCTTCTCCAAATCAACTTGGTGTAAATGAGATTATTTTGTGACCATGCATTTTTGGAGCTAGGGTAGAGCTAAAAAGAAAGATGCATTTATTGGATGTATAAAGAAAACTATTAATATTAAAACAATTTCAAAAAACCCCTCCACAATATTTGTGTACGAATAACTACAGCAATGTACTATACTATTGTATTATTTTAACTAATTAAAAGAAGTCCAAATATATTTAAATAATAAGCGTAATGGAACTAATAATTTAAATAACTAAAATAATAAGTTATCTGTAAAAAAAAAAAAAAAAAAAAAAAAAACTTGATGTCGATTACATTCATATGCTAAACGTTTGGCACATGATGAAAAAGTGTGTTTATAAATATTCAATACCTATACCCAAGGTGGATAGCTTTAATATGATCTGTTTGTTCCTTTTGTTGTTTTTTGATTCTTTGTAAATAAATAAGCGGGTGCTACTCACCTGTTATGTGAAATGTTCACTAAATACAGTATATTATCTATCTATCTATCTATCTATCTGGAATCTATTGAGCAGTAGCTGAACGAAGATTTTGCAATCTTCTCCAAATCAGCTTGGTGTAAATGAGATTGTGTTGTGACCATGCATTTTTGGAGCTAGGGTTTAGCATTCTGGGGCTCTCTTGAGCCCCAAACTTCTTCCATGCTAGTTTGCGCAAAATAATCCGTCCCCGAAATATAATTTGTCAACGGTTTTTTTTTAAATCACGTTTTTTGCCATAAAAACCCACGTTTTTCCCCTTTGAAAGAGTTGTTTTCAACTTTTTACCACATTTTCGGATTTATTGGTTAATTTCCTGTACACCAAGCATACGCTCATAATCATTTTAAAAAATCGTCCATCCAAAGAAGGCACATTCAGTTCAAACTTTGAACATTTAATTAATTTTTTTTTTTTTATTTACCTACTTCTGAAAATACTTCATTTTTTAGAAAGAAGCTCAAATTTTAGGAAAACTTGCGAATTTAATCGGCTTTCCAATGGTGTGGTCAACTATTTTTTATCGATTCCACCTTGACTTGCTTCCTTTGCCGTCTTAGGTGTTCACCTTTTTTTGCGCCTTCAAACTGGATCGCAAACTCAACGTTTTGTACTACTTTTAAACCATTTGAGACTTGCAAACATTTTCCTGGTAATAATTTTCCTAATTTACACCGTTTGATCTTTTATTCACAATATCAATGGGGGTCACCCTGTTCCTCTAGGTAACAAGAATGTCTAGATACTTTGAAATGTCCAAGATAATCTGAAAGATGCAGAATGTAAGCTTTTTCCAACGATTCATGGGGCAGAAATTCAGAGAAACATGTTACCGCAGACAGAAACATGTACTGCAGCCTGCAGGTTTGTTGTGCTGATTCTACAGTGGATAGAATAATGATTGACTGTTCTCTCCCTAGAAAGTTCTCTACCTCTAACATTTAAAGGTGATCAGACCTCTCGAACTTGAAAAAATTATGGTTAGTAGATTTTACGTTTGAGCCTCCGCAGAAATACATATTGGTTTCTAAGCAGTGAAACTGGTGAGGAACCATCCACAGCTTAACCTGCACATTCCCTGAAAATGTCATTAAAGTTTAAAGAAAACTGTAGGAATTAGGCTTGTTAAAAGTATCTGCGGAAACACGAACAGAAACACACAGCCAGAAAGGACATGAAACGAAAGTTGTATTGAATGCTCTTAGACGTTTCAGACTCGAAGACGCAAATACAAGTCAGAATTTTGATATTGGAGAAAAAAATGTTTCTATTTCTAGAAATCTACCCATAGGTGGACCTGGTGCACAATTGATTGCTCCCAAAGTGCTCAAATGTCATCACAATTTAACATAAATGTACTGAAAATGTGATAATGAAGATGGATCTTCGTGTAGCAGCTTCCTGGCAACAGGTTTGCTGTATCCGTATAATAATCATCGAAATTTTAAAAGTCGAGTTAGTAATGTTCACTTTCAAGCGCATGAACTGCTGATCGTAGAAAAGCAGATACGAACTAAGTCACTCGCGACGAAGTTGTGGAGACACATTGCAAGTTATTTAGTTTTTTAGCCAATTTGTAAGCTGGGGCACCAATATAAGAAACAACTGGTCTCATTGGTGTTCCTACTTTATGAATTTTGGGGAGCCAAGATAATCTAGGCGCATGTGGGTTCATTTCTACAAAGCTTGGTTTGTACTTGGAGAACTTGTTGATTCTATGTGGAATAAGGTTCTTAGGAAAAAGAGTAGGGAAGGGGTGTGTAATTTAGTGAGAGAAATTGAGTTAGAAGGACAAAAAAGTGGATTAGTATACGTTATTATTGGAAAATTTCGGATAAACTCGGTAAAATTCTGTCGTCCAGGGGTTTCAACGTTGGGGTTAAGACTAAAAATAATCTCAAACCTTCTTTGGGTTCGGTTAAGGATAAAATTAACGTTCAGGATAAAAGTGGGTTTATAAACTAAAATGTTCATGTGGGCTTGAGTACTGTGGTCAAACTGGTAGGAAATTTAGGGAACGAATAAAAGAGCATGAAAAGGATTTCAGGGACAACAAAGGTCCCTTTGAAAGTCATCTGAATTAATCCAATCATAGTTTCAGTTTTGATCTGACAAACAGGCAATATGTAGAATTTCCTCACTTTTGCCCAAAGGGAGGTATGTTGGATGTGCTAGAAAAAAAAAATTCGAAATTGTTAAGAGTGATAGGTCAGGAAAATGTTTAAATGATGTCATTCCTCAAAATATTTCACCATTATTGGGTTCTTTCTTGCAATAAGTTTGGCTCCGCCTCTCCATAATGATACTGTGTGTGCCCCTTTCACTTTGTAAGCCTTGAGTGGCATTGGTTGGTCCTCCCCGCCCCTTTCACTTCTTTGAGCCAATAGGATTCAATCTCCTCTCACTTGATCCTATATAAGATATGCTTTCTGTGATGTACTTTCAGTTCATGTTTGTTACTGATGATGACCTAACCGTCGAAATCGATTTAACTGTGTAACTCTTTACTTTCGTGGAAATATAGACAACGTCTATCTTACTAAACAGATACGATAACGTCAATAATACCATTAAGTCAGAAGCAATTAAAAAGTTTGGAAAACATTTCAGTGTTATGGACTCAACAAGTAAATTGACTTCTCCCAATCAATACTTTCAACTCTGACGGAGGGATCATTTCGCAAATTTGTATCAAATGAAACTAATTTGCCGTGATGTCTCTCTCCGCTGTTCCATTAGCAATTTACGGCCGTCGGAAGTTTTTCTATTAAAACTCTTATCAAGGGAAACACCGAAGTGACGTTCAGCGCTTTTACGGAGGATTTCTATTTTAGTCCCCCGTCCGCCGTAAAAAAGATTTTTACTGGTACTCCACGTCGAGCTCGCTGATGCCGGGAAAATCCCTTGTGCAGGCCTAATGTCTCCGGCTCGCGTCATTAAACCCCGATGAGTCCGCTAGGGGGAGGGGATATGATTTCTGCCAAGTCTCAGTTTTCCAATTAGCTCCACACTCCCTTCCGTACGCTACTTCACATACCGAACTAGAAAGCCAACACTCGCAAATACTCCATTATATATCGTTACCCTAAAATGGAGGTTTTCCGCGAGGAGCGTTAATAGGAACGGCGCTCGTGGAAGTTTCCAATTTCAGATAACAGTTGGACCAGGTAACCCGGCAAGTTCAGCTGTTTCTAACGCGGCCTTCCTCCCGAACACCGGCCGATGGGTTTAATGCATTAGGCAACTTATTTTTAGCTCATGCTCATACGGCGTTATCGGGATTGGGATTCCGCTCTCATATAATTACGTGATTTAGCCAGTATGGGTAACTTGTGATCATCCCATCATCAGGTAATTATAGACTTATGACGCGAGCCTCTACTATGGCATGGACAGCACTTGTTTGTGTGTGTTTCGTCTGCCAGTTGTCTGCACACACCCGGAATATGGTGCACAGTTTTTGGTGACGATGTCATAAGATTTGGTGTCTAAGGTTTTAATGACGTCGAACAAAATACTTCTGAAATACGTGTTTGGTGTGGATTGCGATATTTATTGACTTTCAGAGCGAGCAACCTTTATCGAAATCGAGATTACGTGATTATGTAGTCGAATGATTTAGCCATCACCCATTGATGGACGGACGAAACGAGCCTGCATTATGACATGGACTGCTCTGATTGTGAGGGTTTGTCTGCCTGATCCGCACAACAGGTCGATATGGTATGGTAATGATCTGATATGGTTGAAGAGGGAGGTTGTCAAAGACGACGAACCATTAAACTTTAACGAGATTGAAATTACGTGACCATATAATTAAGCGATTTGGCCATTATTAGCTAATTATAGGCAGACGAAGTGAGTCTTTACGTTGGCTTGGACTGCACTTGTTAGTGTTTTTGTCTGTCTGTTCTCCCCAAACACCCAGAATGTGCGTAGTTTTTGGTGAAGATGTCATATGATTTGGTGGCTAAGATGAAGACGAACAAAATACTTCTGAAATACGTGTTTGGCATGGATTTCGATGGGTATTGACTTTCAGAGCGACCCATCTTTATCGAAATTGAGATCCGGTATTATGACAGGGACAGCATTTGATCGTGAGAGTTTGTGTGCCTGATCCGCACTACAGGTCGCTATAATATGGTGATGAACCAATATGGTTGGGGAGGGAGGTTGTCAAAGATGACAAACCATTAAAAATAAACAATGTTGTAATAACGTTAACACAAAATTACGTTGTCGTAATAATAACGTAATTAGGCCACTATTCGTAACCTGTGATTCTGTCATTATCAGGTAATTATAGACGGACGAAGTGTTACTTATCGAAAATTCATTTCAAATACGTGTTTGGTATGGATTCCCACAGTTATTGAGTTTCAGAGCTAGCCATCTTTGTCGAAATTGAGATTACGTGACCATATAATTATGTGATTTAGCACCACTGATTATTGGAAAGAAGGAAGTGGAGCCTGTACTATGAGATGGACTACATTTGATTGCGTGAGTTTGTCTGTTTGTCGTCTGTACTCATCCGGACGTGCTGCATTGTTTTTGATGACGATACCATAGCATTTGGTTGCTAAGTTTCGTATCTAAATGACGTCGAACAAAATACTTCAGAAATATCTGTTTTTTTAATGAATTTCGATAGTTTTTGGCCTGTTGTATCGATTGAGACAACTTTCAGAGCGATACTTCACCGAAATTGAGATCACGCCATCACTAATTATTGGACGGACGAAGTGAGCCTACATGGGCTGCATTTGATTGTGTGAGTTTGTCAGTTTGTTTTCGGTGACGATGCCATAAGAATTGGTGGCTAAGTTACAAATGACGTCGAACAAAATACTTCTAACATACGTGTTTGGATGGATTTCGATAGTCTTTGGCCTGTTCGATCGATTAAGCACAACTTTCAGAGCGATACTTTACCGAAATTGAGATAACGTCGCCATATCATTTCGTGATTTCTTCATTATTACTGACACGTGATCTGTCATCGTTACTTGCGTAATACGTGATTATTATGATACCGAAGTTTCTTCGCAACTGGCATGATACGGTACTACCAGGATCAGGTAAGCCATCCATAAATGGAAGTAGTTAATGCCCCATTTCATATTGCACAACCATTTCAGTCACATTATCAGAGGGTATCCGAAAAAGGTGCTAATCACCACAAAAATGTTTGTTATTTCTGTATTAGCCAAACATAATCCATACATCTACATAATCCACTAATCTATGTTTATCAGACGTGGCCTATGCTACATTCTCCAAAAACGTCCTAACATCCCCCTAGAAGATGACGTGAAAAGAGCTTCATTAAATGATAATTTTATAATTCACCTACAAAGACCGATTAGGATAGAAATAAGCTATGAGGTTCCTTCAGATGATTGTACCTCTTGTTGTCATTATAGATTTCCTTGCCAGCAGCCGAGGAATTCAATAAAAGTACTCGGACTAGCCCCTACATTGTGATATAACATTTGTTTGATATCTTGGTGTTTACCTATTAGGATATTTTGTATTTCATTTGTATATTTCTTGTTAGTTATTTCTGTTACTGTTTTTCATGACTGTTTTCTGTAAAGGTAATTTATTAAGTGTTTGGCTGCGTATATTACTCATTTTCATGGTTTTGGCCTGGAGTAGTTTATCGTCCTAGGGCAGTCTCGCCAGCCGTGGTCCGAGAGATCATTAAATGAATAAAATTTTTATTGATCGTTTCAAGGGGCGCTCCTCGAGAAATATATGAGTGGCCTCCGGAGGCCGCCATGGTCACACGGAATCATAAATATAATCACATTTTTACCGGTAGTAAAATAGTAAAATTCGACCAGGTATGTTAACTTTGGAAGATTTGCATCTTCTATTGTGTATTTAAAATGTGATTACAACGCTCCCACTATCTAGAAAGAATAAAAAACAAACCAAATCCTTTTATTCAACATTCCTGAGCTACAGATCGTTGAAAATTGCAACCCTTGAATGTGAACCGTAGTGATGCAATCATTCCAGAACCTTGTCATCGGCCAATCCGTAATTTTTGAACAATAAACCTTTTACGATTCACTCGGGTGTCAACGTTTGAGTTGACTCCTAATAATTCCTAGATGTGCGATATCAGCAAAAGGTGATGATGTAGGCGTTGCGAGATAGTCAAGTTAACTCAACAAACGACTCATCAAATCGCTGGACGTGTGAATGTATAAACGAGCGGTTTCACACTGTTTCGCACTCTTGCCAGAAAAGATTAGGTAATCCGAGATAAGAAAGCACAACATATTCTTTGCTCCTACCCACTTCCCACGACGTTAGCAATAGTTTCTGTTATTGCGATAGAGATGCACGAAACTGGAGGCACCTCTATTTGGTTTTTACTTTCCGACAAACCCATAGGTCCAGGAATGATCGCGCTATCATACTTATTCTTCCTTACTACACAGAAACAGATAGCTCTATCAGAGTCATCACTACCTCCCTACATTACTCATTTCTGCGGTAAGTTCTAGAGTTCATGTATTTTTGTAACCATCCGCACAAACCTGATGATGAGCAAATTCACTGAATCAGAATAATCTGTACGTAGAAAAACAAACCTTTGAACGTGTGACTTTACGGTGTTTTTCTTGAAGGAATGAAGAAACTACAAAAAGAGCAGGAGGAAAGGAAACGAAAGGAACCCGAAATAGAGAGAAAGAATTCAATCCTCGATTAAGAAAGCATAGACGGAGGAAAAAATAACGTTGAACACGATAAATAGCCGTCTAGACTCGTTTTGTTTATATTCCAGCTGTTTAGACGGGAAGCGGCTAATGTAGGTTTATTTTCTTCTTATTACAGTACGTAATGATTGGGATTGATTTCGAGTTTTGGCACGCAACCAAAAATCGACGGGATCGTCGAAAGGAACCCGTTTTTGAAAGTGTACCAAAAATAATGTTGTCCGAAGGGGGAGTGTCAAACGTGTTGTAGGAGCGACGATTGGTCTTGAATGAGAGCTGTTCGTTGTTAATGTATTTTCATTGTTTGAGCTTTGGTTCAAACGGTAGAAGGAATCCGTAAGAAAGCGTTTAACCCTTTGAGGTGCGGACACGCGTACTAACGGATGTTGAAATCCTAATCGCGTCTCTCGCAGACAATTGAGGCGGTATTACGAGATTTGTCCGATGAGGAAGAAGTTTGTGACGACGGAAATGCGTCAAACAATGGCGTTGAAGAGTTATAGCCTTAAAGTGAGCATGACACGGACACCGACTTTGATCGTACATCTGAACAACCACAGATCTTACTCCTATCCGCACATCTTACTCCTATCCGAATGAACAGCAGGTTCATTGGACCTGAGAGCTAGGGAAACCCTAATGCTGAGAAGAAGAAAAATACTACAACCGTAATATTCTATTTCACATTTGAGAGTTTCATAATCAAGTAATGATCAAGGCGATTTTTCAAAAAATGTTTTCAAGTTTTATAGATGCAAGCTTTCATTCGTTTCACCATCAAAACTTTCAACCTTCAATTCGAAAAATATAAATTTTTGCCAGAACAAAGTGATTTCTTCACTGTGATGTTCATAGGTACCAAGATGATAATTATTTTTTTACAATTGAACATCTTGGTTCATTATTCAATAATAAACCTTTGTAATCGCCCTTGAAAAAAAAAATTTAACTCTCCCTGAAAATTTCATGGTTTACGTTTCAAAGGGTATGTAAAGGGGGTCAAAGGGTGGGCAATAAAAATTTTTCCGTCCGTCCGCCGTTCGCACGATTTCTCCCAAACGGCTGGAGCAAAAAATCTGAAATTTTCAGGAAAAATCTATATTGGCCCGAAGACCAATTCTTTAGCCAGCACTCTCACTTAATGTGAAGTGCCCTCTAAGGGTTGTCAAAGTTTTTTAAAATCCCTAAAAACCTCAAAAAAAGTCAATTCGGCCTAAATATTGGACTTTTTTTGAAGAACTTTCCATGAGGAATCGAATGAGCCCTTTCCCAGGTCCGTAGGTCAAACCATTTCCGATGTATGGCCCGATTTATGGTGCTAACATTTGCGTTACTTTGGTTTATTATTGTTTCTGTTTTGATTGCAGTAACCTAATGAGTAGTGAACGTGAATACTGGGGTGAACTCCTAAGAGGGTTTATAGCCGATACACGGGTTGAAGTATTCTGATAACCTTAAAAAAACGCTGCAAATTCTTTCACTGGGGTTTATTATTCAACTGGTTTGCGTTCATGATTCGAATTTCTACTGAGCTTTGGAGTGTGCGTGTTTCACAGGTGATAGAGCGATTATTGAATTTCAGGAGATATGCATAGAGCACGTAAATCTGTTCTCAACCAAAATACCTATTTGGATTGATCAGTTGATCATATTTGTGTGCCTCCTGAAATTCAATAATCGGTCTATCACCTGTGAAACACGCACACTACAGAGCTTAGTAAAAATTCAAATCATGAACGCAAGCCAATTTTGTTTAAATTTGATTTGTCTTTTTTTCGTTACAAAACTGCACTTTTATGCATGTTATCTATGTATGTACTTTTTATAGGTTAAATACAGTGTTCCCAGCGTTACTAATGTCCTAAATATGATTTTATTGTAATAACTATATAATACGTCACCCATCCTCCAACGTTCTGTTTGAACACCCTCACTTCAAAGGGTTAAAGTACAAAAATGAGATTCTTAGTATTTTTTTTTTTTTTTTTTTCAAATTTTCTTCTACTGGAAGCATCGTGACTGCTGCTATGCAAAAAAATGTCCCCAAATTCAAAATGTTAATGGTCATTTTATGTTCTAGTTTACTTTGCCTCAACAGCCCTAGTTTCGTGTCTTTCCGTTAGTTTATTCATGAAATTTAAAGGTGCATACTTACCAATGAATTGTTGGAAACGGCGGTCATGGAAAAATTAACTTAATACTTCAGCAGTGAAATTCTAGAGGTGAAATTTTCTTTGAGTGACGAAATTGGGCGACTCATTGTTCGGGCCGGTTTCAAGGCAAAAACCGGCGAGTTCTAAATTCTTTGATCATTTAGGTTTTATTAGTGCCGCGGAATTCAGATAATAAACCACAACGAAAATTATAATAATTGAATTGCGGTGGATTTGAATTACATTGAAATCACGGCTGTAGTTATATCTGTCCGTGATAGAGCATAAAAATAGGAGCTCCTTACAATAATCGACCTATCGATTCACCGTGGCAACATAAAGATGAGATAACTCATCGCTTGACTTTGCTATTTCCTAGTACGCCGCTCTTCTTGTATTCCTTCATTCCGTCCAACTTAGTTGAATTTAAAGAATGATTAGGTATCGGCCTCAATACGTAAATTCGTTCATTTATGTTACTAGTTTAAAGCTGCGCAGGTTAAAAAGAAATAGGTGAATAACACAATGAGGGAGTATAAAAACAATACGCAAACTAAAAACGTCTGCCAAGTGGGTGTGGCACATAGCTTCCTCGTATCCATAACATGACTGTATAGATCATACGGGACCATCTACACATCAAACCGAACATTCCCTGAAAATTTCATCGAAATTGTTCAAGAACTCCCGGAGTTATTCGCGTAACAAGGATCTCTCGTTTGCGCATGCGCAGAGGATACTATTGATCCGGGGGTCATGCAACCTATAGGGGACCGTCTACACCCCAACCCGCACAATCCCTGAAAATTTCATCAAAATCGGACTATAACTTCGTGTCGTTTTGCCCGTAACAAGGATTTGCTGACAGACAGACACAGAGAGAGAGAGAACCAAAAGTTCAGAAAGGTCTAAAACTCAAAATGCGAGTGGAATTTTTGATTTTGGAGACAAAAAAATTTTCACATTGCGAAAGTGAAAACAATGCTTCCGCTACCTTGGTAGACTCGGAAGCAAAAATCGTATATTGCACGTCCCCGAGGAGGGGAGCACGTCGTTTGCCCTGGGAGACGCTCCGCCCCGCTGGGGCCCTCCCCCCTTCACTAGCGGGGTCGGAGGGTTTTGTCGGTCAAAATGTGATTTTAAGTTGAACGCCGATGAAGAATACAGAGAACTGCAGTAGTATTTGTCACCAATTTTTTGACAGAGCTTAAAAATAGGAGCTCCTTACTCTAACCGACCTATCGATTCACCGTGACAACATAAAGATGAGATAACTCATCTCTTGACTTTGCCATTTCCAAGTGCACCACTCTTCTTGTACCTACTCCTTCATTCTTTCAAACTACCTACCTGCCTGAATTCGTCCATAACAGAGGAAAGGTGTGCGTGATTGCAAGTGGAGCTAGTAAGTAAGTACACTATTTAGTTATTTATAAGGTTCAAATTTTCGTCTCAATTTGTCTTGATAAATGTCGTGAAGGAGTTTAATGTAACCCTTACGTTGTTACAGTTAATTCTGTACGTTTCGATGGTCAAATTGTTTATACGAGGCCAACTCCGCGATGACCCAAGTCGAAGGCAGGTTCGACCGGGGAGTAACGGTAACTCCGGGAACGGGATGTTGCGCAAGGGAACCTCCAGGGGAAATGTCACGCTCGCCCGACGTCAACTTAGCTTTTCTGCCTACACGCAGCCCTAATCACGAGCTTTGCCCTACGATTTTTTTAGTTTATTATTATCAATAATGAAGAAAACCGTTCGTCCGCCGTTTTGGAGCTTTTCTACGAAACTACGGAACGGAACTTGATGAAACTCGGGTAAAAAACGCTGCGAAATCTTTCACTGGGGTTTATTATTCAATGATTCATGATTTGAATTTTTACTAAGCTTTGGAGTGTGCGTGTTTCACAGGTGATAGAGCGATTATTGAATTACAGGAGATATGCATAGAGCACTTAAATTGGTTCTCAACCAAAATACCTATTTGGATTGATCAGTTGATCATATTTGTGTGCCTCCTGAAATTCAATAATCGCTCTATCACTGTGAAACACGCACACTCCACAGCTTAGTAGAAATTCAAATCATGAATCATTGAATAATAAACCAGTGAAAGACAATGCAGCGTTTTTTTCAAGAGCGATTACAATGGAAAAATACTATATTTGAACAATTCAAATTTCGTAAGACGGAGCATGCATATCAGAATGCTTCAACCCGTGTTTCGGCTATAAACCCTTTTAGGAGTTCACTCCAGTATCCACATTCATTACATCACTAGGTTACTGCGATCAAAAACTCTTGTGTTTGTTTTGATTGCAGTAACCTAGTGATGTAGTGAATGTGGATGCAAATGTTGGCACCATAAATCGGGCCATACATCGGGAATGGTTTGAGCTACGGACCTGAAGATGGGCTCATTCGATTCCTCATGAAAAACTCTTCAAAAAGAGTCCAAATTTAGGCCTCCTAGACATTTTTTGAGGTTTTTAGGGATTTTACAAAACTTTGACAACCCTTAAAGGGCACTTTAAATTAAGTGAGAGTGCTGGCTAAAGAATTGGGCCGTTGTCGGACCAATATTGATTTTTCCTGAAAATTTCAGATTTTTTGCTCCAGCCGTTTGGGAGAAATCGTGCATACGGCGGACGGACGGAAAAATTTGTATTGCAGATTTGGATTCTATATCCCTTCGAAACGTAAACCATGAAATTTTCAGGGGGGTTACAATTTTTTTTTTTTTTTTTTTTTTTCAAGAGCGATTACAATGGTTTATTATTGAATAATAAACCAAAAATTCAAAATTTTGAGTGTAGTCCGATTCTCGGTATTGAAGCAAGTCAATCCCAAAGGGTAAAACCAGACGGCTGAAATTTCAAAAATCTGAATAGCGAAAACTCCGAAAGAAAACTATTGTTTTTATGTTCGTTATTGATACATGCCTCTTAAGAATCCATTTACCCCATCCGGCTTTATGTTTGTTTACCCTATCTAAACGCTAAAAATCATCATTGAGGTTCATTATGTAAGGATTATGGTGGAAATTGGCTATAAACACGGAAATCCTAGGGATGGCCACTGAAAACCTCCAAGACTCAGAAAGAGGCAGGTGCATGGAAATTCAACAAGCAATGGTTTTTTACTTTGATTCACTATTTTTACTGAATTTTCACACCAACGAGTTGATTCAATTAGAAATCTGGGTGAGTAGAATGGTTCCTCAATGAAATCGGATAAGTTGATAGTGAGATTGGTGTTTGAGCGATTACCAGTTGAATATTGAAAGGAATTGGGTCAGGAATTCCAATACGTTCTCAAGTTAATGACCCCCCCAAGATAGTGTTTGATGGATTTCACTTTCACGCATGTCCGTAATAACAAGAACAAACATCACATAATGTAATGTAGTTTTAACTCGAAGATAATGTAAGCTGAAGTATGATAATGTTTGGGTACAGCAAGAGGGAGGTACGTGGGAAGCACCTATTAGAATCTGTTCCCTTCATCAACATGGATTTTCCCAAAACGTTTTCCTCCAACATCCACCTGAGACCTGAGTGTTGATTCTTCCCCGTAGACCATATAAATTCTCAACAAAATGCCGCTAATTACATGAGAAAGAAGGCAACTCAAACGCTGCGTTATTGTCTACGGGTTTTCGCTCGTAGATTCCTTCTAAGCGATGTCGGGGGAATCAACGGCGCACAGCTAATATCCAGGTTAATAGAGTTCAGGTTGAGGAAAGTTAGGATATTTGCGGCTACAAAGGGACTTTCACTGAAGCAGAGTGCGATCGTAAGAAAGAAAGTTTCTCTCACCATAGACATAGACGAGCAAGGAGCGTCAGTTCAACCTCAAGTTTCTTTGAAAAACAGAAAGTTGGATCTAGATGCCTATACGATAAAATAGACCTAAAATTTCATCATTTTGGTTTATTATTCAATAATAAACCATTGTAATCGCTCTGGAAAAAAAATTCTAACCCCCATGAAAATGTCATGGTTTACGTTTCAAAGGGTGTAGAATCCGAATCTGCAATACAAATTTTTCCGTCCGTCCGCCGTACGTCGTACGACGTACGCAAGATTTCTCCCAAACGGCTGGAGCAAAAGATCTGAAATTTTCAGAAAAAATCCATCTTGGTTAGACGACGTCCCAATTCTTGAGCGAGTTCTCTCACTCAATTTAAAGTGCCCTTTAAGGGCTGTCAAAGTTTTGTGAAATCCCTAAAAACCTCAAAACAAGTTGAAGCTGCCTAAATGTGTGCTTTTTTTGAAGAACATACCATGAGGAATCGAATGAGACCCTCCCCACGTCTGTAGGTCAAACCATTCCCGATGTATGGCACGATTTATGGTGCCAACATTTGCGTTTTTTGGTTTATTATTGTTTTATTTGTAACCTAGGATGTCCGGCCAATAGCGTCGAGTTGTAGTGAATGTGGATACTGGATGATAGCTGATGTGGATACTTGTAGTTGATAACCCATACACGGGTTGAAGCATTCCGATATGTATGAAACGCTGACAATATATAGATAAATATTATTACTGGGGATTATTATTCAATATTATTACTGGAGTAAATAAGTATTCTTTCACTCGGGTTAATTATTCAATTGGCTTGCGTTTATGATTTGAATTTCTACTAAGCTTTGGAGTGTGCGTGTTTCACAGGATAGAGCGATTATTAAATTTCAGGAGATATGCATAGACCACATAAATCTGTTCTCAACCAAAACACCTATTTGGATTGATCAGTTGATCATATTTGTGTGCCTCCTGAAATTCAATAATCGCTCTATCCTGTGAAACACACACTCCAAAGCATTCTATTCAAATCATAAACGCAATTGAATAATAACCCCCAGTGAAAGATTCGCAGCGTTTTTCTCATTTTATCAATTCGGATTGATTCACGAAAAAGGTCTGTCAGGCGGGATGTGGCACACATTCATCATGTGATACGAATTTATAAGTCATTAAAATTTCTTTTAATCAATAAAAATCAAATTATAGATCATTAAAATAGATTATTAAAAAATTATGGATCATTAAAAGAACATAAATGTTAAGGTGAACCCAAAAAAGATATAAACGTTTATGAAATTAACTGATGGAGGCTATATTTCAAATCAATGCGTACATGCTCAATGAACGAGTATGGAAATATATCATTCAATTCGTATTCGTCGATTTAGTGAATCAATAAAATAAATAAAGGTGTTGTAGAATAAAATCTTAGGGCGCTTCTGCCAACGTTGAGGTTTCGCGGGTAGTCAACAATATCACAAAATACGCTGCTTTGCCACTACTTAGTTATGAAAATGAAGTCACTTTGATAACTATGATAGAAGTCAGTCGAGTTAACAAGGGTGTAAGAGCATGCCAAAAACGATCAGGAAACTGACTCAGGATTCTGTTAACTAATAACGGGAAAATTTTGTTTGGAGGGGAAGTGAAGAATTTAGTTGGCTCGTTTTACAGCAGAGAGAAGGGGATCGAAACCAATCAGGGATGGGGTTATAACCACCCCGTAGATTTCCCCAGGGTGCTAAGGATGTAGGTGACTGAATTGCCAAAAAAGGGGCACAAACCTACGACAATAGAGCTTGGGGAATTTGGAGTCCATTAAAGGCTAAAATATCATCACACTATATAAAAACCAGCTTAACATGATGATGGCTGTTCATGATTTGAATTTTTACCATTTTTGGGGTGTGCGTGTTTCACAGGATAGAGAGATTTTGAATTTCATAACACAAAAATGATCAACTGATCAATCCAAATAGGTATTTTTTTTAACAACCGATTTAAGTGCTATAATGATAATAAACTCCAGTAATAATATTGAATAATATTTACATATACGAGTATATTATCAAAATGCTTCAACCCGTGTATCGGCTACTAACTACACTACAAGTATTCACATCGGCTATCACTCTAGTATCCACATTCACTACAACTCGACGCTATCGGCATCACTAGGTTACAAACAAACAATAATAAACCAAAAAATGCAAATTTTGGCACCATTAAAACATCGATGGTTTGACCAACGGACCTTATTCGATCCTTAAAATGTTCTTCAAATCGATAAATTTTGATATTCTTCGACTTGTTTTGAGGTTTTTAAGGGATTTTAGACAGCCCTTTGATTAATTTTACAAAATTGATCCAAGAATTTTCCTGTGAATCCAGGTTTGAGGAATCCATCAACGCTCAACGGACGGAAAATTTAGTCCTTCTACACCCTTAAAACGAAACCATCGAATTTTCAGGAACCTGTGTTGCACGTGACACACATTCCTCATATCGGTGATATGAATCTATAGATCATTCAAGATTGATTAAACAGACTTTCAATCAATAAAATTTTTCTAGATCATTAAAAAAGATTATAAAAAAATTACAGATCATAATATTTTAGAATGATTCTTAGTATAATAACCCTAATGATAACAGAGTTTGTCTAGTTTGATGGCAGTAGTTCATTAATGAAAATGCTGATCAGAGAGCAGCTCGGTTGACATATGGTTAGAAAGGATGTCCAGTGTTTTCATGCATGTTTTGCTTACATTTTTGCATGTTGATACTGACCCTGGTGATAGCATAGTTTTTGTCTTGTTCGATTGCAGTAGTTCGTTAATGGAAATGCTATCAGATTGATTTAAAAGATCCATAAAATATTTTAGAATGATTGTTCTTAGTATAATAACCCTAATGATAACATGACTAGCATAGTGTTTGTCTGTTTGATTGCAGTAGTTCATTAATGAAAATGCTGATCAGAGAGCAGCGGTTGACATATGGTTAGAAAGGATGTCCAGTGTTTGCATGCATGTGTTGCTTACATTTTTGCATGTTGATACTGACCCCGGTGATAGCATAGTGTTTGTCTTGTTTGATTGCAGTTTCATTAATGAAAATGCTGATCAGAGAGCAGCACGGTTGACAAATGGTTAGAAAGGATGTCCATTGTTTGCAAGCATGTTTTGCTTACATTTTTGCATGTTGATACTGACCCTGGTGATAGTATAGTGTTTGTCCTGTTTGATTGCAGTAGTTCGTTAATGGAAATGCTGATCAGAGAGCAGCATGGTTGACGTATGGTTAGAAAGGATCTCCAGTGTTTGCATGCATGTTTTCCTTACAATTTTGCATGTTGGTACTGATCCTGGTGATAGCATAGTGTTTGTCTTGTTCGATTGCAGTAGTTCGTTAATGGAAATGCTGATCAGAAAGCAGCACGGTTGACATATGATTAGAAAGGATGTCCAGCGGAATGGTGCGACAGGATCTACACTTTGGTGACCCGGGCCCCGGCCACGAAAGGGGGATAAAACGTGGACGTCAATAACCTTGACGACCGCTATCGGAGGTGCGATGGTGAAGGTAATGGAGCAAGTATCGATAAAGCGGCCCTCTCCTGACAATATCCAGGAAGCGTTGGTCCGGGTTCGTCTCCTAACTGTGAATCCCTCAGCTCATTAGGTGGAAAGAAGCCTTGACAGGGGTTTTCCTTGATGTGAGGCGAAAGAGTTTTGACCGATAATGTCTGATGCCCACTAACGAATTCTCCAGGGCAATCAGTGCGTACAAAAGAGGCACGGCTGAATGAATCGAAAGCCAATACGTGTGACGTTAATCTACGTTATTCTGTAAAGATGTAGCTTTCAGATGTTGAAAGAACGTCTAAAACCGGTCCAGCAGTTTTTGAAATATGTCGTAACAAACAAAGAGAGAAAATTGTAGCATTTTCCAGTTTCCAATAACTTAACCCCCACTCCTTGGTTTTGGGTGTAACTTTTTTCTAGAGACATGGATTTTATAATTACTTAAAACCTCTACAACTTCCAATTTTACGATTTTTCCTAAAAAGAAGTATTATGGGAGGTTTTGAGTGGGACAGTGGCAACAAAGTTAAAATTTGAGAAACAAGCTATTTTATCTCTTTTTAGAGGTCTTATATCTTTACTGTTGGACGGAACAAAAAATTTACAGGAGCAAATTTGTAGGAAATATTTTGGTTCATCCAAAACTGCAGGGGAAACGAGTTCCAGGCCTAAGAGCATTTTGACAGTAAACGAACAAAACAGACAATATACGAACAAAACGACAGAATGATGAAAACTCGGATTTAGGACAACCTACACAATTTAGGATCCCTAACATCATGTATAGCATCAGTATAAATTTCACTTGGAAAAGGTAGAATTTGGGTAGTGAAAGGTTGGATTTGAGTTGGAATGCTATAGAAAAGGACTAACCAAATCAGGAATATCGTTTGGACAACATTTAGACAGGCGAAACCATCTTCAGACCAGAAAACCCTAGAACGCTGATAAGAACAGATCCCACTGCTTCCGATACGACCTATAGTGCGGAGGCTTTGATTTCACTTCCTGGAGATGAACCATAGTTCTTATCCAAAATGAAAATTTCTTGCATTTTGCTTTTTAGACCATCCTAAACAACTTTCGTTTCTTGTCTCTCTATCGGGCCAAGTCTGCACATCACTGTAATTAGCGTAGTTCCTCAAGTTTGCTGACAATTTCGAAGAAATTTCAAGTGAATTTGAGAGTTAGGCTGGGGATGGTCCCCTACGTGTTTATCGATCAAAAATGAATACATCGGTCTGCTCTTGAACTAACGTATAATCCAGCAAGCAATTTCTTCCGGTTTTAGCTGTCCGATCAGGTTTAATTTTTCATCATACTCCCGACAAAACGGTCTGATAATATCATTAGTAGTTATTGCGGATGCGTGAAAGAGAAGTACTTGCAACTTACTGAATTCCTTTTTTTCATTCGATTTTGATAAAATGTACCGGGAACGTGCGATGTCCGTTACATATGTGTTCCATTGCTAGAAAATCGATACATGACAATCGAATCGATTGCTGGAATTTGGAGGGGTCATTCCAAAAAAGTACTACACTAAGTGAAGTCTTCTATTCCTATTAGAAAAGATAGGATTACTTGAAAAACAGGTTCGTAGCTCAAACCATTCCCGATACACGGCCCGATTTATGGTGCCAACATTTGCGTTTTTGACATTTCATGTCTTTGCTATGGCACACAACCAAATTGTCGTTATGTCACGTTACGTTACGTAACGAAATATGCTCAATGATTATTATGATTCGTAGAAGTGAGGTAGGTAGGTACCTATATGATTATAGCTGAAATTTTGCTATATGATTATTATGATTTGGCTGGTAGCCTCCTTAGGACGTGAACAATAAGGTGCAGAGGGTTTTGATTGAGTGGCTCCTGAAACTAACTTCTTTCCTATCAACTGTGGAAAGCTGAAATTTGGCTGGTAGCCTCGTTAGGACATGAACAATAAGGTGTACAGGGTCTTGATCAGCAGAGTGGCTACTGAAGTTAACTTCTTTCCTATCAACCGTAGGAAGCTGAAATTTGTCTGTAAGGACATGAACAACAACGCTACTGGAGTAGATGATGTAGTCTGGCTCGAATACACAGAAGAAAATGTCCCAATGTGTTGCAGACTCTTATGCAAGGATTTATGATTCTTAGAAGTGAGGTAGTAATTCACAGAGGAAGACAAGATTGCTAGAAGATGGAAGGGAAGAAGGAGGGAGGGGAAAGACATGAAATCTCCTAATGCGTTGCAGACTTGTATGCAAGAATTTTGGTTTATTTTTGTTTATGCGTTTTTTGATTTATTATTGTTTATGTTTTCATCGCAGTAACCTAGTGATGTAGTAATGTGGATACTGGAGTGAACTCCTAAAAGGGTTTGTAGCCGATACACGGGTTGAAGCTTTCTGATACGCATGAAACGCTGCAAATTCTTTCACTGGGGTTTATTATTCAATAGGCTTGCGTTCATGATTTGAATGTCTACTAAGCTTTGGAGTGTGCGTGTTTCACAAGTGATAGAGCGGTTATTGAATTTCAGGAGGCACAGAAATATGATCAACTGATCAATCCAAATAGGTGTGGAGATATGCATAGAGCACGTAAATCTGTTCTCAACCAAAATACCTATTTGGATTGATCAGTTGATCATATTTGTGTGCCTCCTGAAATTCAATAATCACTCTATCACCTGTGAAACACGCACACTCCAAAGCTTAGTAGAAATTCAAATCATGAACGCAAGCCAATTGAATAATAAACCCCAGTGAAAGAAATTGCAGCGTTTTTTCAATCCTTATTTAATATTTGCATCCCAATGTATTTTGTCATGTGAGCAAATGTATTTTTAACTCTTGACAATTTCAGTCAACACGATTTTGATTGCCGCTGCGTCACATCAGCAAAATATACACTTTTGTGTTTCCGAATAAGTTTGAACATATTCAATGTGCACAATTGATTGACAGTTAAAAAATTCAAATCATGAAATAATGTAACGGCGAAATGGGGCCTGAGCTTATTGAACAACGTCCTTAATATCATTTTTTTGAATCTTACAAATTTTATCAATTAGGCAGGTATTCGAAAGTGCTTCCCCATATTACAGCGGCTTACTGTGAAGTTCACTTAAACAGCGCCTGATAAATATTGATCTTTAGTTCCTCTGATAGAAATTTGATTGTATAAAACTTTTTATTTTCTTAGCTTTTGTCACAAAAGCTCCTTGCATTTGAGGATCAAACGTCATTCCTATATAAAGACTTTTTATATGAATATTTTGATGGGCATACCAAAACGCATAAGCTAGCAAGTTCGTACGTCTTTCTGAAGATTATTATTCGCAAAGAAGGAAAGGATCTTGTCGGATTACAATGCCCCTCTGTTTCAAGCCAATAACGAAAGAACTCCGGCGTGAGGGCCCCAACAGCGGAATTCCTGCCTTATCAGCGCTTCACAATCAAAACTGCTCCAATTTCGTGGCTCCTCTCCAGCCCGTGGGAAAAATACGCTCCGGTTCGACGGTGATGCAAATGCTTCGCGTGTCTCGAGGAAAGCTCCGCTTATTTGAATACAATCAAAAATGGAGAAAATGCGACCCCGAAAAATAATCGCCGGCTTCCGATTCCACTGTTGTTCTTCCACTTTGAACAATACGCTTGAATACGGGCGAGAGAGGATGTTTACATTATATTAACGGAAGTTATAGAAGATATAAATTGGACATTCGATTTTTCGATGATAAACAAGAGACCATGCATAGTTGAAGTCAAAAGAGCCAAAACGAAGTATATAGCTTTTCCAAGTCAGATTCGGAAATTTCCAAACCAATTTCAGAATTAGTAGTGGGTGTGGGTAGTGGGGTGACCACATTCATTTTGAATCTCTTATTTGGAGCGTAAGTATTTATTTTCTTCATATTAGAAACGTTTCATCCTGCAGCGAGGGCTTCTTCAGTCTATAACTTATTATGTCATAAGTACAGGCAGAATTTAGGCTTTGACGTAGTGGTGCCACCATACATCTCTTCCGTTTGTTTGTTTATTACTTGTAGCTTGGGTAATCGAAGTTGTTAAATTGCTCCCTCATCCTTTCCCATACATACAAACTGGTCATGATTAAAAACTTTGTTGGTCTCAACTGCGTTAATTATTAAAAAATTTTTATTATGAATAACAAAAGGGAAAGAGGAGAGCTGCAAGCAAAAATTAAAACTCAAAAGATTCAATGAGTTTTAACTCTTGCTTGCAGCTCTCCTCTGTACCTAGCTCAAAAAAGTTTGTTCTCAAATTATCTGGCTTTTCACTGTCCCCTCCCCACTCCATAAAAGTGTTTGAAAATTTTTCAACAATCAAGCTTTTAGAAGGAAAGTCAAGAATGCTATGAACCTGTTTAGTGAAAATTAGGAACAAAATAACTACAGAAATGACATTATTCATGAAAGAAAGATGAAAACCACATTCTTTTGACAAGAGTGTTAACGTCACCCAACCTATTCACTGAGTGGAAATGGTATGAGCTACGAGCAGATAAAAATGAAATTGATCTCTATGGAATTGTTCTGTATACCCCGAAATTCCAGCTGCTATTTTTAATTGTAATCCGAAGAGCAAGGAATTATTCATTATAAAATATTTTGTGTTTGCATCCACTTATCGACAAGAGTGTTACCGAAACTTCAAAATGCCTGCATCGTAGTGTAATGTGCGAGCTTTCAAACGACACTATGATGGGCTTGACTATTAAATTCTGCTCCTCTGTTACGTGCATCTTTAAATGTTAAAATCTGTTTTATGAATACTTACAAAGTATCGAGTACTACTTACAAAGTGAATTATTGGAAAATATAAACTTGTCAATATGTAGATAGTTGTATCGTTGTTTATGTTTCACTCATTCGTGGAGTCTTTCAATTCCTGATGGTTGGGGCGTCCCTGTAGCTTTGCCCGAGCAGTCCCACCTTCCTCCCCGTTTATCCTCGATCAAAACCGGGATAACCTCCCGACGCGGCGAGATAACCTCCCGTTGCCACGACAACGGCTTCCCTGCCACATCTTCCCGCCTATCCCGTTCATATTTATGTCAATCCTCGTCCGTATTAACATGAAAAAAATGATCTCATGCATGTATGCGACACTCACCTTGGGGGTTGCTGTAGTATCCCCAGAGCGGGAGAGCGAGAGCAGTGACGGACAAGGCGAAGCAAAGGAGACCTAAAGCTGAGACGCAGGTGGAGTAGTGAGCTCGCTGTTTTGGCTCGTCTGACATCCTGGCTTCCAGGTGAACATGTCGCACAACACCACACTTATTGAATCATACACCACTCCAGCCGAAAAAAGAACGAAAATGACCGATCAACTAAACAACCGACGGTGGAAACCGATGTACCTCGTTCCGGACAAAAATTAGTCGGTTGTCGAGTCGTTTCTAACGGCTGTTACCCGAGGATTTGGCCCATTTTTCGTCAAGAGGAATTAACAGGTGGGGCTTTTGAAATGGGAGAAAAAAAAAACACAGATGGTATATTAAAACACCTTTCGTGGGCGCGACTCGAGAGAGAACTGGCTGGCCGCGAGTTCTCATCAAGGTGAGCGCGTAGTGGGGCGGGACTCCCTCCTACCTCTTCACCTTCTGGTCCCCGCGACTTCCCCGATCATTCATTCCCAACCTGTTTAGTTTTTATTTGTGACGTCACGACATGCACCGCCGAGCCACTAAAAGACTCATCTCCCTGTGCATTTGGGGAAGTGGGTGTTGGTTTGTCGGACAATAGCTCGCAGCGGGATTGCCTACGGGGTTTTTTTTTCATAAGCGTAGTTCAGTATGGTCCTCCGCTCTCCAACGCAGAGTGGCCATTCCACGATCTAGCGAGACAAAAGCCCAAAAGTCGACGTTTTCTTTTTTTTCAAGTGCGAACTTGCTCTATAGTGGCCAGGAACCTACCGATGAGGATGAAAGCAGGAAAAAAGCATCAAAGTTCCAAAACTCACAATAACAACCAGCAAACAGAGATCTGATTGAGTATGTCCACATATGACATCTGTCTTGTGTTATTCAGTATTGAGCTTGCGGTGAGAGAAGTTTTACAATCGAAGTAATTCAATGAGGTACCTAGCTAGTTGTAAATAATTTTAGTTGACAATTTATAATTCAGTGTGCCGAAGGTTTAATTCTAACTCCGAAAGGTTTAATTCTAATTGCGAAAGGTTTATTTCTAATTGCGAAACGCTCCATTCAGTTTGCTAAAGGTTTAATTCAGTCACCCGATGGAACCATATTGTTTACTAACTGTGAGTGTCCTGTGAGTGGTGATGATTATGTCTTTACAGTTTACCATTAGTCGCTTCGGAACCTCAGTGACCAAACGATGGAACCATTACATCGCAACCATCAACGAGCACAATCTAACGTAGTTATCATTGGTCCTGCAAAGCGGCACTCGTTGGAACTAGCGAGCGAATATCGTTTACGGAAAAAGCTGCTTATGAACACATAATCCACAAATGAAATTGAAATTGGCGAGGTACGTGATACATTTATCGAGACGCCTCATTCTCTCGCCGACGTTGAATTTGATAAGCGTTTTACATAAAAACGGCCTCCAATTGGAAGTACGTGGTGTGTGTGCGGGAGGGGGTCCAAAGACATAAAATGTCCCTCGTGGTTGCGTATTTGTACGAAAGCTGTTTTTCGTAAAGACATAAAATGTCCTTCTTCCTTACAATTTTAAGTAAGTGCGTGGGTTTAAGTAAGGGTGAACGATGTTCACTGAAAGACTGCTTTTAAATAGACATTAATTATAAGTTCAAGGACTGTGATGGAAAAGTGATTAACAATTTTTCTTATATGGTTCAAAATTGTTCTTAACAATGAAAAAATTTATAAATTTTAATCTTGTAAGTAGAATAATATGATTTGTTATGTTATGTTTTTACATTACGACGAAAACGTTTTAAATAAAATGATTTGTTAGAAATTATACTGAAATTACGTTGAAAATACGCGAGTTAATCAGGGCAAGCAGTCCCATCTTTCTGGGAAAAAGTTGAAAATTGATAGATGAAAAGCATTTAGTGTTCATGAAATCGTCCTCACAATCCTTCTAACAAATCCACAGAATCGATACTTGGTTTTGGTTTATTATTCAATGATAAACCATTGTACTTAATCGCTCTTAAAAAAAAAAAAATTCTAACCCCCCAAAATTTCATGGTTTACGTTTCAAAGGGTGTAGAATCCGAATCTGCAATAAAAAATTTTACGTTCGTCCGCCGTACGCACGATATCTCCGAAACGGCTGGAGCAAAAAATCTGAAATTTTCAGGAAAAATCCATCTTGGTCCGACGACGCCCCAATTCGTGAGCCAGCTCCCTCACTCAATTTAAACTGCCCTTTAAGGGCTGTAAAAGTTTTGTAAAATCCCTGAAAACCTCAAAACTAGTCGAATCGGCCTAAATATTTTCCTATTTGAAGAACATACCATTAGGAATCGAATGAGCCCTTCACACGTCCGTTGGTCAAACCATTCCCGATGTATGGCCCGATTTATGGTGCCAACATTTGCGATTTTTCGTTTATTATTGTTTGTTTGTAACCCAGTGATGTCCGGCCGATAGCGTCGAGTTGTAGTGAATGTGGATACTGGAGTGATAGCCGATGTGAATACTTGTAGTGTAGTTAGTAGCCGATCCACGGGTTGAAGCATTCTGATAATATATAGGTAAATATTATTCAATATTATTACTGGGGTTTATTATTTAATATTATTACGGGTAAATAAGTAAAACAATTCTTACTAAGCTTCGGATGTGCGTGTTTTACACGTGATAGAGCGATTATTGAATTTCAGGAGTTGCATAACCACGTAAATCGGTTCTCATCCAAAACACCTATTTGGATTGATCAGTTGATGATGTTTCTACATCTGTCTACTTTGAACATCGTTTAAATTTGGATTTGGGGAAGCAATACGAGTGCCATTTCAACACAGAAAATGTTTCAAGTTTCCCAAGTTTTTATCATGCTGATGCCGAAAATAACCATGAAAATCTCATGTTAGCTCTTGTTTTAAAGATACAGAACCTGCGTGGGTGAAAAAATGATGAATATGGCGGGATCGAGGGATATTGAATTTCCAAAGGTTGTTACGCCTGACAGCTATGATTCCTATTGGTTGAGCTCTCTGTCTGATCTTTGGAATCAACTTTCAGGTTATCTATTGTTTACTCACTTGTTTACATCAGTTGTCAAGCTAATTTTGTCCCTTAAAATCGAAATGCCGCGGAAGTGTGTAAATACTGTTGATAACTTTTGTTACATTTGTGGTGAAATTACTTTTTCTGCCCAAAAGCGAACCATCACCTCAACTGTGAAGACAGCTTACTTTCATTATTTTGGTGTGAAGGTAGGTGATCAGGATAAGTCATGGGCCCCACATATTTGTTGTAACTCGTGCTCAGTGCGGCTGCGAGAATGGCTGGGTGGCAAGAAACGATCAATGAAGTTTGCAGTTCCCATGATTTGGCGTGAACCAACCAACCACGTAGATGATTGTTACTTTTGTTTGACACCCTCATTGAAACAAGGATGGTCAACCAAAAAGAAAGTACCAGTGAACTATCCCAATGTTCCATCTGCCATTCGTCCTGTTCTCCATTCAGATGAACTGCCAGTCCCTAAACCACCTGAGAGTTATGACATTGTGAAGGATTATACTGATGATGAATTGAATTGGGGTGATGATGAAGAAGGAACTATTCGAGCTGGACCTTCACAAGACCCTGATTTTGAAACGGACAGACCCAACGAGCCCCACAGACTAAATCAAATGGAACTGAGCGATCTTGTAAGGGATCTTGGTTTGTCGAAGGATAAGGCAGAGCTTCTAGGATCTAGACTGCAGCAATGGAATCTCCTAGTACCTGGTGTCAAGATCACTGAGTACAGGTCTCGTCAAAAGAACCTGATACATTTCTTCAAAAAAGTAGACGACCTTGTAAGTTGCATCGATATTAATGGTTTGATGAATTCCCTGAACATAAGTCATGCTCCTAGTGAATGGAGGCTCTTTGTAGACTCTTCGAAACTCAGTTTGAAAGCCGTTCTGCTTCATAATGGCAACCTTCTCCCTTCCATCCCCATTGGGCACGCTGTTCACATGAAAGAAACTTACGGGAACATGAAAGTACTTCTCGAGTCGATCAAATATGAAGATCACAAGTGGCAGATTTGTGGTGACTTGAAAGTGGTTGCGCTTCTTTTAGGAATGCAGTTGGGCTATACCAAGTACTGTTGTTTTCTATGTTTATGGGACAGCCGAGATCGAAAATCTCACTACATTAAGGACAAATGGCCTTCACGAACATTAAATCCAGGGGAGAAAAATGTCCAAAATGAGGCTCTAGTAGATCCACTTAAGATCTACTTCCTCCGTTGCATATTAAGCTGGGATTAATGAAGAACTTTGTGAAAGCAATGGATCAGGATGGAGAAGCCTTCAAATACCTGAGAGCGAAATTCCCAAGATTAAGTGATGGAAAGGTGAAGGAAGGAGTCTTTATTGGCCCTCAAATTCGCGAAATTTTGAAGGACTCTGCTTTTGATGAAATTTTGGAGGGAAAAGAGAAAGCAGCCTGGGAAGCTTTCCGAAATGTTGTAAGAGGATTTCTTGGCAACAGGAAAGAAGACAACTACCAACAGTTAGTGCGTGAGCTCCTTCAAACGTACCAAGACCTAGGTTGCAACATGTCCCTAAAAATGCATTTTCTTCACTCTCATCTTGATTTTTTCCCAGAGAATTGTGGGGCTGTAAGTGATGAGCACGGTGAAAGATTCCACCAGGATATTTCTGCAATGGAACACAGGTATCAAGGTCGTTGGAACGAATCAATGCTTGCTGACTACTGCTGGACTGTTACAAGAAATGCACCGGGTATGACGTACAAGAGGCAATCAAAGAGAAAATATTCTCAAGAATAGGCTTCAGCCAACCCCTTTACTATTGGAGAAGATTGGAAAGTAAAGAAGAAACGAGAAATTGGTAAGTGTAACGAATTTCTCGGCCAAGAAGATAGATTTTTACAGTATATTCACCTTTAATCAGCTGTGTTTGTATCTTGAGAACAAGAGCTAATAAATGAATTTCATTGTCATATTCGTGTTTCTCGACCCAAAATTAGTAAAATTTGGCTATTTAGATCCCAGAAACTACCGAAAAATATTTTTTTGTTGTGCAGTGTTATTTGATCAGTTGATCATATTTGTGTGCCTCCTGAAATTCAATAATCGCCCTATCCTTATGCAACACGCAGACTCCAAAGCTTAGTAAAATTCAAATCATGAACGCAAGCCAATTGAATGATTTTGCATCGTTTTTTTATTGAACCTCAATACCCCCCACAATAAAAACATCTATAATTGATAAAGTCTTTTAGCACTCGTATTGCGTTAAAACTTCCAAAAATCCAAATTTAAACGATGTAGCCAAAGGAAGACTGTTGTAGAAGAGGCACACAAGTATCATCAACTGATCAATCCAAATTGTACCAGAATCTTCCTTGCTTCGTTTTTTATTTTTGAAAACGCTTTTTAAACAGGATTGAGCATGGGTGAGTAACGTGGCAAACACTTTACTTTTTTTATACGCGTATTTATAATTCAGTTTGTGCGAAAGGGTATTCCAATTGCGAAAAGGTTAATTCAGAAAAGTTTAATTCAGTTTGCGAAAATTAATGATTTAATTCAGTTTGCTAATGATATAATTTGTGCAATGAGGAGCGTAACGAAATGGTATAGTTGCCCCTTCCGAGGGTAGAACTACTAGTGAAGCCCGCAACACCTAGAAGGTAACCAGGAAGCTAGGGGAACTAACCATTTCCATCACAATAGTTATTGGTGTATAGGTGTTTTCCTGAAGGGAAGTTAATTGCGAATGGAATTGGTTCAAATACTCCATCAAATGAGTTTTCTACTGGCGTTTCTGGATGAAAGTTGAAGACCAAATATCTCAAGCCAATATTTAGATGGATTTTGCAGGAAGCCGGCCTAATACAGAAATCGTAAAGCGTTTACTTTTCCAGCTCTTCAGCAAATGTAGTTGCCCCTGCAAATGCTTTCGACGGTCGTGTTGATCACCCGAAGGAATATGAAAGCGGGTTGCTCCCCGAGGACGTGAAAGGGGCGAGCGAGGGTTTCTGTGGTTGGGACCGTACAAGGACGCCCAGGTTGTGAATCACATCCCACGGGTATCGTTCCTACGTAGGTACGAAGACTTTTCTCCGTGGACCTCTGCTCAGTGGGGTTACGACCTGCCGACCCCGCCTTGCCGGAGCACCTTCAAGTTTCAAGTTTCGTTGTTCCGACCCAACGATTAGCCTTCCTATTGTTTCCTCTCGTCGGGTTCCCCCCACAGAAACTTTTACTGGCTTGAGGGCACGAAAAAGATAAAACCGCAATAACTTACTATTCTGATATTTATTTTTGGTTCGGGTTAAGGCTAATATAGTGTACAAACGATGTGTCCGGGATCAACATGTTTACAAGAAGTCTACGTGTAGTTACTCGAAGCTTTGCATTCACGTTTTCAAGCGTCTGGGTCATCCTCTGAGCGTGGCGTAGCATTATACTGCATCCAGCTCAATGGAAGGGGCAGCTATACCATTCCATTGCCTCACATGTTGGCCTGAGCGTGGTTACGATCACTGGCCCATTTACCACTTCTATAATCAACAGTCCTGCCACCCAGATTTTAGAATCCGTCGCCTTGGGTGATGAATCAGACGTTTTGAGCGTGGCAGAGCACTAATAATGCATCCACCTCCTCGGAAGGGGCAACTATACCATTCCATCACCTCACAGTCGGGATGGGACATCGATATCGATATTACCGATATATCGATGTTTTGGCTCCGATAACATCGGTTTGGTTAACTCTTCACTCACTGAGAAAATTGAATCTGGTGTGCTTGCTACCTAACGTGAAAAAAAAAGAAATATTAAAAATTCTTTCAACTGCTGTAGTATTAGCGAATTTTCGAAGAAAAAAAAAAACTATTGTTCTCGGTCGAAAATATTTCCAAACAATTTTCGCACCAAAATCCGTCTCAAAGCATTCTAGATCCGCTGTCAAAAGGTGCCAAAACTCATTCCAGACGATAACTCTCGATAGAATTGAGATTAAAAGCGAAAATTTCCACAAAAATCTATCAAGGCTTTCAGAAGGCTAAGTTTGAAGATGGGCACAATCGCCTCAGTCTAAGGGGAGATTTTGGGCATTTCAAATGGGGAAAATTACCCGAAAATACCCAAGTAGGTGACTCTCCTTTATATAGGTTTTGTGAACTATCTCACGATGGTGAAATCGGATTGGAGATATCTCAATCCGTTCTAACTACAGCAGTTTGAAGATTATAAAACAAGATGGGCGAGATTGGAAAAAAAATTGTGAGATTCTTCAGCTTTCAAAAATTTTCAAATTAAAACGAGGTATCACATATCAGAAAATAAAATTGTTTTTTGCATAAATTTTCCTCATGCAAAACTAGTTTGAATAATTGCTCATTTCATCATGCTACATGACTGGATCTTTTTTACCATCTTCTTCAGCGTTGAAATACCTTTAAAATGAGATATCATTTGTCACAAAATAAAACTGTTGATTTTGCATCAATATTCCCTTCAAGGTCTACATCCACAGTAGATCATTATGGTCTGAAGGGAGGCCCCAATTCGAACGAGGGGCTCTAGTGTTCTACACTGATGGCTCCGTCATGAATAGTAGAGCTGGTTCGGACATATATGGCCCAAGAACGGCGATCGCAGAATTGCTGGGAACAACTGCTACCATTTTCCAGGCAGAAGTACATGCCATGCGCTCTTGTACCGACAGACTCTTGTGTCGACGAGTTAATGGAGCGACAATATATAATATAATATATTATGAGAGAATATTATTCTCTCAGATAGTCAAGCTGCGCTCAAGGCGCTTGCCTCTTTCACAATCTCCTCGAGGCTGGTGCAGGAGTGCTTGGCTAACCTCAAGACGCTTGCCAGTAACAATAAGGTTACATTGGTGTGGTGCCCTGGGCACCAAGGGGTTGAGGGGAACGAAAAAGCGGACACCTTAGCTAGGGAAGGTGCTGCTTCTCTCCCGGTGAGTCCAGAACCCTTCCTGGGCACAACGGAGAGCTTTCTTCGGGGAGAGCTTTCCAAATGGGAGAGTAAGAAGGGTACTGCCTGCTGGCTCCGAGTTAGGGGACAGAGGCAGGCAAAACAATTTATTGATTTCTCCAGAAAGAGAGTGAATGAGCTGCTCAGCCTAGGAAGAAAGGCGATACGTATAGTAACAGGGCTCTTAACGGGGCACTGTCCACTCAATTACCATCTCCACAAAATGGGCAAATCTGACACAACCCTCTGCCGGTTCTGTGGGGCTGAGGATGAGACTGCGTGTCATGTGATCTGCCACTGCCCTGTGCTGGCAAGACAGCGTTTTCTAACCTGGGGGCAAGCTTACGTTGATCCCCAGGCTATTAAAACGGGAGAGGTAAAGGATCTCCTCTCATTTGCCAAAACATGGTGGGGAAGGGTGGATCATCCAGCTTTATCGGGGGTTGACGACAATAGGTCGCCACAACAGACTGGGATGGTAATGCCCACCCAGTAATTACCAGGCAGTTGGTGCTTGGGTCCGAGGCAGCTCCTGACGATGGGTACAAGTGCCGTTCACTGGGCATTCAGTGCTCGGTTAGGCAGGGTGCTCAGAGACAAATGTGCAGCCACAATAGGTCCAAGGGCCTTTTATTGATCTGGGAGTGGTTCGATTTAAGGTCCATCGGTTATTACTAGGATCCCTTCAAAAGTTCGATACAATTTGGATGGACAAAATGATGAGGACAAAATCCGATATCAGAAAATATCGACGAAACTATTATTAGCAGGTAATTGCCTAATATTGGCGGATATTAGAGGGTACTCAATAATAATTATTTCGTTCATAAAATATGCTAATGAAAGTACTCAAAAGAATGTAATGATTTGAAGAAGAAGAAGAAAAGAAAAGTTTATTAATACATTTCAATAATTTGATAAACAGTTCTATGGATCAAATAAACAATACGGCATGGATGTTCCGTCTGCCGGAAGATTGGGCCTTTTTCTTTTGTCGTTCTTTTTGTACAATTTAAAAAATAAAATTAAAATAAAAAATAACATTATCCTGCTTTAAATGGTAAAATTAAATACAATTGAGGTTCATCACAAATCTTCAAAAATTGAATTCCTTGATGAGGAAGGAGCGATACCGCCAGGCTGGCTTACAAAATTTTTCCAATCTCACCCAATCAGGACCGTTGAGGATGGCAATCGCTTCGTTCCGTGATAAAACGTGGCAGCCAAAAGCCGCAAGTCTGAATTCAGACAGAATTGGGCACCTGCAAAGGAAATGATAGACGTCCTCTCGTTCGTGCAGTACACATCGAGCATTCCTCCGATCTGTCCGTTTCGTAAGGCTTGCCATTCAGATTCAATGACTCCGCGCGGATCCTAAAAGCCCATCGTGCTACGTGAAGTGGAATTTCGGCATTATTTACATTGGCACAACTAGTCCCAGGATCCAGCTCGCGGTACAAAGTGAAATTCTCGGAGGTCTCAACACGATGTCGGAACCACGATCTTCTCTCCGCTTTGAATGCAGCAACCAGCAGATCCATGTCCAACTTGAGGGCTCTATGGTCAAGGGAAGATAAATTGTCTGGAATGTTCAATTTGTTACAGAGCGCCCCATAATGCTTTGCGAAACCGGCAACTCTTCACCAACTCAACAGCCAAGATTTTTGGTAGTCGCAATTCAGGCATCTTGAGCACCTTCAACAAGTAGTTCAAGTGCATCCTTGATACATTATACACTGATAATGTATCAAGCCCTGTCTCAGAATAAACTATGTAGCTGGGCGTGAATGAAGATGAATGTAATGATTTTAAAAATGCGAGTTGGGAACCGTAAAGTCATCAATGAAGTCTCCAGTCTTGGCTGCAAATAATCATATCTAATGCTGGAGTTAGTTATACCTAATCCCAGGATTGCTCTAGGAGAAACTAGAATTTCAACTTTATTCCGAGTATCTACCTAGTTCAAGACAATGTTTGCTTTTTGTGCAAATGATCTTGAGCACATACGGAGTAAAATAATCAGTAGGAGTGTTCTGTGATGTTAACAGCCAGGCATTTTAGTTCCTATCGAGAAAATTCCCTGCCTCCGATCTCGTTCAAGAAACCGTTTCTGCCTGTCCGCCGTCTCCCTCAAACTTGTGAAAATCCCACGATCCCATTAGGCGGGAAATGTGGAGCGAGGCCCTGGATGTGAAACAAGCGAAACAATTATTCGCATCGTTCGCTCTCCTCATTACACCTTTATTCTCACACTTAAGGGAAAGTTCCCATATCTGTTCATCTTTCCGATAATGGGAAACCGAGAACGATCCTCCGTTCTTCGCTTCAACAAAAGGATTCTCAAGTTACACGATCGAGAATGACTATCATCGCAGGTGATAAAGGAGGGCTGAGCATTGCGTTGTTAATCCAGTCAATCGTTGTTATTCCAAACTTCACACTCCATCAGTTGGTTCTTTCTTACCGAATACTAACCCGAGTGAGTAAGATTTTCCCCGGAGATACAAACGTACAGCGATTCAGGTAGAACCATTTGCATTTTTATATATAAATCAACAAATTTTTGAAGATTCAGTTGAAGATGAAGAGAACGAACGATCAAGTATCTCAATTACAATATAAATATAATCACACTATATAAAAACCAGCTTATCAGAGTATATCGACGTTTCAGGGGGTGGTAACGCTGGGCGGGTGGAATTCTCGCCCCCGTCTCCCAGGGCAACCGACCTACTCCCCCCTCCCCCCGACCCCGCCAGTGAAGGAAGGAGGGCCCAAGCGGGGGGAAGCGTCTCCCAGGGCAAGCGCCGTGGTCCTCTCCTCGGGGATTTGGGATATACGATTTTTTGACTTTTAATATTGTTATTATACTCCCTCATTGTGTTGTTTAGTACTCTACCTCCTGTACACACGGGACTTACCCCAACAAGAAGGCACAACTGTTGCCACCTTTGCAGATGATATGGCTATCCTCTCTGTTGGAGATGATATAGAAGCTGCAAGACGCAAACTACAGACGTCTACTACTGAGGTTTGTAAATGGACCAAGATGTGGAGAATGAAGCTGAACGAATCAAAATCAGCCCACATCAACTTCACTAACCGAAAAGTCCCAATCTTGGATGTTGAGATCAATTCGAATAAAATACCGCATACTGAAGCAGTTAAATACTTGGGTTTGACACTTCACTCCAAATTAAACTGGAATAAACACATAGAAAAGAAGAAAGAAGAACTTAAAATCAAGTACAGAAGGATGTATTGGCTAATGGGAAGGAATTCCCATCTCTCTCTTCACAACAAACTGCTTATATATAAGCAGATCCTTCGCCCTATTTGGACCTATGGGATACAGATCTGGGGCTGTGCCAAGAAATCAAATATTAAGAAAATCCAAACCTTTCAGAATAAAATACTGAGAAGTATAGTTGGAGCCCCTTGGTACATGCGAAACGATGATATTCATCGAGATTTGAGGATGGAGGCAGTCTATGAAATTATTGCAAAATAAGCAAGGAAGCATGAACATCGCCTCCACAAACACGTGAACCCGGAGATGCTCTACGTTTTGGACAACGAAGGTAAAATCCGACGTCTCAAGCGAAACAAACCACTGGATTTAGTTGTGCTGCGTGAATAGAAGTGCAATCGAACTCAGTGCTAATTAATTGAGCTATATAATAAAGGGCTAGATTTTGCTGTAAACCTACCCTCTTGGAGTGTACCTTTATTGATATGTAAAATTGCTAGATGAAATGTATTTGATTTTTCAGTCGCAATTAATAAATCACGAAAAAAAAATTGTGTTATTCACCTATTTCTTTTTAACCTGCGTAGCAGGGCCATTAAACTAGTCTTACCATAACGTCCATATAACATTGAGTTCGTGTTAAGGTTACATACTTGAAAACTAGTTCAACGGTAATTACCTACCATTTTTCTTCGACCTTGGAAGAAAAATACGACTTAACATCCCCGAGGATTTTCCATACCCTCGGGAACATCCACGGCGTTCCGCCATATTACTTATTTAAGTATGAAACCGGCTAAATAAAATACGAGACACGAACGTCATTCCGTGTTTTTCATCTGGCATCTTTCTTCCCATCTTGAATACGGCGAAAGGGCTTCGTTTTTTTCCTCCTTCTCGAGGAAGAACGCAACATCCAAAGCAACCGTTTCTAGGGGAAGCAAGAAATCCCCGCTTTCGAACCCTCTCGTTGGTGTATAAACGTACACTTCATTCCCCGGGTTTGCTTTATTTCTTTCATAACCGCTATTCCCTGCGGTGACCTCCTCCCGGCTCTGTAACTTCCGTTTTATTAAATTTGGGGGAGCCCTTGGCGAAATATGAAGTCCTTTTTACTGTTGGCACTCTCAACTTTTCATATGGGTGACATCTAAAGCTTAGATACATGCCGTATCCCCTTTATCATAATTTCAGTTCCGTTGAATTTGCCACCTTGGATGTTTAGGTCAGTTACCTATTTTATTGCCCTGGTCCAGGCATCTGAGTAATGTAATCGGCTATTATCTGATGTTAATTACCAAACCTGATTAGCTCAAGTATCTTTATTCGTTCGTTTGATGACTCTTGATATGATTTTGAGATAACACTGTGAGAATGAAGAAAAGGATACTCTTGGGCAGCTACCTGAAAACGCGCTTTTGAGTACTTTGTGGGAGATAGAATGGTATAGTTGCCCCTTCCGAGGAGGTGGATGCATTATTAGTGCTCTGCCACGCTCAGAGGATACCCCAGGCGTTTGAAGGCGTCTGGATTCATCTCCCAAGGCGACGGATTCTAAAATCGGGAAGGGCCAACTAACCATATCCATCACACTCCCTGGGCTCTCAGAAAAATCGGGGGGGGGGGGGTTGAATGGAGGAATGAATCTCATTCATGGGGGGGGGGGGGATTCACAATGAGTAGGGCAGGGATATGTCAATGTAAAAATTGATCATTAAAAATGGCATGCTGCCAGAGGGGGAAATGCAAGTGAATAGGGGCAGCAAGATAAACAGGATAATAAACAATAATAGGGCCAGTGATCGTAACCACGCTCAGGCCAACATGTGAGGTGATGGAATGGTACAGTTGCCCCTTCCGTGGAGGGGGATGCGGTAATAATGTTCTGCCACGCTCAGAGGATAGTCCAGACGCTTGAAGGCGTCTGATTCATCTCCCAAGGCGACGGATTCTAAAATCGGGAATGGGCCAACTAACCATATCCATCACAACTTCGACTCATCCACTACTTATTACTAATGGGTGGATTCTAATTATGGGATTATGGGACACCGACGATTAGCAGATGTTAATTACCAAACCTGATTAGCTCAAGTATCTATATTCATTCGTTTGATGATTATTGGTGATGATTCAAAAGATAACACTGTGGAAATAAAGAAAATTATGTTCTAGGGCACCATTTATTATTAATTTATTAATAATGGTTATGTACTGATGGGGTTTCTATTGAGATCCGTATTTATTTACTCCTTATCGTATGGGATTTCGATGGTTTTCTGTGCCTCCATCTCTCTACATTCTTTTTCATGGCGTGTTCTTCTTTTCTCTGACAGCCAGTCACCTCTTGAAGGACTTGCAGTCGTTCAGACCTTATCAACTGTTAAAGTAAGGCCTGAACAGACTGAATAATTAACCTTGAAAACAATTTTTAAAAACGCTGCAAATTCTATCTCTGGGGTTTATTATTCATTTGGCTTGCATTCATGATTTGAATTTCTACTAAGCTTTGGAGTGTGCGTGTTTCACAGGTGGTAGAGCGATTATTGAATTTCAGGAGGCACACAGATATGATCAACTGATCAATCCAAATAGATATTTTGGTTGAGAACCGATTTAAGTGCTCTATGCATATCTCCTGAAATTCAATAATCGCTCTATCTCCTGTGAAACACGCACACTCCAAAGCTTAGTAGAAATTCAAATCATGAATGCAAGTCAAATGAATAACAAACCCCAGTGAAAGAATTTGCAGCGTTTTTTTTTATTGAACCTCAATACCCCCCACAATAAAAACATCTATAATTTATCAAGTCACTTTAGCACTCGTATTGCGTCAAAACATCCCCAAATCCAAATTTAAACGATGTAGCCAGAGGTAGACTGATGTGTAGAGGTGGCACACAAATATGATCAACTGATCAATCCAAATAATTTCATATTTTGGTTGAGAACCAATTTAGGTACACTATGCATATCTTCTGAAATTCAATAATCGCTCTATCACCTGTGAAATACGCACACTCCAAACCTTAGTAGAAATTCAAATCATGAATGCAACCCAAATTGATAAAATTAAGCAATAAGCCCCAGTGAAAGAATTTGCAGCGTTTCATGCGTATCAGGAAGCAACCCGTGTATCGGCTACAAATCCTTTTAGGAGTTCAATCCAGTATCCACATTCACTACATCACTAGGTTGCTGCGATCAAAACAAAAAAACCCTGTTGTTTTGTTTTGATCGCAGTAACCCAGTGATGTAGTGAATGTGGATATAAATGTTGGCAACATAAATCGGGCCCTACATCGGGAATGGTTTGAGCTACGGACCTGGGGAGGGGCTCATTCGATCCCTCATGGAAAGTTCTTAAAAAAAAGTCCTAAATTTGGACCGCCTTGACTTTTTTTGAGGTTTTTAGGGATTTTACAAAACTTTGACAACCCTTAAAGGGCACTTTAAATTAAGTGAGAGAGCTGGCTAAAGAATTGGGGCGTTGTCGGACCAATATTGATTTTTCCTGAAAATTTCAGATTTTTTGCTCCAGCCGTTTGGGAGAAATCGTGCGTACGGCGTACGGCGGACGGACGGAAAATTTTATTGCAGATTTCAATTTTACACCCTTTGAAACGTACACCATTTTCAGGGGGGTTAGAAAAAAAAATTTTTTTCAAGAGCGAATACAATGGTTTATTATTGAATAATAAACCAAAAGTAAGGTTGTTGTGGGTACTGGGTACAAAGAATGGGAGGCAACTAACGGGCTGACCTTATCCAATGAAGGGACGAATCAATGCACTTCATTGGGCCAGAAGGCGTCTTGAACTGCACTGTGATACACCCAGAACAGAAACGTGGAAGCCTGGTGAATTCACCTTTCTACCGCTGGAGAACAGTTTCCTTGAACTCGATGTAAAGAAAATGAAACTTAGGTGACCTTATGGGGGATTTCTCATAAAACCACACATCGGGACGTCTCCTGAATGCTAGCATTTCTTAGCATTATGTTTTGTCACCAGTTCCTTCCACGTCACTATCATTGAGAAACCAGTACTGCCCGCTCAACACGGCAGACATTTCTGATTGATCCACAATTCTCTTTAGTGGCGTTACAATGACAATTTACCTTCTTGCATAACATTATTTATGCCCAATATCGTTCGACAGATGCCCACCAAGTGACATTTTTACAGAAATGACAACTCCATTCCTCCTCGTCACAAGGGCCTACCGAGGAAATTGAATTTCTCATTGATTATAACTTCCAATCGCGATTAATCTTTCATCTGTCCGCCTCCGCAATGTCAACATCGCTATGTAACAACTAACTGCACTAATAGAGATGATTCCTTCTGACCACTGAAACCACTAAAACCTCCCACTATCTTGTTTACTGTATTTTTAAAACCAATTTTCCGTTTATTTATTTGCCGAGTTGATGGGAATAACAATCCGTCGCCATTGCATAACAGTAATTATGCACATTTCTGAAAAATAGTTGTAGAAACGTTCTAAAAGTGTTATCAAGTTTTCATTAAGCACTGATTTTTAGGTTTTAATCTTAATTTCAACCAAGAATGATGAAAGCTATGAATTCAGATTAATCACTGTTAAGCACTGGGGCTGCCTCTTATTCCTACAAGCAATAATCGTAATTAGTAATTATTTACGTTATTACTAATTATCTTAAACATCATGAACATGCTGATTGGTCAAACACAGCCTATGGGCCGGTTTCTCGAGAAATAGTAATCGACTATTTCACCTGTCAAACAGGAAATTTCGAGTGATAAGGGTGTTTAAGGAGACTCTTCCATCTTTGTTCTTAGTGGGTTCTTAACAACTAACTTGAATGTACTTTGTTGAAGGTTCGGGATTTATTTCTGATTACATTCACATATTTATGTTGTGACGAATAATAGAAGAAACAACAAAGAGACAATGAAACTTTTTCATGAGACCATATGCAGAATGACAGTTAGTAAAAGTAAAGTAAACAAGGAATTTCACGTTGGATGTTAGTCCAACTACCCGGAGGTGTCGGTGTGGATTTCGTACAAAACTGACCTAAACGTAAATACTAAGAGAGGATTGAAGCAAAACTTATTAGACTTATAAGAATATTAAACTGAAGGTCAAAAACGTGTTTGCCGGGGTTTTTCACCGACAAAGGGAAGTGAGCTATAATTCTCTAGTAATTTTTGGACAAAAAATCAACTGAGATTGGTTTCAGATTCGTAGAAATTCACCCATAAAAAATGATCGGCATTTCTGAACCTAATGTTCAGAATTGAATGGTTTTTTTACTATGAAGATTCCTTAAAACTCTTACCTGACGATGGATAAGACTCGGATCAGCTACTTAAACCCATAGTGACAACCACAAATCCTGCAGATCTCATCGACGTGACATTCAATGCTTACACTATGACGTGAGAAAACATGATGTACGATTTTTATTTATTGGTGGCAACAATTTTTTTCGGAAAATTTTTTTATTCGATTTAAAAACATATTTTTGGAGTGCAGACGTAAATTTGTCGTCGCGTTTTCAACAACAATTTAGAGAGAGAGAGGAGAGAGAGAGAGAGAGAGAGAGAGAGAGAGAGAGAGAGAGAGAGAGAGAGAGAGAGAGAGAGAGAGAGAGAGAGAGAGAGAGAGAGAGAGAGAGAGAGAGAGAGAGAGAGAGAGAGAGAGAGAGAGAGAGAGAGAGAGAGAGAGAGAGAGAGAGAGAGAGAGAGAGAGAGAGAGAGAGAGAGAAGAGAGAACCGTAATAAATAAATGGAATTTGGAATTACAATACTGAATAATATTGCCTAACTGTAGGCGGTGCCTGTGGCGTTGGGCATGAGCTGCTTGTTTGAAGATTTATAAATTTAAATGTCCATCTCAATTTAAAATGTCATCAAATAACAAGAAAGAATGAAGAATACGGTAATTAACAATAAATGCTCCTAAAGTATATATCAAACGAAACGTTTCCCTTGGAAATCAACCATGAAAAAATAAACTTTTTATATTTACTTCTACTAACAACACTAGGGAATCGAAGTTCAGGGCTAAGGTGCCTGTGAAGCATAATAAAAGGTATTGAGGGCTTCTAGTTGACATAGTCAGGTGGTGCTTAGGATTAACTACATTCCCTTCAAAGACAAATCTCGTGTTATAGGGCGTTAATCTCTCGGATCGCAGGATTGTGGGGAGCTTATGGAAGAAAAGCAAGACACTTTTTGCGAGTAATTTGTTTAAGGGTGAAAACGTTCGCAGAATTAAACAGCGCCTCAGAGGGGAACCTACGGCTCTTTCTAGTCATGATTTTGATGATGGTTTAACAGTTACACACACTTGATAGGATTTTGGTCCTAATCATTGGTGCCTGCCGGATTTGAACCGGGCTAATCAGTGCTCCCACTGAAAGTTAACAGCCAAAGGACTGATGCCTTAGCACGCTCGGACAACTTGTCCTCTGCAGCCTGACCAATCAAAAATCGAACTGTAAAATATTTAAAAAATGATCACATATAAGTGTGATATTATAAAAACCTGAATCGGGGGGCGTCGCTGTAATACATGCATTAATTATCAATATGTTTAAAAGATTCGTTTCCCTCCTCAGGATATCATATATTCTTCATTCTGGTGAACCTCCACTGGGAAAGTGGTTGTTACACGGGGGCAAACGACTCAGGCCTGATGTGCAGGTTCGGATCTCGAACCTGTGTTCAAATGCAGTACAGTCCTTGAATAACTGGACAATTATTGTAATGGTGCTATTACTAATATTTGCAAGACCATATTTGTAAAATTTGTATTATTTTCCAAGTAAAAATGTTAGGACGTTTTGTGCACTCAATATATCTCGGTCGTTCAAGCAACCTTCCATATCCGTGTGGCAGTTCCGTTAATGAAACTTGGACGTCTGTCCCTCACGAATTCCGTACATTGTTCCAAGTAACACTGTGTGAGTCAACATGAGGGAGATTCCTTAGTCAGCAGTTGAACCCGAACGCGACGCCTGCTAAATTAATGAAGAGGTCTCCCGAGAGAAAAAAAGTATTAAGTTGGTTAAACGGTGTCAGAGCCTTTGCTCGTCTTCGACAGGTTCTCGTTTAACTAGAAAGGGATTTAAGGAAATTGTTGGAATTGGATTAGAAGCTCCTTCACCAGAGGTCATTTGACTTCAAGGATCACTCTTCTACCGATTCCCAATCCGAATTAATAAACCCTCAAGACAATCATTTTATACATTCGAAATGTAAGTAGGTAAGAAGGTAATGTAAACTTGATTTTTCAATATGTTCTTGGGGACCACCAAGCATCTAGGTTACACATAATATAAATATAAACTTCAGGGGTGCCCACAGGGGGGGGGGGGGGGTCATGACGCAGACTGAGTCATTGAAATTCATGGGGGGGGGGGGAACTAAAGTTGATTAAAACAATGTTTAACGTGACGATATTCAAAAATATATTACATCACTAAAACGTAAATAATAATGAACCTAGTCAATAATTTAAATCTGGTTTGTTTTTCTATCTGAAAATATATAAATGACAATGACAGTGCTCGAATATTGTACGTGATTTTGGCGCCGGCACGCGGCATGGTTTTCAATACCTACATAAATCTTCTTTTAGTTTTAGATAAAATCAGGGGTGCTTACGAGTATTATTTACATTTTTGTTTTGGAAAGGGAGTACCAACTTACATGGGGGGCTAGTTTAGGAGGGGGGGGGGGGTGCGTCATGACGCTTAAGCTTAATTTACACGAAAATAGAGTTGATGGTAGAGTGAGTCCTTCACTTAACCAGCTCACTCTACCGCTCACTCTACCACCTACTCTACTCTACCGCGAACTCGACTCGGGTCGTTCAGATGCAGCCGAGTGCAAACCGCCGAGAGTTGCATTGTGATTGTTTTTAAGTTCTTTCTGTCGATATTTTTTGGTCTTGGTCTGAAAGGAAAAATGGCGAACAGAAACAGGAACGTTGGAAAAGTGAGCAGAAGTTTATTGAACGTGTCGGGTTTGTTGTTGGATGAACTGGAAGAAATGTTGAGGGAGGAAGAAAGAAGAGAAAAAAGGATGTGGGTTAGGAGTTGGATCGGTCGTGGAGAAACCCATGGAGCATCAGCCACTTTGCTGAAGGAGCTCATGTTTGAAGACCCACAAGAGTTTACTCTTGCAATGAGGATGCCTTCCCAGGCTTTTGAAAACTTGCTGGAACTTGTTTCGCCCTTGATCCAACGTCAGGACACTGTGAGGGATGCCATAAGCCCAAGGGTGATGTTAGCGGTGACACTGGACTACCTTGCTGCAGGCAGCAGCTTCCGTACCCTACAGTCTAAGTTCAGGTTTTCTAGACCAGCGATTTTGAACAGGAGAGTCTGATTTCTGGTGGTGGGGGAGGCAGTAGAGTAGAGTCACTCTACCGTTTATTAGTCAGTAGAGTGAACTCTACTATACTGAAAACGTTTACATGAGTCGAGTGCAATTGGGTCACTCTACTCTGCCGTTTACTCGACTCGTGTAAATCGGCCCTCGAGGGTGGGCACCCCTGCAGACTTGCAACCCTCAAAAAAGTGTGCTAGCCGAATAGCCGGACAACCTAGTAACAACAGAAAAACCGCGACATTTCAGTACTTTTTTTGGAATTTGTTATAGAAGTCATGGAATGAAGGTTTTTCGATAAGAGTCACTATGTATTACCAGTAGATCAGTTTTTCTATAACTTGAGCTATAATGGAGCCCTGTACGTCCAGTAGTTCTAGAGGTGCAGCTTTAAGAAATTGATAATTTTTGCCAAAAGTAAATTTTAGGTTCCGGCCTTGTTTTTGCTTTAATGTTGGCACTACGACTCATCCTATATATTCCCATCCCCTATCTTATTAATCCTAGATTGACTTGTTGATATGTTCATATAATATGGGAGTGTTGAAAGATGAATGGTGTAAGTTTCTCTTCTCCGCAGATACGTTAATTCTCTAAAATAAATTGATTTCGTAGTTACCAAGTAGCTGAATGATTGACTATTGAAATGGTTGAATATTATATATAAAATACAAAAAAAAAACCCTACCATTAACAAACAAACAAATTTTAATCTCCCTCAAAAGTTGTTGGTTTACGTTTCAGGATAGTTAGATTTCAAAAATCGGATTAAAAAAATCCCTGTCCTCCGTTGGATTAACGGTTAATGACGCACGGTATCTTCCTGGATACGTTCCTTTCAATCTCATTTCCCGCGAATGAGTAAGAAAATTATAAATAAAAATGAGTTCTTGGTCCACTCGAAAACCCAATTGGCAAGATGAATTAACTCTCAACGGTTGTAATTGCTATTTTTCTAGTTTTCTAAGTGGGATGCAAGAGAACAGGAACTTGAACACCTATATTCCTGTTTCGTTCTCAAACTGTGACGTTTGAACGTAACAAAATTAATTTCCTTAACTTTTGGTATTATATATCGTATTTGACAGAACTATAATTCGAGCTTCGACAATACCTTCGAAAAAGCGAGAAAATCGCGGAATATTGTGCTGAACTATATGATACCACGAGTTTTGGATGTCTCAGGAAGGTATCATACAAAAAGATGCATCTAAAATTGAATTTCATCATTCATCCTAATTAAAGAGATTGCGAATCAAAAGAAAAAAATAATAATAAAAAAATAAGACTTGGAAGAAAATGTGGGAAAAATTTGAATTTACTGAGATTTTTGGATGTTCGGATATTAAAGATTAAAAAACGTCCTCCGTCCGAAACTTTTCTTCGAAACAACAGGTAATAATACAGGTCGAGTACATGCAGAGAGGGACCAACCAAAACCATACCAACCAAACCAGCTAAAACTATATGGTTCCAATATCCGCCAGGTAGCTTATCTATAAAAGATATGCTGGGTGACATCCATGATGGGAGGAGGATTGGGCATGAAGAGACAGGTTCTGATCTGTTTTTCCGTCTAAACTGATTCCAAGACCAGATTCCAAATACAGCAGGAAATAATTAGTGAACAACACATTAGTGAAACTGAACTGATGTCTCAGTAAAAAGTAAGTCTGGTATTGTTATTTTTTCATTATATTCAACGTTTACTGCTCATTGAACCATCCGACTCTGATTTCCTCCTTCCATTGAATGCTAAGAACGTGATTATGGTCTTTACATCTCCCACTCAGCCAGTTTTTATGGACGGTCATGAACCCTCGTTAAACTGGGGCGAAACTGCCATCTCAACGACCTCTCCTATCCATCAAGAGGCCAATCGATGCTTTTTAACAAAGCAATTTAGACGTACACTTTTATTCCCCGGTATAAAACGGCCATTGTGCTCCTCACTTCTCAACACCAAACTGCTTCTCCCAGGTGACCGTTAACGGACATGGTAAAAGAAGTAGAGCCTTATTCACCCTCTACGTGATCAAAAATTGGTAGAAGAGAGACAAGTCCGATTAAAACTTTATAGTGCATTAGGTTGCTACAATCTGGAGACCTCATCCTTGGTTATGAAATGTTCATATTTGCTTCTACTGCACTAAGAATTAGAAGATTTCTGTCCAAGGCTCCTCTACTTGCCACGATTCTCCGCCAATCATAATAACAAAAGTTCGGGACCCAAACAAATCGGGTGCGAAGGTTGGCGGCAGTTGTCCACCAGAACTCAGAATCAACGGCCCGCTAAAAATCGATCCGCAGTTTAGCAGTACAATGGGAACATAGATCGATAGATTTATGACATATATAAACAAAATTTGAGTTTTATACAATATATAAAACTATCCTTGTATATAAAAATAATTGACATATTGGTGAGGCGTTTTCCCTCCTCGATTCAAACGTACGGTCGAGCCGGGCCCAGATACCTCTCGAAGTAGTTATTACCGCGTAGGGAGTGGGCCCTTCTCGTTAAAGGTTATTGAAGTGAGTAACTCTTTTTTTTTTTTTCAAAAATTGTTGGTGTGGTGATTTGTCTTCTCGGTTCAAACGTAGATGCCCAGGCAGAATAACCTACAGTACTCTTGAAATATATATTTACTAGTGCCTGGCGCGATGACTGAGACAGAAGCAAGATAGATTTTGGAGGGTCAAAGAACCTTCCCATTTCAATGATTAAAATGAGAAATTATTGATGCTTTGAGTTACAAGTTCCAAGTCTGAGGCCTACCACCTATCCGATTCTTGAAACTGCTACGGTTGGGGATAACCCTTTCAGAGTCAGAGTTATCCTCTGAGTGTTGCAGGCATTAATCGGCTTGCCTGTGGAAGGGGCAACTACACCATTCCATCACTCTCCCAAGGAAAGTTCAAAGCTCAGTCCTCCACAACTACCTATTGGAGAGTATGTATACCTTCTCGATTCAAACGTAGGTCCCATGCACAATATCCTAAACATAGTGCTCTGGAAACCATTACAGCCTCCATATAGCACCATCAACAGCGACTTATTGGCCACCATAACTGTTCAACAGATTGGACATCTGAGCAGGATGTTACACTCTACACCAAATTCCAAATTTTGATTTATCTTCACTAAGTGATGTTCATCGCCTACAATGTGCCCTGAAAGTTTGGATTGACTACATCACGTACATCAACCAGCCATAAACTGCCTAATTTATTCGGCTTTGATAAAATCAGCTTGGTATTGAACGGTACTGAAAGAGAGGGATGGAAGGAAGTTCAAGTGGAAATGACAGACCCATTTAGCTTCACAGCAATGGTATTTGGTTGCTTGCCCTGACCACTATTTGTTATGTAGCCTCTCTCTCTCCACATATCAGCGCTGGATGAAAAATCTTCTGCAATCTATTTGACAACCCGCATCAAGATGTAGGCTGCAGCCACCGTGAACTCATGGACACAACTGCACCGCATGATGCAGGTTCTCAATTTTACCCCTTCAGTCACGGCTAATGATATCGTCAGTCCAACGTCTACCTCTTGAACACCTCAGTACACCAGTTGAACACCTAATGTAGCCATAACGACAGCTTGAAAATCTTGTAAGTCGTCAACCTTAATATCCCTCAAAAGCCCATTCCACTAGGCCGGGAGGAAATCAGGAAACCTTTACATCAACCTGTAGAGCCATCACCAACAATTTATTGCCCACCACAATCGAACGAGAAACGGCAATGACGTCGGAATCTCAATCATTCTACAGCCAACCACAATTCAAATTATGACTGATCTTACAGTAATTCCGTACGTTTTGCTCAAGTTTCAAGTCTGTAACGCTCCGCGTGCAAAAAAAATTACTAAAATTTAACTTTAAAAAGGGAAAACTTAAAAGAAGGTGATAATGCATTTGTCTCATGAGACGAACTTTTCGGAGAAAATGTAAAATTAAATTTATTCTGTTTGTAATACTCCTACCAAAATGAAACGTATCCGAATATATGGATAATTATGTTCGACCTCACAGCTATTTATTACTCGCCAGCACAGACGTTCGAAGAAAAATAAAAGGGCTTGTATTGAGAAAATGGGCGGAGAACAACTTTGAGAAAGGATGAAAATGTTTCCACCAATTTCGTTGTTACAGAATTCACTTTAAATAAGACTGATGCGGGGGAAACGGAAACTGGTTCGATTGGCGGAACTCGCGGTACTGAATTTTCCACTTGGTAATCGTTGTCGAAACCAAGCTTCGTGGAGGTGTGGAAAAAGAGAGAGGGCATAAACAAATCATGGGTTCTTCCGATAACGATCGTGAAAAGTCTCACTATCCGCCGCTGTATCATTACAAATAAAGTGTTCTTTGTTGAAAAAAACACTTGTTTCAGAAATATTTTGGAAATTCTATCACTCAGGATTTATTGTCATGAAGAAGATAAGAGGTGACGTTCTGCCTCTTCCAGTTCAGTCACTGTCACTAACAGCTCCGTTAACATTTCCAACCGCTTCTTAGCACGTTCCAGGCACAGGGGGAAGATGTTCCGTTGAAGATGAAACAAACCGCTTGACACGGGCTCGGAGCCTTATTAATCGAATCCCCTTCACCCGATTCCACCGTTTCAAAGCGGAGTTAATCTATTTTTCGAATTTAAACGAAATTACCTTATTTGACACCCGCTCCCTGATTCGTATCAACGGAACAAACAGCTATCAGGTGACCCGCACGTCCTGAAGCGCTAAATCATCAGAGAGCGGGAAGCTCCTTCTAATTAAATTGGCCCGGAAGGTGTGGAAAACCTCGAGGGGGAAAGGTGTTTAATTTCCTCTCGTACGTCACCCTTTCTCGACAACCTCCTTTAAATATTATTTGTAGCGAAAAAAGCAATAACAAATCTCAATTTTTAGCCATGAGTCGCTACAATCAATCTCAAATACCTACTCCATTAATAAAATCATAATTAACGAGTCCGTCTATATACTGATCAGAATTACGAAATTATGTGATTACGGCTGATTATAATTATTTTCAATTTTGAAACTTTGGTTAAGGTTTCAAGGTGGGTAAATTCCAAAACTCAAAACAAAAAATCTGTTCGGCCACTGCCCAATGGGTAAATGTAATGGTAATAACGATTTTATTGTTATTTGTTTGTGATATCAAGAAGACCTTTCTAAAGCGTTAAGCTTTATTAGACAAATTAATAGCTAATACCAATTTTAAAAACGCTGCAAATTCTTTCACCGGGGTTTATTATTCAATTGGCTTGCGTTCATGATTTGGATTTCTACTAATCTCTGGAGTGTGCATGTTTCACAGGTGATAGAGGTTATTCAATTTCAGGAGATATGCATAGAGCACGTAAATCTGTTCTCAACCAAAATACCTATTTGGATTGATCAGTTGATCATATTTGTGTGCCTCCTGAAATTCAATAATCGCTTTATCACCTGTGAGACACGCACACTGCAAATTCTTTCAGTGGGGTTTATTATTCAATTTTATTCATTTGAGTTGCATTCATGATTTGAATTTCTACTAAGCTTCGGAGTGTGCGTGTTTCACCGGTGATAGAGCGATTATTGAATTCCAGGAGATATGCATAGACCACGTAAATCGGTTCTCAACCAAAACACCTATTTGGATTGATCAGTTGATGATATTTTTGTGCCTCCTCTACATCAGGATTTGGGGAAGTTTTAACGCAATACGAGTTCTAAAGGACTTGATAAATTATACATGTTTTTATTGTGGGGGGGGGGGGGGGTATTGAGGTTCAATAAAAAAAGCTGCAAATTCTTTCACTGGGGTTTATTGTTCAATTGGCTTGCGTTCATGATTTGAATTTCTACTAAGCTTTGGAGTGTGCGTGTTTCACAGGATAGAGCGATTATTGAATTTCAGGAGGCACACAAATATGATCAACTGATCAATCCAAATAGGTATTTTGGTTGAGAACAGATTTACGTGCTCCATGCATATCTCCTGAAATTCAATAATAGCTCTATCCTGTGAAACGCGCACACTCCAAAGCTTAGTTGAAATTCAAATCATGAACGCAGGCCAAATGAATAATAAAACCCAGTGAAAGAATTTGCAGCGTTTTTTATGGTTATCAGAATGCTTCAACCCGTGTGTCGGCTACAAAGCCTTTTAGGAGTTCACTCCAGTATCCACATCACTACATCACTAGGTTACTGATGTCAAAACAAAAACAATAATAAACTAAAATAACGAGAATGTTGGCACCATGATTCGGGCCATAGATCGGGAATGGTTTGACCTACGGGCCTGGAGAAAGAGTACAAATTTAGTCCGCTTCGACTTTTTTTGAGGTTCTTAGGGATTTTACAAAACTTCGATAACCCTTAAAGGGCACTTTAAATTAAGTGAGAGAGCTGGCTCAAGAATAGGGGCGTTGTCGGACCAACATGGATTTTTCCCGAAAATTTCAGATCTTTTGCTCCAGCGTACGGCGTACGACGTACGGCGGACGGACGGAAAATTGTTTTATTGCAGATTTGGATTCTACACCCTTTGAAATGTAAACCATGAAATTTTCAAGGGGGGAGGGGGTTAGAATTTATTTTTTCTTTTCAAGAGCGATTACAATGGTTTATTATTGAATAATAAACCTAAAGTGTGTATAATAAAGTAGCATTAAGTTATTATCATGGCAACGAACATGTGATCAGGGTTTTTTTATTAGGAGATGAGTAGTGTGACGGATATAGTTAGCCTTGGGAGATGAATCGGACGCCTTCAAGCGCCTGGGTCATTCTCTGAGCGTGGCGGGCATTACCGCATTCAGCTCAATGGTAGGGGCAACTACACCATTCCATCACCTGACAGTAGCGACATATCACATCATTTTTTTAAGCCAAAAAGCTTAGTGTTTTGCGATATTTGCGGATACGTTTACACTACAAGAAATGCTACTTGAAATGAGATCGCTTACTTAACTAGTAGGAGCCTGCAAGCTGATGAAATTAGCCAACCCTATTTCCTGGCAGGGCATTTCAAAGACCTAGCTACTGAATTGTGGGCCGAGGTGTGAACGAATTCGATAGGGTAATCAGCAAAACTGTTCAGCCAATGGAAAAAATGATCGTGCGCTGTTATCCTTTCAGTTCCATCATATCCGTTTCAAGGAAAGATCATGATAAGTCAGGAAATTCAATGGGTCGGAGAGGTTCCTTTGAATTTATACGATTTTGGACGCAAACGTAACAAACGGAGGCTTTTCTCTCAATATCCTTAGAAATTGCTGGCCACCATACAGTGTCATTAGCGATGCCTTTACACTTGACGATACAGAGGTGACCTGAATGATGTTCTCTGTACATAATCTGTAGGCCTTTGGAACAACAATCCTTGTTCCCATCACGATGAGCAAGGATATTCCGATGTTTGTACAAACCAGGTAGTTGACTCGATTCTGTACCTTCCCATTCTGAGGCAATTCACCTGATGGCCTGTGGTAGAACAGCATCATGGTGTGTCTTTTCACTAATAGGTCTGTAAATGTTAGCCACGGGTATACTTCGGCATAACAGGTTTACGTGAAGTATCCTCTTTTACTGGGTGCGTGCTTCATTCTGGATAACACGAGTGGCATGTGACCTTCTAGGTACATGGGTGTATACTGTAATCGAATCTCATTAATTTGAGCTGGAAACGTTGCAAATGTGGGGAAAACCTATGAATTGACTTTGCCCTCAGAAAAGTGATACAAGGGGCCTGGGATCGGTAAGGATGGTAATGGGTTTTCCTATTAAGAATATTATAACCTCACCCCCAATAAACGCTAAGAGCCTCTATCTCAGTCATTGAGTACCAGTTTTCTCTTTCGGTCAGGGCGGAAATACTTCATTACTGAATGAAAATCGCCATCTGAAACCTGTTCTATCGTATGGAAGAAGTTGAGGCGTGTGCTAAAGTTGGCATATCAGGTTAGACTTCAAAGCGCTTTAGTGTTGCAGCTTCAGTTGGAGCTAAATTCATCTTCATAATGATTGAGGGAGTCCATACGAAATCAGGTTTGGATTTTGAAATCCTGACTTTAGCATACCTACCTAACATGAATATCAGAGCCCTGTCTTTCTGCAATATCTCTTTCTGGAGCCTGAGACATCTCCGAGTCATCTACAGAGGATCCCTTCAGCGAGAAGACAGTTCACACAGTCAGTTTCCTCTACATTATTATCCCTGTGTTAATGTAAGAGTAGAGGCAACCGTTCTGGATCATACTAACTTTCTAAGCAGGAGTGGTGGATATGGATAGTTTCCTCCTGCCGTTTCTTGAAACAGTTGCCCCCCGAGGTGATACCTGGAGCTTTTTAGCACATCTATTTTTAGGTATTTTTAGCTGATATAGTGTTAGGTGTCGTGTGGATTTTGCATGCTAATCGCCTCATCCTCTGGAAGGCATAACTACTCCAATTCATCATTTTTTGTTACAAAGGGTTATATCGCTAGCATAACACAGAGGTGTCTATGTTTCTGGTGCTGTTCCCTCACCTGATGGGTGTCCACGACCCATTCATTATGAGTCCGTGATGATAGGCTCGGTACTCCAGCACCTCATGGGCTAATGAATATCATTTAAAATAATATTAATCGTGTTCACAACACCCCATAACAAAGTTCGAAATAGTTAGAGAGCGTGTCGCTGTCGAAGAGGCGGGTGCGAAATAACCCGCGGTTAGTGTTAACGTCATTATGGGGTGGGCAGAGGCGAAGGGCTGACGGCTTTCCATCGCTCGATCAGCTCTAATTCAATCTCGGAGTTTCCTCAACTTCAATAACGGGCTTTAATCGGTTTGAACGACTTCCGAGATAGGCTTTGTGAGGTTTCGCCTCCCCGAGAAGCGGATAACAGGCGATCTTACCAGCTATCAATCTCACGTGCGAACCTGAGTGCGACTGACGTGCGAGAAAATTACAGTTGCCGGTTCTGATGGGACTGCCAAAAAGTTGATTCTTGGTCGGCCTTTATAAATAGCTTGTCACGTGGAATGGGAGACTCGCTTAGAAAACCAAATATACTTCCACGTCAAAACATTCGAAATGGCTCTTCCTTTCAAATCAGCTGAATAATACGCCAGACGTTGTGTGAACCTGAAGCAACTATTTATTTCTTCTTCCTTTACTGACTGAGAAACACAATGAGAACACAACTATTTAGAACTCCTTCTTCGTAAATACTGGTGAAAAGATAATCGTCTAACCCTGGAACGCCAATGTGAGTCAGTGTGACTCACTGAAAAAAGGTAATATCACCCTTTCTTCGCCATAGACCGCTTTGGACCGTTGTCCTCTGATGCTTTGCAATTTTGTTTAGGTTATTTACCAGGTATACCCTGTTGAGAAAAGTCCCTGCAATGTCCTTCAGGTTTTTGATATCTCATTTCAAAAGTGAGACTAAGACTCATATTGGACATAAACTTCGTACGTCACGCTGACTCACATCTAGTGATAAAAGGAAGGTTAACGCCAAACTGACTCGTGGTAATGATTTGGCCATTAAGTTTTTACATAAAACTGACAGTCAGTTCAGTAACATGAGCATGAAAGTTAAACTCTACAAATGGCAATTAAACAATGAAATGGGAACTAACTCTGCCGTTTAGCTCTTCAATAACTCTCTCAAAAAAGGTCATAGCCAATCCAACTCTAAATTCAAATTACAACCGACGGTATTTTATTTACCCTATTTTATTTATTACACTGTTCTGCACGAAAATCTTCCTTCAAACCAAAACATGCTTTCTTACTGTTTTCAAATGTGCTGAACACGAATTTGAAGTCAGAGTCTGTCTATCACGCTAAGGTTCTTGAGAAACTCTAATTTTTTATCCAAAAATGTGAATTTTTTGTAAATTTCACTATTTTTTTTTTTTTTTTTTGGCATGAAAACATAGTGCAAGAAATTCAAAAGCCCGATTATTTTGACCGCAATGAAGTGTAATTGAACGAAAAAAGAAATTGATGGGAATATTACAAGTGGTTGAAGAAATATGGCTAAAAGTGTCCATTGTTTTTGTTTTGATTGCAGTAACCTACTGATGTAGTGAACGTGGATACTGGAGTGAACTCCTAAAAGGCTTTGTAGCCGATACACGGGTTGAAGCATTCTGATAACCATAAAAAACGCTGCAAATCTTCCACTGGGGTTTATTATTCAATTGGCTTGCGTTCATGATTTGAATTTCTACTAAGCTTTGGAGTGTGCGTGTTTCACAGGTGATAGAGCGATTATTGAATTTGAGGAGATATGCATAGAGCACGTAAATCTGTTCTCCACCAAAATACCTTTTTGGATTGTTCAGTTGATCATATTTATGTGCCTCCTGAAATTCAATAATCGCTCTATCAACTGTGAAACACGCACACTCCAAAGCTTAGTAGAAATTCAAATCATGAGCGCAAGCCAATTGAAAAATAAACCCCAGTGAAAGAATTTGCAGCGTTTTTAAAGATAGACGTTGATCGCAATTTGCGGGAAAACTATACGTAATTTTCTAGACAAAATTCCAAATGGATTTAATCTTTGCATGAACAGTTCATACGAAAATGCGTTTTAATGTTCTAACATTAAAAACCTTGCAGAGTTGTGTAGTTAGTGTCAACGATTCTGGAAATTTTCCCATCTGGTAGACGTATTCTTGCGGCGCCCGAGAAGAGCGTAGGTATTTCTGACCGCCACCTATACGAACGTCTTCTCCGCCATTAACCGGCAGGCTGCGGAGGGTTTGGAATTGGCCTAATTGACCCGACCCGATGAACCGCATGGGTGGCCCAGTTACTGCAAGTGGAAGCCTCACCGGGGGATATTGTGGTCGCGTGAAGGAAGTCAAAATAAGGTGGAGCGAGCGGGGGCTGGGGGCGGACCTATTGTCAAATCTTTATTAGGAACGTCCCTGTCAAAGGCACATGCAACTGCGGACAATAAACGAGGGCGGGGCATTTTCAGTCAACAGCTGGTTTTCTGGAGCACTTCCGCGTCGTTCGCGCCGACACTCGGAGCCGGCTTCAGTAGGCAGACTTACAATTTGTACACTCAAATCTTTCGAACAAACCCAACCAATAACAACCACAGCAACACAACGGATGAAGTGCACAAAGTAAAGTAACAAAATTCTAAACTATCCACTAATCTTTATCAATCAACTTTTGGTATATTTTGCAATAATAAACCATTGTAATTGCTCTTGAAAAAAAAAGTCTAACCCCCCTGAAAATTTCATGGTTTACGTTTCAAAGGCTGTAGAATCCAAATCTGCAATACAAATTTTTCCGTCCGTCCGCCGTACGACGTACGCACGATTTCTCCCAAATGGCTGGAGCAACAAATCTGAAATTTTCAGGAAAAATCCATGTCGGTCAGACAACGCCCCAATTCTTGAGCCAGCTCTCTCACCTAATTTAAAGTGCCCTTCGAGGGTTGTCAAAGTTTTGTAAAATCCCTGAAAACCTCAAAAAAAGTCAAAGCGGCCTAAATTTGTACTTTTTTTGAAGAACACTCCACGAGGAATTGAATGAGCCCCTCCCCAGGTCCGTAGCTCAAACCATTCCCAATGTATGGCCCGATTTATGGTGTCAACACTACTTCACTAGGTTACTGCAATCAAAACAAAAACAACAGCGTTTTTTTGTTTTGTTTTGATCGCAGTAATCTAGTGATGTAGTGAATGTGGATACTGGAGTGAACTCCTAGAAGGGTTTATAGCCGATACACGGGTTGAAGCATTCTGATATGCAAGCTCCGTCTTACGAAATTTAAAATTTTCCGATAGAGTATTTTTCCATTGTAATCCCTCTTGAAAAAAACGCTGCGAATTCTTTCACTGGGGTTTATCATTCAATGATTCATGATTTTAATTTCTACTAAGCTTTGGAGTGTGGGTGTTTCACAGGTGATAGAGCGATTATTGAATTTCAGGAGATATGCATAGAGCACTTGAATCGGTTCTCAACCAAAATACCTATTTGAATTGATCAGTTGATCATATTTGTGTGCCTCCTGGAATTCAATAATCGCTCTATCACCTGTGAAACACGCACACACCAAAGCTTAGTAGAAATTCAAATCATGAATCATTGAATAATAAACCCCAGTGAAGAATTTGCAGCGTTTTGTTTTCCATTCATTTTTGTGGAAAACTTTTTGTCACAGAGCTTCACGACAAAAAGAACATTCTCCCATTGTCATTCTCCCCTCTTACGTTCATAGGCACAAAACATCTTCCACGTTCAGTATAATATTCTTAGTACCAACAACCAACCAAGAGTTACGGTTGCAATATTCTTTTCTGTTGCTAAGTTATGTATTCCACTGTACTTGTTTTCATTGATGCCTCCTCAAAATGTTTGGTCCAAGATGTGTGGAATCCGAAAATCGGATTTAAAAAATCTGTCCGTCCGCCGCACAGTTGGCAAAATCACCAATTTAGGTGGACATAAGTAAAGTCAAAAGTTTAGAATTTTTTAGTGCTTTACCTTTTTATTATTAGTTAGTGAGACTCTTAATACTAATATTTCCCGCCATACCGTGTTTACGAACAAATAGTTAAGGAGTGAATCAGTCATGTTCACACAAGTGCCAGATAACCGGCAGTGGGATTATCTTTATTCGATGGCTATACACACATTATGTTCAAGGTGTGTATAGCAAAGTTCATTACTTTTTTTCAACAATGAACATTGCTGAGACAGGTAAGACATTAAATTTCTACATTCTTTATTGAATATACATTGCATTCTACCTGTAGATTTAACTTAGCAATTTGTAAATGTGACGCCCCATATTCAATAACGAAAAATTATATAAACCCCAAGTTACCCCAAGGATTTGTTTGCAGGATTTGTTTCATCAATCCTTCTAGTTTTTAAATTTTGCAAAGATTTTTTGCAGATTTTTTGTGTTTTGGGTGATAAATTATTTTTTTAGACAAATTTTGACAAATAAATTTGATTTTAGACCACTTTGTGCTCGCCAATCGTGTCACAAAATTAATTAGATTTTTTAATATTATGTTCCCCGTATTCTGGGACTTCAATCGTTGAATTTAGGAAAGTTTTAAATTTTAGCTAATCAAACTGATTTTAGACCACTGTGTGCTCGCCTATCGTGTCAAAAAATTAATTTTAATTAGACTTTCTTTTTCGTAATCTGGGAACCTAAAGGTTGAATATGGACAAGTTTCAGAATTTGTTCTACCTAAATCGGTCATATTTTCCACTCTGCGCCGTTCGGAGCTTATCTCCGAAACTACCGAACGAAAGTTAATGAAACTTGGGTAAAAGAATCACATTTGGTGTCAACCTGGGACTTAATTCTCGGCATCGATCTTAGTCAATCCTGAATGGTGAAATGGAAAGACTGAGATATCCAAATTCTGAACACCGAAATGTTGTACATATCATTTAAGATAAGTCAACTGTTCATGCAGTTTGTGCAGTTGTCATAAACATTTTATATCCATCTAACATCCAACTTTTTTGTGTTATTCGCCATGATTAGGGCCGGATGTTTTTGACGTCATTCCTGGCAGGGAAATGCCTCACTAATTGATTTATTCCTCTCAATAATGGTACGCATAAAAACTGATGAAGAAGATTTTATAGATAACAAGGGAGAACCAGCATTTGACTTCATCTATTAAAATCCTGTCTCAGTTTTAGTTTTGGTAAAAAAAAAAAAAAGTTTATTTGATTTAAGTTTTTCGTAGAATTTGTTCACTTTCGTCCGAAACGACGTGCTCTGAAAGTTCGAAATAAATCATTAAAACCAGATAGAGGTAAATATTTACATGAGGATATTCCTAGATACAACCCCGCACTAATAGGTTCGTTTCTAAAATAGATTCGCCTTTTCATTCTGGTTGACTATTTTGAAATACTATAAACCTATGTAATGAACCAAATAATAAAGCGATTTAAGCCCTTGAAAATTATTGGTACTCCGTCCGAAACTATTGGACCAAATTTAACAAAATTCAAATAATTCAACACTGATCCGGGATGTGCATCTAGGCATCTTGATAAACCAACTCGAAGGGATTGTTTTTGAGGATTAATATGTCAACAAATCGAAATCTCAACAATATCCATATAAGGGGTAGTTTTTTTGTTGGATTAAGATAGAATTAGTTTCCTGCATCGAATGAGACCACTCGGGTTGCTGCACGATCATCCATTCGCTCACCATTTCAAAAACTTCATCTTCGGATAGAGAAAATCGGTCAGACCAGATGGCCAAAATGCAGGGCACGTCCAACGAGAGGTATGTGTTATATCGCCTGGCTGGTGATCTCTCAGGTATTTTTATCTTGAAGGTTTACAAGGTAGGAGGTGTCAAATTTAGGTAGTGTACCTCAGACTGCGCCCAATATGCCTAGATACCTAATTGCTTTAATTAGATTGGCTATCTAAAACGAAGTAATAAACCTACGTGTAATAATTTATCTGGCTTCACCTCATCAGACAACCTAGAGCCGCCTCTGCGTTAAGGTCACGTTAGTGGCTGCCAAAAACTGTTTAATACAAGGATGTATACAGCATTGTGCATCTTGTTGAGTACCTTCTTTATCTGGGCCCAGTATATCAACGTGTAACTGCTATTTGAAATGTCTACTTTTCCTATTGTAGCATCTTTTGTCAAATGCCCTCACAAGCCCGTGCTCGTTTTGAAGTGAAAAACGGCCTGTGAACATCGCAGTCAAAACGATGACTCACCCCGCAACAAAGGCCATCCTGACGTGGTCAACACAATTCAACCCCCAAACCTTTAGCTGAACGTAGCGACGAATGTGTGATTAAATCTGGACAGTTGGGCTGGCTCGTTGACAACAGAAACCGGGCTCCGCAACATAATATATCGTTTATGGGGCATTGGACCTCCTCCAAGTCTCCCTAAGGCGAACCGTCGGCCAGCAGTGTGGCCCGCTCTGTCAAGCGGTTTACGGGTCCGAGCGTGACGTTGAGGTCGGCTTGTTATTAATCAAAGATGATTTCCTTCTGGAGATTAGACCTGGATTCAGCAGAGCTCAACGCTGAGATTAATCTCCCAGAGCGGGTCATACTGACCTCGAACTCAAGTGTCCTTCTAGGTCAGCTTGGATCAGAATTTCTACCAGCATCATTCAATGCACTATGCTTAAAAACATTTTCCCGTTAACCTCACAATCCTTTACTCTTTCCGTTACCTACGGATCAATCCTGGCTTTGATTTCGGGAAGTTTTAACCAGCACTGTTTGATGTGAAAAGGGAGAACTAAATAATAAAATTTATCCTGATTTTCATCATCAAAACCAAACAGGTTTATTCAATAAAGAATTGGATGATAAGTACCTACCTAAATAGGAGCTCCTCAAAACATGATTTGAAACCAGTAGGCAGATAACATTTAATGCCTTATCAAGTGATAAGGTTCATAGCACTGAACATAAAATAAACTTAAAGTCTTTGTACTATGTGTTGAGGTTTTGCAGCTCAAAGGTCCAAGTGGGCCAAGTAAGAAGGAAGGTCTGGAAGATCCAAGATGGTTCCCCAATGCCAAGGTAGAAATAGGAAAATAGTCACTCACCAGATATGTTGAAAATGCATAAAAGATACTTCCGATATTCTCCAGATGAAACACACCGGAGAAATGATCCACAACTGAAGATCACACTAGTGGCCACTAGATTTCATGGAGGTGAATACACCAAATACTTGAAATGTTGGAAGCACAAAATCTGGGAGGAAATAGGTAGGTGTTGCCTTGTTGGAAATCAAATTGTTACTGCTGGTAGGATCCTGAGACAGTGAAGTTAAAGGAAGGAGAGATAATGCTGGGGAGCCTCAAAGCAGATAAGCTCATCAGATAAATAAGATCCAGGCCAGACAAGTTGGAAGAAGCTGGATTGGAGTTGCTCTCTGGATCATCAACATCAACACTTTCACTCACTTCACCCAGTTCACTACAATGAGATAAGAAGATTACCTTATCTGTCACAGACAGACCAGCCCATAAATAATGAGGAGAAAAGAGATGTACAAACTTGAGAAAGAAAGGTAAGTATTAGTTTTTAATAACCATGTAGTTTTAAGATTTAATTTAATTAGATTTAGTTTTAGATTAGTTATTATTCCTTTTAGATTTATTTAGTTGTTTTAGTACCTTTAAGTATAATAGTTTTTAGAAATTAATTAGCTATAATATATAAATAATAAGTTATAATTCAACAATTTACAAATCAGCATTGGCCTAAACAAGCACTATTTTACATTCGCACTCTTACCTTGCTTATGAATAGAATATTAACTTTGAAAAGGTTTTTGCGATGGGACCCCCCGCCAAAAAGCGACAGGAAAAAGTGAGACAAAAGTAGCTCGTATTTTTATAAGGGTCATTCCACGTCAAATCGACCTATCGTTGCAGGTGACCCTCTCGGATTTTGATCAAACTTGGCATAGATGTTTGCCGAGTGGTTTTGCGAAATGTCGCCGGGTTGCCTAGGTACGGCCTTAATTCCGAAATTGACAAAACCTGTATGTAGTTTTTTGGTCATAACTCTGTTGTTTTTTTACTTACAGAGCTCCCAAAAAAACGATTTTGAAGCTAATAGTACAGGCTTTAACAATTTATGGCCAAAAAAATCTTTTTTTTTAATTTTAATTTTTTTTTAATTTTGAAAATTTTAAAATATTTGTTGAATGTCATCCGCAATTTTCAAAAATTTTTTGGGGGTGTTTTTATGTTCTTTGATATGTAATCAAACTTAGAAAAAATTTTGGTGTGGGCAATATTTCTTACAAGGGAGATATTTAGCGTCATAGTTACTGACTTTTGTCTTATGCGTTACTAACTTCTGGCATATGCACAGTTTGGTCGGCCCTGTACACAGTTCTTAAATTTTTCTGTTATCAATGTTTGGAAGTTGTCAATGGGTGAGACAGAGTCATTATAATGATTTCCACTTACAACCAATCGTTGCTAAAGAAATTTATTTTCGCCATTTCTCATTGCACAAAAATTGTTCACCACTTTTCGGAAAGCTGTGAATTTATTTGACACCAGACCGCATCCCACGCTGCCAATTTCCCCTTCCTTGCATCCCGGAGAACCACTGGTTACGAGTTCGTTTTGTTGACAAAACTTCTTATTGGAGTGAATTTCTGACTTAGTTACCTATGATTTTCAGCTACAACCGATCGTTGGTACACATTTTGTGCACATTTTATTCTGTCGTCCTGCCACCGGCTCCCTTCAATTGGTGAGTCACCTTACTACGTAATCGCGCGGCCCCCTGGAGCCTAATACAATACAGTGAGAGTTACAAAAAGGTATCTTATACAGGATGTCCCAGGAGTTATGCACAATCCGACTCCAGAGTGTTCTACAACTCATTTTCGACCAAAAATGCCTCCTAGCAATTTTTTCCCAGAGGCCTCGTTTCCGAGCTATTCGCGATTTAAGATTTTTTTCGTGTTTTCGATGTTATGTCATTAAAACTGTCATAATTCCCTCAATTTCGGAGATAGCTCAAACTTGATGACACCGTTGGAAAGAGCCTTAAATTTTCTATCTTTTTGATGTCAGAAAACTTTTTTAAATTGCATTGAAGATGTGCGATTGCTTCGCGAAATGGCAGTTTTGTCAAAATCTTGAAATCGCCTGTTTTTCATCTCGCCTAGAAACCCAATTAACGCTTGACGCAGAACTGTGCCGGCTTTGTAAAACGTGCGCCAAAATGTCAGCTTTCAAACGTTGTAGGCGTTTTGGTTTTTAAAAATATTTTTAGTTAAGGAAATGGTGTTTAACTGCAGAAAAACTTGTGTTTTCTGTTAAAATTGAGGTTTTTCCAAAAGTCTCGAAGATGAATGCAACTCATCGCAGTCGGAAATGGGTTGTAGAACACGTAAGAGTCGGATTGTGCATAAGTCCTGGGACACCCTGTATCACTAAAAAAATACCTAATGTTTGAAAACTGGGAAAGCTACGGAGGAGGCATTGTCTTGGTCAGGGGCAAGGATATGCAACGGCACGTAAAAAGTTTTCTGGCATCAAAAAGATAGAAAATTTAACAATCTTTCCAAAGGTGTCATCAAATTTGAGCTATCTTCAAAATTGAGGGAGTTATGAGAGTTTTAATGAACGAAGATCGAAAACACGAAAAAAATTTTAAATCGCGAATAACTCGGAAACGAGGCCTCTAGCTAAAAATTGTTCGGAGGCATTTTTGTTCAGAAATGAGTAGTAGAACGCGTAGGAGTCGGGTTGTGCATAACTCCTGGGACACCCGGTAAACTAACTAAAAAAGACCTGATGTTTGAAAATTGGGAAAGCTACGGAGGAGGCATTGTCTTAGTCAGGGGCCAGGATATGCAATGACCCGCACAACCCCCCGGTCTTGAAGGAGGGGTTGCTTTGTGCGCCGTGCGCTTTCAACCCCAATCTGATTCGGTTGTAGCATTGGGTTGGGGGATGTTGATAATTTGTTGTTTCTGACCAAATTCAGTTTTAGTAAAAATTTTTTCGACTCAAACATGTTATCCAGTTGTAGGATAATGGAAAGATATTGGGGTTTAAATTGAGTTCATATAAAGAGTTAGAGTTTAAACAAGATTGTTAAGATATAAATTAAAAAATAAATATTTAAAAATGAAAAATGAAAATGAATTTAATGAATGAAAAAGTTCGTTTGTGATCAGCGTCTACGGCATTTCCAAGCTGTCCTGCCAAAGTCAGGATAATCGAAGATCCGAGAGGCAGCTATTGTTTGTGTTCGTTTACGATTGATTGCGATGAGTTGCTTTCAGTTGAGTTGCTATACCACAAGTGAGTATGTTGACATGATTTTTGTGTACGGTAGTGAATATATTCCTATTCCTGCTTATGAATATAAAAATTTCCATGTCTCTGAATTTTTTAGCTTTTCAAAGATTGTGTTTCAGTCTGTGGGTTACCTCTACAATCCTCTATAATTACCATTACCTTCGGATGAATGCTGACGCGTAAGCATTCAAAATGTGAATGTTTTTATACGATTATCTCTGTCTGAGTTTGATTGCGTTCAAAGGGAGGTTCAGGTCTCGGTCCAGCCCTATAACAAGGATGAAACACTATAAAATAGAACAGCAGGCCTACATTAGCCATATTTTCAGCCTACCGATATTAACAGCTGATCCTCTTTGACAACGTCCGACCTGGGTTAATCAAGTTTCTTCCGCCCTCCAAGCAGGATAAATGCCTTCAATTCTTGTCCCTTTTGCGTGGGCGACCTCAGGCCTTTTTGTTCGCTACGGCCCTCCGCTCTCCCGGTTAATCCAGTATTCACGACAGGCTTAAATACCCTCGCTCTTTCTCATCTAAAACCGGGAGTAATGTTAAGCCCGGACAATTCAAGGGTATCTTCGTTGAAAACGTCGCTACGCATCCTCTCTTAGCGAAACCCAGACGAGTCAATGTCACCCTTCTTTATTCAGAAAAAAAGTTGCAGTTTCAGTGGATTTTAAACCTGACTTCTACCTACCTAATTGAAGTCTTTATCTTCCTGAAAGGTATTTGCACCAAGTTGTTGAACAATCGTGGAAAAGCTGAACTAATGTTTAGTTTTAACTAAGTTAAGGTTAGGTATTACAGTTTGTTAGGAGAAGCCTATGAGTCGAGGACTATGTGATTTCACCGGTCACGGCGGAAGGGGTGGGAAATCCCACACAGGGGTCAGTACACCCGTATAAACAAGCCCGGACCAGCCCAAGGGGATTCATTCTTTTCGAATTGACCCAAAATTCACAGGTGTTGTAGCTGATGTGCTTGTTTTACCCATTTCTTGAGGTCTTAGCTGTTATACTTGCTCCCTCATATTTACAGTATAGTTGGGTTCTGAACCCCTCCTCGTGTACAAACGAGTTGTGCTGTATTGAAACTCTGGGAATTACTTGCTTCTCGACATCTCGTAGCTGACTCCTGAAACTAATTCGAGTGATCTTGCTCCATTGCCCCTTCGTCACCCCTTCAGATAAATACGTAAATCACCACCATGTTCAAATATCTATGGGTCATTCCATCCCCAGACAGACTCGAAATGTACCGACCCCCTCCGATTTTGTTCATACTTGGTGTAGTTGCTTCCATTAACGAATAAAAAAGGCCTGCCAGGTCAGTTCCTCCAAGAATGAACGGTTTTGGAAGCTATAACAGTACGCTATTTTGACGATTCTTTCCATTTTTATGACCTAAACATGGTTTTTTGACTATACCATAGGTTCTAATCGATCAACTTTAGCGTACGCGGTCTGATTTTTTTCGTGATGTTCTACCCGTGAGGTACAACACCAGTTTGACCCGTAAAACTTGTACTTTTCATCCTTAAAACGGAAGGGTCCCCCTGCCCCTCTCCCGGAGCGGCGTGACCGGCCTCTTTCTTAAGATGCTAAATTTTTTTTTACCCCCACCCCGTGACCTCTTCCCGTTCCAATAAACTTAGCGATTAGCAAAGTACAAGTTTTACGGGACAAACTGTCGTTGTACCTCATGGGTAGAATCAGAGCGGTACTGACTATGTAACTCGTTTATGCCACTGCTACCTTCTTACCCATACCCGTAAATGGGCAGACTTTGTTTTCCTCATAGCTCGTAAACGGTTGGAGCTATGGAAAAGAAGAAGACGTCTATCCGAATGGAAATTTCAAGAGCTACAACTTTTCTTCTATGACAACTTTCGATATCTCGAACGGATTTCGAGATAATTCAGCTTTACATCGATAAAAGGCGAAATAAAGGCAAATAATGGCGGTGCATAGCCCTCAAAAATCGTTATAACTCCGTCAAATGAAAATAACACACAAAACCCGTTAGGGACATTGTGAAACAAGTAATTACAAACATTTTAAGACCTCGAACGCCTAATTCTACTGAGCGACTCGGGAGAAATCGCGTTTTTAAGATTTGTGGACGTTATCCACCAGACAAACAAAACGGACGCTCATACCGGCTTCCTGCAGGGTTCGTTGCGTTCTTTACTTTATTGCGAAGAAAATCAGACCGCGTACGCCTAATTTGATCGATTGGAATCGAAGATATAGTCAAAAAACCATGTTTAGGTCATGAAAAATCGAAAAAATCGTCAAAATATCATACTGCCATAGCTACCAAAACCGTTCGTTTTTGGGGGAACTGACCTGGCAGGCCTTTTTTATTCGTTAATGGAAGCAACTACACCAAGTATGAACAAAATCGGAAGGGGTCGGTACACTTCGAGTCTATCTGGGTATGGAATGACCCATGTATGTTATTACTGTTTAAAACTCTTCGCGTTTCATTATTCTAAATATGGCATTCAATACAACTTTTATGTTAGATAAATGCTGATGGCTGCCTTGAAGGAAGGCTTCGATGACACTTGATTGTTAAGACAATATTCAAATACTATATAAATGCATGATACCTGTACCCAGCCAATCGGCCCCACTGTGTGTAAGTTTACGTACTACCCATTCAACCTGACCAATGTTTTTTCCTCTAACTTCTACTTGTTGGTGCTTGTTTTCACGGGAATCTATGTGGTTAGTATCCCTTGTGAAAAGTATCACATACTATGATAATGTTTAAACGTGCCTTTTATATGGTCCTTCGGCCTGGAAACGCTTTCACAAATTTTTCCATACTCACTCACTGCTGTTTCAAAATGTGACGAATTTTTTTATAGTATACGCCCATGTGCACCCGATCTGTCACAATACCTGTAATACAAAACTCCGCATGCTTACTTACCTTTGTTGGACTTTAATTGATGTTTTGCAGCATAAAGGCGGATACGGTCACCAGCTGGACATATATGAGCTGCTCACAAGTTGACGTTGACCGAGCCATGAATGATGTGGCTAAAAGAAAAAATGCTGATGCTTCCATTGCAACAAGGAATTGGAAGTTATTCATACCAAGGTTCGTTACTACGTTCGGTGTCTACGTTACTGTGAAACCATTGTTAAGTTTTTGTGTTAATAAATTATAATTTATTAATAATTATTGATGTTTCATTACCTCGTACGTGTAGTTTTCCATGCTCCCTATAACACTAGTGAGTGCCTGCAATTGAAATGTTAAGAACGCAGCTTCGCAATTCAGAAGTTCTGCACTTTGTTAATAGGAACATTTCGAGTCACCAAACTTTCCAGTTTTGGAACCAAACATTACATTAGTTGAATTGGATCATTCCTGAATGTTAGCTTTCCACATTTATTACTGAATAGCGAAGCAGCAAATTAATTTCCACTTATCAAAATCGAATTTCAATACATTTCCGAACTAGGACAAAGGTATATTATAGTAACTAGTAAGAAGCAGCTTGGTTTGGTAAACCAGGCGACTGATTATTCATAAGTGCATTTGCAAACCCATTTAAAGATCAAACTAAGTTTTAGAACAATATCTTTGGGGAAATTACGCCGAACAAAAATAAGATCAGGTATTGATTCTCAAAATATACTTTCAGGTGTTTGCAAATATCAGCAGAACACCACTCAAAGTAGTATCAGCAAACTTGAGGTCTACAGTTTTCCAACCACGAATACGAATTGTAGCTGCGCAACAATAAATACCCAATAAATCTATCCAGTAATAAATTGATGTGGAGAAAAATCCAAAACAGACCGCCAACCGTTGCATGGTTTTCAGGTATGTTTATTATAAATTTGAGTTGGGATCTAAATACGAAGTGTGTTTAAACAAATATTTACCTATTTACTCATTTAAATCGTTGTTGTCCTCTTCAACTAGCACTTGTGTCAGCGCTTGTCCAATTCTCAAAACACTTCTGGAACTCGTCCTTTGGGATAGCTTTGAGCTGTTTCAGCGATGCACTTTTAATGTCACCTGTACTTGTGGAATGACGACCCTTTAAGGTTTTTTTCTTATTTTTGGAAAAAGAGGAAATTCAAAAGGCGCCATGTCTGGTGAATATGGAGGCTGGGGCTTCATAACAGTGTTATTTTTTCGCCAGAAAATCACGAACTAGCAACGATGTGTGAACAAGTGCATCATCGTGATGCAAAAGCCATTAATTGTTTTGCCCCAAATAGCACTGCTTCACGCAAACGGTATTGAACTTGTAGTACTCTTTATTAATCGTTTGACCTTGTGACAAGAATTCATGATGCACCATGCCATTAAAATCAAAGAACAGTAAGCGTAACGACGTTCGACTGCACTTACCGAGCATTTTTCGGTCTTGGAGAGCCAGAATGCCTCCACTGGGACGATTGAGGCTTCGTTTCATACCAATAAGCCCATCTTTCGTCACCTATTATAACTATTCTGAGCAAACCTGATTCGAAGTCGTTGACTTCATTCAGTGATTCCTGAGCAACTTTCATTTGCCGATGTTTTTGTTCAAAATTCAGCAACTGTGGAACAAATTTGGCTGCCACGCGTTCATTTCATTTGAGATTTATATGGATAGTTCACTATTCCCGTTCCTTGAAACTTCTGCTATATTTTTTTTCCTTCAGGGGCTCCTGTGGGTGTTGTAGTCTTATTGCCTGAGGAATAGGAAGAGGCAAGCAGCCCATACCATCACATCCTTGTTAAACATTTCCCCGAAACTTCCAACCATACTTACGCTGTGTTCGTAAATAATATTCATCTATGTTAAAAATTCTCTCCTGTTCATTCACACTATGAAGATAGGGAGAGAGTTCGATAAGGAGACTCTTTGGGGTATGATGGGACGATTGGAATTTCGGGCCCTTCTTTCATCAGCTGTGTGAATTACTCTATTTCCTGTTCACCTTATGTAATTTAATTTTGATAGTGACACTTTCTGTTATATGAAAAGAAGATTGAAATGATGGGCTCATTCTCCATCAGCTAAGTAAGCTATATTCTTTACTGTTCATCCTAGAAAGTTGAAATTTCTTAGGGAGACTCTCTGGGGCGTTATCAAACCATTGAAATGATATACTGACCAGCTGAGCAAGCTAAATTTCCTCTTATTCACTGTAAGAAGTTAAAATTTGATAGGACGGCTCCCTGCGACATTAGAAGAAGTATAAAGTACCTATCAGTCTTCATTATGATAAGCTGATTACCTACAGCCACTGCAAAATGTTGGTGGTCTGGTTTCTCAAAGTGTACTTTTGCATGGCAACTAAAACCAATTATCCTCCAATTTCGGAAAACCATTGAAATGTGTATAAGAAGCGCCTAAAATGATATCCAAGATTTGATGTTTTTCAATGAAGTCGGAAATATTGAAACTTATTTCTGCATGATCTTAATGATGTACTGAATTTGATTTCTACGAGGGATTCATTGTATTACAGTCAATCTTAAATTAAGATCAGTTTATAAGAAACACAACGTTCATTGAATGTTTGACGTAAGAAGTTCGCTGGGTTAGCTAGTACCTGGTTTATGTAACATGACATCGAATGAAAATAATGAAACTTAATACTCAACTTACCTGTTTGCTCAACTAACTGGATTCGCCTGGAGTGGTTCCTTGACGAGCTTGCAAGAAAGGCTCCCGAACCCCATTTGCATGCCCTGAGCCGGCAGGTGGTATACCGTACCTTCAGAAGGACTATCAACACGTGGGTCAACCAATAAGCCACAAGTAGATAGCTCAATATTCAAGGACATGTCAACAGTAACTCATGGTGGCGGAACCCAACACCAAAATTACTGAGTGGCTACTTGGCAAATCCGTAGGGAACTAAAAACAATGGTCGATCCTCATAACCGGCTTTGCACCCCTAAGGTTCCACCTACACCGCATTCGGGTCACATAAAGTTCAACCCTGTGCAGTTTATGTGAGGATGACGCAACGGCATCCCACGAAATATTGGGGTGTTCAGCACCTCAATGAGGTTTATTCAAAGCGAACAACTAATCAAGGGCCTCAAACCCCTTACCAAGGAGCTGAATCTCCTTGAATAAATGCAAAACACTCAGGAAAATACAATGAGGCAACAGGCTTCCCTGCTGGAAGCCCGAAACCCCCGCCCTGACAGTTGTAGTCCACATCTTCATCAACATCAACCTGTTTTTCTTATTAGTACCAAAGGAATCTGGGTTCAGAAATCATGTATCATGCACACTCAAATATATATTTGTTATTTATAACAATATATATTTATATTTGTTTTTTTGATAAATAGGCCAACACATTGAACAAAACAATGAACAGCGGGGGTTGAGTACAAATCAGCATCATTATTCACCTGGGGAGGAAACAAATCATGAGTACAAATCACAACTAGGGATTTTCAATACATTTAAGCAATGTAAAACACAGTTTTGATTTTTTAAATATATCATCTACCAAGTGTATACCTCAAAATACATATTTCACAGTCTTACTTTTAAATTCAACGTTTAAGAGAAAATTTTCAGGCTTAGCTGTTTGTGAATATGATTTAAATTACATGAATTTTTCGATTTAATTTACTGGGATGTAATAAATAGGAGTAGGCATGTTTACATAGTAGGTTTTTAGAGGGTAGCACATCTTCATTCAGCTTTTTAAATTTGTCACTTAAATTTCCAATTCCACTTTTCTGGAATATCAAATTCGTATTGTCGGTACATCAATAAAACTTTTTGAAATGGTATTTACACAATTATTTACTAGAGGTTTTTTTTAAATGTATTATAATTGTAACCTTGTAAAAGTTTTCATGCATAGAAACTAATCACAAAAAAAGCTCCTGTCAGCCTTTAGCGAGCAGGAAAATGAAAAGAAAATCATACTAATTAGTGAGAAATGTGAATGTAATCAAGTATTGGAAAGATCCTTCGTTTTATTAATCCTTTTCAAATAAACCTTAATAGGAAGACCTGATTTGCCTTTGTGAGAACATTTCAAAAATAATAGAAAAAAAAAGAATAAATGTATTTTTTATACTTTTTTATATTGTAAAAATATCTTCATTCTTAAAATGTATAATACAATTCAATAGCATTTATTGTCCAAGTAAATAATTAAAAAATTAAGGTGAATTAAAGAAAAGAAAGGGATTCAACAGGCATTGTAAACTACATCACACCAATGAATCAGACTTGGAAAAACTAACCAGAAATTATGTGGAGTGCATGATGGAGGAACCGTGGCTACTGAAGAGGATACCCTAAAAATTATTATCCTAGAGCAAATCAATAGGAATTACTTGTGTTTTATTTAAACCAGAAAATTAAATTGTTGAATGAAGTGAATTTGATACAAAAAATGTACCAGCCACATGTAATGGACGTGCCTGCTTACCTCAGGTTTTGATGGATACATGCACACGGCTCTGCTGCATACAAAATTAAATTATCTACTCCCCATAATTTTTAAAATAAAGTACCTAACACTAATTTTTTTGTATTTTTAAAATTTTTTCATTTTATTTACATGAGCTTCTGGATAGTTGAATTTCACTCTAAAACCGTTAAAAAGCAATCTCTTAGAAGAAGATCAAGTTAATTCGAGGTATATGGGTGAAAAATTATGTTTTGTGCGTTTCCTACTAATCCTAAAACATTGTAAGCTGAAGTAACCTTTTTCCTCTTGAAATTCAGCTTTCAAATGAATATTTTATAGAATGAATACCTTTTTAAAACCATGCTTTTATACCGACCTTAATGCCGTTCTCTTATTAAAGCCTCCGAACTTGCCAAATAATAGAACAACTTCATTAAATTTGAATTTATGATAGTAACATGAATGCGAATTAATGGATCATACTTCCAAGCCGTCGGGGATTTTGGTTTTGTTTAAATGGATCTATTGTGTTCTAAGTCTACTCGTTTGAACGGTTATGAAAATATTGCCAGGTCAATTGTACAAAAAGCAGTCTCAAAAAGTTCACTAATGTTTGCGCCTATGCAAATGAGCAAATTAAAAAATATTCGATGTTCCGTTGGAGTAGAAGGGATAAAATATCGTTGGGTCGTATTTTCTGGAGGGTGCCTAACGATGTCAGAAAACTGATCGAATATGACATCATTTGACGTTTCTGTCGTTGTTTCGTTATACTATACGAAATCTTGTGGTGAACTGATTTTTGCTGAAGCAATTTACTGTCATCGGAATTTCTAAAATAAAGCAAATACCTAGCCGTAGAATAAGTTGAACGCTCGACGTTGTAATTCGGTCTTTATTATGACGTCTAAGGTATATATGATTGATCTTGACATCGTCTAACGTCAAAGAAGTATCGACATCGTATTAAAACTTATAAATTCACGAGTTTACACGCTGAGTGATACCAAACTTTAATGTTGTATGGTAGTATTACATTATTTTAATGCATTTTAATGACTTAGTGTGTAAAACCAAATTACTAGTCATAATTCCAGTTATGTAAGCCAACGGTTGCCATCTTTCACTAAAGCGCACATCACTGGATGCATCCAGTTTTAAGACTTCGATAGAACTTCAGAAATAAGTTTTTGGGGTCTGGAACTTTCTTCTGTAACTTATCAGCTATGAACAGATTCCCGATTATTGATTCATTGAGAAAATCTACGGAATTAAATTAAGTTATCACGTTCCAGCTACGTTGTCGATTGTTAATTTCAACAAACTACACTACGTAGTACAGTTCGGAGGATAATTTCTTCCATTGACCTAACCCATGGATTTCGGTTTAAAAAGTGGAATCAGTGTTGATACTTCAAATAATCCTACATGGCCCTCTTTTTGCAGTTTTGTGAAACGAGGAATCATACCAACAAAACATGAGTGTGTTTTAAAATAATGTCTATAGTTGTGGGATATAAAATTATGTGCATGTGTGTTGAAAGGTAAGGCATGGAGAAACAAGTTAGAAGAACAACTGTAATTTGGCTTTAGTTGAAGAAAACGTTGAAGAACTACACGACCCTAAAATTCTGCCCACGAGAAGTTGAAACTGATCGAATAAACGTTAAACTGAGTTGAATAGATTTTTTTTTTTTTTTTTCAAATAAAAAAAACAAATCTACATTTAACCGAGCAGATCCTAAAGGCACATAATTTGTCGTTCAGCAGTTTTGAGCATTTTCTCGTTCACCCCGATCGACTCTCTTTGAAACGACCAACATCAAGGGACGATGGATACCCAAAAGTTTTTTAAATCTTTTTTAATCCTAAAATGGCGTTTAATATATTTTTTCACTAAAATGAGGATTCAGGCCACTTGATTTCTCAAAGCGTTTTGTGTAGCTACTACATAATGTTACCTCATCGAAATGCCTCCCTGATATCGCTGTCAAGAAATCAAAGGTTTAAAGTGTAGCTTTAAAAACCGCTGGTTGATCGCTTTGAAATCCCTACGTTAAGCTTCGCTTCACAGATAGGGGCCGGGGGGGGGGGGGAGAGAGTTTTCGAGGTAAATTTCATTCTGAACAACAGGTACAATCTGTAGCATCAACGTTGTATAGAACAAAAAATTATCACCTTAAATTTACAACGGTTTTTACAGCAATCTTCGTTATTGGATATCGAACGTTTCATTCATAGCACAAACAACGCAAAAAACGGAACATTAAAAGAAAAATCGGAATGAACTTCGAATAATTATTTCTAGGGAAATCCTCTTTCAGTGGCCACGGAATAAAGGAAATTAAAAAAAAAGAAAAATTCTACTTCTACTCCATGTTTATTTAAAAACTGTTATGGAGCTACCTTTGGAAATATTGTACAGAGACGGGGTTGCTACATTCTTGATGTTCGTCATAGTCACTTACCAAACAAAACTAATCTTGCAACTCAACTCAATATAAAAATTAAATAATTAATATGAATGAGTAAGAAAGGAAAATTAAAAACTTGAATCAATGCTGAAAAAAAGGAAAAATTCAGGTCTCAAAATATACGCTCATTCTTTTGTATTCTTTTAATCATTTCATTACAAAAATACTTGATCCGGGAATTGGTGGATGCGAAATGAAACATTTTTTTGGTTGTCTCGTAGGATGTGTTGGCTTGAGCATTACTTGCCCCATTTTTGGAAGATCCCTCTCCTTTGGCAACGGCAATTGGCTCCCCACAAGTTGCAACGGCAGGCGGAATTCACGCAGCAGTCCGAGGCCCTGTAGTCGCAGTTGCCGCCGCGCCTGATGCAGCCGCGCCTGTACAAATAGTGAGAATAACCCCGCCTGCTTTCGATTAGTCGGCAACGTTGGAAAGTCTAAAGAAAGGGTTGAGCAAGACAGTGGGGGAGGAAGAGTGAAGTCGGGCAGCTGTTTTGAATGATTTGGTGGTTTTAGAGTGCTTCATTGAAGGCATCAGTTCCACGCGTGACCCAAGTTTGACCAACATCCTGACGTAATTTGGTGGTACCTTTTTCGATGCTAGATTCGAACCAATTGCCAAATTATCTGAAACAGCTAATGCTGCCGTAAAAATATTGAGAATAGAATAATAGCCAGCTTTCTATTTACGGGTTAATATAGGAAGGATTGAGCAATAGTGTTGAAATTGCACAGCTTTTGAATGAGTTGATGGTTTCAAAGTATTTCATAGTAGGCATCAGTTCCGAGCTTGATCCAAAATTGGCTAACCGTTACTTGAAACGCTTCGTATAAATATAGTTTGAAGCTCCAAGCAAAGCAAGTTAAGTAAGATTCATAGCGACTGCCAAGTTATCCAACATTGCAGTTGCTGGCACCTTGGTGTAGCCCAGCCTGCTCAACTAGTGGGAATATGCAACTCAGTCACCTTCCGATTCAGCCACCATTAGGAAGTCTGAAGGAAGGTTTGAGCAAGCGCTAGGATTGAAGTGGGACAGCCATTCTGCTTCTGAGTTGATGGTTGGGCAGTATTTCATTGTAAGCATCAGTTCTGGGTGAAACCCCAAAATTGACAAGCCATTCGTTGAGGTGTGCTACCTTCAAGTTAAACAAGATTCATCGCAACTCCCAAGTTATCCAAGATTGCGGTTGCTGCCTCACATGGTGTAGCCCAGCCAGCACACTAGTCGAATATGCCAACTTCTGATTTCCCCATCATGGAGACTCAGTTAGGGCGTTACCTGAAATTGACTAACCATTACTCGAAGCGCTACCTACATAGTTTGAAGGTTTGGATTCATTGCAGCTGCAAATTTATCCAAGATTGCAGTTGCTGCCTGACACGGTGAAGGCCAGTCTGCTATACTAGTGTGGATATGCAATTCTGTCAGCTTCCAATTCAGCCGCCATTGGGAAATCTGAAGGAAGGGTTGAGCAAGCGCTAGGATTGAGTGGGGCGGCTATTCTGCTTCTGAGTTGATATTTTCAGAGTATTTCATTGTAGGCATCAGTTCTGGGCAAACGCAGTCAGCTTCTGATTTGCCCATCATGAGGACTCAGTTGGGGATTAGCCCAAAATTGACCAGGCATTCCTTGATGCGCTACCTACATAGTTTGAGCGTGTAGTTCAAGTTAAACAAGATTCATCGCAACTGCACCGTTATCCTAGATCTGCAGTTGCTGCCACACGTGGTGTAGCAGCCCAGCCTTGTTAGTCAGCTTCTGATTTGCGCATCATTGGGACTCAGTTGGGCCATGACCCGAAACTGACTAGCCATTCCTTGAAGCGCTACCTACAGTTGAGAGAACTAGTGATAATATGCTGTAAAGAGCTGGCGCGAGAAATGGGACAGCTATTCTGCTAATGAGTTGATGGATTTGAAGTAATTATTAAAAGCTGAGTAAATAGACGCTAATTAATCAACCATTCCCTTCACGTCCAGTTCATGTGATTCAAAATCTGGACTTCAATCAAATATTTTTTGTCGAAATGTATCCGATTTTGTTAGAAAATCTCCGCTAAATATTGCCTACTTTCAGAGATGTTTTGTTCTGGAAAAATAATTACAAAGGAGTTACAAGAATGAAACTAGATGAGAGGAATTGTTGCGTCACCTTAAATATGAGTAACGGGATTTATCGCTCAATTATGAGTATTATTATTTTGTTATTAATTAACTTTCAATGTGATAACCGTATGACAGTCGAATAGTTCACAATTTTGATGACAAAACATCCTTCCCAAACCACCAAAAAAGTAATTGTTCGTCAAACCTGTAGTGGCCAGCATGAGGAACTGTTGCCAATTCTAGTTTCATTGATGAAGACCATTGAAGAACTACAATTCTGAAGGGCGCATGCGTTAGCGAATCGGCGCAGCTGAACAGGCGTCAGTTGTCAATGAGATGAATGCAATGAAATGAGCAATAATAACTAGCTTTTTTACTCAACTCAAAAATACTTTGGATTAATCAATGCTCTATACGTAGATAATTTGAAAAATTTGAAGTTTTGATTTCAAACCATAAAGAAAACAATTTATTTTCGGTCTAATTTGTAATCCATTTCAATAATCAATTTGAGGATCAGAGCTTCAAAGGGTATGGAGTTTTAAAAAACGGCTCTGTTTATTTAAAAGAAATTCGGCACTATACAGGGAAAAAAAACTTTCCAATGATGCTGTTCAGTTCAATATAAATTACATGGTTTTACAATTTAATTAAAAAAATAGACAAAATTGAAACTCACAACTCCAATAGGCGAAAAGAGCAACTTATATTCCCAGTTTGACTATTCGTATGCACTGAGAAAGTTGATTTTTAAAACTAGGAAAATATAAAGCGAATCAAAAAATACTGAATGGTGAAATTGAAAAGCCATTTTACAAGCAGCTGTAAAAGAGAAGAGAACAACAATGTTCTACGCTATTCATACTTCAGAAAAATTTAAAATCTATAAGTCACCTTATCGTCAGAGTGACCAAGTTTTAAGACAAAAGAATATTGCAATTCTGAAATAATAAGATACAAATCTTTTGTCTACCAAAATCATGAATGCTGAATAAGATATCTTGAATCAGGAAGTTTATGTATTTCTGTCGAGGTGCATAATGATAATGCCATTCTTGGTATGAAAGAGAGAGATTGAGTATTTTATCATTGTTCTGCTGAAATGAATCTTATTTAGTTGTGGAATTATTTATTCAAAAATTGAAAGAAATTCTACTCTATCCAGGGACATGATGAAAATAATAATAGTAATGTTTGCAAGTCTTGATTGAGTTTTCAAGTGCCATCATGACCATGGGTAATCACCGATTGCCAATCAGTAACATTTCTGCATTCACACTATTACTGCAGTTGGATTCTTCGGATCGACTTCTATTTCAAATTCACCAGTTTTGAAAATTTCAATTCCTTCAGCAAATTGACATTTTGCAGAATGATGCTGGAAGGAATGGACATTCTGGATGAATAATCTGAGAAACTGAACTGAGTTTTAGGAAGCAGATGATCTCTCCATACCAGTTTGACTATGAGCCAAACCAAGAACTAAATAATTGATATAAATTCCATGGAGAATATAAAAAGCTGGGGGTTCAAGCCGAAACAAATCGGTTTTAAATTTCATTGAGGTAGCTGAAATACCAAAAATATTACGAGAATTCTACATGGCATGAGTCTGCAGATGCTCTTGAAAGGGTTGATGAAAATTCTTGGCCATTGGTTATAAATCCATTGAGATGTAGTGTATGCCACAGATAAGATCATACCAGGTCTCTTAGATGCAATAAGAAGTCAATCGGGAAGGTAAAATTGCAAGGTGAGGTTAGACAAGGTTAGGTCTGAGTGGTGTCCTTCAGGATCCCTGCTCATTTTGGCCCTAACGTGTCACAACTTCTTAGGAGAGACCCAGTAGTGGTCAACCAGGTAATTACTGTCCACATGTGATGGATATGGTTAGTTGGCCCCTTCCCGATTTTAGAATCTGTCGCCTTGGGAGATGAATCGGACGCCTGCAAGCGTCTGGGTCATCCTCTGAGTGTGGCGGAGCATTATCAATGCATCCAGCTCATTGGAAGGGGCAATTATACCATTCCATCACCCTCACACACCAGTCTTGTCCAACGCTTATTGCAGAAGCTCCTGATGAGTGAGGGTCATTTTGGGGCTAATCTGCCCACCTACCGACTTATGGGGGATTCCATAGCCCTCTGTCCATCTTGGACCACCTCGGTTGGTTGAAGATAAATCAGGCTCATACAATTTTACCAGAAAAGGGCTTTACTATAACTGAGTTATCTCTGATCTGCTCCAAACTTACATGCATCTAGTTGCAGGGGTTACAGAGTGGTCATCGCTGTGTCACTTGTGACCGACCCGCCCACCGATTTCTGGGGGATTCCGTCATTAGCAGTGTTTCCGTTGACAGCAATGTCACTAATGACCCATCTGATTGAAATACTAATCAAAATTTAAAAACCCCATTCTTCCAATTTCACGAAACTTTCAAGTAAAGGCTTGCCCTAGAAACTGAGTCAATGGAATTGCAAATTATAACTATCTATTTACATTGCACCCCTCAAAACCTTCCTTCTACAACTTGAACAGAAAAAAATCGAAGCAATGTATCTTAAGCTGCGAAAATAATGAAGCAAATAAAGAGTGAAGCAGCAACTCTCAAAATCAAACGACGAACAAATAGTACAAATCTGATAGATTTCTCTTTGTAAAATTTCAGTTTGCCTGATGCTTCAGACAAATTAGTTGAAGGTATAGTACAAATATTGATGAATAAAAATTATGCAGGAAAGCATGCGAATGAAAATGGAAATAATGATGCTGTCAAACGCATGCGCCACTCGCTATGTGTTTTTGATGATGGTTCAACAGTAAATTAAAAGTAAAATAGTAGGTTTGTAAGTAGATTGATGAGATAAATCGTGCGGTACTTCATGTGGATACGAACAATATGCAAAAAGTGTTTCAGAAATGTATATTTTAAAAACGAACAATCTTCAAAGTTTCGATTTATGAAGAAAAAAGAAGCAAATCGTAACAAGAAACGGTACGGTTCAGCGTAAAATGAGTACAAAAGCTTACCCAGGCTTTTGATTACTTTCCAAAAAAATTTTTCAAAATACTATTCTCTGAAATATACTGGAAAACCATTAGAATGATGAGACAGTTGGAAGGTTCAATATCGTGTGTTTATGAATGGTGATGTTTGGGTAGAGTTTTAACTGTGTATGTTGGTACCAACTAATCGAGGACGCAACGAGTACACACATAGAATGAGGTGTGGGATTGGCAGTTTTAGTTATTATTACTGTGAAATTGTCGAATACTTTCATCGTAATACCGGGTGTTAACAAAAGAATATCGGAACTTTAAAATTCTTTATTCAAGGAAGTATTAAACTCGGAAAAATTAAAAAAACTGGAAATGAAGAGTTAAGTTCCACAGTTTTTTTTGTATTGATAGATGTTCGATATGTCCACCACCGGAAGCATTAATCACATCGACACGATAACCCATTTCATCCACAAGTCGGGGGTCACACTCTCCACTGCTTCTACTGCGGGCTTTGAGGTCAACCGAATTCTTGGCTAGGAGGAGTACAAAAACCGTGTCTTCTATGTATTCCCATAAGATGGAATCGCAAGGCGTCATATCAAGAGAACGAGCAGGCCACGGGTGAAGAACCAAATCTTCCGCAGAACTTCGACCTATCCATCGGTGCGGGAGAAAGTCATTTAAGAACTCGCGTACCTGAAGAGACCAATGAGGTGGTGCCCCATCTTGTTGGAACATCAAGTTTTCAAAGTTGCCCTGTTCTTCTAATTGGGGGGATAGCCATGTTTGCAGCATGTTGAGATAGCTGTCTCCATTAATTGACAACCCATAAAAAACGCTGCAAATTCATTCACTGGGGTTTATTATTCAATTGGCTTGCGTTCATGATTTAAATTTTTACTAAGTTTTGGAGTGTGCATGTTTTACAGGTGATAGAGCGATTATTGAATTTCAGGAGATATGCATAGACCACGTAAATATGTTCGCCACCAAAATACCTATTTGGATTGATTAGTTGATCATATTCGTGTGCCTCCTGAAATTCAATAATCGCTCTATTACTTGTGAAACACGGACACTCCAAAGCATAGCAGAAATTCAAATCATGAACGCAAGCCAATTGAATAATAAAAACCCCTGTGAAAGAATTTGCAGCGTTTCATGCATATCAGAACGCTTCAACCCGTGTATCAGCTACAAAGCCTTTTAGGAGTTCACTCCAGTATCCACATTACTACATCACTACGTCACTAGGTTACTGATGTCAACACAAAAACAATAATAAACCAAAATAACGCGAAAGTTGGCACCATAAATCGGGCCATAGATCGGGAATGATTTGACCTACGGACCTGGGGAGGGGCTCATTCGATTCCTCGTGGAGTGTTCTTCAAAAAGAGTACACATTTAGGCCGCTTCGACTTTTTTTGAGGTTTTTTAGGGATTTTACAAAACTTCGACAACCCTTAAGGGCACTTTAAATTAAGTGAGAGAGCTGGCTCAGAATTGGCCCGTCGACGGACCAACATGGATTTTTCCTGAAAATTTCAGCTTTTTTGCTCCAGCCGTTTGGCAGAAATCGTACGGCGTACGACGCAAGGCGGACGGACGGACAATTTTTTATTGCAGATTTGGATTCTACACCCTTTGAAATGTAAACCATGAAATTTTCAGGGGGTTAGAATTTTTTTTCAAGAGCGATTACAATGGTTTATTATTGAATAATAAAACAATAGAATGGACCGTAAACTTAATGTTGAGAAATGGGGAAGAACACATCCATTTTTGGCGATTTTCGGAGGATTCCTTAAAACAAGACTTTTCGAGAACTCCAAACACAAAACGCCTTTTGTTCTCGGGTTGCCATGATTACTGTTAGACCCATCACTAAAGAAATCTAGCTGTGCCAGGCGAAACTAAAGGATTCCCGGTTTCATTCAAAATCAAGTTTACCTCGCTACCTTCAACACAACTAGAGTGACGAATTTTCAAAACTCCGATATTCTTTTGTAGACACCCTGTAGTTCGAAATGTTTATTACCATGATTCAGGTAGAAATGTAATAATGAATCAAGCATATGTTTTCTGATAGAGCTAAAGATGTAACTATACCATTCTTACAGGAAAAATGAAAACGGGCAAATGATTTTCAAAAAAATATTATCTAATATCATTGTTGGGTCAAGAGCCATCATTGAAGTTTCAAATCATCAGGGATTTCGGATATTTAAATTTGAAAACCAGTCAATTCATTCAGAGAACCAATTCGGTAAAACCACTATCTTTTTCCTCCAAGAATATGTGCTACAATGTTGATCAATTTTGATTGATCAGTTGTCATCAGTGTCAATTAAACACTTAGTGTCCTGTAGAAGACAAGAAGTTTTTGGAAGTGAAAGAGAACCCAAATGCTATTGGCCAGAAGAAGGGACGGTGGAAGGGTGAAGTGTTAACCAATGGCATGGAAGGATGGTCTTTTTTTGTGCCACGTGATTGGTTTGTCACCCTCCAGCCCACTGTTCTCTCTTGTCGGCGAATAGGGTTCGTATTTCTTTTCATCTGTGTTTACTAATTTCCCATCGGCAGACATTTCGGATATTGTTTCTTACTCAAGACAGAACAACCGGCTAAAATGAACTTAAATGTAAATGTTTAACTGAATTTTGCTCCCTATAGAAACTGATTTCCACACTGCCATGGCGGATGGTTCAGTTTAAACAATTTTTCACTTTGGGACTACAAGGCGATGCTTAACAATGACAGATTTCACCTCATTCTACTGTACAAACATCATGGTAACACATGGTCAAGGAGTAACATTTAGAATGGGCCATTTACCACCAACTATATATATTTCCTTTACGTTTTGTCCAGGAATAATTTGTTCATGATTTGTCGTGTACCTAATATATCTAAGGGCTCTTAGGCTACAAGTTACTGTCCAGTCGATTCTCGGTTCTTTGTGAGTTGTCCTTATTTACGGTACAGATCAATGGTGGAAATTCAGGGAGAGCGTAGGAATCAACAGAGCCTATCACACATGGAATAAAAGAGGTGCTTTGCTTGCACAAATTACCAAACCAAACCAACCAAATACAAATGGGATAAATCAGTGGAATTTTCTCATTTTCAATAAGTACAGAAGTTGTAGAGTGTATATGGAAAATTTTCTCTCTTGGATCTTCAAAAACACGGCAGAAAGCAAGAAACGCAAACTAACTTACCAGAAAAGGGAAAGGGCCGTAAGCAATTTGTTCAGATGTATCTGAAATGGTTTTGGATCATGAAGAGTTTTTCGGTGTTTGGGTCATTACCTCTTGAAAACCACACTTGAATCCTATTCAAGGCCTGCAGGTAACGGGACCATACTCACCGCTGTTGGTACCTCATTGTTCGATAATCCCGTTCCTATGTGAAAATATATATGTAAAGCCTTTAATGAACTCCGAATTCCCCAAGCTGGTTAGTGCCGTTGGTTTTTCCGAGGCCACCCTTTTTTTCTGGCAAACGGTCAGTCACTCGTAGCATCCCCACTAGCACCCTGGGGTTTCCCGGGGTAGTTATAACCCCATCCCTCTGCTCCCCGCGATTCCCCACTCTAAATTTTCTTCACTTCCCCTCCAAACAAAATTTTCCCGTTTTTGGTTAATAGAGTCTGGAGTCAGTTCTCTAATTCGTTTTAACCGACTCTTACACCCTTGTTAACTTGACTAACTTCATATCATAGTTATCAAAGTGACTTCATTTTCCTAACTAAGTAGTGGCAAAGCAGCATATTTTGCGATATTTTTGGCTATCCGCGAAACCGCAACTTCGGCAGAAGCGCCCTAAGGTTTTATTCAACAAAACCTGTATTTATTTTATTGGTTCACTGTATCGACGAATACTAATTGAATTAAGTATGTATTTCCATACTCGTTGATTGAGCATGTACGCATTGATTTGAAATATAGCCTCCATCAGTTAACTGCACAACCGTTTATATCTTCCTTGGGTTCAACTTAAAACAATTATTGATAATGAATACAACAATAATTCTGACTTTTAAGAAGAAATCATAAGTAAGCAGTTATTTGACTTCTTGTACTCCCAGATCGGTTAATCCCAAAAGTTTGCTCCGATTCACAATGGAAAATTCTCAATCCAGAGCACATGTTTCCATTATTATTTAGTCTGACAAAGAGCAGTTGCTCTTGCTCGCCTTGATTGGTCAGGTCAGGTACCGTTCCCCTTAACCAACCTCAACCCCTATGGAGCCTGGGGAGGCTTACTTCGGGGGCTAATTCAACAGGTCTTAACCCAGTCCTGTCATTACCCAACTCACACTTCAAATGAGGATGGAGGGATTTTGAAACATCAATAGTGGAGCGTGGAATTTTGCATATTTGTATATCTGTTTTTTAGTAGATGCATCATTGGGATTCGACGTTCTGAATCATTTCCACCCAAATCTGGTTCAAAACTTCATATTTAGGATTTTTTTCGGGAAATCTGCATTTTGACCAAAAATGTGCATATTACAAGCATATTTTCCAAAAATGATGGAAAACGAGGGAAAATTCATTAGATTACATTTCGAGTCGCTTCCAATACACATTAAGCGTCTGGAAAATCGAGGGATGAAACTCCAGGACGCAGTAAGCGCAGTGGAAGAGTTCCGAATGGCAGGGAGAGAAGTTGAAGTTGCAGCAGTCCTTGAGAAGAACTTGGGCTGGACGGCCACCGTCAACCTCGGCAAAATTCACAAGGGTGGGATTCCCACAGTGGGATTTTCAACTAACAATATTGCTTCTTTGAATTATCTTCCTATCGTCTCAGCCGTCGTAGGTCGGTCATTTTCAGCTTTGAAGACTCTCCATTCAGACAAAAGACACTCTCTAACACCTGAGCATCTTGAGCAGCACGTGATTGTTCAATTTAATGAAGTTCCTTTTGATTAGATCTATTTGATTAAATGATGTGAATAATAAAGAGTTCAATACCTGCGCAGAACCTACTTTGATTGGCTACATCTACCTTACTCATTTACGAAAGATTCAATGATTTTTTGAACGATGACGGTTGATTTGCATATTTTAAAGAAGTTTTGGGGTCTTTTGCATATATTTCTACTTTTTGTTGCATGTTTGAGGTGATTGGGTGATGAGGCACTTTGTTTTCACTTTCGGGAGGTGAACAATTTTCTTCTCCAAAATCACAATTTCCGCTTGCATTTTGCCGTTCAGGAGTGGCTTACGTTTCGTACCTGTCTATGAGTATGTCTTTGTGTCTGCATTACTTATAACATGACTAACTAGTAAAGTTTTCATCCGATTTTGATGGGAATTTTGCGGAAATGTGAGGTTTAGGCAATAGATGGTTTCCTATTAGTTGCATCGCTCAGAAATCAATACATCAGTCTGCGCTTGCTCAAATGTACAATCCACCAAGAATCTTTTCTTAGGTTCTAGTTGTCCGATTGCGTCCAAATTTTCAGTTTGTCATAGAAAAAAGATCTGATAATCTCTTATCAATTTCAAGGCGATAGTAACATTAGTAGGTATTTGAATTCCGCATATGTGAAAGTCGATGTCCCCCAATGAGTTTCACCCTGCATATGTGCAAAGATAAAATCTACCAAGCTTCAATATCATAGTATCGTGTCCAAATGTTTAACATACCTAGTAGGGAAAGAATAATCTGATGTTCGCATTTTGATTTCAACATAATCTATGATTAATATATCCGCTATAGAATTTGCACTACCCGCAATCCATTTCTACTAACCTTTTGATTCTACATCTTTGCCCTCGACGTGGAAATCATGTGCCACACCCCACTTACCAAATTTTTCAAAATGTAACTTGGCTGAATTCAGTAAGTTCATTAGTTCTTTAACCCTTGCTGTGAAAGATTTTCAAGAAGTTGGCCAAGATACTATCGGGAAAACGTGTGGGCATATTGTGTAAGTTTGGACTGTCAAGATTTGGATTGTGGGTGACCTTCCAGGACGTTAGATAATTGTCCTGAATGTGCCTGGATTCTTATAAATTCAAACAAACGCTGCCGAACACAATTTTAAAGGTGATGAAACTGCGCGCATCTATTGACCGCTATTTGCGAAGCAACCGCTGAATTAATCGTGGGAGCTTCGCAGTTTGATCAAACAATTCGAACATGAATATTCATGACGGATGAGATTTGTACTGGGAAAGATGAGGAGTGGGGGGTGAGAGAGGGTTGAAAATACTAAGTTCGTCTTTAGTGAAGTACTTCACCGTCACCCTGGAGAAGTGAATGTAGCGTTGATTGGCGGTTCGCCCTACACCTAATTATCTTGACCAGTGGTCGTCCTACGCAGCACAGTGCGGCCAACAGAGAAAAAACCTTCTGTTCTTTCCTCATAACTTATTGTTGCTCTATTTATCGATAAGTAAACCCTACTAGGGTATTCAGGCTCATTCTGACCTTTCTTCATCCGAGTAGCGAGATGTTTCATTTCCGAAGGGAAAGGGTTACACAGTGTATTGTGTTGGTGGCATTTTGCAGTTGACGAAGGAGCATACCCTCATGGCATGATGGTGACATTATGTTGTTGTTCTAGGGTCTTAACTTGAACCAAGTTCTTGCATGGTGTGAACATCAACTGTTATGAGATTTTTTGGACAGCCAAGTTGTTCTGCAACTTGTCAGGCAAGGCAAGTTAATTGGCCGACGGTCTATTTTTTGGGCAACTTGCTTGCTTGCCAATATTGCTGCAGGCTGTTGTATATAGCATCATAAACTTCCGGAATGAATAGGCATAATGCGCTTTTGACACCCGTAAAAACTTTGCAAAGATCTGTAAGGATATCCTGCCGCTAAAAAAGACGGAGTAGCTTCCAGTTTCAAGTTTGAAGGTCTGGCTTCTCTCATCATTGTATCACGCTGTTGTGTTTCATCGTGGATGAGATCGCAACTCATCAAATACGTATGGCTGCATTCTGAACAACGCCTTAAATTCTCCTGGGTCTTCCGGTCGAAGCTCTTTGAAGAGCCTTGCCGAGCCTCCGTGGGTACTTCTCTTTTCAATCCAATCCCATTCACAATCCATACCTTCTTTTTTGACAATACCAGCGTTTGCAGAACGTCGTCAACTTCCTCTGTAATTGTAGCAATCAATCGTCATGGCATTTTTAAGAGCTTCATGTACCAGTTTTTTCTCTCCATTGCGCGCACTCCACAACACACTTCACTTGCACTGGTGAGGGCAGACGCTAGTGGACAAAACTTGCTGGATCATTTGCCGCTCCCTACTTGGTCAGTCTTCTTGACAAGTAGTAGGCTCACTTGCCTTGCCTTCCAACTGGCCTCGTATGAACCCCGCTTTAGGCTTGCTCTGAGCCCTTAGCCTTAGTCCTGTTACTGACAAGATAGACTAGAAAAATGCCGACATTTTATACTGAGCTCGTAGGTCATTTTGATGACATGGAGGCGTTCCATTGAAGCTGAAGCCGAGCTGGGAAGACGTGGCAGAAATCAAGGCCTTTTCGAGACGGATATCTTTCACTACGTATGGTCCTCTTAGGAGTTATCATCATCATCATCATCATCGTAGGTCATTTATGTTTGCTGTTGTACTGTTTGCCTTTATACCGGCAAGATACGATATATTACAAAAAAAACGTAAGAGGAAGAAAGACCAAACGAATAACAGGACTTCAGGTGGACTTTTTTGTAGTAATGATGAGCGTGAACCCCTTATACATTTTATTGCGCTAATCCGGCAACGCTGGATGAACCAGCTGTTGTGCAAGATGAAGCTCAATCCCCCTTAAAAGATGGGTTCGTGTGGTCTGTCTTCTGAATCATTGATGACATCACGAATGAAGATATTTCTAAGTTGCGCGTAATAAAATTGCCTAGGAGGGACAGCTGTAACCCGAAATATGCTGAACTTTATGATCCCTAACTCCAAGATGAGACAGGATTTGTGTCACTAATTAAAAGAAAAAAAAACTTCATAAGCTCCAGCTTTGTGAGGTAAAGTAATGAAGACGGGTGATGTTTACCCTAGAAATCAGAAAGTCGGGTTTATAACCCTGAAACGAAACTGCGAGGCAACGTCGTAAGGCGGTGACAGGGTATACGGTCCTTTCAACCCTGTTTATTTCTTCCTTTTGTTCATTCCAGACAGAAATCCACTCCCACATACTTTTTGAGAGTTCCTTTATCCCTCGTTGTCCTCAAAAAAATAATAACCCTTCGCATCCCCCTGGTCTGGTGAGGTTTTTTTTCGTTCCTTTTTGCGGGACACGTGTGGGTACTTTTGAGGGAACAGATTTCCTCCTGTGTCAACAATGGGCGATGAAAAGACGTCAACTCCAGTATGGGGCTATTCATTTACTTCTTTTCGGGTTATAGCTCAAATATGAATAAGGAGAGGTAGGAAATTGCAAATCGGATTGCTGAATGAGCTAAAGGAAAGCTCCATTTAAAACCTGATCGTATTATACGACCTTATATTTTCAATATAACCCTTAATCCTGAAATCCTTAAGCAAAGTATAATCAGTCTTGAAGATGATATAAGTCTAAACCTCACACGAGCATTGTCCCCTTTCGGTGATCAGTCAGATGATTGCGATTTGCATCGAGAAACACAGGCAAATAGGTATGCGATCCAAGTCAAAGCACTCAATCCTCAAAGTCCTTACTTCCTCAATTGATTAGAAACCCCTCCTAACTATTATAAAAACGCTGCAAATTCTTTCACTGGGGTTTATTGTTCAATTGGCTTGCGTTCATGATTTGAATTTATACTAAGCTTTGGAGTGTGCGTGTTTCACAGGTGATAGAGCGATTTTTGATTTCAGGAGATATGCATAGAGCACCTAAATCTGTTCTCAACCAAAGTACCTGTTTGGATTGGTCAGTTGATCATTTTTGTGTGCGTCCTGAAATTCAATAATCGCTCTATCACCTGTGAAACATGCACACTCCAATATTAGAATAAATTCAAATCATGAACGCAAGCCAAGTGAATCATAAACCCGGGTGAAAGAATTCTTAGCGTTTTTTATGGTCATCAGAATGCTTCAACCCGTGTATCGGCTACAAAGCCTTTTAGGAGTCCACTCCAGTATCCACATTACTACATCACTACATCACTACGTCACTAGTCAACTCAAAAACAATAATAAACCAAAATAACGCAGAATGTTGGCACCATAAATCGGGCCATAGATCGGGAATGGTTTGACCTACAGACCTGGGGAGGGGGTTTTTAGGGGTTTTACAAAACTTTGACAACCCTTATAGGGCACTTTAAATTAAGTGAGAGAGCTGGCTCAAGAATTGGGGCGTCGTCGGACCAACACGGATTTTTCCTGAAAATTTCAGCTTTTTTGCTCCAGCCGTTCGGGAGAAATCGTGCGTACGTACGACGTACGGCGGACGGACGGAAAAAATATTATTGCAGATTCGGATCCTACACCCTTTGAAACGTAAACCATGAAATTTTCATGGGGGGTTAGAATTTTTTTTCCAAAGCGATTACAATGGTTTATTATTGAATAATAAACCAAAAAGGTTTATTATTCCTGTGTTGGATAACCCTTCTACGTAAATCTCTCATCAACGTTTATTATACGTATTCTGTGGTACATTATCTTAACTCCATTCCTTGTTACTGACTTCTAGCGGTTGACGACTTCTTCTTAGACGTAACACCATGCTCACCAACCTTGACTTGTCAATTTGTACGAAACGAAGGCTGGTATCAAAATACCTGTGTACTGAATTGATCAAATTTAACGAGAGACAATGAAACTAATCTCCACTTGTCAGCAAATACGTAACATTAGTTTCGAAAAACTCGATCTCGCTGATTGGACAATTTTTACTGGGCAATTTCTTGTACCTTCAGAGACGTCCACATTCTCATTCAAAACGAAACGTAGAACGACCAAGTTAAAGTTAGTTTCTTGGTCTATTGCAAAGCTCACGATTGAAATTAAAAAAACCTAATATCCATCCGACAGCTAGTTGGAGCTTTTCCCCGAAATTACGGGACCAGACTCGATGAAACTTGGGTCAAAAATCACATTCGGAATCTATTTGGGAATCCTTGGAATCTCTCTCACTTATAAAGGCTCATGTTTTTATGCGCCTATGTTTTTTGGTTTATTACTTTCAATAATGAGCCCTTTTAAACGTACAGTAAACAGTTGTATAAACCCTCTAAAACTTTGTCAATTCGCGTTTCATGGTAGGTAGATTCCATCTTTGCAAAGTCAGTATTGATGCCGCACTTGTCGCTTTAGAATGGATGTGAAAAACCCGTTTTTTCGAAAATGGTCTCCTCTAGGGATTTAGTTGGCTCTAACTTCTGTCCAGCTCGGTCGCTGCCCACGCGTAGATGCAATTGGCGATGCACTGGTCCAAAACGTGTCAAATACGTGGGCTGTCTATCTTTTAACTTACATAGGCGAATAGGGCGGAATTTCCTAGTATTTTTGGGTTCAAAATCTACTGGGATAGGCTTGACATCCACAGCTATCCACCCGTAGCGAATAACACAGGTCTGCAAAACAATTTTTTTGATCAGGTGCATGGAATATTTTAGCTAAATTTTATGTTTTTTGGTGTGCTTAATCCAAAAATGACCGTTATTTTCCTCCATCACGTACAGTTTTCTTGCAAATTAAGGGAGAGGGGGACATGAAAAACGAAAACGTAGAAAAAACACCATAATTTGTATTGTCTATAAATTCAAAATAAAAGAAAGTATTTGAGGCGTTTGCTATCAAAACCAGCTGATTCCAGTTTTGAAAATTTCACAGGAGAGACGAAAAACTTCTCACGCCCACAGTTCTGAAGCTACAGTTTTGTTTTTGAATTGTAGATAGTAGTATAACCGCCTAGAATCTGATCAGTTTTTAATCTCACCCTCGGTGCATTACCTTAGGAGTAATCACACAAATTAGGTTGGAATGAGCTGGTTTTGATGCAAAATCGTGGTTTTTAATGGTTTTTTTGTTGTTATTTTGTTTAATAAAGTTGTGGAAAATTGTTTTTTTTTTTTTTAACCAATTGATATTTGTGTTTTTTAATCAGTTTTAAATAAATACATTCGCTGAACACTTTCATGTGGAAAATGGATCACAGGAAGGCACGGCTAGGATATCTGCGAGGTTGATGCTACCGGTCTTGGCAGAAGATGGCAAAAGCTTGGAATGAGCTGGATTTGATCCGGAAGGCAAACATTTTCGTCTACCTTTGGGTTGGAATGAGCTCGATTTGATCTATATCCCTTCGTCAGGTTATGAAGGACCCTCCGAACTTTCAAAATATGCAAAAAAGTGGATCTCACAAAAAATGGAATGAGCTGGTTTTGATAGCAAACGCCTCATTTGTTTACTATTCGGTACAAAACGCTCAAAAACTTCATTCAGTTTGCTTGTGGAACCTTTTTTTCTTTGATACTCCGTCGCACACGTTTTTGTGCTCTAGCATTGTCCGTATCCCTCTTGAACATCCAACAATAGTCAGCTAGCATATCCCCTCTCTTTCATTTCGTATCAATCGTGGGAGTGACATATGACTAAATATGAGAGTGAAAAAATTCACGCAATTCATAAAATTGACAACTTGGAAGCAACTACCAAATTGAGGTTTAACGCTGAATAACACCGTATGTGGTATTCAAAAAACCAGTTTTGCGAGAAAACTAGACGTGATGGAATTTTTTGATTACTTTTTTCGGTTTTAGCATTCAAAAATCCATGGGAAACAGTAAAAAAATTGTATGCAGTTTTTTGGTTGCAGACCTGTGTAATCGATATTTCTAAACCTAAAACAACACACCCCTGACACAACACACGGTATCTAGGAGAACTTAGGGAATCCATTCCTACAGTGCTTCCTAAAGGTTTTCTATTAAAATATTCGTTTTCGAATATTTTACTTGAAAGATATTTTTTCGTGTTTTTGACCTTATGTCACTTAAACGGATGTAACTCCATTAAATTACCAAGTAAAATAAAATTTGAGAATACCGTTCGAAAGAGCGTTCAATTGTCTATCCCTCTGTTAGGTACAAATCCTGATTGGTGAAGAAATGACCAAAGTTGAAATTTTGAAGATTTCTTTAAATAATAATATCTAAAATTGTGAGATCCCTCAAACCTTTAAATGACACTAGCAGCCATTCAGTGTTTAAAAAATAAACATGTCTTAGAACTGACAGCGTTTTATGTTGGTTATCGATAGACGTCCTCCTTATGAATCGGATGAAATGACGGGTTGTCTCTATTAATAATAATTTGTACACTAATCTTCAACTTGATTTTGTAGGGCTTGCGTCATTTCAAAGGTCGAATTAGCAGAATACACTGAGAGCGTGAACGCCTTTCGCAGTACATGCAGCACTATGGTGGTATTCAAATGTGCTTCTCACCTCTTGTGTCTATTGAATTTACGCGGTATGGGAGTATAATTGTTCGCAATGCTGTGGGAAGAGGATTTCATCGTATTTGAATCAATGTATTCGTGCACGTGCGATTGTATCCGTTCACTTGTGTCCTTATGCTTGTATATTTAACCAACGCCAGTCGGTTCGCTAAGGCAAAGCTGTCAGAGTTCCCCATTAACCGGAGTCGAACCATCAGTCGAAAATCCTCCTTAAGTAAATTATCCGAGAGTTGAAACTGGTTCGTTAGAGCGGGATTAAGGTGTTTCGAGGTCTATTCGTCACTCCAAATCGGTTTATCGGAGAATTTCGTCAATTATGAAACAGGGTACCTACGTTCTCCTGAAATGAGCGCGTAGGAAGTTCATCAACGAACCTCTACATTTGGGATATTGTCAAAACTGTTCGCAGAGGAGCTAAATATAAAACAAAATTGAATTTTGATTATTCGAATATCTTCGAACCTTTTCGAAGAATTTTCGATGGAAAGTCGGGTGTGGCACATAAATTCTGTCTGGTGGTCATACCAGAAAAAACATTCTTACTGAAGAACTTGCATGGTTCAGAATTCCATGCATTTACGATCGATCTGGTTTGTGATCATTATTAGAGCCGGTTTCACCAAAGATTTTCATCTAAGTTTATTCAATAAACCGGAGATCACAGCTGTTGTAGAGGTGGGTAGTGAGTGAGTGACCTTGTCCCAAAGAACTTCTCTTTGAAGTGAACTTGTCGCAAATGACCTGCGGAGAGAAGACCTGCAGTACATCGAAAGACGTTTGCGACAGCATGGCGTTCGAACTACTCGGAAGATAGCGAACTTCTCTTGGCAACAAAAGTTCGAGACCTGCAGGTCGCAAGAGAGGAGTCTTGGCTTGAGATAACCGTTCACTCCCCCCACTAACAACCTGGGCAGGTCGCCGTTCCTTTAGAGCAATAATTGCGTGCTTATTACGCTCTCAGTTATCCCCTCCATGATCGATCATAAACAAATTCATTTCATTCAACTTCATTCAAATACATTGTGTTTTGTTGGAATCGTCCTACCTATTGGGCTATTTCCGTTTTTGGGTATTTTGTCTCTTGTGTGCTTTTAAAAAAATTAGCCACTAAGGCTTGGTTAGGGCTTTGGTGCTTGAAGACAAGCTTGACAAGGATGAAGCAGATTTTACTATTTGCCGCCCACGATGGATGCGAGAGAGAAAGGCGATATTGATTTCGCACCTTTCAAGATCTATTGTTTTCTCGGTTTTCGAACGAATAGAAATTGCCGTGGATTGGACCAGTGACAGGTAAGGACACTATTAATAAAAACAGAAAACAAGGAGTAAATCAAGCGAAATTTTACAGTAAAACAAGCAGTAATCTAACAAAATCGGGGAAAGAGAGAAAATGAAAACGATTGTTGGGTAAGTTATCACTGTCATCTCGTTTTTATCCTCATGTTGCGGGCAGAAGCCTCCTTGACATCATCTTAATCATCGTTTTACTGATACAAATCTTTGGTTCCGTAAAACAACGATCTAGTCTAAGATGGTGAGATTTCCGAGTGAGAAGTTTCCGCGGTTTGTTGCACAACTAGACGAAAATCGGGATCAAACAGAATAAGAATCAAGAAAGTTGGTTGAGAATTATAAGCGCGGTAGCGTTGATAGGGTCTGAAACGGATTTGTAGGATTGGTAGTTATTGCTTACGAGTCTACCAAGGTAGCGGAAACATTGTTTTCACTTTCGGAATGTGAAAATTTTTTTGTCTCCAAAATCAAAAATTCCACTCTCATTTTGCGTTTCAGACCTTTCTGAACAATTTTGGTTCCGTGTCTGTCTGTGTGTCTGTCTGTCTGTCAGCAAATCCTTGTTACGGGTAAAACTACACGAAGTTATAGTCCGATTTTGATGAAATTTTCAGGGATTGTGCGGGTTGGGGTGTAGATGGTCCCCTATAGGTTTTATGACCCCCGGATCAATGATAGCCTCAGCGCATACGCAAACGTGAAATCCTTGTTACGCGCATAACTCCAGGAGTTCTTGACCAATTTCGATGACATTTTCAGAGATTGTTTGGTTTGATGTGTAGATGTTCCCCTATAAGTTTCATGACCCCCGGATCAATAGTAGCCTCTGCGCATCCGCGAACCTGAAATCCTTGTTACATGCATAACTCAGGGAGTTCATGACTGATTTCGATGATATTTTCAGGGATTTTTCTCAAGTTATGCTCCTGCATAACAATAAATTTACCCAATTCAATATTTACTTCGCCTAATTGAAGGAAGTTCTTTAGTCAATAATAATTTTCAATGATCTATACAGTCATGTTATGGATACGAGGAGGCTATGTGCCACACCCACTTGGCAGACGTTTTCTTCTCATGTTTGGGTTGTCCCATACAATCCTGGATCATTTCTTATAGGCGTTCTTTAACTAACGAATCCTTGCTTCAAAAGGATCAAAGGGATTGTCTTTGTGGGATCAAAGAGGTTGTCATCCTCTGCGAAACACTCCAAACAAAATATACGATCAAAACATGGTCTCCACGGGCTTTAATATTATATTACGAGAGGAGAACGAGTGAATTCCAGTACCTACACAATTCCAAAACTGCTCGCGTCAATAATTCACCAAGTCCGGCGGTATGAGAACCGGCCCCCTTCCAGCGATCGAAGTCTGATAAACCAGCGCCAGCGACCACACGTCCGCGATCTATTAGCAGGGAGTCGGACCTACCGAAAGCCGCATCCCCTCAGAGTTATGATCTGCCCTTCCAGTTTTCCCTCCGCTGAGTGTGAAATATTATTTTGCGAAACCCTCCGGACGTGGGACGTTATCTCGCAACATTCGCAGTATTTTCATATAACATGCTCATCAGCCGAAAACCAGCAACTGCGGTCCACCGAGTATAAACTTTGGTAAAATAATGGAATTGTGGTATTTTCTGACCTTGGTTTAAAGTTAGCAACGGCCCATATTTTCTTTTTGGAATGTCCCTTTGAAGCAGTGGAAGGGGCCCTAATAGAATCGAACCGGGAAAGTTCAGTTATTGGCAAGAGCGCTGGGATGGTGGCCAAATGGAACGGATCGCCACCCTCGGCTATGCTGTCAACGATATTAATTTGTTTCCAGAATGTAATTTTTGTATCCAATGTAACTCTTAGACATGTAACTGTTTGTTTGCTTGTGGCATCTTGCTTGTGATAGCAATAAATCGTTTTTCTTCTTTTGGTTTATTATTCAATAATAAACCATGTATCGCTCTTAAAAAAAAAAATTCTAACCCCCTGAAAATTTCATTGTTTACATTTCAAAGGGTGTAGAATCCGAATTCGCAATACAACATTTTCCGTCCGTCCGCCGTACGCCGTACTCACGTTTTCTCCCAAACGGTTGGAGCAAAAAATCTGAAATTTTCAGGAAAAATCCATATTGGTCCGACAACGCTCCAATTCTTTAGCCAGCACTCTCACTTAATTTAAAGTGCCCTTTAAGGGTTCTCAAAGTTTTGTAAAATCCCTAAACACCTCAAAAAAAAGTCAAGGCGGCCTAAATTTGGACTCTTTTTGAAAAACTTTCCACGATTAATCGAATGAGCCCTCCCCAGGTCCATAGGTTAAACCATTCCCGATGTATGGCCTGATTTATGGTGCCAACATTAGCGTTATTTTGGTTTATTATTGTTTTTGTTTTGATTGCAGTAACCTATTGATGTGAATGTGGATACTGGAGTGAACTCCTAAAAGACTTTATAGCCGATACACGGGTTGACGTATTCTGATAACCATAAAAAGGTAAAAAGGAGGCACACAAATATGATCAACGGATCAATTCAAATAGGTATTTTGGTTGAGAACAGATTTGCGTGCTCTATGCATATCTCCTGAAATTCAATAATCGCTCTATCCCCTGTGAGACACGCACACTCCAAAGCTTAGTAGAAATTCAAATCATGCCAATCGAATAATAAACCCCAGTGAAAGAATTTGCAGCGTTTTTAGTCGGCAAATTCAATTCTTAATTTTTTAGTACAAGAGAGGTATTTGAGTAAATAACTCAGGATTGAGTCGAGAGATCATCTCAGTCAAAGAATAATGGATTGCGGAGATCAAATGAAACAAAACCGACAAGAGCTTCAAAAACACACAATTGTGCATTCAACATAATGGAGGCCATTTTGAAAATTTACTGTAATTGCGAATAAAAAAATGCTTGCAAATATTTAAAACTGCTCCTCAGAAGATAAAACAGTGATTTTGTTCGTAAAAATGCCTACTTATTTAAAACCTATTACCAGGCGTCAAAAACCGCGACTTGCTTCGCTGTTTTTTGCATTCAAACGAGGTTTTCTCGACCAAATAAAATAGTAAACATTGTTTTTTATATACCATTCGAAAGCTGACATTTTGGCGCATTTTTTAAGCTACAAGCACCAGATCAAATGCAAATTCGAGTGGAGTACTTTTGGTGAAACAAGGTCGAAAAACACCAAAAAAATCTTGGAAATGAAATAACTCAAAAACTAAGCGAGATAAAACAAAGTGCTAGGAGGCACTTTTTGTTGGAAATTGGTTGTGAAATATGGGAAAATTAAAAACATGAAAGGTATTACTCGAACGCTACATTTTTGAAAAAAATCGCTTAGGAGAATTGATTTGTTCTAAATGAAATGTGGTATCGATTCCTAAAGGGCGCTTCAACTAAAGTTCTCTGTATAAATGGAAATCAGGCAGTTTCGAAAGTGCAGGTAGGGAAATATGTTGAAGGAGCCAGTGTTACACCATCTGCCTAGGCACTGTTGAAAATACCTAGGCACATTGCAATATGCCTGACGGAGTTCAGGCAGATGGAGGAATTGATCTTTCCAGGTTCTATGCAAATTATTTAGTTAGTGTTTGATTAAGTACAGGGATTAACTTGAGACTCGAAAATAGGTACGAGACTCGTATTATCCTCCAAATGACTGTTGTTTCCGGCGAGTAGTTGGTTGAGATGATGGTTTTAGAACGCCGCCGGATGCAGGCACACGCAAGGTCCAAAATGAAGGAAACATCTTCCAATCTCAATTCGGGAAGCATTTGCGCTTTTTTCCCAATTTTCGAGAGCCAGGGTTACAGTAAATGCAGTTGCCAAAGCACTAACAAGCGTGAAACTAGCAAGGGTATTTGTTTAAAACAAATGGTGAAATGCTCTTCCAAGTGTCATGGTTCAACCGCTTGCTGCAACAAGTAAATTACGAACTGAAGAGGTTCGTGGCAGTTTTTTTTTTTTTTTTTTTTTTTTTACATAGAATACAACACAATACAATACATCATCGTTCGTTAACTCTCTAGAAGCATATATTCCTACATCTGTTTGAACCTCGTCAGGCATATTGCAAAGTGCCTAGGCAGATATTGAGACACTGGATTCTTAAAAACATTTCCCTATCTGCCAAGGCTCTTTCGAAACTGGCTCTTTCCCGATGTACCTACCTACGACATATACATAGATACATATACACGTAATTGTATGTATTCAATTTTATCTAGCGATTGTCTCAATTTAGGTTTCATTAATCCAGAACATTCATCTGATGGCGGTAAACGATGAACGCGGTCGAACATGTCATCGGTTTTAAAGATTCCATCGCAATTCATGTTGTTTTTCATCGAGTACTTCCACTTTTCGAAGAAATACTTAACATTCTAGCCTTTGAACAGGTCCCTTCAGTGAGTAAGTACGTAATTTCGTGTTCAATCCAAAGTCACGTCACGGTAGGTTAGCCCAAGAGCCCCCAAAACGTGTCTTGTGTTCATGAATGTTTATGAAAGGGGGCTTTCGAAAATTGTGCGGGGGAACGGAAAGTGCGGGAGAAAAGTCGGCAAAAACAAACTTCTGGAACTCGCTTACTTTTCCGCTACTTGGAGGATATTTTCCAGATCGTTTTCGCTGTAATCGTCGAAACCCGTATCATCTGTAAACAAACAGAAATTGCCAAAATTAATTGAACGTGATAAACGTTGAGGTAGGAACTTACATTGCTTGAACTGGCCATGTGGTCAAATTCAGAAACCCATGTTTAGGTACATCAAAATGGCGAAGAGAACTTTAATCTTCATTATTTCCAAGATAATAATAACCAAAATACATTTTCTCCTAAATAGGTTACAAAAATTCAGCGTTTACCTTCTGATACCGATGTCCCCTCCCTTGATGAAATTCGTTGTAATGCATCGAGTGTCACATGTAAGTCATTCTACCAATTATTTCATATACCAACTCTAATTTTGAGCGATTTTTCCTTTATTGCGGTGAATGGTTCTTTCGTTAAATTCTTTTTCGTACTCAAAATCTTCTGGCAGTGTAGTTTACACGGTGCGCCTGAGTGTTATAAGGGTGATTACTATTTTACGGGGCAATCGCTGTCCTTCATTAATAAATAACTTTTCAACTTTTTCCAAAAATTATTTTTGTAGATTTTATGTGGTAACTAGGCCTACTCATGGCTGTCATAAAGTTCGGCTACTCTTCGTTGTACATGCCGGTAATTGATCGAAATGTACCTCTAATCTCATTGTCATGGTCTGTCCGTGAGTTAGAATTTGAACTTAATCCGAAATTTTAACCGCTCAAAGTACGTTTTACTCAAAAATTAGTAGTTTTTTTCTTAGTTACTAGATGTTAGACAAGTAACTAACTTTTAGATAGTCTGTACGAATCAAGTGCTCAAAGTTTGTCCCAAACCTTTTGTCTCATTGTCTTTTTTTTTTGCAATTCAAAGTTTTTTCAGCGTTTAACCCTGCCCTTTGAGGAAATTATTTTTCCGCCATTTCTACCACATTTGGTGCTCAAAAATGAAGTTAGCCGTTTGTAAAACAGGTGTGCACGTTTCATACTTCTTATTGTTATGGGTTTGAAAATCACTCTTAATCAACCTTTTTTATTCTTTTACCATTCATTTTGGGATGAAGATGTAAAAACTCTATTTAATGCAAGTTTCAATTTCTATTAATGTTCATTAGACTCCTAATTGCAGAAGGTTGATGTTGATTTCTTATTGTCGTGGCGATTTTAAACTTCATTGTTGTGGCTACATAAAAGCCTGTCTGCTTTTATGAAGGCTGTCTAAAACAATTTTTTTTTTCAAGTTTGGTATTTGATACTAAATAAATACAAATATTAAAATGTGATACTTGTTCTAGCACAAAGACAGGAAAAACTGAGGTCAGATTTCCGTCTCATTCAACCTTACCTACACATCGTTTACGTAATTCTATCGTTATTTGGTTGACGAAGCTCATTGTCATGGATACATACCATTCTCGTAACCTATACAATTTTAAAACCTGAAATTTGAGGAAACAAGCGAAAATCATCCGTGCTTGTACATCACTATACCATTAGAGTAATATCTAGATTGTATAATAAAAAAAAACATAAATTTAGGAGAACAAAATTTTTTAGTCAGAATCAAAACCTCGATTGTCCCGTTAAATGAATCATTTATCTGTTTATTGTCAAGTGACGGGTAATGATGGGGTTTATTGCTATGTGATCTGACTAGAAATGCAAGAAATTATGTCGGTCTATCTTTTCCAATCGTCAGATTAGAAAGAGAGATAAGCAATCATCCGATGAGGTATAGACGCTCTGCTAACGTTACGAGGATGGTTATGAAATGCCTCTAGAACTTCTGGAGGATGAGAAAAAATGATCTGATAGTATTGGGTGGTGGAGAAATTGAGAAGAACGTGTCGTCTAATGATTTAGTTAGAGATCCCACATTGAATGAACACTTAGTTAAACTAGAAGATGGAAAAGTGGTTTTTACCCAAAATGAGCAATCAGGATAAGGGTTTGAGGTGACTTGACAAAAGAACACTCAATGATGATCCATCACTAAACGGTCAGGCCATAGCACAATAGCATTTACACAATTTGGAGAAAGAGATGGAACTGTTGTTTGATATTCGATTCTCGCAGGAGAATTCTGGGACTGCTTGGTGTGTTCCTGTATTATTCATAAATCGGAATGATGTCCTAAAAAACGAATTTGAGGACCAGGAGCGAACACAACGGCTTCGTACAAAAATAGGAACAGGTACCTGTGTTGGATGAGGAGCTGAACCGTTTGAGGCATCAGAAGGGGCTTCTCACGAGAGGATATCACATGGGCCAGGGGAAATTGAAAAGTGTTTTTGCCTATGTAAAGATCAGATAATATAATTCAGTTTCTTCTCTTCTATTCTTGTTAGTTATTCATCAGAGTTAGTTGTTTCTTTTGGCGACATTTTGTGGTCCTTCTAGAATTTCGAACCAGTACATTAGGACTCGACGGGCGTGGCAACGACTCCGAAGAAAAACACGTCGGATGGGAATACCGCCGGGGGGATACGTTAGAAAACTATCTCAAAGGAATCGTGGGATCGTACTTCCAACTCCTGGGAGTCAAAAGATGGAAAAACCCTGGATGGCAGGAACAGGAAATTTCATGACACGGGAACACCTTTGATGTGATCTTGGCAGATAGAAATGTTTTGAAAAGTCCAGAAAACTCGCCCATCTTCTCAGCAATTCATCTTAGTGTCTTGTCTAGGTAACAACGTTCATTATGTTTAGTCGATCTTGAGACTTCGTTACTGAATCAACCCAACAGTTGCCATCGTAGTCTTGCGGTTGTCAGGAAGCAAAAATGTGGATCATGAAAAGTTGGCGGTGGATAACAGCCCTCACTCACGCCCTCATCGGGTTCTTCACAAGGCCGACTCATGAGAAGATCCTCCAATTCTCTTGACAAAGGAAAATTTTCATTAAACTTATCCTTCCTTTCACAAGTTTCTTACCTAGTTTAGCACATAATACCCATGTAAGGGGCTTCTTACTTGGTTCATTCACTTCGCACACTTGGACGCTGATTCTACCCATCAGCAGGTTGTGTCGTGAACCTTCAGAAATGAGGAAGCAAAAAGTTGTATAGGCTAAAGTTCACTATAGATATCAGCCCCAAAAAACAGCCAACCCCTTCCAAGGAGAGGTCACCCCTTTCTAAAAACTAAAGAAAATGTTGTGAAAAGACTGGGAAACTCGTCCTTTCTTCCCCTCCCTTCTTACACATAAAGTACATTAAGTATAGTTCATCTTGAAGACTTGGTTGTAAATTCGACCCAGAAGCAGTTGATAACGTGGTTCTTCAGAAACGAAAATGTGCATCTCGAAAGTTCCCATTACAGAACAGCCCTAAAGAACACCCGTGTCGGTTCTTCCATGACACGTACCTACTTGACAAGGCCGTCTCCCTAGGGACCCCTCTTTCCCTTGACAAAAGAAAATGTTCGGAAAAGCCCGGGAAACTCATCCTTCCTTCCCCGCCCTCCTTCTCAGTGTTAATTATCTAGTTTAATTAGAGACTTGCCTCGGTCGCGTCGCCGGAGGGAAGGGAAAACACGAGTTGATTAACGAGCTGAGATGAGCCGGTGGCCTCAGAAACGACAACGGACGATAGTTTAATAATAAGAAAAGCCATCAGTCAGTTTTTTAGACGATTGCTGATCGACCGTTGATTTTGAAGGAGGACTCTCTCTCCCATTACACGAGCGTTCCGGCCGGGACTGACAGTTTCTAAAACACTAACCTAGAAGGTTATTTTGGCTCCAGACATCAAGAATAGGAAGCTATCCAGCGGTTGGGTTGACAACTACCTGCACTCCAATACTTGACAATACTACTCCAGCTGGAAGCACCAATGCAAAACGTAAACCCACCAGGAGCCTGGAGTCAAAGACACATTGAGCCTTCCCACTCTGCTACAAAGCTCCCTGATTCTGCAAACTTTTATCCATTTCCACCCATCAGCTAAATAAGAATTTTGAGCGGTTTTCATGGTATTCTCTCAGTTCCGCAGTGGTATTAGGAAAAAAAAAAAGAAAATCAGATTAGTTTGGCAAAATCAATTTGAATTTTTGGCATATTATCAAATTGAAAATTTTGGCAAATTAATTTGAACCTTTGGCACAAATCAATTTTAATATTTTTGGCATCTCAATTTAAACTTTCGGCAACTCAATTTCTACTTCTGGCATACCACTTCGAGCTTTTGGCATATCAATTTATACTTTTCACAAATCCCAACTAACCCAACATTCCACCCCATGTAATGTTCAATAAATGTTTTTTTTTTCTCTCAACGCAGTGGTATTTTGATCTTATATTTGAAAATAAGAGTCATCTACATATTAGAATCCTGAGAATGAGCTTGATATCATGTAATTTCTCCTGTGCGAAGGTCCTTCGGACCTAATAGGAATGTAATCCATCGGTTTCATCCCTCCCAGGACCGTTGAGCAATAGCTCTTACGATTTTCCAAAGGAATGTAGCCGGTTCAGCTACATGTGGACTTATAAACGTGTTTTAAGACAATCATTCTCTCCCAAGTGAAACATCACATTTTAGCATTCCCAGCAAGTAAATTTTTTTACATCAAAACATTTGGATTGTTCAAAGATTGGAATTGCGCGTCGAAATCCTTATGCATTTATTAAAAACAGTTTATAGATGTTTGTTCTGACATGTTCATTTTTCACATTTCCTGCTCAGGTGGCTTGATGACTTATTAAGTTTACCACTCAATGACTTTTCGTGAGATTTCGGAATTTCAAATCTTAGAATAATGGTCGGAAGTTAGTTATTCCGGTGCTTGCCTCATCACCACAAAACCTAGTTGCACTTTTTTGAAGAATCGGATGTGCGAAAGAGGAATGTGGAAAATATTTCCGTTCATGAGGCTTGTAATTTTCATGATGACGCAAAATTAACTAGAACAAAAATTAACAGTAATCTAGATTGATGATCGATTTATGAGGGCTTCTTAAAGTTGAACTTTGCAAATCATACCATACAATTGCCCAACTGAACTTATCACAATTTTTGTTTACGTAAGTATTAGCGAATAGTGAGGAATTCCTTCCGCGAGGAACCAATCATTGGGCACACTGAATTCCAAAACATTTGGTTTTATATTTTCAAAATACTCATATGTAATCAACCAAGAAAAAGAAATTTCTAGGTTAATTTAAAAGTTTATTGGTGACCTGCAATCAGTGCATAATTTTCAATAAAACCGTTGAGGTGAAATTAAGGTATTTGCTTGGTGTTTGGAATTCGTTTTCTTGGTCGATTTTCGATGGTACAAACTGGAAATATTGAACTATTGAAGGACTGTCTTCTTCAAAAACGGATGATTGGTCACCTTTTGTTCGTATGCTGTTCATAAAATGGAAATCAGTTATCTATTCACCGAGTGTTCAACTAAACATGATCAATTATGAACTGAACTAATTGGTTCCAATCTTTGCTACTAGAGTGTGTTGGCACGCAGAAATAGTTATCTATCACGGTTGCCAACCTTTTTATCATAAAAACCACCTTGAACCGTAAATAAAAAACCCTTGAAAACCCCTAAATCGATTTTGAGAACCCCTGAAAAATCCCTGAAGGCATTCAAATCTGGGAAATCTTTTATAGTTACTGGTGAGTCTCACTCAGAATCGTTGGCCGGTACTCACATTTCAAATCAGGATCCTCTTTTCTCCAGACTTTGCAGTTAATCAGGCAAAACTTCTTACATCCCGTTCCTGACATTTTCTCGAAATTATAGTACGTTGGGTTTAATGAGACAAACAGTGACGCAATACGCAAGAGAACTGCGAGCTAACCACGAAAACCACAGACTACACTTCGAAAACTGAATTTTGACTGATCTAGTAATCATCTGAATGAACGACCAGCTCGACGCCAGCTTTGTCGTTATTTTAACTAAATGATTGCTTCATAACGATGATAACAAAACAAGTGGTTGGTTGTACTTTCAACCTATTTTGTGCGTCCTTCACAAACATTCTGAACTTGTTAAGGCGCATTTCCAATGAGTTTGTGTTGACATCATCGGCTTATGGTCATATGATGCAAAAAACCAAAGGGTCAAATAAAATCACTAAATTCCCCCAGACGAGGAAAAAAACAAGTGGGTGTGGCACATAGCTTCCACGTATCCATAACATGACTGTATAGATCATTGAAAATTATTATTGACTAAAGAACTTCGTTCAATTAGGCGAAGTAAATATTGAATTCATCGAAATCAGTCATGAACTCCCGGAGTTTTGCGTGTAACAAGGATTTCACGTTTGCGCATGCGCAGAGACAACTATTGATCCGGGGGTCATGAAACTTATAGGGGACCATCTACACATTAAACCAAACAATCCCTGAAAATTTCATCGAAATCGGTCAAGAACTCCCGGAGTTTTGCTTGTGGCCATGATTTCACGTTTGCGCATGCGCAGAGGCTACTATTGATCCAGGGATCATGAAACTCATAGCGGACCATCTACACATCAAACCGAACAATCCCTGAAAATGTCATCGAAATTGGTCAAGAACTCCCGCAGTTATGCGCGTAACAAGGATTTCACGTTTGCGCATGAGCAGAGGCTACTATTGATCCGGGGGTCATGAAACCTATAGGGGATCATCTACACCCCAACCCGCACAATCCCTGAAAATTTCATCAAAATCGGACTATAACTTCGTGTAGTTTTGCCCGTAAAAGGATTTGCTGCAGACACACGACAGACACGGAACCAAAATTGTTCAGAAAGGTCTAAAACGCAAAATGCGAGTGGAATTTTTGATTTTGGAGACAAAAAAATTTTCACATTCCGAAAGTGAAAACAATGCTTCCGCTACCTTGGTAGACTCGGAAGCAATAACCCTAACAAAAACCCTAAACATTTCTTCCCCTAGTAAAAACAACTTTACCAAAAAACCCTAAATCTATATTGAAAATTACAAACTCTGAGCGTGGCGGAGCATTATTACCGCATCCTCCTCAATGGAAGGGGCAACTATACCATTTCATGACCTCACAAACTGTACCTTTATAACGCACTGCATTCACTATGCCAATAATATATTCAGTGAGATTGTGGCTTTCCTTTGAGGAGTTGAGTTTATGAGTTATTCTACGGCTTTCATGTTCCGCGAAGAACTGTTTTGTGACCTGGATCCTGAATTGCCAGCGAGAAGAAAATTGGGGTGGGACAGTTTTCTGTGATCAATCGTCGCAAAGTCGTCAGAAAGGGGGTGACATTGTTGACAAAAGACAGACCCAATTACCGTTCGAGTGGAGTGACGCAGGCTGGGGCGGACGGCTAGAACCCCGAAGAAAGCGACTTCTGGATCAAAGAGCTCCGAAGCTTTCGGGACACAAGGAGTAACAAACTGCGACGGTAAGGGATGAGATATATCGCCGAAGTTGAAACGGCCAAGCCGAAAACAACCGGCTGAACTAATGAACGAAAATATATTCCTTACACCCGGCAACACACTTGTATTGACTTATAGGAACGACCATTACTTTCTCAATGTCTGCCCAATCATTTCAAAATTTAGGGTAAAGTATTTTAATGGAAATGTCATAGAAGTTCATGAAATGCTGGATATTCTAAATGGATCGAGAATTTCGATAACTTTGTATAATGTTGCAAGGGAGTCCTTGAATTATAGAACGTTCCTTGTGGGTTATTCTAAGCACTAGTTCTCACCAGGCAAGTAAACAGTAACGTTATTACCCAAGTGCGTACCTGATTTCCGGCAGTTTATTGTGAATTGTCAGCGCTTTGGATCTTTTGGTTTATTATTCAATAATAAACCATTGTAATCGCTCTTGAAAAAAAAAATTCTAACCCCCCTGAAAATTTCATGGTTTACGTTTCAAAGGGTGTAGAATCCGAATCTGCAATAACAATTTTTCCGTCCATCCGCCGTACGCACGATTTCTCCCAAACGGCTGGATAAAAAGATCTGGAATTTTCAGGAAAAATCCATGTTGGTCCGACAACGCCCCAATTCTTTAGCCAGCTCTCTCACTTAATATAAAATTCCCTTTAAGGGTTGTCGAAGTTTTGTAAAATCTCTAAAAACCTCAAAAAAAGTCAAAGCGGCCTAAATTTGTACTCTTTTTGAAGAACAGTCCACGAGGAATCGAATGAGCCCCTCTCCAGGTCCTTAGTTCAAACCATTCCCGATCTATGGCCCGATTAATGGTGCCAACATTCGCGTTATTTTGGTCAATTATTGTTTTTGTTTTGATATCAGTAACCTAGTGATGTAGTGATGTAGTAATGTGGATACTGGAGTGAACTCCTAAAACGCTTTGTAGCCGATACACGGGTTTGAAGCATTCTGATATGCATGAAACGCTGCAAATTCTTTCACTAAGTGATAAAGCGATTATTGAATTTCAGGAGGCAAACAAATATGATCAACTGAACAATCCAAATAGGTATTTTGATTGAGAACAGATTTACGTGCTCTATGCATATCTCCTGAAATTTAATAACCGCTCTATCACCTGTGAAACACAAACACTCCAAAGCTTAGTAGAAATTCAAATCATGAACGCAAGCCAATTGAGCAATGAACCCCAGTGAATGAATTTGCAGCGTTTTTATTGTTGTAGGTACTTGTTCCTCGTGTTTAATCGTTACTATTTTGTATTGCATAATGTTATTTTGTAAAATTACTTTTTATAATACTCATTTCCGAAGTTTTTCCATTTTATTATTATATTACAGACCTGTCGTCAACGACTAGGATTGTACGACAGCGTTGCACAATATTGATATTTATTATTATTATTCAAAAAATAGTTATAGGTTAGATAAAATATATTATAAACTCATATAACCTCATGTTATTTAGATAAATCACTTTTAAAAAAAAGTATGATATCAAGTATGTTCATTTTTCATTGTTACATGTACAAAACGCTGCAAATTCATTCACTGGGGCTTATTATTCAACTTACTCATTTGGCTTGCGTTCATGATTTGACTTTCTACTAAGCTTTGAAGTGTGCTTGTTTCACAGGTGATAGAGCGATTATTGAATTTCAGGGGATATGCATAGAGCACGTAAATCAGTTCTCAACCAAAATACCTATTTGGATTGATCAGTTGATCATATTTGTGTGCCTCCCGAAATTCAATAATCGCTCCATCACCTGTGAAACACGCACACTCCAAAGCTTAGTAGAAATTCAAATCATGAACGCAAGCCAATTGACTTTTTTTTAATAAACCCCAGTGAGAAGAAGAACTTTGGAGCGTTTTTCATTGTTACACGTACAAAAAGAAAAAATAACTGAAACTGAAAGATGTAAGAAAATAATCGAAAATGGCAGGAAGCTAAGATATCCGACTACCCGGACAGTTGGCTAAAGGCCCTGTCCTATAATGTTGATGTATCCCCTCAATTTATATATTTATTTGATTGAATTTATTTGATTGTTCCTATTGTTCTATAGGAACGACCGAAGAAGACCATGCGGTATGGATGGCATAGAGCCAATGTGTCCGTGGTCGCGAAATTGACGCTAAAGGTGAACCGCGACAGGAGTTCTTCTCTGTTTATGGTGTAAGGACAGGAGTGGTTTTGCTGTGTCTTTTGTAGACAGGAGACATTTCGGGCAAAGTAGTGCATCAATTACTGCGGATGTGACGCTTAAAAGTGATGAATTAGGAAGGGAGTGTTTTCTGCGAGGGACAGGAGTTTCTCGTCAAGGACAGATGGGTCTTCGTGCTAAGCATTGGGACTGCCCCGAAGTAATGACAAAAAGTAGTTAGGGGCAGTTTTTCCCTGAGCTGAAGACTCACAGAGGGGTTTTTTAGTTGGTAGTTTCCTAAAGGTAGGGAGTCCAACAGTAGGCTGGGTTCCAGACAGCCCAGCTTCTGCGTAACGCATTTTCCCCCTCTGTACGGCAAAAAAAAAACGACAGAACTATAGTTGCGGAATTGTATTCGTAGATACACGTTAGGACTGAGGGCTATGAATGATTATGAACAAAGATCTTCGGCAGTCGGCGAAAGTAACACTGAGTCCATTGCTAAGTTTAATCGGTCATTATCCAGCATACAATAGTGGACAGCGAAATGGAGGATCAAAATATGAAACTAAGTCAGTGCATATCTCGATTCCATCAACAAAAAAATCGTCACCATTATCATTCATGTCAATGGCAAGGCGATTCGCAATCGTTATTCGGACCAATCTATTACACAGCCCCACAAAGAAAAAAAAATGTCAAGATCGGTCAAGAATGTCAAGATGTCAAGAATTTACATCAGAAAATGTGTGCAGTTCCCATGTTTGTGAGCTATATGATTCAGTATATTATACTATTGCATTGCAGACTAGGGTATTTGTATGTATTTTTCGATGCTGAATTCGAATCCAAGGTCCTAAAAATCCCCTGACCCCCCAACATTTTTAGCTATGGCCAAAAAACTACCCTTAAATAGTTGTTAGAACCTTCTTTTTGAGTCATGAGATTGGGATGAACTACGACATCTTTCTACGTGAATTTCCACATTTTTGTTTAACTTCAGACAAGGAGAGTACTTGAGAAAACTAACTCCCCCTCAATCAAGCATCGCCACCCCCTAATAGGGGTTGAAATTTGAGTTCTCACGCCAAGTCGAGTGGGGTGTTGATTTCTATGTTTTTGGGGTTCCTTAGATCGAATTTGAACTTCCAAGAGTCCGTTGACTAATTTTCCTCCCTTAATCACCCCCTCCTAGGGGTTGAAATTTGATTTTTCACGCCAAGTCGAATAGGGTAAGGATTTCTGCGTTCCCAGCTTCGCTGAAATTGAATATGATTTCCAAAAAGGCTTTCAAACTTTGTTGGAGTCTTCTCCAATGCCTTTTAATTCTTTCGAATATCACAGAGATATCACAAGAAAAGAGAATAAAATTCGATTTCAGGAACCCCAAAAACATAGAAATCCATACCCCACTCGACTTGGCGTGAGAACTCAAATTTCAACCCCTAGGAGGGGGAGGGGGTGATTGAGGTGTTCTTGAGTGCCTACAGGCTCTTGGAAGTTCAAATTCGATCTGAGGGACCCCAAAAACATGGAAATGTATACTCCTCTCGACTTGGCGTGGAAACTCAAATTTCAACCCTTAGGAGGGGGTGGCAGGGGGTGATTGAGGGAGAGGTAGTTTCCCCAAGTACTCTCCTTGTCTGTAGTTAAACAAAATTCACTTGAAGAGGTGTCGTAGTTCATCCCAATCTCATGATTCAAAAAGAAGGTTCTGACACCTATTTAAGGGTAGTTTTTTGGCCATAGCTCAAAATTTTGGGGGTCAGGGGATTTTTTGGACCTTGGATTCGAATTCAGCATCGAAAAATACATACGAATACCCTAGTCTACTTCACGGATCTTGACTTTTTTTTGTGGGGCTGTGTTATCAGAGTAATCTTTTTGGGTCCATGACGTTCCTTGTGATGTGACATAAGTAGCAAAACCCTCCATTTGTATTAAGTAGATTTACACCCACGACGCTCCCACTTCTGATGTTAGCTATCTACCAATAAATCTCCTTAGGGGCGTTGTTAACGGTTTCCTCTTCACGAGGTGAATTGAGGTCAGGTTGATTGGCAGCAGGTGGAGCTCTCATTTGGTGGAAGCTTCGAAATAATCGAGTTCTACTCTTGAAAGTTCGACGGCCCTGATCATCGTTTAATAAGCTGATTCTCATCTTTACTAGGTGATTTTAGATATTAGTTTCCTCCTAACCACCACTTCTACTAAGAACTCCGGAATGCTAGAGACTTAGTAACCCTTGTAATCGCAACCTCCAGTGCAATGAACATTTCCGTAGCAACCCTTCAAGGCTTCTACAGTCGTCACAAATTTCCGCCGCTAACAAACTGCCTTTTAGCAACTTCAATTTTCAAGAGTTTGGGAACCGAACATGTCGGTTACGAAGGTTAGACCCGTTCAACATATAGAAGGATGTTTTGTAGGTTCTGACCTATGTTGTGCGACGGAACTCGCTGATCATTAATTTACGAGACCGCTCCCGCCAAATCGGTCTGTCAGTTTGATCGTTTGTTGGGTACACATATAGATATATCCATAGATAGAAACAATCTTTGAGTTATATGGGCAAGATCTGTTTGCCCTCTTTTTTTCTAGCATGACTCATATCTAAGGCGGAGAGGGGCAAACCATTAAATAAAACAGAAAACCCTCAATATAATAGAGATAAGCACAACACACAGTTTTGGACACACGCTGGATCCAGTGATTCGGAAGATTGAGGAGGGAGATGGAGAGATGAAAGGAAGTGCCCCAATAGAATGGCCATCAGTTGAGTAACTCCATGGCACTTTTCTTGCACCACATTCCGCGCCATGATGCTGTACCGGCCCTAACCTCAATGTTATTGTGCGCCTCTCCTCTTAGTTCACATACTGCTTGCCGCAGGTTGTTCCTGTCATTTTTTTTCGATAAGGGATGGGGGAGCCCCTGGTCACTGAGACCTCTAGGATCTATTGTGACGCAGTCCCCATTTTAATTCAACACCTTTTTAATAACCTCTTCGTCCACAAAATGTAGGAGGTTTTCAGGCGTTTCCATGGCAATATCAGTGGGTGTTAAGGCACCCTTCCCGAAATGCTGGAATCTAGTTGATGCAACATCAGGACAGTTACAGCAGCTCTTCGCATTTCCGCCTGTGGACATTCTACTGCCCTGGCCTTACGCATTTTGTTTAGGTGGTACCTTAGGAGGCAATGGCCAGTGAGAAGACCCACAAGTTTGGGAAGGTCTTTGCGCCTCAATAATAGAAGGGCTTTTGCGTGTTTTCTTGAAATAGAGAGGAACCGCTTGGCTTGCCTCTGCTTAGGAGTGTTATGCTAGAATTTTGTACCTGTTTTGCCCTCCCATTTCTGAACCTTTTGAGTTATATAACTCTTGGCAACCCCTAGTTGGGGCTCAGGTCCAATTAGGTTGGGTTCCGATCCCTTTTTAGCAAGGCGATCAGCTTCCTCGTTGCCCTGCATTCCCTCATGACCCGGTACCCATAGCAATACCAGTTTGTTGCCCTAGGCCGCAGCCTTGAGGGAGTTGAGGCAACTCCAAATCAGCTTCGATGTTACTGAGAAGGCCGAAATAGCCTTTAGTGCTGCTTGGCTTCCTGTCATATTTACTTATCTTGGCTTTTCAGGTCTATTCCATGTCCACGCTTCCACTGGGCATCGAGTATTATGGCCGACCCACCGGGTTTGAAGACAACTACATCCGGCTTGTCGTCCTGGTCTTTCGACATATGGTACAGCCACTACTTTTCCCCTTCCTAGCCGCTGGAAAGACAAAGCACCTGCTGTAAGCAGTCAAACCATATCCATCACATATTCCCTCGAGGATGACGGAATTCGATCTCCAGATAATCTAACCACTAAAACTTTCATTTGTTTTCCGACATAAAAAGTCAGCGTGTTATTTCCGAGAGGGTTTCCGAGGAAAGCGAGTGAAAACGGTCGGACGTTCCACGGGGATCTCGAAACCTCTCGAAAATATAAATCCTTTTGCCAAATCCCCCAAGAACGACGAAGGCTTTGCCCGATCAGCCCTGATATCCGAGCAGACATAATATTTGAGAGGATTTACGCTTAGTGCCACATGTCGTCCTTTTAACGGCGGGAAATTGCCGATTTATAGGCGACCCCACCGCCCGTGTCGTTCATTTCCTTATATTCCACTGGAAATCCGATATAAATCACGTCTGATATTTTCAAACTCTCATCCTGACAGCGGGGACCCAAACATTTCCCGGTATCGGGAAAATACTGAAAAAAGTGGGGAGTGTCGAAATGATAAACTTTTTAACTAATCGTACAAAATAACGACGAGTCGTGAATTGATTTCTTAGTGTTGAAACTCACAATAGAACATCTACAGCTAACTCCCCACATTGCTTGAACATTGCACCAAAATCGATTGAAACCTGTGCGGATTAGGCTTCCTTAACTCTAGCCGGCACCGTGGGGTGGGAACCACGGAATTGGGGCAACTAAATGTATACCTAACTCATAAATTCATGAAATTATTGACATGCGATGAGTTATATTAGGAATCAACTGTTCGCTCGACAAAGCTTGCTAGAAATTTTGAATAATTGAACGAGTTGGAACTTCAAAAATCGTTTAATTACTGCAAGTTTTTTATAACTCATCGTCTATTCCCGCGACGAACTATTTTTGCTGATATTCGCATGTCTGTGAGTTATTACCGAAGGGAGCCGTAATTGATCGAACTTCGTTCGGGTTTAAGGCGTTGGATAGACTAGTCTGTCATAGTTGTTCTGTATTGCTGGTTTAGTATTCAACGCCGCTTTCACCAGAGTCCCTTGTCAGAGACGAATGCTCACACTAAGACCAACAAAAATTTTTCGAGTTGACTTTTTAAATAACGCATTTATTTTAACGATATTATTTATTCATAAGAGTTTAATTTATTATTAGGACTTGCAATTATCTCAGGAATACTGAGGATTCTAATTTCAGGATTCTTCACATCTTCGGTTCTCTTTCACGATTGATAAACAGGGGTGTCCTTGAACCTTACGATTGGGGTCTATTCGACTATTAATTTGTGATTAAACTAATTTCCTACGGCATACATTTTTCCCATTTTTATATATTTTTGGTATTCTCCGCCTTACGCCATAAAAACTCCCATAATTCCCTCATTTTTTAAAGCAATCACAGATTTAGGAATACTGTTGAAAAGAGCTTTAAATTTCTTACTTCTATTGTTTGAGAACAAAGAAAAAAATTTTGAAAGGAATATAGATGCGAACAAATTATCCCAATGACAAAATTCCTGAATCATTGAGAATTTTTAGTTTTTCTTACATTTTACTGAAGAATTGGACTTCAGGGTTTTTTTGCTGCAACGGGCTTTTACGTTGCTTTTCGTACGTTTGAAACCCCCAACAAAACGTTCGAATCAACGAATGCATACGCTAAAACAGCTCATTTGAGGAGAAAACTCTCCAAACATACAATTTTGCAAGACAACGCACAGTGGGTTCGTTTCCTTCGTTGCACAGTGGGTTATCAATTATTGAGTTGACATTTGTCAAAAAACCTTCTGAATCGGATATCAATTATCGAGTTGATATTTGTCAAAAAACGCTACAATAAATTTCTTTCACTGTCACATAGTTTACAGAGATTCAATTTTATTCGGCTTGCTGTTCATAACGTCGAATTTGAATTTCTACTAATTGTGTCTTTGAAAATGTCAGTATTGTTAGGTGATAGAGCGATTATTCAATTTCAGGAGATATGCATGAGCACTTAAATCAGTTCTCAACCAAAATACCTATTTGGATTGATCAGTTGATCATATTTGTGTGCCTCCTGAATTCAATAATCGCTCTATCTCCTGTGAAACACGCACACTCCAAAGCTTAGTAGGAATTCAAATCATGAACGCAAGCCATTTGAATAATAAACCCCAGTGAAAGAATTTGCAGCGTTTCATGCGCATCAGAATACTTCAACCCGTGTATCGGCTACAAAGCCTTTTAGGAGTTCACTCCAGTATCGACATTACTACATCACTACATCACTAGGTTACTGCGATGAAACATAAACAAATACAACATAAACAATAATAAACCAAAAAACGCAAATGTTGGCACCAGAAATCGGGCCGTATATCGGGAATGGTTTGAGCTACGAACCTGGGGAAGGGCTCATTCGATTCCTCGTAGAAAGTTCTTCAAAAAGAGTCCAAATTTAGACCGCTTTGACTTTTTTTTTGAGGTTTTAAGGGATTTTACAAAACTTTGATAACCCTTAAAGAGCACTTTAAATTCGGTGAGAGTGCTGGCTAAAGAATTGGGGAGTTGTCGGAACAATATCGATTTTTCCTGAAAACTTCAGATATTTTGCTCTAGCCGTTTTATTGCAGATTCGGATTCTACACCCTTTGAAACGTAAACCATGAAATTTTCAGGGGGGTTAGATTTTTTTTTTTTTTTTTTTTTTTTTTCAAGAGCGATTACAATGGTTTATCATTGAATAATAAACCAATAAGGAAACAACCAGTAATGAAGATTAACGTCTCATCATTCTCGTCAGGGTAAATATTGGGGCTTCATCTTCCGTGGTCAAGTTCCTCCACAACACCCGTTAGAACCACATTGTAAGTGGGAACTTTGTTGGCCTGGGCTAATTGGGAGTCCCCTTTGAAATTGGTTTCCCCAAGAGCTTGTCTACCTCCTAATTTTGAAGAATGCCGAAAGACAATTAAGGTGGGTGGATAAGAGGATGTAGATTAAGTTATGGTCAATGGAAGATTAATGTAATGTAATTGACTCGGCTTTCTATCGTACGCGACCTCGGGGTCCTTTTGGACACGAAGCTTTCCTTTGTGGGGCAGGTTGAGTCAGTGGCTTCAAAGGCGTTAAGGGCCCTGGGATTCCTCGAGAGGTCTACGCGGGATTTCCACTCTCCTCACACCATTGTATTCCTATATAAAGCATTGGTGAGACCAATAATGGAATATGCATGCACTGTGTGGTCGCCCATATATGAGATCCATAAAGACCGTCTCGAGGGGGTGCAGAGGAGGTTTCTGCGCTATTTAGCGTTTAAAATGGGCACACCTTATGGATCAGGTGGATTACGTTGCCCTTTCGGTCAAATTCGATGTACCAACCCTCACTGGTCGTCGTGTGTCTGCCGATATCTTGTTCCTGCATCGACTGCTGGATGGATTGGTGGAATCTCCTAGGCTCCTCTCTGGACTGTCCATCCATGTTCCTGCGCGCTCAACTCGTCTCCAACCTCTGTTCCGCGTGTCTTTTGCTCCTTTCAACTATGCTATGCACCGCCCCTCGTATCGGATGATGCGAGAGCTTAACGCCTTTTTGGATGTGGTGGATTTTGATGTGTTCGCCTACTCTCAACCCCCTACGGAGCCTCCTCCGTTGACTTCAACTAAACAGCCTTCAACCCTCATCAACAGGGGGTCAATCCACTGTGTTATGATTACCTGAAAGTTATTTGGAAGGAACTTTCAATTTCGACTTTTGATTTGGTAGATCAGCGTTCTAGACCGAAGTGCGGCGAACGGACATTGCAAATTTAAAATCTGCATACCTTCAAACATGAAATGACAAAATTCGAGGGGGAGGCTTATATAAAATTTTGCACAATTATAAAGACGAAAAGAACCAAAATTTGGCCCAATTGGCTCTTGAAGAGGTTTTATGGAATGGATAAAAACTAATAGATTTAATATGAGCGGATGGGCACCTATTATATGGTCGTATATTTTTTTTCCATTTCGACTGATGTTTTGAAATTCGCTTATAATACCCCAAAGGTGTTTTTCACATCGGGAACTATGGTCTCACTAATAACATGGACCCTTGAAATAGCGTTTTTCGTATAGGATTCTAACGTAGCGTAAGGGGATACCATTTACGTTCCTCCCTTTATCACTTACTTATTCCCTCTATACTCGTAAAAAGAAGATAAGAAAAGGGAAAAACTTGCCCCCTCGATGTGCTGTTGGAGTGGAAGGTCTAAGGCGATCTTAAGGGCACCCTGAGGGATCGTCACACTTCACTTCAAATCACGTTATGTAAATGCGCCTTCCCCTTTCCACCCCTTAATACGGCGGTGGCATCTTCATGAGGGGAAAAAGTAAACCGATTTCCAAATCCCCAACTACCGCCGGGTGGAATAACGATTTTCCTTTCGCAGAAACGATATGACGTTAGCTACCATCAGCGGTACAGTGTGAGTTGTATGTTGTGCCGGATGTTCCATTTATGAAAGGCACAGCGAACTGAAAATGTACCGGGGAATGACGAAGCAGATGAAGTGACAAAAACGGGGACCACATTTGCTTCCACAGATTCGGCCACGTTCTTAGTCCCAATTCCAGATACATTCATGACAGTCAAAACTCTTACGATGGCCGAATGGCACCACGCATAAGAGGAAGAGTCCCTTTAGAAAGGAGTCTACCATTTGCAGATTGTTGATAAAGTGACATACAGAACTAAATTTTTACAAATAAATCTCCCACGGAAAGACTTGGTGTGACTGCCGAGAGTGAGAACTGGCCACGAACACATCAACAGATGTTGCTTCATGCTAGACCTCGCTGAAACTGCGGAGCTCTGTGAAGATCAGACAGAAGGCGTACAATACGAATGGCTATCTGCCCGCTGGGCATCTACCAAGACCTACCGGACCAGCTAAAAACACCGCAAAAATTCACTAGCTTGTAAATTTTAATCATAAATGTGATATTTTAAACATTTGCATGAGAAAAAAAATCGCTGCAAATTCTTCCACTGGGGTTTATTATTCAATTGGCTTGCGTTCATGATTTGAATAATTCAAATCCAAAGCTTAGTATAAATTATTTATACTAAGCTTTGGAGTGTGCATGTATCACAGGTTATAGAGCGATTATTGAATTTCAGGAGATATGCATAGAACACGTAAATCTGTTCTCAACCAAAATCCCTATTTGGATTGATCAGTTGATCAGATTTGTGTGCCTCCTGAAATTCAATAATCGCTCTATCACCTGTGAAACATGCACACTCCAAACGTTAGTAGAAATTGAAATCATGAATGCAAGCCAAATGAATGAAATTGGATAATAAACCCCAGTGAAAGAATTTGCAGCGTTTTGGTTTGTTTTGGTTCCCCAAATCCAAATTTAAACGATGTAGCCAAAGGTAGATTGATGTAGAGGAGGCACACAATATCATCAACTGATCAATCCAAATAGGTGTTTTGGTTGAGAACCGATTTACGTGGTCTATGCATATCTCCTGAAATTCAATAATCGCTCTATCACCTGTGAAACATGCACACTCCAAAGCTTAGTATAAATTCAAATCATGAACGCAAGCCAATTGAATAATAAACCCCAAAAAAAGGAGAATTTGCAGAGTTTTTTATGGTTATCAGAATGCTTCAACCCGTGTATCGGCTACAAAGCGTTTTAGGAGTTCACTCCAGTATCCACATTACTACATCACTACGTCACTAGGTCACTGATATGAACACAAAAACAATAATAAACCAAAATAACGCGAATTTCGGCACCATAAATCGGGCTATAGATCGAGAATGGTTTGACCTACGGACCAGGGGAGGGAATCATTCGATTCCTAGTGGAGTGTTCTTCAAGAAGAGTACAAATTTAGGCCGCCTTGACTTTTTTTTGAGGTTTTTAGGGATTTAACAAAACTTTGACAACCCTTAAAGGGCACTTTAAATTATTTTCGGTGTTTTTACCTACCTACGGACCGCGAGTTTTTACTTTCCCTCGGCGATCATTTCGCGAAGTTTCCCGTGTCGTTTTTACAACATTTCACATAACTTACGCGTTTTTCCGTGTTCGGCGTTTCAGCTTTCGGGTTCCCTTACTTCTACAACTACCTACAATGACAGATTCGGCATCACAACCAGGTTCGTCGACCTCTCCGAGTGCAAACGGCACACAAGGTAAGATGCAGGTTGCTAGAGTATCAATCAAGATTCCACCTCTCTCGCGGCGCAATGTGAAAATTTGGAGAATCCAAGTTGACGCTCAGTTTGTGAATACCCCGGTATGTACAGAAACCACTAAATATAACAGAGCTGGCCACAGTGTTACGCTATCCATCTCGGTCATCAGTTATTAAATAAACTATCTAAACTATCTATAACTATGTATTAGCTTCCCTGGATAGTGATGTTGCTGAGCTGGTCTCCGATTTTCCGCTAAAACCTTTCTGCAAACTCTGCAAACCTTACAAGATATAATTAGACCTCGAGGACAGGAAACCTTCACAGCTCATTTCTACCAGTCGTGAAAGTTGTAATTATTCTTTTTCAACCGGTCCACGGTGCAGTACCATAGGGTGATATGAAAGGGTTACTTTCCCCTACTGCGTCGAGATATTGATGAACATAATCGGGGAAAACTGTGAACCACGAAGACACACATCATCTCCAGAAAAGCCAATGGTATTACGAAAACTTACAGACAACGCCCAGAGTAACAGCGCGGTTCGTCGTTGGGTCCCCAAATTTGTGAATTACCTGAGAACATGTTACGCCGCAGACCGATGTACAAAACCAATTTGCGGACAGAAATCTGTATTGTTTGTCTCGAAGTCGTTTTTCTTCAAGGTTGTGACACGCAACCAGGAACCAGTCCGAAAGACCAGTCGCTGTGGTTTTCTTCCAGATTCCCGACGAGGGAAGTCGAGTCAGCTGCTGCGAAGTAGTATGGCAGTAGCCACTGGAATATAGCATTTCCACGTCAAATTGGAGGTTTTACATTTCAAAATGGAGGTTTTACAGCCAGTGGAGCACTGCTCATCAAAAATCAAGTTAACAGCAAGAAAAACCCTCAGTGATCCCCAAACCAACCACAACCTGTGTGAAACGATAAACCGAAGCGTTACCACTGTCTCCACATCGGACTGCACGAATTATGTGATAAGATGACAATAGACTTGACAGCCGCTGCTGCAGGGAGAGACTTATGTTGAAAAATTTGTTCATTCTTTTCTGTTCATTATGTTCATTCTTAATTGTTGAATGTTACGTTTCACTCGCTAATTTGTTGTTATTGCTTTGTCAGAATTAAATCATGTATATCTGTCATCCACCAAATTGAAATTTAAAACCTCCAATTTGACGTGAAAATGCTACAGGCGCTGACGGGAAATCCGTCATTTCTTCCCCTGAGCACCGGTAAGCCAAACTTCCGAACAAAGACCATCAGCACGGCCGTCGACGTCATTTTCACGCGAAAACGAGATTGTGAAGTGTAGTGCTTTGTTGGAGGAATAAGTAGAATGTTGGAACTCTAACATCAGTATTGGTAAATATCGCCATTGATCCCATTTTTGTTTTACAATCAGTTATTTTCCATTACATTTATTTATTTATCTACATACGGCTTACGCCAATTACAAAATGAAGAAAGGGCAGTTGGCGCTACAGATAAAAGAAAGCTTAAATGGGTGAAAACAAAATAATAATAAACTTTTAAACCAAATTATAATTTACACTTGAACACATTCACACAAACACTCCCAATGCAAGGGCTAGGACAACGGAGAGAAGGCATTGTAGCCGATACGCGGGTTGAAGCATTCTGATATGCATGAAACGCTGCATATTCTTTCACTTATTCAATTGAACGCAAGCCAATTGAATAATAAACCCCAGTGAAAGAATTTGCAGCGTTTTCCTGTGAATATGGAAGTCTCGAGTGAAGGTAAGGAAAAAAGCCTTTGAAATAAAATGAAAATGAGCAAAATTTTAAAGAAAACACTATAATAGCGAATTTTTGAAGAAATTGTCAGAAATGTTCAGAGTGATTATAAATCTGCGGATACGGTTGGAAAACAACGTTAACCATTTTAACCCTCTAAAGGTCGATGTATGTTATAAGAACAAAAATTGTTCAGAACACGAACATTTCTAGAACATTGAACATTTCAACGATTCTTGATGACCCAACCTCACGGGGTTTCTTTGAAAATTCCCTTAATTTAACCTACAACGTTCTACGTGATCACCCCACTGCCCCTCAACGTCACTACAATGATAAGCTCCGCCCACTACGGACAAATAATCCAATTCACAAGGTCCGGTCTGACACTGCTCTTCTATTACAGTCCACTAATAAAATCCATAATAAATTAGTCCCCACAATCTGGTTTCCCCATTTGTTTCCATTTCACAATTCGATTCATCCGATTCATCATTCATCAAGATCGACAGAAGCAAAATGTATAACTTCCCCGGTCTCTTTCCGCATTTATCAGAATGATAAATAATCCCGTGACAGATTATGAATGGGGACAGCGCGTGACTCCACCCGTGTCATGCAAATTTCGTATCACAATATTAATTCGGCGAGGAACGAAAACTGTTTTAATTTTATACCGCTGGTTGAATTATCGCCATATGAGAGTGAACATGACAAGTCAAGTTCCCAACTCGTGTATTTCATTGAATTCTGCAACAGAAGTTCCCTTTTTTTATCAGTGTTTCAATCAATTGTTTATTTGCCCTCACATGAATTGTTTAGCGATTGTGAACAATGATGAACACTGAACTACCCACAAGAAATGCTTAAGAAGATAGGAGGTACAATGTATTTGGTGAAGGCACTGAATTTATATATGTATACTGTTACGAGTTTCTTAGGCTCGACACGAAATTACAGTTTTCCCAGTGCCTAGGCTAGTAGGACCGAATTCAGGGCGTATTTTTAAAACGTTTGCTTTTTCGACTAGACGAATCTGAAGTATTCGCTCACGGTAGGACTTGAAAAGTCTTTCGTCGAGACGGATCTTAGCTGACCCTAGTTGCTCACGTATTATGTGATCCAAAAATTTTCTTTCTACCCACTTTATCTCTTGGAAGGCTGCATCACATTGCATTTTTAAAACCCATTGAAATTCCAGTAGTATTGGAAGAATCTCTGTTGAAAGTCCGAATTGTCATTGTCATGTAGGTGAAAACATACCAAAATTGTCAGTGTCGTGATCGAAACCGCCACGCCATTGTTATAACTTCTATCATATTTGAATTTCGCGGAGAATAATGGGATGTCTTGAATGACTGGGCATCAGAAAGACATCCAGGGAGGCCAATTAAGTGATAAACATCCAAAAATCTAGCAAAAGAAACAAATAAATTTTAAAAATGTCAGGAACTGAAAATTGCTCGTAGTTAGAGAATCACAGAGCTTTGGTGTTTGAAGAGTTCTTTTTACGATGAATTCACTCATACGGTATAGCTCAGAAATCATTAGCTGAAAGATGGATGAAGTTCTGGGTTTGGATATGAGTGCTATCTGAATAGGGTTCAGGGACGATCGTTTCCAAAAAGTAGCTTCCAACTGAATTGTGGAGTCACTCCAAGTCTTCATTTTGGTTTATTATTCAATAATTAACCATTGTAATCGCTCTGGAAAAAAAATTCTAACCCCCACTGAAAATTTCATGGTTTTCACAGGGTGTAGAATCCGAATCTGCAATAAAAATTTTTCCGTCCGTCCGCCGTACGCACAATTTCTCCCAAACGGCTGGAGCAAAAGATCTGAAATTTTCAGGAAAAATCCATTTTTGTCCGACGACGCCCCAATTCTTGTCCCAGCTCTCTCACTCAATTTAAAGTGCCCTTTAAGGGCTGTCAAAGTTTTGTAAAATCCCTAAAAACCTCGAAACAAATCAAGGCGGCCTGAATGTGTACTTATGTTTAAGAACATACCTCGAGGAATCGAATGAGCCCCTCCATGGCCATGGTGCCAACATTTGCGTTTTTGGTTTATTATTGTTTGTTTGTAACCTAGTGATGTCCGGCCGATAGCGTCGAGTTGTAGTGAATGTGGATACTGGAGTGATAGCCGATGTGGTTACCTGTAGTTTATAGCCGATACACGGGTTGAAGCATTCTGATATGCATGAAACGCTGATAATATATAGGCAAATATTATTCAATATTATTGCTGGGGATAAGTATCACTGAGGTTTATTATTCAATTGGCTTGCGTTCATAATTTGAATCTGTACTAAGCTTCGGAGTGTTCGTGTTTTACAGGTGATAGAGCGATTATTGAATTTCAGGAGATATGAATAGACTACGTAAATCGGTTCTCAACCACAACACCTATTTGGATTGATCAGTTGATGATATTTGTGTGCCTCCTCTACATCAGTTTACCTTTGGCTACATCGTTTAAATTTGGATTTGGGGAAGTTTTAACGCAATACGAGGGCAAAAGTACTTGATAAATAATAGATGTTTTTATTGTGGGTGGGGGGGGGGGAGATTGAGGTTCAATAAAAACGCTGCAAATTCTTCCACTGGGGTTTATTATTCAATTGGCTTGCGTTCATGATTTGAATTTCTACTAAGCTTTGGAGTGCGTGTTTCACAGGATAGAGCAATTGTTGAATTTCAGGAGATATGCGTGGAGCACGTAAATCTGTTCTCAACCAAAATACCTATTTGGATTGATCAGTTGATCATATTTGTGTGCCTCCTGAAATTCAATAATCGCTCTATCCTGTGAAACACGCACTCCAAAGCTTAGAAATTCAAATCATGAACGCAAGCCAATTGAATAATAAACCCCAGTGAAAGAATTTGCAGCGTTTTATTAAAGCAAATTGGTCAAACCGGTCGTCTCTGTTTTCACGACTTGTATTGGTTGTCCGAACCTATTTTATTGAAGACGTAAAATGGCGGTCGAAATGGAAGTAACGTGGGTGAAAATGCTCACCCAAGCTTCGAGGAAACTCCGTCCCCAAGTTTCCACCTGTCAGAACGCAGAAGACACGTCACGTGACGCCTCTCCCGGTGCCTGTCCGCCCTCTCGCATTATCTAGACAACAACAGCTCTTTGTTTTGCCCTCGTTCGAGAGCCCATCTCCTAACTGTTCACCGGAGGTTCGGTCCCGCATTATAGGCACCGCCCCCACTGTTCTTTCATAAACGAAGTAGTAATTACGGATGGAGCGAACAATGGAGGCTGTACATGGAGCGAAACTTTTCTAGGAAGGTTGAAGAGTCCGAGAGTCCGTTGAGGGCACTCGGGGGTATTTTCCGAACAATACGCTAGAGCCGTATAGCGGTTTAATTGAACTGCCAAGATCTAAAACGGCATATCGTACCAACTACTATTAATTGCCCAACACCTCGAAGAGTTAAGGGAAAGCACCGTAATTGGCCATAGGTGATAGAGCGACTATTGAATTTCAGGAGGCACACAAATTTGATCAACTGATCAATTCAAATAGGTATTTTGGTTGAGAACCGATTTAAGTGCTCTATGCATATCTCCTGAAATTCAATAATCGCTCTATCACCTGTGAAACACGCACACTCCAAAGCTTAGTACAAATTCAAATCATGAACGCAAGCCAATTGAATAATAAACACCAGTGAAAGAATTTGCAGCGTTTTTCAAGAGCGATTACAATGGAAAAATATTCTATTTGAAAATTTTAAATTTGGTAAGACGGAGCATGCATATTAGAATGTTTCAACCCGTGTATCAGCTACAAACCCTTTTAGGAGTTCATCCCAGTATCCACATTCATACATCACTAGGTTACTGCGATCCAAAAAAAAAACTCTTGTGTTTGTTTTTATCGCAGCAACCTAGTGATGTAGTGAATTTGGATGTAATGTTGGCAGCATAAATCGGGCCATACATCGGGAATGGTTTGACCTACGGACCTAGGGAGGGGCTCATTCGATTCCTCATGGAAAGTTCTTCAAAAAAAGTCCAAGTTTAGGCCGCTTTGACTTTTTTGAGGGTTTTACGGATTTCACAAAACTTTGACAACCCTTGAAGGACACTTTGAATTAAGTGAGAGAGCTGGCTAAAGAATTGCGGCGTTGTCGGACCAACATGGATTTTTCCTGAAAATTTCAGATTTTTTGCTCCAGCCGTTTGGGAGAAATCGTGCGTACGGCGGACGGACGGAAAATTTTTATTGCAGATTTGGATTCTACACCCTTTGAAACGTAAACCATAAAAATTTCAGGGGGTTAGAATTTTTTTTTTTTTTTACAATGCTTTATTATTGAGTAATAAACTATAATGATTGCAAAGGATTTTATGGTAAAACAAATTTTTAGGAATGATATTCTTGTCTAAACTAATTGTTCACCCATTTAATGTGAAAGAAAGTGCCGTTCAACGAACACATCCTTTCTTTGGGAATCGCTCTATATTTATTTTCAAGTTATTGCCTTACAAGATTGATTGTCCATTTTTGTTGCAATTGATCAATTTTCATGTACCTCCGTAAATTACCAGAAGTAATGATTTCTTTAACAACCCCACCTCTTTCACCAATTGCCTTTTCAATAACGCGATTCGTAGAGCGCAGAGAACCCTCAACCAACTAGAAGATTTTGATTTGTTTTGTGATTCGGTTAGTTCTCTGAGACGAGCTCTTAAGTAATTTTTTTTTTTTTTTCTAATATCCTGCAATTCTATTTTGTTATAACGCTATCCATTTACGTTTTATTGACTACCATGTTTAGCGGCATTATTATTTAATTAATTTGTAATTGGGCTCTTGCCCGTCTATAAATGAATAAATAAATAATTAAATAATGCTTGATTTTGTTTTGGAAGGAAGGAGTGATTAATTCCAAGGAGCGTTATCGCCTGGAATGTTGGGATGAAGTTGTAGGGAGAAGGAATTGCGTTGTTGATTGGCTTCCGTAACAATTTTGACCCCCTTGTTCAATGAAAACTGTTTAACGTTCCAACCATTCATGGTTTGAGAAAGCGCTACACTCAGGTTTTTTTTTTTTTTTTTTGTCTTTACCGCCGATGCCGATCTAAAAGCTCAATGTGAATGAGAATTTTTGACTTGAGGTGGGTTATTTTACCAACAAAGCTTCTGCTGCCGCGATAAACTCAGAAGTTGGCGAGTAACGGACAACGTTATTACGACCGGCGATTACATCGCGACGGCTTTTGTGAAAAGTGAAAAATTCTAAACAATTTTATAACGAAGTTGAAAACTTTCGACTTCTCTGACAATCAGATTCAACTTGACTTGGAATTCTCGCTTTTTCTCACTAGGGACGCCTCAATTCTCATTTCTCTCGACTATGTAATGTCCACTCCAAGCCGGAGGGCCTTCTCCGCTAATTCCGTTAAGTCCTATCCTCTCGTTAACCGGACTCCATCACCGTCGTTAACTCCGTTGTAGGTACCTTTTATACGAGTCCCGGCTAACTTCATGAATAGCTCGACGGCCTTCTCGGTTGCCTAGCGCTGGGTAATCACGAGCTCAGAAGAGCGTTATCCGGTTTCCGAGTCTTTTCTCAGGGAAATGAGATGACCGTTGTCTGCGTTCAAGGGGGCTTTGCAGACAGCTCCGGCTCGAGATAACCAGCCCCGGGGTTTTACGGTGTAAGTAAGGCTTCGAAATAAGGGGAAATTGCCCCGCACTTTTTCCGTCCGAGTGCTCATGTATGTTGTTTACCTAGGAAGTAGAAAACCGAAGTAGATTGTACCCACTCAACACATACCTACAAGAAAAACAACAATTTCCTGTTGTAACCTATAAAATTGTCTTTTTTTTGACATTTTATGTCTTTACTTTGCTTTATAAACTCGAAAATGTAACACGGACAGCTTCACGAAAAAAACGCTGCAAATTCTTTCACTGGGGTTTATTATTCAACTTCATTCATTTGGCTTGCATTCATGATTTGAATTTCTACTAAGCTTTGCAGTCTGCGTGTTTCACAGGTGATAGAGCGATTATTGAATTTCAGGAGATATGCACAGAGCACTTAATCAGTTCTCAACCAAAATACCTATTTGGATTGATGAGTTGATCATATTTGTGTGCCTCCTAAAATTCAATAACCGCCCTATCACCTGTGAAACACGCACACTCCAAAGCTCAGAAGAAATTCAAACGATATGAGGCAGACCTGGTGTTTTTGCACAAGCTGTTGAATGGAGCAATCGTCTCGCCAGCACTACTCGGAGAGATAGGCCTCCTTGTGCCTCGTCTCTCCGCTCGCAGCTCTCCACCGTTCTACGTGAGTTTTGCCCCCACAAATTACCTTCAGGATCGCCCGTTGTGCCGCATGCCTCGTTTAGCTAACTGCCTCGTTCATTTACACCCTGAGTTGGACTTTTTCAACAGTTCTGTTAGTTTATTGAAGTCGTTAATTTTGTCTTCTCCAACATATTGATTTTTGCATTTATATTCCTACATCCAGTTTCAAATCTTCACCATAGTTGTATTTCTTTTATATTTCCAGTGACTCTAAACTTTCTTTTCATAATACTATTTTCCTGTAATTGGGTTCGCCCGTTCTTATAAATAAATAAATAAACCAAAAATCGTTATCCACCATGATCCACTAGGTTATTTAAAAATGTAATCTCAAACTTCAAAATTGTTTCCTCATCTACATCAATCGGTTGTTTGTTTTTGTCGTCGGTTCATCGTTTGTTTCTGTTGTTCGTTTGTCTATTCAGGTTTTTGTTCACTTCTGTGATTCAATTGTTTAAAATAAATGTATTATCTAAATAAATCGTTCGTAAATTGTTGGCGTCAGTCTCATTTCAACCCAAAAACAAACAACCGAGAAAAGAACAAGAGAATATATAAATAAGCAGCCAACTGATAGGAATTCTGATTCTCGCCTCTTTTGGCAAGGATTAAGGAGCTTAAAGCTAGTCAATTGGAGTCCAGCCTTGAACCGCCTTGGTGAAATCATTAAGGAGAATGAACTCCGCTCGAACCCCGCCATTTGAACTCGGATCAAATTGTTGGTGATAGCGGCCCTAAGTCCGAGCATCTTATAGCTTAGACTCATCGTCTCAGTCCTTGGAAGGAGCAACCAGTTCATTAGATCGCCTCCTTGTAACAGATCCGAATGGAATCAAACGCTTGACACCCGTATAGTCGAGGAGTCAGGAACATTGATCCGTGTCGTAAGACGTTACGTCATTTTTCACCACTTCACCGGAGGAAACCTCATAAGTCAGATTGCTTCGTCCCTTTTCTGATTAAAAACCGGAACTGCCGTTTAATGTTGTGTTGTGGGGTTTCCTGTACCGAGTGGTTGAGCACTGCCGCGCAGTAAAGTGAAGGCCTTTTTTCCTGGAGACAGGTTTTTAGCGCAGCAGGAACCGAATTTCCCGGAAAAACTTCGGCAGGAGCGAGAAACATTTTACGCAACGTAAAAGTGTTTTCCTAGCTTTTCTAGAATTCTGTTGAACGTAGCGTTGCCCACTGCCGAGAAGTACAACACGATGAGAAAGATAATGTAGGAGCAGCAATCACAATTAAAGAAATATTAGATAGTGAAGAGGAAGAAGAGTTCACGCTGACCTAATATCCCAATTCAAGGAAACGTGAGAGTGACGTATTCTCGAATGTTCAGCATTTTGATCGAGAATTATCTCGTTGACGATGAAAAGAAATTCCAGACAGAAGACTGACAAAGGACCACAGAAAGGTTTTAGCAAAAATATGCTTTAGCCGGAACCTAACTGAAGAAAAACGTTATATGAGACGTGCGAAAGTAGCACGAAGGCTCGTTGATCCGCTGCAGGACCCTTGTGGCTAATTTGTTTTCTAATCGATCTACGCAGGTGGAGTACAGATGGAGCTACTTTTAACGCAATTGGAATACAATTGCAAGGTACGACAAACTACATCTTAAAAACGCTGCAAATTCTTTCACTGGGGTTTATTATTCAAGCATAGTAGAAATTCAAATCATGAACGCAAGCCAATTGAATAATAAACCCCAGTGAAAGAATTTGCAGCGTTTCATGCATATCAGAATGCTTCAACCCGTGTACCGGCTACAAAGCCTTCTAGGAGTTCACTCCAGTATCCACATTACTACATACTAGGTTACTGATATCAAAACAAAAACATTAATAAACCAAAATAACGCAAATGTTGGCACCATAAATCGGACCATAGATCGGGAATGGTTTGATCTAGGGATCTGAGGAGGGGCTCGTTCGTTTCCTCGTGGAGTGTTCTTCAAAAAGAGTACAAATTCAGGCCGCCTTGACTTTTTTTTTTAGGTTTTTAGGGATTTCACAAAACTTTGACAACCCTTAAAGGGCACTTTAAAATTGTTATTGCAGATTTGGATTATACACCCTTTGAAACGTAAACCATGAAATTTTCAGGGGGGGTTGGAATTTTTTTTTTTTTTTTTCAAGAACGATTACAATGGTTTTTTATTGAATAATAAACCAAAATGTCCTTAGTTATTGTGAAATAAAACCAGTATAGCTATTTAAGTATTTGAGAGACAACTATCAATTCAAATTTCAAAATCTCTAAAACATATTAAAATATTTCTATTATATCTAGTGTATTTTTGATCCGCCTGGGGGGGGGGGGGGGGCACGAGCCCCTGTGCTCCACCCCTGAATCCGCGCCTGAGTACAGCGACTAGTACGACCCCGTCACATTATGGACATTAAGTATGTCACATTATCTGTAGTGTAGTGCACCATATTGCTTCAGTATTTGTGAAACCTACACGACTTTGTATCGCTACTTCCATGTAAGTAACGATAATACAATCACGGTTGTATTTCACTGTGTTTTAGCAGCCACTGAGGTATGTTTGTCTTAAACGGTCTCATCAAAATAATAATAAATTTTTAAAAAACTGACATAAATAGATGAGTGATTTACTTAGAGGGGAATCATGAACCCTAACTATGATGAATAATGAATGTAATAATGTGCAGCGTTTCTTCTTGTACAATGTTCGGTAACAGTCGTTTCCCCACCTCCTGAATTTAATAACAACTAATTGAAAAACTACATTAAGAGATGTAATAAATTTAAGAACGTTTGAATGTTGTATGCTGCAATCACGTAGCATAAAGCATCAGGGAATCGGTCAAAATTAAGGTAGTACATTAATGCTAATAAGAATTGAAATTTTAGCACATTGTGCGCAAAACAATTGTCAACTTCATTGCGAGAAAACATATTCAAAATAACATTTTCCCATTCAAACTTTTCCTAAGTTGACAACACAACACTTACAGATGGCGGATGAACTCTGCGTAGAATAATGTAATAACTACAGTGAAACATCATGCGAGCCCACTCAACGTTTTTTGCCTCCCGATGACCGTGGAAGATTAAAAATGATAGGGATCATCGATCGATCAGCCGCCCCTCATTTCGCCCAAAACCGAAGGCCGGGCTCAAGGTTGGAAACAGGTAGGTAGTTATTGTCTAGCAATTTCTCTTGGACGGAAATAACTTTCTCCCCTTTCACTCTCTATTGCCTTTTTTCGGTGTTTTTTATTTATTTTTTATTATTTTTTAATTTATTTTATTCTTCGGTGGCAACCAAATTGTTTATTACCGAATTTAAATTACACATGACTTCGGATCATTTTCCAGTGTTCCGCTAATATTTCGACGATATAAAGTTGTTGGTTGCTCTTATCCCACACTGCCCTCACGCAATTGATTAGCAATTCCTTTTGGTGGTGATCCATCACACAAAACGAAAACTGTCAACTTCCTCTAAAACTGTTAAAACGAAAATTCGGAAATGGTTGTTAAAAAACTGTGGCGATAGCGATGAGAATGTGTGGTTCACAGCACAAGTGTCGCAAGAATGACATTACATCTGTCATAAATACATATTATGTGTTTGATAATGTTTTGTGAAGGATATCTGGGTATTTATTGCTGGATAGATTTTGTGTTCGGCAGTACCTACTAGAAAAACGCTGCAAATTCTTTCACTGGGGTTTATTATTCAATTGGCTTGCGTTCATGATTTGAATTTCTACTAAGCTTTGGAGTGTGCGTGTTTCACAGGTGATAGAGTCATTATTGAATTTCAGGAGGCACACAAATATGATCAACTGAACAATCCAAATTGGTATTTTGGTTGAGAACAGATTTACGTGCTCTATGCATATCTCCTGAAATTCAATAATCGCTCTATCACCTATGAAACACGCACACTCCGAAGCTTAGTACAGAATTCAAACCATGAACGCAAGCCAATTGAATAATTCCTATTTACCACAGTTTAATATTGAATTAAACCCCAGTAATAATATTGAATTATTTACATATATTATCAGCGTTGCATATCAGAATGCTTCAACCTGTGTATCGGCTATAAACTACAAGTATCTACATCGGCTATCAATCCGGTATCCACATTCACAACAACTCGACGCTATCAGCATCCCTAGGTTACTAACAAACAATAGTAAACCAAAAAACGCAAATGTGGGCACCATAAATCGGGCCATACACCGGGAATGGTTTGACCTACGAACCTGGGGAAGGGCTCATTCGATTCCTCGTGGAAAGTTCTTCAAAAAGAGTCTAAATTTAGGCCGCTTGACTTTTTTTGAGGTTTTTAGGGATTTTACAAAACTTTGACGACCCTTAAAGGGCACTTTAAATTTAGTGAGAGAGCTGGCTTAAGAATTGGGGCGTCGTCGGACCAACATGGATTTTTCCTGAAAATTACAGATCTTTTGCTCCAGCCGTTTGGTAGAAATCGTGCGTACGGCGTACGGCGGACGGACGGAAAAATTTTTCACCCGTGATCGGGCCATACATCGAGAATGTTCTACATCCTATGGACGTCCGGTCATGATTCCTCATGGTATTTCTTCAAATAGAGAAACATTTAGGCCGCTTCGACTTGTTTTCAAGAGGTTTAACAAACAATTATTAAACCAAACTTTGACAGCGCAAATGACACTTAAATCGGTGAGACCGGGAATGGGTCAAGGTCTCATATCGATTCCTCAAAGGCATACGTTCTTCAAAAAAACGGAAAAATTTTTACGCAGATTCGGACTCTACACCCGAAACGTAAACCAGGAAATTTTCAGGGAGAGTTACAAAACTTTTTTCCAGACGATTTGACAATGGTTTATTGCATAATAAACCAATATGGATGAGCAGCAAAATGGCAAAAATATTTATAGAAGAAGGCACCACAGATTAACAGAACCTCAATGGATACAAGTTATAACCCATGAGAGTTGTACCATTTCGACATACACTATCGAGTCCCTGTACACCAGCTGTTCTGTCTACTATTCACTATCTAAATTGAATGTTTCCATAAGACGTCATTAGGAAACGGTGTATTATTCAACCCTAATTTTATTCTTACATCTAATTTTCAATGAGCAATCCAATCCAATTTAGGATGGTCATTGCTCCTCGGGTCGACACCCTTGTCCGAAACCTAATTCACCATCAAGCGAAAGTAACGGCTGTAATTTTATCTTCAACATCATAAACTAGCGGACCACCTAATCAGGGAGGCAATTTGAAGGTTGAATGAGAATTTAAACGTAACTGCCGGAAATAAATGGGGCGCCGCTTGGAAAAACATTAACAACAGCTAGCGAGGCAGGTGCTGTGGAAAGTAATTTAACCCTCTGAAGATTAGGTCGGAGAAATGGATATTGATCGTTGACCAACAGTAATACGAGAGATGAGAGAAAAGGCTAAATGGTAGGAATTGGTTTTGCGAGGATTTTTTGAGGAATTTAAAATTACTTTCAAATCTATACAAATAAAAAAAGGTAGGCATGTTCAACTATTGAACAAACTATAAAATATACCTAATAATAAAAATTGACAAAATATATGCATCGTTCAATGATGGTTCAATATGGTTCGATCCAAGCTCGAGGCTAAAACTTTATTTTCTCTTTATTACTCACGAGGATCATCTTTACATCAGTCCGAACAATCCCTGAAAACTTCATCGAAATCAGTCATGAACTCCCGTAGTTATGCGTGTAACAAGGATTTCACGTTTGCGTTGCGCAGAGGCTACTATTGATCCGGGGGTTATGAAACTTATAGGGGACCATCTACACATCAAACCGAACAATCCCTGAAAATTTCATCGAAATTGGTCAAGAACTCCCAAAGTTATGCGCGTAACAAGGATTTCACGTTTGCGCATGCGCAGAGGCTACCATTGATCCGGGGGTTATGAAAGCTATAGGGGACCATCTACACCCCAACCCGCACAATCCCTGAAAATTTCATCAAAATCGGACTATAACTTCGTGTAGTTTTGCCCGTAACAAGGATTTGCTGACAGACACACAGACAGACACGGAACCAAAATTGTTCAGAAAGGTCTAAAACGCAAAATGCGAGTGGAATTTTTGATTTTGGAGACAAAAAAGTTTTCACATTCCGAAAGTGAAAACTATGCTTCCGCTACCTTGGTAGACTCGGAAGCAAAAAGTCGCGTTAGTTTCACTATGTATGACTCAAGAACGGATGAACTGATTTCGCTGAAAATTGGTGAGGAGGTAGCTGCTAAGCTTATTTCAAATCAGGGTCGCTTTGCTATACCACGTTTTATGTCACGTTCCCGCGGGAAATAACAAAAGCAACTGAAAGCAATTAGTCAGTATTGAAAACATGTTACCATAGGGGCGGTAATTTCTTAGTCAGTTTAACAATGAAATCGACAAATCGTGAAATGAATGACGCATTTAATCGAGAACTTGAACAGGAAAGTGAATATGATACCTAGCAGGGGCCTATATAGGGGGGGGCCCCCCCCCCCCCCCCCCGCCCCCCCCCCCCCCCCCCCCCCCCCCCCCCCCCCCCCCCCCCCCCCCCCCCCCCAAATTTGGAAAATATAAATTAATGTTGTATTTTTCGGTTTAACTGAATATTATTTAGGCCTAAAATATGCTTTCCCTGGGAAAGGAACCACTTTTCTATCAGTTTTTTAGTGCTAGAATAGTTGAACATGTGATTTTAGACACTTGATTTGAAAAATTTCGGACCCCGGACCCCCCTTATTCTCGGCCCTCCCCGAAAATATCACATATATACGCCACTGATACCTAGGAATTATATTTAATAGTTCAAACGAAGGTCCCCAGTTGAATCACCAAAAAAGGAAGTATATGATACATTGATGATTGCAATTGATGATGGAAATGGTGGTTTGTATTGACTGGATGCTCATGGTGGAACTGGTACGACATTTCTCACGTCAGTAGTTTTAGCCCCTGTTCGTGCAAGATCCAATATTGTTCCTGCAGTTACGTCTTCTGGAATAGCAGCCACATTGTTAGAAGGATGCCGTACTACTCATTAAGCGGTTAATTTTGATTGACTGTGAAGGTTTTGTTTTTCGCGTTCTCGAAGTTTTTAGATTAGTTGGAATTGATAACTAATGACCGAGGCTTAAAAGGGGACAGAGCTCGGCGGTCGACCCGGATCCATCCACCATGGCGGGGCTCACCTAAACAGTGCTGGACAGGTAGTTCTTTGATATGCCTCCACCCACCCTATAAGGAATCTTCATCATGGGGGCAATCCAATACTCTTGCACCTAAGAGTTGTATCACTTGTTTTCTCTTTGCGAGTATACGTTTTAATCTGTTTGGATTTAATTTAATCTATTATTAACTTAGGTATTCATTTTTACCTCTTTCCATGGCCGTGGGTTGGTCCCCTTCATACGCACCTGCAACCAAAAACAAAAGAATAACTAACTAGAAAGATCCTGGAGGAGTCCTTTAAGTAAATTTTTTACGGAGTTAACAAGAAAGTTGTTATCATTTAAGTTGACGACTTTAAATTTTCAGTGAAACTGCATGAAACCATTTTTATTTTCTTTGTATATTAGGTTTATATTGTAGAAAATAATGCGAATGAAATCCTGGGATGCACCCGCAGAATAAGAGACTAATTGTAAACATTATTGGAAAAGAAGGTGTGTCAAGTCTCGTTAAAAATTGTATTCCTCATTACTGAATACAAGGAACCGGTGTTGTTGCAAAACGTCGTAAAACCTGTAATCCAAAATCCAAATTTCCTTTTGCTTTTTGCATTCAAAGCTTGCTGATATATTTTTGGTAATTGAAAGTTTGTTCCGATTAGTTGATGGCTTTACTAATTGTGTATGGTCCACAGACGCTCTCTTATAACTTTCCCTATCAATTTCGTTCTGTTTTGCCCGGTCTTGTTGCCAAACTTTATTTGAAAACATGAATTTACTATATCCGTTTTCTGGAATTAATGAAGTCTGAATATATTTCGCAATTCTCTTTACCAAGTATTGAGTGGTTCATGATGACCCTTCACTCCGCCTACGTGCTTTCTGTTCCGTGTTTAGTTTGCTATCCTGTGGGTTGATAGGAGTTGAAGTGGCGCTGTGGCTATTTTGCCAAGGTATTTCTTGAATCGAGAGCTCTTGAAGGCCGTTTTAATATAAACCTTATTGAATTTTTGATGACCACCCCACCAACGCGCTGTTCTATTGGGGAATAAACAGAACGGTTGTTCTGCTATCCTGTGAGTGGATGGGATTTGAAACGGAGCTCTTAGATATTCCATAGATCGAGAGCTCTTGAAATTTGTTTCAATTCCAAAGTTGTTAAATTGTTGATGATTGCCCTTCACCCTACATACGTGCTCTTTTTTTCCTGCTCTGCTACCCTGAGGGTTAGCTTTTAATATTTTCCCAAGATATTTCTTGAATCGAGAGCTCTTGAGAGCAGTTCCAGTTTCGAAGTTGTTAAAGTGTTGATGATTTCACTTGACTCCACCTACGTGCTGTTCTGTTTCCTAATCCCATTTCCAAGTTCAACGGCGAATGACGCTGAACATTAATAGCGATTCTTGGTTGGGTTTGTATCGTCCGACTGCAACGTGACGGAGTTTCATACCGCAGCTTTTGTTCTCTCTTGAATTTACGGGACGAAGTTTCTCGTTGCGGCCACTTCAAAGAGCCACTAAGTCGAAAGGGGTGAAACCGCCTCCGGACCCGTCCCCGGAACTCCGGGGAAATTTCCGGGTGTTTTCCCCGACTCTCCAGCACATAAATCTACCAGATCAAAACTTCCGTTGATTGAATTTCATACGCCTCTTCCCTCGGATAAGTTTGATAAGTAATTTTGGGCTTGAGACCGAATGAAAGGAAGATGTGAAAAGGGGCGGGAGCGAGCTACGGAAAACGTGATACCGCAAGGAGCTGATTTCAAAAGGGTCGGATGAGGAAGAAGCAATCCCTGGAATCCTTCTTGCGGATTCTCTCCTGACACTCCTAATCACACCATACATACTCTCTTCTTTACAACATCCAGGTTAACTCGTGCGTTGCATACAACGAAGGTATCTATTGATTACACATTCGGAAAGAAGATGGGAACTGTTGTAATTGATGACAATGTCAAACTGTCCCTCAATCAGCACAGAATTGAGTTACGTAAATCGATCTTGAGATCTTGTTACTAAATCATTTGCGCTTGGTCGTCTAAAGAACTCCTATACTTAATGCATATTTAAATTGAGCCACTGAAACAGAATTTGATATGTAGCTCTTTAACGAACAACTTAGAGGGGTAAAAGTCCGGAAGTAAAGTGAACGTTTGTAATCACTGGAGGGCCCGATTCTGTCTGTCAGACATAGGTGCAGGGGCTGTTCAGCATAGGGGCAATAAGAGCATATGCATCCCAGGCTGATAACCAAACCGAACCAAAACGCATAGACGAAACAATCAAACAGAGGACCACCTCTCATCTAGCCAGACTACGAGGTCATGTCAATGAAGAAGCTGTGAAGCTACTTGATGTGCAATATCAACTTGTCGCACAAAACCACATCAACTTGTGTAGGAAATGTGCCGAACCTTAAAAGGACTTAAAGTAATGGATCGTGAGTCCCAATAATTCTGAGAGAATTAAGTCAGATTAATATTGTTAATGAGTTATTACTTGGTGCAATAAAAGCTTTTAAAAAAAAAAAAAGATTATTTAAGGTAAGTACCTATGGGGTTTTTCAATGTAACAGATATGGAGTGATCCATCTGGCGTGAAGAGCTTCGTGAGCTATAAGTTTTGAAATCGGCTTGCGTCACGTACGAAGGGACAAGTAAGGCATGATGTTCACGGAGTTATAAATTTTTAGGACGAAGTCATCTAATTGTCTTTGAACGTCTAGATCTCAATTAAAAGTTAAGGAGATCACTGTTCAGTTGAAGGTCCTTGTAGCTAATTTCGATCCTAATCGATCTAACGTTTTGAAAAATGAATGGGGCTCTTTTTATGGCATCTAGTGAGAATAAGACAAGATATGGAGGCCCGAGGTGGCGAATTTTGATAATGTACCAGTCACTACGTATATTGTACATAAATTAGTGATTTACGGTGAAGGGTTATTGTAATATACAAACAATAAACCTAATGGTAATTTGCTGCGTTTTTTAATTCTACGCTTCCTGAAACTTGGACAAATTTTGAGGGCAATTTTAAAATATCCTTCTTAACAGTGAGGATTGTAATTGAGAACACTGTGTACCAACTTGTTTCACGGTTAACTATTGCCAAAAGCTCATCTTCAAAAGCCGAACTCCGGAACAAGGGCACCTAAAGAATGAAAAGCGCGGAATTCTTATGAAAAAGGAATATCGAAGAATTCTATTCAATCGTAATACTGCGTTGGGTCCGAAAATAGATAGTCGGAAGGTATACCCTCTGAAAACGAGGCCCAGGATGTCTTGAAAATACTCTCGGGAAATATGCAGGAATCCTCGGGCTATTCCGAGGTTGGCGACGAGGGGAGGCTCGGAAATACCTCGAATTCCGACGCTTTGCAATCTTTGCACCTTTTATGCGGCGAGTCGTTTCAACGTCGTGGATGTCTTACTTTCAGGGGCGGAAGGAACGCGGCGATTAGTCCAAATTGGGAATTTGAAAGGTTGTAACTAATTTTAAGGACGTACTAAAGTAAGGCTTTGCCACTAGATGGAAGCCTATTAGAATCGATCCTTTGAATTTGAATCATTTGAAAAAACCCTTCGAAATTTATCAGTTTTGTTCAGATTTTGGATTGTATATTATTTATGTTATCATCTGTTGCGACTCGGTCAATTTTAAACAATTCTTGATGACTGCGAGAGGATAATATCCTAGACTAGATATTATCTAGACTAGTTTCAGCTGCTACAACGTGCTTCGATCACTGTACAAGTTTGATGTTGCGAATCAATGGTTGACCGAGCCTGATTAACGATGGCGACGATATATTGATATATATCATCAATAAATATCGATATTTTTGGTCCGATACATCGGTGGATAGAGGGATAGTATTAAAAAGGTAATAACCTACATTTTTTACGTTTAATTTAAAAGGAAAGTGTCTTCTTGTATCGTTAATTTTCACAACAACTGCATTGCAGTAGGTAGGCAAAGCCGCGTTGTTTGCGTTTATATAAATTATAGGTAAGCAAGTGGTTTAGAATAGATAGCTAACCTCAGTCAAATTCGTTGTTTTTTAATAATAAAACGTAGTAGTATTTCCTACTTCAGATCGGATATAACCCCGATACGTGATTGACCCCTGACACTGATGGAGTCGCATCTCCCTCTCATCTATCTTCTTCCGATCCGAGATGTTAGTAGAGAGTCAAGGTAGTCGCAGAGTCGAAACGCATTTGACTAAAAAGTAGCGAGTGCCACGTGGGATTCCTTTTCATCAGCGAAAATAAGTATTTTCTTTTTCATGTATATTATTTGTAGTGTGTCGGATCGTTGAGTGTTTTAGTTTTGTTTAAATGTAATTTACTGTGTTGGTGACAGCTTGCCAAAAACTCAGGGCTGTAAATATTGCGAGGTTCCCCCATTTCGATAGGTAGGGGCTTTTGAAAAGATGAACCGAAATTTTTAAAAGTAGCTTCCTATCTTCTATCCTGAAGCAAGACACGTCACTTACAGGAAGCAAAACGATTAGGGATGTCAAGAAAATATCGACATTCTTCGTCGATATATCGATATTTTTGGGCGATATTTTCTATTCCGATACATCGATATATTGACATTACATGTACACTATTGGATCCGATATTTTTCAGCCGTAAATCATCATATCAACCATATCCTACATCCTAGGCTGCAGAACACACACAAAAAAAACACAGCTCTAATTGCTCAACAATTTTGAATCTATGAAAGTGTAAAACAAACCGTCGTTTGAAATGGCTTAAGATTGCAAAAAAGAAGAAGAAGCTACAGGCTGCCATTATGAATTTTAAAGAACAAATTATTGAGAAATCCTACTAATTAGAGGGAATTACTGATCATAGTACAGGGTAGCAAAATGAATAATGACAGGATTGATTTATTAAAACTGTCATTAAAACAGGATGCATTTTGAAAAAAACTCGCCCCCTGGACCCCCTTTTGCTTTTATTTAGAGACTACTGCCACAAGTATAGGAACGTAGAATACGCTTTAGCCTCGATTGAACGCTGAACGTTCAACGATGATCATCGAATGTTCATTGTCGAACCGAAGGACGATTCCCGAACGACTGAAACTCCGATTTACATAAATACAATGACTCACTTCAAACGGGTTGGTCGCAAATACTACACATGGATGTAAATATTCTTATGTTTATTGGTCTCGTGTCACCGTTTTCGTTCCTGGATACCATACCCGGGTTTCGTACGGGTTTGTCGCAACTACTACACATGGATGTAAATATTCTTATGTTTATTGGTCTCGCGTCACCGTTTTCGTTCCTGGATACGATACCCTTTTTCGTTCCACTCCCGCGTGACACTTTTCGGCTAGTTAGTCCATGGCTAAAGAGTATTCTACGCTAAAATTGTTTCACTAATCTTGCAGTAGCAACCGTAACCATAATGGAGTATAATCAATTATTACTGTGACGTTTCTGCTCAAGCATGGACAGAATCTGCAGTTTGCCTTCTCGGGAGATAAAGTCTCCCTATCTCCACCCTATCCATTATAGTTACTATTCCTGACGTAATGTGTCAAACAGTCCCAGGCTGAATTTCGTCGTGGGAAATGGAAGGTGAGGTTTTAGTGGGTTTGAATCCCACATAACCCAAAGTGCGGTCCCTTTTGGGTATCTTAGGAGATCCAATTTCCACCTAAGGATCTCAAAAATTTCTCACCTGCCACCGAAAAAAAAAATTATTCCCTATCCATTATTATTATTATTATTATACGTAATTAGGATTTGTTTGAAAAAAATATCGATGACCGATATATCGATATTCTTTGCCGATACTGACATCCCTATTAACGACACAGAAAACAACAAACAACAATTTGCCTTTGTTTGAGGCAGTGAATGGCGGATAATTTATATTTACTGCTACTAACCAAACATATTGACATCTCTGTAATACATACACTACATCCCACTGTGTTTCAAATGCTCGTGGGAGTTACCGTTCCTGAGACAGTATGGCATAGCTTCGACATTGGCAGATACCATCTAACGATCGGGGTTTCCTTTCCACCGAACCGTCTAATAAAAACGTCAAGCTGATTCGAATTAACGGCCGGCGACCAATACGAAGAGTCTTCCTATTTGCACACTTCACAATCCAACAGAGAACACATCCGCGGAGAACGCATTTGGCTTCCCAGACCCTTTCACTCCTACCCAAAAAACCTCCCAACCCCCGCAGTAGAATCCACACATTCTTCTCAATTCCTCGAATTGAACTGAATGAGGCCTCTGACAGAACCGAACGGGTAGTTTCCTCTTTTCCGGGAGAAAAAAAAACGAGGGGAGAAAAACTTCCGAATGTAATTGACAGCTTCGGTGAGGAGATGGGGGCGCGGGGTACCCAGACAGAAGAGGTCCGCCTTTTCTTCTTTGTATGAGGGAAGGGGAGACGATTTCCGGGGGCTTCAGCTTACATAAGCCGCGCACGTATAACGTTTGGGATGCTCGGAGAATATCCCATGTGTGGGGGAAAGGCCGCAATCAAAGGAACTAAAACGATTTTTCGTTGTCCGCTGACTGGTGAAACTGAAGCAGATCCTTTTTCCGGTACCAAAGTTTCACTCTAGCAGACTTCCCACTTCTCCCTGTACCGTCCTGATGAAGGATTTACATTTAACCAAACTAAAGACTTGCTTTCAGTGTTCTTCTTTTCTATATTTTCAATTATTTATTGCAGCTGGAGCAAGTTTCTCAAGTTAATCATCATTCACGTTAACCTCAACACTTTCCAAAACAAAGAACTCGCATTACCTAAGAAGAGAAGGAACACACCACGGCAAGGTGGCAAGAGATGTGGACCGATGATCAAGAAGCGAGATGGACAGCTCGCTACATACCACATGTCAAAATCCCTGAAAATTGCATCGACATTGGTCAAGAACTCCCGGAGTTATGAGCGTAACAAGGATTTCACGTTTGCGCATGCGCAGAGGCTACTATTGATACGGGGGTCATGAAACCAATAGGGGACCATCTACACCCCAACCCACACAATCCCTGAAAATGTCATCAAAATCGGACTATAACTTCATGTAGTTTTGAACGTAACAAGGATTTCCTGACAGACAGACAGACACGGGACCAAAATTGTTAAGAAAGGTCTGAAACGCTAAATGAAGCAAAAAAAGACAGTTGAAACAGTAACGTCTGCCAAGTGGGTGTGGCACATAGCTTCCTCGTATCCATAACATGACTGTGTAGATCATTGAAAATTATTATTGACTGACAGACAGATTTGCTGACAGACAGACAGACACAGACTGACACACAGACAGACAGACAGACACGGAACCAAAATTGTTCAGAAAGGTCTAAAACGCAAAATGCTAGTGGAATTTTTGATTTTGGAGCTTTTGAAGCTTGGAATTTAACCTCCACGACGATTCTTGCTGAGTAGATATGAATTTCTTTGAAGGGAGATTGAGTCGTTTGTTTCTCGAATTGAAGCCGAAAAGGCGGACAAGATTGATCTTCTTTGCATATTGTTAGTTGAAATTTGTATTTGTCTAAGAAATGCACATTTTTCTCACACGTTCCCTTCGTGGTTGTCTGTTACGGTCTCGGTGCAGGAGCCGCCACTGATACATAGATCAATACTAATACAGAAATAATAAACATCTGTGTAATACTTTTCAGAATTTTTTGTTCAATAAAACAGGGTTTCCGCATTATACAGAGAGAACGAAAACGTCTTTCTCAGTCGGTATGGTACTCAACTTCAAATACCACTCCAGAAAACGTAATGTTGAATGATACATAAAGTACACGCTTTTCCAATTGCTACGCACAAAGCTGATTACCTAAAGAACCGAGCCCCCGCCCTTTGGAAAGGTGATGTTGATGTAGTACCGAGTACCGTAATGAAATTTTAAGAGACAGAGAGAAAACTGTTTTAAATAAGTTCATATTAAGCCGAGCTGCGAGGGCTCAACGAGAAATGGGAAAAAACAGACTAAATGAGTCGGTCCTGAGCATCGCTCTTACTTAAGTTGAGCAGGGGAAAAAACACAAGAGAAACATTTTCGTTTTTTCAACCGTCAGTTGGACGGTTGGCGAGGGAAACTAAGGAGCTTCGTCATTCATCAAGGGAAAGCCCCCAGACGTCGTAAATCCGGAAGCACCATCGCGGGCAGACGGGGAAGATATTTATATCGTGTCGCAACGGGTTTCGAGTCGTACACAATTCGGAGGAGTCTGGTTAAGTTGGGAATTATGATCGTGGCGTCACAAGTTGAGTGGGACTTGGCAAGAATCTCGAAATGGTGGGATCTTAGAAATATTGAGGGTAATGGACTAGTGAAATCAAGCCTGCATCTTCGTTAGGGCTTAAAATTAGTTAATCAAGATCTAGCAGAAACGGATCTTGCTTGAATGTCTTTTGGTTGTCAGAATATCTGTGAAGTTAAACTTGCTGAGCAAATCGGAACGATATTGCAACAATGCTGTCAACTGTCTTGGAGGTAGGTGCTGATATGGGTAACTTTGGATTAAACAAAAAACAATTGAAAGTTAAAGGGAACATCTGAGAACTGCCAATTATCCCCTGCACTTTACATTGCTGCTGTTTCTACTCTTAAAACCATTTGTGGCGAAGTTGAAGTTGAGTCAATTTGGAATGGGAAGAAACGTAGAACCTTGTAAACAATGGGTGAGTGATTGTATTCTTTAGTTTATAACTTGGTGGTGATGGAATGGACTAGCTTCTGCCTACAAGAGCTTGGACGATAAGCCCGCAACACCCAACGAGTTCCAACAAAATACGAACCACGAGAATCGGTTGAAAATTGTAGCCTGAACAGTGTCGACAAGACGTTGGTTCACAATGGTTGATAATTTTTGATAACTATTATTATTATTATTGAAATAAAAGACTGAAAATCGTTTACTCGACCGTCAGTTGCAGCTGTCATTTTCAGTAGTGAGGCTGAACATCGGCTGGTTCGAGGTAGTCCTGATTGGTGTTCTGGGTCGGTCGATGCATATAGGGGGGTTTGATTGAAAGGTGGTCGGTGAGGGAGCCTTGCAAATTTATGTCTCTGTTGGTTTTCTCTGAAACTCGAACACCCACCTGAATATATTAGGGCGAACGAAAGCCCCCGTGTTTTCCCGAAACTAGTTTTGAAAGCTGCACGAGGAGACGGCTGAAGCTGTCACCGGCGTGGAAGCCCTGACGAGAAGATTACAACGCGGTTATAACGACGGAAGATATTATCTAGACTAGTTTCAGCTGCTACAACGTGCTTCGATCACTGTACAAGTTTGATGTTGCGAATCAATGGTTGACCGAGCCTGATTAACGATGGCGACGATATATTGATATATATCATCAATAAATATCGATATTTTTGGTCCGATACATCGGTGGATAGAGGGATAGTATTAAAAAGGTAATAACCTACATTTTTTACGTTTAATTTAAAAGGCAAGTGTCTTCTTGTATCGTTAATTTTCACAACAACTGCATTGCAGTAGGTAGGCAAAGCCGCGTTGTTCGCTTTTATATAAATTATAGGTAAGCAAGTGGTTTAGAATAGATAGCTAACCTCAGTCAAATTCGTTGTTTTTTAATAATAGAACGTAGTAGTATTTCCTACTTCAGATCGGATATAACCCCGATGCGTGATTGACCCCTGACACTGACGAGTCGCATCTCCCTCTCATCTATCTTCTTTCGATCCGAGATGTTAGTAGAGAGTCAAGGTAGTCGCAGAGTCGAAACGCATTTGACTAAAAAGTAGCGAGTGCCACGTGGGATTCCTTTTCACCAGCGAAAATAAGTATTTTCTTCTTCATGTATATCATTTGTAGTGTGTCGGATCGTTGAGTGTTTTAGTTTTGTTTAAATGTAATTTACTGTGTTGGTGACAGCTTGCCAAAAACTCAGGGCTGTAAATATTGCGAGGTTCCCCCATTTCGATAGGTGGGGGCTTTTGAAAAGATGAACCGAAATTTTTAAAAGTAGCTTCCTACCTTCTATCCTGAAGCAAGACACGTCACTTACAGGAAGCAAAACGATTAGGGATGTCAAGGAAATATCGACATTCTTCGTCGATATATGGATATTTTTGGGCGATATTTTCTATTCCGATACATCGATATATTGACATTACATGTACACTATTGGATCCGATATTTTTCAGCCGTAAATCATCATATCAACCATATCCTACATCTTAAGCTGCAAACACAAACAGCACGGCTCTAATTGCACAACAATTTTGAATCTATGAAAGTGTAAAACAAACCGTCGTTTGAAATGTCTTAAGATTGCAAATAAGAAGAAGAAGCTACAAGCTGCCATTATGAATTTTAAATAACAAATTATTGAGAAATCCTACTAATCAGAGAGAATTACTGATCATAGTACAGGGTAGCAAAATGAATAATGACAGGATTGATTTGTTAAAACTGTCATTAAAACAGGATGCATTTTGAAAAAAACTCGCCCCCTGGACCCCCTTTTGATTTTATTTAGAGACTACTGCCACAAGTATAGGAACGTAGAATACGCTTTAGCCTCGATTGAACGCTGAACGTTCAACGATGATCATCGAATGTTCATTGTCGAACCGAAGGACAATTCGCGAACGACTGAAACTCCGATTTACATAAATACAATGACTCACTTCAAACGGGTTTGTCGCAACTACTACACATGGATGTGTTTATTGGTCTCGTGTCACCGTTTTCGTTCCTGGATACCATACCCTTTTTCGTTCCTGGATACCATACCCGGGTTTCGTACGGGTTTGTCGCAACTACTACACATGGATGTAAATATTCTTATGTTTATTGGTCTCGCGTCACCGTTTTCGTTCCTGGATACGATACCCTTTTCGTTCCACTCCCGCGTGACAGTTTTCGGCTGGTTAGTCCATGGCTAAAGAGTATTCTACGCTAAAATTATTTCACTAATCTTGCAGTAGCAACCGTAACCATAATGGAGTATAATCATGGAGAGAATCTGAAGCTTGCTATCTCGGGAGATAAAGTCTCCCTATCTCCGCCCTATCCATTATAGATATTATTCCTGAAGTAATGTGTCAAACAGTCCCAGGCTGAGTTTCGTCGTTGGAAATGGAAGGTGAGGTTTTAGTGGGTTTGAATCCCACATAACCCAAAGTGCGGTCCCTTTTGAGTGTCTTAGGAGATCCAATTTCCACCTAAGGATCTCGAAAATTTCCTCACCTGCCACCGAAAAAATATATATATTCCCATCCATTATTATTATACGTAATTTTTTTTTTTTTTTTTTGCGAGAGAAAAAACATTTATTGATCATTATGTGGGGTGGAATGTTGGGTTAGTTGGGATCTGTGAAAAGTATAAATTGATATGCCAAAAGCTCGAGGTGGTATGGAAGCCAGAAGTAGAAATTGAGTCGCCGAAAGTTTAAATTGAGATGCCAAAAATATTAGAATTGATTCGTGCCAAAGGTTCAAATTAATTTGCCAAAACCTTCAATTTGATAGTATGCCAAAAATTCAAATTGATTTTGCCAAACTAATCTGATTTCATTTTTTTTCCTAACTATATATATGTGTGTGGTATGTAAGTGTGTGTGTGTGTGTGTGTGTGTGTGTGTGTGTGTGTGTGTGTGTGTGTGTGTGTGTGTGTGTGTGTGTGTGTGTGTGTGTGTGTGTGTGTGTGTGTGTGATTTTAGTCTTCCGGTAGCCAAATTGCTGCTCCGTCCTCTAGTCCTAGTCCTCGTACATGTTTCCTAGGGCCCCTTAGCCTCATGGAGACTGCTCGGTGAACCGAGAATTGAGTTTTCACTCGCGCCCACATCATCACCTGGGAGTAGGATTTTGACCACTTGTTGGCGAGGCGTTTCTTGAGGAAGGCTCGTATTCTTTATGTAATGCGCCATCGGAAACGACGAGTGGCGTGAAAGACCCTCTCCGGTCTTCAGCGACTCTATCGTATTTTGCATGCCGGGAGACGGTACCAATACATGGAGGAGTAAAGACAGCGTCAGCGTTTATAACGCGGGTATCGAAAAACGCAGGTCTCTCACGGTCCCAAACGCCATGGACCTACATGTCCGCTACCAAGCCGGGGCTGCCGTCGGCACTGTCACGTAAAACTGGTTCTGTGACCACGCCGTTCCATGCAAGGCTCGCTATTTTTGCGCATTCATCTCGGACGAGGTCATGTCCCTGTTTGATCAGGCCTCCCTTCATACAGTTAAGGGCGTGATTCATGTCCATGGGACTCCCCCGTCGCACCACACTGGCAACCCTTTCGGTTCCCATCCGTACCGAATGGACAGTGCATTGTAGAATTGGAATTGAGACAAGTAAAGTGGTCTGCCACCAATGGGAGGACGCTGAGCCATTGGGACGCCTCTCTTGTCCTTCGAATGGTTCTTTGCTGCCTTGTGGGTAGTGTTGCCAGGAGCTGCTCGCTGGCTGCAAGCTCATTGGCTTTACGTTGTGTAGCCACTTCTCGCAACTTTGACACCACAAAGTAAAATAATCAATAATTACTGTCAGTGACGTTTCTGCTCAAGCATGGAAAGAATCTTCTCATGTAGTTTGCTATCTCAGGAGATAAAGTCTCCCTATCTCCACCCTATCCATTATAGTTATTATACCTGAAGTAATGTGTCAAACAGCCCCAGGCTGAGTGTCGTCGTTGGAAATGGAAGGTGAGGTTTTAGTGGGTTTGAATCCCACATAACCCAAAGTGCGGCCCCTTTTGGGTATCTTAGGAGATCCAATTTCCACCTAAGGATCTCAAAAATTTTCTCCCCTGCCACCGAAAAAAAAAATTATTCCCTATCCATTATTATTATTATTATTATACGTAATTCGGATTTGTTTGAAAAAATATCGATGACCGATTTATATATCGATATTTTCCTTCGATATTCTTTGCCGATATTGACATCTTTATTAACGACACAGAAAACAACAAACAACAATTTGCCTTTGTTTGAGGCAGTGAATGGCAGATAATTTATATTTACTGCTACTAACCAAACATATTGACATCTCTGTAATACATACTCTACATCCCACTGTGTTTCAAATGCTCGTGGGAGTTACCGTTCCTGAGACAGTATGGCATAGCTTCGACATTGGCAGATACCATCTAACGATCGGGGTTTCCTTTCCACCGAACCGTCTAATAAAAACGTCAAGCTGATTCGAATTAACGGCCGGCGACCAATACGAAGAGTCTTCCTATTTGCACACTTCACAATCCAACAGAGAACACATCCGCGGAGAACGCATTTGGCTTCCCAGACCCTTTCACTCCTATCCAAAAAAACCTCCCAACCCCCGCAGTAGAATCCACACATTCTTCTCAATTCCTCGAATTGAACTGAATGAGGCCTCTGACAGAACCGAACGGGTAGTTTCCTCTTTTCCGGGAGAGAAAAAAACGAGGGGAGAAAAACTTCCGAATGTAATTGACAGCTTCGGTGAGGAGATGGGGGCGCGGGGTACCCAGACAGAAGAGGTCCGCCTTTTCTTCTTTGTATGAGGGGAGGGGAGACGATTTCCGGGGGCTTCAGCTTACATAAGCCGCGCACGTATAACGTTTGGGATGCTCGGAGAATATCCCATGTGTGGGGGAAAGGCCGCAATCAAAGGAACTAAAACGATTTTTCGTTGTCCGCTGACTGGTGAAACTGAAGCAGATCTTTTTTCCGGTACCAAAGTTTCACTCTAGCAGACTTCCCACTTCTCCCTGTACCGTCCTGAAGAAGGATTTACATTTAACCAAACTAAAGACTTGCTTTCAATGTTCTTCTTTTCTATATTTTAAATTATTTCTTGCAGCTGGAGCAAGTTTCTCAAGTTAATCATCGTTCAAGTTAACCTCAACACTTTCCAAAACAAAGAACTCGCATTACCTAAGAAGAGAAGGAACACACCACGGCAAGGTGGCAAGAGATGTGGACCGATGATCAAGAAGCGAGATGGACAGCTCGCTACATGCCACATGTTGCAACATGCCAGTTATGCGCGTAACAAGGATTTCACGTGCCCCAATAGGGGACCATCTACACCCCAACTCGCACAATCCCTGAAAATTGCATCGACATTGGTCAAGAACTCCCGGAGTTATGCGCGTAACAAGGATTTCACGTTTGCGCATGCGCAGAGGCTACTATTGATCCGGGGGTCATGAAACCAATAGGGGACCATCTACACCCCAACTCGCACAATCCCTGAAAATGTCATCAAATTCGGACTATAACTTCGTGTAGTTTTGAACGTAACAAGGATTTCCTGACAGACAGACAGACAACCAGACACGGAACCAAAATTGTTCAGAAAGGTCTAAAACGCAAAATGCTAGTGGAATTTTTGATTTTGGAGGCAAAAAAATTTTCACACTCCGAAAGTGAAAACAATGCTTCCGCTACTTTAGTAGACTCGGAAGCAACATGAAGAGGTGAACTTTTTCTTAATACAGTTCTTTTCAGGACGCTATTTTGCTCCTACCATCATAGAACGGGGAAAGTAGACGTCCAGCTTTTCCAAACTATGATGAAGGAGATGATGATGTGTTTTACACATTCTTCGTGTGTAAGCAGTTGGAAACACAAAGAAGGTGGCTGCATGATGACCTGGAAATGCCATATCAGGATATGACACCGGGGAATATAGTTGCCAAAATGCTTGATGGAGAGGAGCATTAGACCTCTGTAGTTGTCTATGTGGAAGGCATCCTGCAGAGAAAGACCACCCAAGAACGGGAGAGACAGTGAAGGCCGGGAGGACTAAATACATCCCGGGGACTTAGTCAGAAGTAGGTAAACAGTTCCAGGCCGAGTTCCAAAATGGGAAAAGGAAGGTTAAGGTGAGGTTGAAGAGGGTTTGAATCCCGAATAGTGGTACCTCCTGGGTATCTTATAATATCCGATTTCCACCTAGATCTTGAAGATTTTCTCGCCTGCCTACTTAAAAAAATAATCCCAAATCAACTTCAATATTTTCCAAGTCAAACTGATCTTTTCTGTAGTCAAATTCGTCATTCATCAAGCCAATTAAAATATTTCCCAATAGAACTCAACATTTCCCATGACGAATTCCTCGCATGACATACTACCCTAATGACTGCCCTAGCCAACATCTCAACAACCGCCAAATGTGTATAATTCGGAAAACATGGACAATGCTCTACAATCCACCTTGAAAATTGAGAAAAATGAGGTCTGAAGGAACATGAAAGCCTGCTGAAATACGAGGTATATCGCGCAGATATGTGAAGTTCATGAAGTGCTGTTGTGAAATAGGATGGAGAGCACTAGCCCGTGACATCTGCACGACATTGTTTATTGAAATGAATAACTGCTAACTCTCACAAAATTAATTCTTAAGGCCCTTAAACGATATCAATTCCATCGTCGTTTGCCATTATTCTTTGATCTGCCCAATTTCTGTAGGCTCACTTAGGCATTTTTCAACAGTGCGCAAAATTGATGGATGTATGCTTGATCATCTACTGTTAAATAACCACAAATGATTACGAACTAGATTTGAACTAGCAGCAAACTCCTGAGATGGCAAACTCGGAACTATTATGCCTCAGCATAACTTTGAAGCTTTTTGGATTCAGGGGTATCACCTGGGTGTTGTAGCCATATCGGATCAGTCCTTAGAAGGGGCAACAAGCCCAGTCCATCACCTACTCGTCATTTGGTAGCAGGGACTGATTGCGAACCACTCACCCTCAAATATTGACTGCCTGCTTTCCCTTAGGAAGAACTGGCAACACCTCAAATGAATGTAATAACCCCTTAAAAGTTGCACATTTACCCCTGCCCTGCTTAGTGCGGCAATACTTCACAGAGGAGTTGATGGAATGTACTAGTATAAACTTCCAAGGACTGAGGCAGTTAAAAAGCTTCAGTTTTATACTTAGGCTCAACAGTTTCAAAAAACATTAAGGGAACTATCCATAACCAGAAATACTATCTGACTAAGAATATATTCAAATCCAAGTGTTAAGGTGAACCCAAAGAAGATATAAACGGTTATGCAGTTAACTGATGGAGGCTATATTTCAAATCAATGCGTGCATGCTCAATGAACGAGTATGGAAATATATCATTCAATTCGTATTCGTCGATATAGTGAATCAATATAATAAATAAAGGTGTTGTAGAATAAAATCTTAGGGCGCTTCTGCCGAAGTTGAGGTTTCGCGGGTAGTCAACAATATCACAAAATATGCTGCTTTGCCACTACTTAGTTATGAAAATGAAATCACTTTTATAACTATGATATGAAGTCAGTCGAGTTAACAAGAGTGTGAAAGCAAACTAAAAACGAAGGAGAGAGCCCAAAAAGTTGGACAGATTGAATGCAAACGGGGATACAAAATAATCCAGATAGGAGTTGAGTGACAATTGACAGAGAAAGGCAAGTGAAAATTTAAGTTCTGGACACATTTTGGTTTATGATTTTCAATAATGAAGCTTTGTAATCGACCAAGAAAAAATAGTAAAACCCCCTCAAAAGTTGTTGGTTTACGTTTCAAGATAAGCGGATTTCAAAGAATTGAATAACAAAATCACTCCGTCCGCTGTATACCATCTGTAGCTGAAAAAGTTAACTTTTTCCTCAGAAACTATCTGGGCCAAGGTTTACGAAATTTACTGAAAAATTTAGCATTGATCTCAGAATATTAGCCAGTAAGATGTCGGACTAGTCTTGATCAATCAAGTGTGTGTTACCTATTCATTTATGGTTCCTCCTTATTTTTGATTTCATCAAAGAATTAATCTGTCACAAAATCGACAATTGAAAACGTTCAATTCAGATAGAAATTTGTTTCCTGAACTGAATTAAATTCCTGGGATTACTTAACACTGTTCATTTAAACAATCTGTTAGTTTGGCGGTCGTGAAACAGAATGGCTTCAACTGGTCCGAGCTAGAGCACGTGGCCGACGTTAGCCCAAGTATTTTTATCTTGAAAGTAATTACAAGATTTGGAAGCGCCATTTGCCGAGTTGAATAGGTTATGTACCATCAGACTACGTCTAATATATGTAGCAGGATCGTAACAGGCGCATTTGCACCCCCTGCCAAAGATGAAAAAGATACCTGTTAACAATGATATTATAAGTATAATATTATCACAGTGTTTTCCAACTTTTCCCCATGAATCCTCATTGAAGAGCAGAAGATTTTCAAATCCACTCGCCAAACGAATCCTCAGGATGGGTGAGATGATGGTGGAGTCGTGAGTTTGGTGAGGGAGGGTTAGAGGGTTCGTTGTTAGGGGGCCCGAGTCATCCATGCTCCGAATGGAAGGACCAATGCCAGTATTGACAGAACTGCCTGACTTGAGGTAAGTAAACAACTTTTCAGCTTCCTTTGCCTTTTTTGCTGCAGTAATACGAATGAAGCTTGGAATTTAACCTCCACGACGATTCTTGCTGAGTAGATATGAATTTCTTTGAAGGGAGATTGAATCGTTTGTTTCACTATTTGAAGCCAAAAAGGCGGACAAGATTGATCTTCTTTGCATATTGTTAGTTGAAATTTGTATTTGTCTGAGAAATGCACATTTTTCTCACACGTTCCCTTCGTGGTTGTCTGTTACGGTCTCGGTGCAGGAGCCGCCACTGATACATAGATCAATACTAATACAGAAATAATAAACATCTCTGTAATACTTTTCAGAATTTTTTGTTGAATAAAACAGGGTTTCCACATTATATAGAGAGAACGAAAACGTCTTTCTCAGTCGGTATGGTACTCAACTTCAAATACCACTCCAGAAAACGTAATGTTGAATGATACATAAAGTACACGCTTTTCCAATTGCTACGCACAAAGCTGATTACCTAAAGAACCGAGCCCCTGCCCTTTGGAAAGGTGATGTTGATGTAGTACCCAGTACCGTAATGAAATTTTAAGAGACAGAGAGAAAACTGTTTTAAATAAGTTCATATTAAGCCGAGCTGCGAGGGCTCAACGAGAAATGGGAAAAAACAGACTAAATGAGTCGGTCCTGAGCATCGCTCTTACTTAAGTTGAGCAGGGGAAAAAACACAAGAGAAACATTTTCGTTTTTTCAACCGTCAGTTGGACGGTTGGCGAGGGAAACTAAGGAGCTTCGTCATTCATCAAGGGAAAGCCCCCAGACGTCGTAAATCCGGAAGCACCATCGCGGGCAGACGGGGAAGATATTTATATCGTGTCGCAACGGTTTCGAGTCGTACACAATTCGGAGGAGTCTGGTTAAGTTGGGAATTATGATCGTGGCGTCACAAGTTGAGTGGGACTTGGCAAGAATCTCGAAATGGTGGGATCTTAGAAATATTGAGGGTAATGGACTAGTGAAATCAAGCCTGCATCTTCGTTAGTGCGTGAAATTATGTAATCAAGATCTAGCAGAAACGGATCTTGCTTGAATGTCTTTTGGTTGCCAGAATATCTGTCAAGTGAAACTTGCTGAGCAAATCGGAACGATATTGCAACAATGCTGTCAACTGTCTTGGAGGTAGGTGCTGATCTTGGGTAACTTTGGATTAAACAAAAAACAATTGAAAGTTAAGGGGAACATTTGAGAACTGCCTGTTATCCCCTGCACTTTACATTGCTGCTGTTTCTACTCTTAAAACCAAATGTAGCAAAACTGAAGTTGAGTCAATTTGGAATGGGAAGAAAAGTAGAACCTTGTAAACAATGGGTGAGTGATTGTATTCTTTAGTTTATAACTTGGTGGTGATGGAATGGACTAGCTTCTGCCTACAAGAGCTTGGACGATAAGCCCGCAACACCCAACGAGTTCCAACAAAATACGAACCACGAGAATCGGTTGAAAATTGTAGCCTGAACAGTGTCGACAAGACGTTGGTTCACAATGGTTGATAATTTTTGATAACTATTATTATTATTATTGAAATAAAAGACTGAAAATCGTTTACTCGACCGTCAATTGCAGCTGAACATCGGCTGGTTCGAGGTAGTCCTGATTGGTGTTCTGGGTCGGTCGATGCATATAGGTGGGTTTGATTGAAAGGTGGTCGGTGAGGGAGCCTTGCAAATTTATGTCTCTGTTGGTTTTCTCTGAAACTCGTACACCCACCTGAATATATTAGGGCGAACGAAAGCCCCCGTGTTTTCCCGAAACTAGTTTTGAAAGCTACACGAGGAGACGGCTGAAGCTGTCACCGGCGTGGAAGCCCTGACGAGAAGATTACAACGCGGTTATAACGACGGAAAGGGATGCGCTACAACGAAGTTATCAGGTGAAGCCGCCTCCCGAATCTACGGAGAGATCCGATTACGACAGAGTTGTTTTAGATGAGCCGATCGCTGGCTTCTTCGAATAAATCCGAGCGAGGCAATCAAATTTGACTTTACCTATATCCAGTACTTTTCCACGTTCCAAAAATCAAGAGAATGTTGGGCACGGCACCGATTGTACCCTTCACACGGGTATCTCAGGCGTTGGAGATAATGACCCTGTCCGGTGCGGATGGTTTGGATGAGTTGGGAGCATTGAACGAACTTTGGTTTGGTTTGCATGTCAACCCCCTTCTACCCTTGTTCTTCAACTATTTCTATTCCTACTATTTCTTCATGAGGACTCTATCGTTTCTAGTTTCTCCCGTCTCTGACTACCGCCATTTTAACTGCTCCTTGTTTACATTTAAAGTACAAGTTTTCCAGTATCCTACATCCGCGGACACGTGGAAATCCTTTTCACTTTTCTCCTGCATTATATTGAAGTTTTTCAAAGATGTCAGCGGAGGCCCCCAGCAACAAGGAAGACTGGACGCACGTGGATCAGGTCAGAACTCTCTCTACTCCCTTCATTGTCCTTTGTGTCATATTACTATTTGGGTCATTCCGTACACAGACAGACTCGAAATGTACCATGCAAAACAGACTTTGTTTTGCTCATAGCGCGTAAACGGTTGGAGCTATGGAAAAATAAAAGTAGTTCATCCTAATGAAAATTTCAAGAGCTACAACTTTTCTTCTATAACAATTGTCGATATCTCGAACGGTTTTCGAGATAATTCAGCTTTACATCGATAAAGGGCGAAATAAAGTGAAATAATGGCGGAGCATAGCCCTTAAAATCGTCATAACTCTGTCAAATGAAAATAACACACAAAACCCGTTGGGGGCATTGTAAAACAAGTAATTACAAACGTTTTAAGACCTCAAACGCCTAATTCTACCGAGCGACTCGGGAGAAATCGCGTTTTTAAGATTTGCGGACGTTATTCGCCCGACAAACAAAATGGACGCTCATAACCGGCTTTCGACAGGGTCCGTTGCGTTCTTTACTTTATTACGAAGAAAATCAGACCGCGTACGCTTGATTTGATCGATTAGAACCGAAGATATAGTCAAAAAACCATGTTTAGGTCATAAAAAATCGAAAAAATCGTCAAAATATCATACTGCTATAGCGTAAAAAACGGTTCGTTTTTGGAGGAGCTGACTGGCAGGCCTTTTTTATTCTTTAAAGGAAGCAGCAACACCAAGTACGAACAATATCGGAGGGGGTCGGTACATGTCGAGTCTGCCTGGGTATGAGATGACCCATATTGTACATGTTAAACCTCTCCAAAGTTCCACATTTTGGGGCCCTAATTTATTTATCCACGGGGAATATTCATTTGGGGCCATTTCCACTCAACTGTTAAACCCGGGGAATTCTCAACAAGATTCTTGAGTCCTAACCACCGATCTATGTGACCATCAAATTGATACGGTCCACTTGTACATCCCCACCAGACCCTTTGCAGTGATTTTCCACTCGTGAGTTGTTTTTGCTCAGTTTGAAAAACCATCAATCTTAGAAATTTTGGACAAAAGAAAAGTGATTTCTTCGCTGCTGATTTCTCTTTGGACAATCCATTCCCCATCCCTTCCTGTGGTGAAAGTTTTCATCATTACATGTAATTCAATTCAAAACACCTCCCAACTCTCTTTGAAGCTTTGGAACTTCAAAAAACACTTGACTTCTCAATCAAGTACGAATTTCTTTGAATTTTCTTCCCTTTCACCAACGAATATAGTTTGTTGAGTCTCTTGAGTGATCCTCAGACGCTCTCTTTGGGGTAGAAGTCTTCTAAGCGATGAGCAATTACATCTTAAAACATTGTAATAGAAATTTGTTTATTGACCAAAAGTCATTTACAAAGTATTGATGTGCATTAAAGATTATACAATTGACCCGAAACGTGAAATGCAATAACCCAACGATTAATATGACGCGCACAACATTAAATTATAGATTTATAACAAATGCTAGAATATAATAACGACAAAATAGATAAAATAATGATATCAACAATGATTGTTGAGGTGACTTGGGTCGCAATGCCTAACCAAAGTGAAGATCAGTGACAAACTTCCGCTTCAATGTTTTATTAGGTATTGTAAATGGTTCTCTTTTGACCAAGGGGTTGTTGTGGATGTTGCCATCAATTGCCGCTGTATTATCTCACTGACAAGCTCCATATTCAGATCATTATGTAATGTTTCAATACTGACGTACCATGGTAGCATCAGTTATGATTCTCAGGACCCGGTTTTGAAATAATTCTACGTACTTTAAATTGATTTTCGCAGCCGAGCTCCAGATTTAGCTACCGAAGGTCTGGATGGGTCTAAATGATTGGAGGTAAATCAGCTTTTTAGTGTTCAGGCCAATCTGTTTGCTCCTGAGCAAGGGATAGAGTAATGCGATTCCTGACATACCCCATGGCCGTGAGATGAGCTCAACGTGTTCTGGGTTCCAAGGGTGTTTCAAGTTGACCCATAGCTAAAATCACAGTGAAGCTGGATTGGTAGCTGATAACCTAGCTGTTACCTGGTAGCCTACATTGTCGTTTTTCATACTGCCATCTAAAATCACCATGGGTTGTTACAGGAGCGTACATAGGGGCACAAGCAGGTCGCCGGGATGGTAGCTAGTGACCAAGCTGGTCGATTACTCTCCTACGTCCTGAAATTACATTAATCCTAATCGGTGTGTCCACAGTGGCGCTAACAATTAGTCACTATGGTGGCAGTAAGCTATATTGTAAGCTGCCATGTCGATTCATTATTCAATTAATAAACCATTATTCAATAATAAACCATTGTAATCGCTATCTTAGCCATGTCGATTCTTTATTTGAAAGTAAGGGGTATCAATTATTTACCCGATCTTTCACAGTTCATATCTATACAATGCTGACTTGGAAAAACACGATTTCTAAACCATTTAGCTTGAAATCAACTAACTGTTTTCGCCTATCTCCAGAAACCATCAATCTCGCCATGCCAAACTCGCCTAAGTGCGGCACATAGCAGTTAGGTGACTTTGGCTTCGCAAGGATCAAGAAACGGCTTCACTTAAGCGCGCCTTGGATATTCTTCGTAGGTACGTTTTCCTCTCCAGTTCTCCGGAACTGGTTCCGAGTTTACAAGCTGATTTTTGTTCTCCTGTATGCTCAGCTGTGCCCATTTTGGAGACCATTTCCCTCCGGCAATAGCTTGCATTTTTTCCGTGGTTTACTCGAAATCGTGAAATAATCATGAGCGAGAGAACGAAGCGAATTCTTGAGCTGAGTAAGCTTAGAGCTCGAGAACTTGATTTTTTGTCCTGTAGCTCCGGTGATGAGGGTGAAATCGACTTATTAGTGGGGCGTGGTGGATCATCCGAATCGAGTTACTCACCTAGTTCGAGTGATGAATCAGACGACAGCATAGTGCCATCATCAGTACATGAAGCTCAACAATACCGAAGAAGTAAGTTCAGTTATTTAACGAACCCACACATCGATATTTTTTGTTTGTTTTACTATCTTGGTATTTTTAACAGACAAGTTTCTTTTAAAATTTTCTCTCCTAGTCATGGTGCATAACTTTTTTTAAAATAAAGGCAAATGCAAAGTTAATACTAATTTTGTCATTTTGTTCTTTTCCCCAGCTTATCACGTCGTATCGTCTGCTGCTGCTCATCCCTCTGATTTGGTAAGAAATGCTGCTCCTGCTAAACCATCCGCTGTTCAGTCAACTGATGCTGCTAATACTGGCCCTTCAACTTCGCAGCAAAATTTGTCTCAGGAGGATGAGGGCTGTGGAGAAAGTGGGGAAAACCAACTTCCACAGAGGAAAAGAAAAAAATTGAGGCAGAAGATTATTCGCACACAGAAAAAACTGCGTGGTGAAAGTTACATCGGTCATCGTGGAATTGAGAAGCCCTCACGCCCTATGCTACCATCCCCTTGCGCAGACAACCGGAAGCATACATGCACAACGCAGGTGAGCGAAGTGCAAAGACTGAAAATTTATAATGATTACAGGTCCCTGAGCAACATTGATGATCAACGGGCATTCATCGCTCGTCACGTTTGTAGATCCCCTAAGAATCGTTGTTGCGTTTATGGGCCATCGAGGAGAGTCAACACTATGGTCTACACGTTGACAGTTGGGGAAACAAAGGTTCGGGTATGCCGGAAATTTTTTCAAGCCACCCTTAATGCCACTGATGCTATTCTAAAATCAAGTTTGGCCAAAATTTCGGAGACTGGTACGATGGAACCTGACATGAGGGGACGCCATGTACCTAAAAACAAAATTTTGGGCACGGAGGTAGAAGCTCACGTAAGAAATTTCATCAGCAGTTTCCCAGTCATGGAGTCACATTATTGTCGAGCCAGAACCCTTAGAAAGTATTTTGATTCAACTTTGAACATAACAATCATGTTCAAGATGTACCAAAAGCGGTGCGAAGAAGACAGTTCCCGTCAAGTCTCATTTGAATTGTTCCGTCAAATTTTTCGCTCGTACAATGTTGGTTTTTTTGTACCGAAGAAAGACCAATGCAAAAAGTGCCTGGTGTTCAAAGGTATGAGCCCTGAAGAAAAAGCTAGATGCGCAGAGGAGCACAACCTTCACTTGGAGAAAAAGGAAGCGGCCCGACGAGAGAGGAATATTGATAAAGATTTGGCAAAACATGATGATTCCTATTTGTGTATAAACTTCGACTTGGAAGCTGTCCTTAATGTGCCGAAAGGGGAAGCTGGCCAAATTTTCTATCTCCGCAAACTAGCAGTCTACAATTTTACAGTGTTCAACCTTAATACTCACGACGGGGACTGCTTCATGTGGAATGAAAGCCAAGGTAAGCGAGGTGCGAACGAAATTGCCTCATGTGTCTTCAGGTATTTTCGAAATTCATGCACCCCAAATGTGTCAACCATCCACATGATGTCGGATTCATGCGGCGGCCAAAACAAAAATTCGTACATGTTAGCAATGGTCATTTATTTGCTAAGGAAGACTCCATCCTTGAAAATTGTGCGGCACAGTTTTTTTGAAGTCGGCCATACAGAAATGGAGTGCGACTCCATCCACTCACAAATTGAAAAAAAAAGCAAACACGTTCCAGTTTATGTGCCAGAAGGCTGGGCACAAATTGTGAGAGGAGCCAGGACAAAACCCTCTCCATACCGTGTCCACACATTGTCATTCGACGATTTTCTCGAGTTTATTTGTTCCACAAAATTCGAAATTCCGTGGAGAAAAATCTGCAGCTACGAGGCCAGGAAGAATTCGGAAACAGGGACAGTGGAGGTGTTCTACAAGTTAGACTTCGCGGGAGAGTTCGCCCAAGCGAATGCAAGACGTCCGAGAGGCAGACAATCTACAGATGACCCAAAAGCAGCCTATAAACAGCCTTTACCAATTTCTGCCGCCAAAATGAAGGACCTACAGAAACTGTGCGACGACCAAACGATCCCGAAGGAGTACCACAGCTTTTACAAAGCCCTGAAGTCTTCCACTGGAGTGAGAGATAGGCTACCTGAGCCTCACGAAAGTGAGAGTTCGGATCAGGAAGAGGAGTAAACCATTGAACGACCATCTGAATCAACTACCCAAATTGATGTATTTTTATATTCGGTTATTTAATTATTTAAAAAAAATTTACCTTTTGTATTAATTTTGTTATTGATAGTTCCCCAGTTTTCACACTACTAACTTGCAAAAGTTCAGTTAATAAAGTTCATTTTACTGAAGTGCTTGCTATCTTTCTTCGTTAGAATTGAGCTTTATGCAAGATACAACGGCAAGATACATTTAGCGTTATTGGAGCAGCAATAGCTCTAAAATCCTTCACCATGCAGCTAATGAAACTTGTTGCACATAACTGCCAGCTTATTCAAAATTCACAAAGCCAGAACCGCCTATGTGCACTGAGGACTCCTCTATTACCTGGAAATGGTTTTTTCACACATGGTGTTAACCAGGTGATATCGAAGGTTGTAATAAAGGTCGAACGGTAGCTTAAAAGTCAAGACTCGATTTAAACTGAAGCAGCAAAACTTCAAATGCAATTTTCTCGAAACTTGCTAAATGCACTTAGGCGAATTTGGCCCTCTACATATACCGTTCCCGTGGGAGGCCGTCCAGCTGTTTGAAGAACGACCTCGTCGAAATAGGGCGTAGGACGCCACGGATCTTATTTTCTTTGCCTGACCTTTTACCGCGGATGTGGGTCGGCCATCTTCGCTCTATCTTCGTAAAAAAAAAGTCCCATATCCGCCGTAGTGTTTTCCCTCGTTTTATTAAGGACCATCTTGTGAATATTTTACCGGATGGTGATAGGAAAAACGTGTAGGTTGCCGAGGCGCTTAGCTGATGCGTCAACTTGACTTCCCTACTTTAAATAGTAAAGAACATGCGAGGTTTTAGTAACAGCCGGTTAAAATGAAGCGTAGAGAACCGATCCACCAAGCTCTAATGGGAGACCTTCATTAATGCATTTAACTTATTAAGAAATCTCTACAAAAGCAGCATATAAAAAGCTGAAAAGTATCACTCATTATATATTATTACTAATTTATTCATTATTTCTG